>OU342742.1:290598077-291198077 GCA_910589775.1 Avena eriantha
TCATGGGAAGAACACACATGCAATGACACTGGTGGATCCATGTGTGGTCTGTGAGAAGAACACACATCCAATGAACTCTAGTGGATTCCTTATGAGGTTTATGAGTGGTTTTATGGGAAGAACACACATCCAATGAACTCTAGTGGATCTATCTTGGCATAATTTGATGTATGCCACGATCTATTTCATTGTACAAGACACTCACTTTCCATTTTTTTATACTACTTAGTATCGCCCTTGGTTTTATGTGGTACTACTCAGTTTTTGCCCTCCCTCTCTATCTTTTGTAGAAGCACAAGTCTGTGCTCACCCTGTCTCCTACTCCCTGATTGGTTATCACAGTGTCACGCGGATCGTGCGCACCAACCGTTGATTCTGTGTGATCCAACGATGATCGTTGCACACGTCGTGCCCTTCACAGTATAGCGTGAGACAGCACGGACGTCTCCCTCAACGAGGCTTCTACAAGAAGGAACACGATGCCGTCCATGGAAAAAGTCGTCGAGCGGTCATGTCATGTTTAATCAAGTCTGAAAAGCCTACTACCGCTACTAATATGCCACAACGCATGCGTCATCGAGTGCACGATCGTCGATGGACAGCTGCAATTTATTGCCACTTGATTTTAATAAGACATATCCCATTTTTTACGCAGCGGCTCTCAATCGCCAACTTTTAGGGCCGTGTCAAACTTCGTACATAGAAATTGTGTGTGCGCCCTTTGCATGCGGCTCAATACAGAACTGCCATGCATGGCCCGGGAAAAAACGTGACATACCGTGCGCGTGTCGCGGTGCCCGGTGCAGTCGACTGCGCGGCGCGTTGCATGGTGGTGCAACGAAACGTGCCTTGCTTCTATCCACCTTAACTATAGAGCCCCTCTCTGGCACACCCACTCCCACTCTCGCTCACTGTCCCCACGCAACCCTCTCCGCTGTCCCACCAGCATCCACAAACTCCCGAGAATACCCCGTTCGTGCTGGCGATGGTCGAGGAGGATAAGGTGGCCATCGTCGCCTCCGTAGCCGCCGGTGAGGAGGCCCTCGTCTCCTCGACGTTCCCCCTCGACGCGTTGAAAGCAGCCGCTGTCCCTGTCCAGGCCCTAGTGGAGGCATCGATGGTAGCCGCCATTCCTGTCCAGGCCCTCGTCCCAGCTACTGACAGAGCCGCCGAAGAGGAGCCCCCCGCCGGCGAGGAGCCCCCCTCCGGTCACAAGAATATCACGCACTTCTTGGGAACCTACGATCCAGATAAGTACATCGCTCCGCTGAACCCATACGACACCGGCATCGATGACCTATGGTCGGAGGTAACTAGGGTTTGCTCCCCTCCCCTGGTTCTTCTACCGTTTGTTAGAAATAATGGGCTAATCTATTTAAAATTTAGCTGGTATTGTCATGTTTAATATTCTGGAATTAATCATGGAAATTGTGCCTAATTATCCAACACCGTCGTTGGATGCTAGTTCGTGGTTTATTAGGTTTCGCTTGTTCGCATTTTGATTGCTCGATCTTCTTACATCATCTACTCGCCCATTTTCCTTTTCTTCCAATAGGTTTCCGGTGGCGACGTCTGCAGCGATGACGAGTCCATTCACACCAAGGCTCGTCAGGTGCTGAGGAGGCACCGGGCCGGCCAGTACGACGACTACCTCACGGGCCCCTACTATAGCTGTCTATTCCACAAGGGGATCGCCTACTGCTTGAAGAGTCGCGCCACCGGCGGCACCGACTTCAACACCTTACTTAAGCATGCAGAGGCCACGGGCTCCGGCATCCACAAAGGCGGCAAGCGCGAGATCATGAACATCAACGCCTACATCGCTGAACACCGGGCTCTCGGCATTCACCTCCGAAACCTCCAGCGGGTGGCCATCAAAGAGGGTCGCATGCCTCCAATCAGGCGCAAGGCCTCCAAGATCAAGGGACTGGGCAGCAAGAAGTGGCGGAGGCGCCAGAGGGAGATGGAGGCGCTGGCGAATGAACGGGTTGGATGTCTCCTTGAATGTATCTGCATCTGCCACGGCTGCTGCTGCTAAGCAGCTTCTTTTGATTTTTTATATTTTGCTTGCATCCTATTTCTGGCTGAATGCATCAAACCCCGTTAAGCAACCTACTACTTTCTATCACTATATCCTATTTAGCTGCGCACATCTATATCTACATTTGTTTTGTTTTCTGAATGAATGTATTCTGCCTGGTGTGATTTGCTGCTTTAGATTTTCTACCTGATCGGAGGCAAAAAGAGGTCCAAAAGGGAACGAATTATCGAAGAGAGAATCTTCTCTAGATTTGCTACGAATTTGGGCAAAATGAAACATATCTGTTCAGCGAGAGAGGAAAAGGGTACTCTTTCAAACTGCCAGTTAACGAGCTACCATCTTGACGAGGCCCGATCTTGATGTCTCCCTCTACAAGAAGGAACACGATGTCGTCCATGGAAAAAGTTGTCGAGCGGTCATGTCACGTTTAATCAAGTCTGAAAAGCCTACTACTGCTACTACTACGCCACAACACATGCGTCATCGAGTGCACGGTCGTCGATGGACAGCTGTAGTTTATTGCCACTTGATTTTAATAAGACACATCCCATTTTTTATGCAGCGGCTCTCAATCTCACTTCCAACTAGGGCCCACCGTAAGAAGCTTGGACGCGCTAGCCGGAGGCCGAACAGCTGACCTCAACGAGACCTAACATCTCCGGTTCATCGAGTCACTCGCAGCCATCAACACATCCCTTTACCGAATCTATCACAAACCACACAAATCTTGCCGTACAGCCACCTACCTTCCCCTCTACATTTCCACTTTTAACTATCGCCAATTTTAGGGCCGTGTCAAACTTCCTACATAAAAATTGTGTGTCCGCCCTTTGCATGCGGCTCAATACAGAACTGCCATGCATGGCCCGGGAAAAAAAACGTGACATACCGTGCGCGTGTCGCGGTGCACGGTGCAGTCGAGTGTGTGGCGCGTTGCATGGTGGTGCAACAAAACATGCCTTGCTTATATCCACCTTAACTATAGAGCCCCTCTCCGCACACCAACTCCCACTCTCGCTCAGTGTCCCCACGCAACCCTCTCCACTGCCCCACCAGCATCCGCAAACTCCAAAGAATACCCCGTCCGCGTCGGCGATGGCCGAGGAGGATAAGGTGGCCGTCGTTGCCTCCGTGGCCGCCGGCAAGGAGGCCCTCGTCTCCTCGCCGGTCCCCCTCGACACGTTGAAAGCAGCCGTTATCCCTGTCCAGGCCCCAGTGGAGGCATCGATGGCAGCCGCCGTTCCTGTCCAGGCCCCCGTCCTAGCTACCGACGAAGCCGCCGAAGAGGAGCCCCCCGCCGGCGAGGAGGCCCCGCCAGTCACAAGCAGATCACGCACTTCTTGGGCACCTACGATCCAGATAAGTAGATCGCTCCGCTGAACTCCTACGACACCTGCATCGACGACCTATGGTCGGAGGTAACTTGGGTTTGCTCCCCTCCCCTGGTTCTTCTACCGTTTGTTAGAAATAATGGGCTAATCTATTTAAAATTTAGCTGGTATTGCCATGTTCAATATTCTGGAATTAATCATGGAAATTGTGCCTAATTATCCAACACAGTTCCCATCGTTGGATGCTAGATCTTGGTTTATTAGGATTCGCTTGTTCGCATTTCGATTGCTCGATCTTCTTACACCATCTACTCCCCCATTTTCCCTTTCTTCCAATAGGTTTTCGGCAGCGACGTCTGCAGCGATGACGAGTCCATTCACACCAAGGCTCATTAGGTGCTAAGGAGGCTGCGGGGCGGCAAGTACGATGGCTTCCTCAGGGGCCCCTACTACAGCTGCCCCTTCCGCAAGAGGGGCGTCTACTGCTTGACAAGTCGCGCCGCCAGCGGCACCGTCTTGAATACCTTACTGAAGCATGCAGAGGCCGCAGGCTCTGGCATCCACAAAAGCGGCAAGCCCGAGCCTACGAACATCAACGCCTACATCGCTGAACAGTGGGCTCTCTGCATTCACCTCCGAAACCTCCAGCGGGTGGCCATCAAAGAGGGTCACATGCCTCCAATCAGGCCCAAGGCCCCCAAGTCCAAGAAACTAGGCAGCAAGAAGTGGCGGAAGCACCAGAGGGAGATGGCGGAGGTGCGGGCACTTGCAGGATGTGCCTGCAGCTGCGGCGGCTGCCCCTGCTGCTTCTTTCTAGCTATATCCTATTTCTGGCTGAATGCATCGAACCTCATTAAGCAACCTACTTTCTATCGCTATATCCTATTTAGCTGTGCACAGCTATATCTACATTTGTTTTGTTTTCTGAATGAATGTATAATGCCTGGTGTGATTTGCTGCACTAGATTTGCTACCTGATCGGAGGCAAAAAGAGGTCCAAAAGGGAACGAAATATCGAAGTGAGAATCTTCTCTAGATTTGCTACCAATTTGGGCAAAATGAAACATATATGTTTAGCGAGAGAGGAACAGGGCACTCTTACTATCTTGACAAGCTACAAGACACATACATAAACATAACACAACGAGGGTTAAATTTATTTTACTAGTATCACTTGATGCGCTAGACATGTTGGCAAGCTAACTGAGTTCCACAAAACAGAAACATAACACTGACAAGTAAAATTTAATTCACTCCTCATCAGACCACTTGAGGCGCTTGCCATCGTTCCTAGGCGACGAACTGTGACCATTCCAGGTACTCCACATCTTACGAACTACTTTGTCCCAATTGGCATCTGACTTGGCTTTCCTATCTTCAGCGTCCTGCGGCACAATTAGCGGTGCATCACAGGCCTGATTGTTGCCGCTAGAAGATGCCGCCTCTCTGTTTGCCGCTTCAGCTGCAGCCTCTCTGTCAGCTGCTTCTTCAGCTGCAAGCTCTCTTTCAGCTGCTACTACAGCCTCTCTGTCATCTGCTTCAGATGCAGCCAATTTCTTTGCATATTCAACTTCAAACTCAGCTATTCCGCATTTTTTACAAAGGGCTCCCCTAAGCTCGTCTTCCCTCTTGAAAATAGGGCAAAACACGAGGGTAACGTAGAAAAAAAGGATCTTCTTGTACAGCTGGTAGGTCACGTAAGCATCTATGGCTGCATACTTCAGGTTTATATCAGACAACGGCCACTCATCCCAGAAATCGTGCCTATCCATAGGGAAATCTTCCTTCATTTTGTCGTACGACTCATCGAGGATTCTAGTTGCGAGTGATGCCATTCCATCCTTCTTCGAGCCCCCTAGGATCTTGACAAGACGCTGAATATCGATCTAGTTGTGCGCAGGAATTATAATTTTCTCTTGATACAATTTCAAAAAATTAGTTGTTGTGTCGACAGTGCATAAAACAATTCCCTTTTTTACAAGGAACTGGCGCAACGCTAGACATTTCCTGTCAGTCCTGAAAGTATGTAGTTTGTCATCACCAAAATTTGTAACTACAAATATTTTGTCAATGTAAGATCATCATCTCAATATAATTTTGAAAAGTTTAGTAAATGCAAGATCAAGACTCTCAACATTGTATTATCATAATTTATTCGGTTTTGCTATTTCTCAGTCGACTGAACGAGTTGCACATTTCTTTTAACTACGGTTGCACTTTTCTTAGGTGATTGAGACTAAAGAAAATCTCAGTCGATTGAGACATAGGCAAACCCTAATTTATTTGGTCCTAAGTAAAACCCAGTAGTTGCTAGATGAGCAAGTGGATAAAGAAAAAGAGGAGAAAACCCTAAAAGCGGTTAGCTACAGAGAGCAGATCTACAAACCGGGAGAGGTGGTAGACGAGGACGTGTTTTCGCATGGAAAGTTGAACGACGGCGACTTCACTCCCTTCATATGGGTGCTCCGGGGTGTACCCGAGGTCCAATCCCACAAACTTGTCCTCGTCTATCCCAAGCCAACCCTCGTACATCCTCAGGACACACACCATTGTCTCCTCCTCGTTGGTGTAGACAACGTCTATCTTCTTGTTGTCATGGGTAGTGAAGCTTGTCTCTAGAGTGCGTAGATCTTCCATGGCGGCAAGGAGAAGATGGGAGAAGATAGTAGATGACAGGAAGAAGAAGAGTGGTTTCTGCGAGGCAGGGGAATAGTGGAACCGTCAATGCGCTTTTATGGTAGGGGTTAACGATTGGGTCGGAAGTCCAAGGAGAGACGCGTGTCGGTGGCCGTTCCAGCTTCTGAGTAAACAAAAAATAATTATAACGCCGATACATGGGCCCTGTTTTGTCACGTCAATACACTGGGTAGGGGGTGTTGTCCTATCCACTATGCCAACGCTTCAAGCCTACGTGACAGCCACCCCGCCTAAGCGACGGGAGCAACATAACGGCAAACTGACAGGCGGGGCCCAACTTGACGCCCGTTAGCCTGATTTTTTGTATTGAAAAGTAAAGTTGAATTTGTGCCAAAAAAGACCATCTGAGTATTTGGCACAACAACTGTAGTCATCCCGGCTGATTTCAGGGAACTTGGTTACCACGTTGCCTGTACACCCCAACTTTCGGGCCGCAAAATAATATTCTCCAAACTGGCACCACTACCGTCAAATTCTTCGAGTATACAGTCTATAGGTTTGAGGTGCCACACAACATCATCACCGACAATAGAACAAACTTCACCTCGAAGGAGTTCTAGGACTTCTGTGACAAGATGGGCATCAACATCAGCTATGCCTCCATGGCACGCCCACATACCAACATTCAAGTCGAAAAGGCAAATGACCTCGTCTACAATGCCATCAAGAAGCGACTCCACCGGACTCTTGAGCAAGCCGCCGGAGTATAGGCTGAGGAGCTCCCTTCAGTGTTATGGATCCTACGCACAACTCCAAACAATGCCACCGGATACACACCTTTTTCATGGTGCACGGTGCTGAGGCGGTGTTACTCGCTGAAGTGCGCTACAAGGCCCCACAGGTCGTCGCCTATAGCGAAGCCGAGTCCACGACAGCTCTGAAAGACGATGTTGACCTACTGGACAAATCACACGACATCGCTACTGCACATTTGACGGTGTACCAGTAGAGCCTCCGCAACAATCACAGCCGGCGGTTGCGCCCAAGATCCTTTGTCAAAGGCGACCTCGTCCTGCGACTTAAGCAGCAAGGTCACTTTAAACTCGAATCCCCTTGGGAGGGACCCTACATCATCACCGAGGTGATTCTAGGTGGCTCCTATTGCCTCAAAGACGTAGAAACTAGATTCGAATACTCCAACCCTTGGAATGTCGTATAGATACGATGTTTCTACCCCTAGATTTTTTTACATTTCAATAAGGACATACTATCGTCGGATTGATTACAAGTACGCCATGAGGGGGTCCTCGAGGCGTGCAGAAGAGAGGGGTGTGAGGCGTACGGTGTTCCGGGACGGTGAGCACACAAGTTTACCCAGGTTCGAATCCATCGGCTTTGGATGGATCCTACTCCTGCTAGCAATCCAGTAATACGGCAGAGCCGGAATATGGGTTACAAGGGGTTCACCTGTGCGAGTTGAGATTGTAGACTATTTGGTGCACTAAAGGCTCTCCCTACGACGGCTTATATAGATATCCGGCCTAGGGTTTACAGGAGAGATCTATCCGGCTACGACTAAGAGTCGGTTACAGAGTACATCTTGAACTACAAGTAAAACTATGGGCCTATGTCAGTAAGTATTCTGGGCTTCCCGTAGCCGGACTAGACTCCGTCTCTTCTCCCTGACTAGGCGGCCCATGAAGCAAAGCCTAACCCGAAGTGGGCCACCCTGGTCAGTGAGGAACTGTGAGGATACCTGGAAAGTATATCCCCAACAGCAGCCCCCGAAAGTCTCCAAGATCCATAGTCGGATTCATCATCGTCCAGCTTGATCTTCGGCTTGCAGAATCTTGAAGGGTTCCTGAAACTTTAAAACCAAAAGATTCGATCCGGGTCTCAAAAATAAGTTGGACATATTAGTACATTAGTCGTGTTTCCAGCTCGTAATTCAAACTAAGCCCAAACTTGGTCTCTCACGTAGCCTGACACCAGTCATGGTCAAGTCACGTCACTAATAGACATTTTCTGTCAGCACGACCGTTGGTGGGTCCGCCTTTCATGGAACCGAGGCGCCATTTTAATGCATGTGTGGAGATTGAGGCGACGTAATCATCACGCGGAGGTTTCCCTGTCCTTTCCACGACGCGTGCCACGTTTAATATGGCATTTGCACGAATCTTGGTGTGGCTAGCGGTTATAACGGGCGAGGATTTCCTTTCCTCATCTTCTTCACCTATTCTCAGCGCCGTTTCCTTCTTCCTTACTTCTCCCACACACACAGAGCTCCCTTGCCCCCAAAAATTCCCGGCATCGCCCATCCAAGGTCACCGGCGCACTAGAAAAATGGCTTCCACATCATCTTCCAGCGCAACAGCGATGGCAGCAGGGACGGAAAAGGAGAGCAATCGCGGGGTTTGGATCCCATGCATCCTCGACGACGACAAGCTCCGCGTAGTAGAAGAAGAAGGGCTCCTCCGCGCCGGCGACTGGCGGAGCGGCTTCGGCGAAGCCATCCCGAACCCTCGCAATGGCGAGAGAGTGCACTACGGCACTCACCTGGACAGAGGTTTCTCCTTTCCTCCCTCGGATTTCTTTTCTGAGGTGATAGATCATTATGGTGTTCAACTTCACCATCTCCCCCCAAACTCCATCTTAGAGATGAGAGCGTATGCGGCTTTGTGCAAGGGGTATCTCGGCATTAGGCCGAATCTCACTCTTTTCCGGTACTATTTCCATGTCCAGAGAAATTCCATCACCGCCGGTAATCCTTACATTACCGGTACGATTAGTTTTTCTATCATAAGGATATTCCTACTCCCGGCAAAGCTACTGCTTTGCCGGCTTTCGTCGATGGAGCCGCCATGCCACGAGCGTCTTGGGACGAGGTCGCTCTGGCTCTCAGTGACGATCTCCTCCTCGCCAAGAGATGGATCGAATACCTGATGAAGCACAAGGACCTGAAAGGGTCCGACTTAGTTCAATGCTGGGTGGCACGCCGGATTCAGCCTCTCCAACACCATGGCGACCGACTGATGCATTCCATCACGTCGTCGAAAAAAGACTCCCTCCGCATCAGCCCCAAGGCCTTAAAGCCGCAAGATTATATAAGCCAAATTAAATGGCTGATAAGGGAGCGGACTGTGAGAAAGATTCCGGATTTGTCCCTGGACATGCATACAGCGGAAGATCCTGTCATGCTGGTAAGCTTTAACAACAACCCTTTTATGTGTTTCACCTTTAAATTATTTTGCAACACTGAGATACTACCTTCTTTTCAGCTTGCTGACCTCCCCGAGTCGGAATTAGCTCCTATCGAGGGATATCCTCCTGAGTTTTCTCAGGAAGAGGAATTGGTCCGACTGCCGGACGTTGTGCCTAGAAAGCGCAAAGCTCCAATAGTGGCTATCGGCACAAAGGAAGTGCCAGTTGTGAAGAGGTAACTTTCCTCACAACTTTCGCCTTTATACTTCACTTGTGATTTCTTCCGAGATGTAATGTTCTTCATTCTATTACCTTCTCAGAGCTAAACAGCTCATCAAGGGCAAGGGGAAAGGAACTACTTCTAAGCCCCTGCGTCAGATGAAGCTAACTTTGGCTTCTCCTGCCGTGGCTCCTCTGACTCCTGCCCCTCAGCCTTCTGCAACACCGAATATTACTCCATCTCCGATCGTTGCAGAAGATCCGGCTCCCTCAACAGAGCCAGCGATCCTCGAGTAGCAGACTGACGTCACCATGGGTGACTCAGGTTTTGATAAGGGTGAACCCTCTTCGGGTAATGATCCCTCGGCATAAGTTTTCACCGATAACCTCCTGAGCAATTCGGGACTTGCCAAATTCAGCTTATCTCGGAAATCTGTAGAGGAGATCCAACGGTTGGCCAAGGAATGCCTTGAAAGCCGAACCATTTCTACCGAAGAAGAAGCACAAGAAGCGGAGGACGTCAAGTACTGCAAACTTCTTGAACAAGTCCGCCTTCACGACGAGGGGTTAAGAGTTGGTGTGCTTCCACCACCTCCAATTATTCCACTGACCCTCGCCGAGAAGGTTACCACTGAAGTGAACATGTGCCTGAGCAAGCTCACACATGAACATCATGTAAGTAGGAATTCCAACTCACGTTTTTCTTTATGGTACTTTATATCATATCCTCTAGCCCCCAAGCATGAAGTTGGATAGACAATCAGGGTTTATGCTTCCATAGGATGCCAAAGAATGAACTAGTGTAGCCCCCAAGGCTCGTGCTGATATTAGCTACAATATTAGCCCAAGTCTTTAGTAGACTTCTGTCTCTGGGTATTCTGACTTACAGAAAGTTAATTCATATAACCAGGAATTGTTGAAGAATATCTGCAACAAGCGGAGAGAGATCAAAGCTCTCCGACTTGAAAATGCCAAACTAGAAGTTTCCAAGGATGAGGTCGAAGGTAAACATTCCGAGACTCAAACATTGTCTTGCATTTTCATAGTCAAATATTTTTGTTGAACTGTTGTTCTTTTGACTTACAACCCTGGTAAAGTATTCCTGCGCTATGATTAAAGAGGCCGAGAATCTGAAGACCTTGGTGGTGGAAAACAAAGATCTCTGCCAAGAGCTAGATTAGCTCAAGGCGGATCATGAGAAGAGCATTGCTCAAGTTCTCGAATCCTCCTCCATGGCCACCGTGGAGCGTGATCGTAAGATTGCACTCCACGAGTAGAAAATCTCGGATCTTACCAATGACTTGTTCAGAGAGAGGGACATTTCTGAGGCACTCCGGGCTGAACTCCAGAGCCTTCGTGAGGACAAAACCAAAGTCGATGATGTCATCGTTGGTATGTTTCCATCTTTCTGCCTTGTCTACATTCTTCGACTCTTTCGATGTCGGATTTATTTAACCGTTTTGCAATATATGCATAGGTCCTCTGAACTTGAGGGACTCCGCCTCTGCCGAGCGTCGCACCCACCGGCTTACCCAAGTCGGTGATTTGCTTCATGACTTCCGCCAATCCCTCGAGGACATTGGCGAAGCTCTCAAGGTTCTGGATATGCATAGCATGTCCGATTTTCAGGTGCGAGACAAGGCAAAGGAGATGCCGTAGCTTGTCCAGGACTGGAAAATGTCCTACGCGCGATCCACAACGCAAAATGCTCTCACAATGGTCATGAGCCACCATGGAAGCATGAAAATCTAGCAAGTGACTAGAGGGTATTCTACTATGAACGAAGATGGCCAGAAGCAAGATATCAAAGCCATCATGGACTCCTGCGCCGGATATGGGTGCCACGTGGCTGATTTGACTAGCTACGACACTCCCTTCTCCACCCGTGTGGACACGCCGCCTCCGCCTTCCGAAGAAACATCCGAAGTTTCCGACGATGACCAAATCATATCGGATTTGGACATCTCGGATCGTTATCAAGGTGCGGCTGATTATCCAGTGAGCCGGCAGCTCCTACCTCTCCTCCTGCATCATAGCAAATGTGTTATTCTGAAAAACATTATGGATTTGTAAATAAGTATTATAATAATTTTGCTAGTGCTAAGTTTTTATCTATTTAGCACTTTTGACGTAATTTTTTGTCTGCCTGAAATGTTTGCATCAACACTTGTATTTTTTCTGCACTTATCGTTTATCTGGCTTTCCGCCTCGTCCCTTTCGTGAGCCGGCTAAACTTTTAGCATAGAAACTTTGCCGAGCAACGAAGCTCATTTGCTAAACCAGTTTAAACTCGGAAACAAAGCCGGATTCCAGTACCAACTATTCACTACTCGGAAAATACCCGCATCCGGCAATCAGACAAATAACCAAAGTACATACTAGAAAATTTGGATTTGTATCCGAATGTGGCAATTTTAGAATCGGAAATCTAAACCAGAACAAAATGAGCATAAAGTACTTTCAAGTATTCTAGGATTTTCGACTTGTGACATGATCATTCAGAAAGAAGATGGTAAAAACTTCTCAGAAAAAACTTAAGGCAACCAAAAACTTTTATTCCGCACAGAACATGTACACATATATGATTACAAAGAAGGATAAACTAAGAATAAAATGGACATAGCTGAGCAATATTCCACATTTTGTCTAAGTCATCCGGATTTGTACTGCCTCCAGCTCTCTTTCTCTTTTTAGTAGCAGGTCTTTCTTTGACTGGCCGCATATCAGTTAGGTAGTTTGAACCATTGTGCAATACTCGACTAACTAAAAATGGCCCTTCCCATACTGGGGAAAGTTTGTGCTTTCTTTGCTGTACAAGCCGGAGAACCAAATCGCCCTTATTGAAAAACCGGTTTCTGACCCTCTGGCTATGATACTTGCGTAACTTCTGCTGATAGGCTGTTGATCTCATTTAAGCAACAATGCGAACTTCTTCGACTAAGTCGAGATCATTTTGTCGAGAAATCTCGGCATCCCCTTTAATATACGCGGCCACTCTAGGGGAAGTATGAATCAAATCACGAGGAAGAACTACTTCTGCGCCATAGACCAAGAAGAAAGGTGTATATCTAGTTGACATGTTCGGAGTTGTTCGTAAACTCCATATTACAGAATGTAATTCCATTGCCCAAGCCCCCGCAGCACGTCGTAGTGGTGCTTCGAGTCTTAGTTTTAGTCCTTGTAGAATTAAACCACTAGCTCTCTCAACTTGTCCATTAGCTTGTGGATGTGCGACTGACACAATGTCAAGCCGGATATTTTGCTCGTTGCAGAACTCGGCAAGTTCTGCCATAGAGAAATTACTCCCGTTGTCCGTGATAATACTATGCGGATAACCATACCGGATTATGACATCCTCGACAAATCTTTTGGCTGTTGCTCCATCACAACTAGTGACAGGTTTAGCCTCAATCCATTTGGTGAATTTATCCACCATCTCTAAGAGGTGACTAAATCCACTTGGAGCCCGTTTGGACGGTCCTACCATGTCAAGCCCCACCGCAAAAGGCCATGTTATAGGTATTGTTCGCAACTGATCAGCCGGAACATGAGCTTGTTTGGCGTATTTTTGGCAGCCCTTGCACGTTTTGACCAGCCGTTCGACATCTGCCTTGGCTGTAAGCCAGAAAAAACCATGTCGAAAAGCTTTTGCGACTAGAGATGTGGCTGCAGCATGGTGACACACTCGCCTTTGTGGATTTCTCTTAAGATTTCCACTCCTTCTTTCGGAGATACGCAGCGCTGAAAGACCCCAGACACACTCCTCTTATAGAGCTCACCACTAACTACAGTATAGGCTTTTGCTCGTCGGACGATCTGCCGGCTCAGAACTTCGTCTTCGGGTAATTTTCCATCTACTAAATAGTCAAGGTAGGGTTGAGTCTAGCTGGGAATTACAGTCAGAACTGCTATGAAAGGTGAGTCGGATTTGGTCGGATATTCCTCGTCCACTCCCTTTATTGAGGGAACTTTGAGGTGCTCTAAATAGCGCCATCCGGGACCTCTTTCCGTGCAGAGCCTATCCAAGATAATGCAGGGATGTGTTTAACCTCAAACCCTTCAAACGATTTAGATAGATCATCCACGGTAGCTTTATATGCTGCCATGTGCTTATTTGCATTACAAATATCCGACACTAGCTGAGCAACAAGATTTGAATCTCTGTAACACATCAAATGTCGGATGCCGATATCCTTAGCAATCCAGATTCCATGCAATAGTGCTTCATACTCGGCAATGTTATTTGTTACTGTGAAGTGGATCTCTAGCACGTATAGAAGTTTATCTCCTTGGGGTGATTTGAGCACCATGCCAGCTCCCGAGAGCGTTCGACTACGGACAAGATGCAAATGGGGCTAAGAGCCCTGAAGAATAACCAATGGCGTCCATAACCCTACACAGGCCAAGCCGGAAGGGTAACCTTGCTAACGACGTCGATCTCAAACCTGCTAAAACAAAAGGGGTGCCGACAAAGGGCAAAGGAAAAAGAGGAGCGTCAGTACTGAGGCAAGTACACGGCGAGGCTAGAATACGGCGGCTCTCGCCTACATAGGTATGGTGGACTGAAGCGGCAGCGCAGCAGCACTAAACAACCAATAGAGACTCAGAAAAACTGGCGGCTATTAGAGAGGGATAAGAAAGACCTGTTCGGATCCAACCTGAGGCTAACAACAAACATACCCGTCATGGTATTTCCCCCTCGAGACCAAACGAGGAAGTCAGACCAAGGAACTCACAAAGTTGGCAATTTTACTCATTCCGTTATAGTTGCAGCACTTACTAATCAGATGTAGGTATGATAACATAAGTAGTGGGAAATTTTAGTTATCATTCCGTTGTAGTTGGAACATTTAATAGTTAGATATAATTGTCCTAAGGAATCCCAAAACCCAATAGTTGTTGACAATTTTATCACATTCCATTGGAGTTGCAATACTTACTAGGAAGGTATATCAGAACACGATACGACCAAGATCCACCAGTTGTTGGCATTTTTAATATCCATTCCGTTATAATTGAGCTGATTACTAGTCACATATTAAGTCAAATTTATAGCACTACTTTAGTTATGCTTGTCTATTATCGAGATATTGTGCTCCAAGTCATCCATAACCGCAGACACGGCTTTCAGAAAGATTTACCCCGCAGGGGTGCACAAATAGCAACACACAGACGATCAACCTCGGAAAAACCAAATCAAAACCCAACGAGGCATTCACCATAAAGCAATCACAGGATTCATAAAATATTTCAGGGGGCCACCCCACTAAGCTACTCGCGACGAAGTTGGCCGGCTCCGAGATGGACCAGGGTTTGCGTCAATGGCTGTAAACGACTGGGAACCCAAAAATGTGACTGGGCTTGTCGATACCGCGAAAACACTCCGCATCCAAAACAGTACAGGTGCTGCACGCACAATCTTAATAAAACAGTAACATGGCAAAAGTACAGGATAGTAAATAAAACCTCAAACTAGTTTGTGGCCCGAAGAAATAAGAAATGAATCAAGCTCTGGCTAAGGGGATTCATGGTCCCATATGCGGATAGTGCGATAGTTAAGGAACATGTATCAAGTACTCAGGGTCCTACGGGACACAAGTGAGCGTGGAAGAACCAAATAACATCTATTGCCCACCGATGCTTCTGCATTAGTTATATCTAGCAATTTAATAGTTGTGTTTAAAGTCATGATCATCTCCACCATTTAAGCACCTCCACCGTTTATCATGTGCCAACTTGCCGTCAACGGTGGAACGACAACGACGCGAAGCAACGCAGAAGCAAGCAACTACGACTCACAGGGCCGACTATCTATCAAACAATAGGCAATAGGATGTGTCCATGGCAATATAGAGGCTGCAAGGAGTATAAATGGTGCACGGAAACTAAAGCATTGCAACACAGATAGCAATAGATCAACAGGAGGAAAATAAAGACTATAAACGCAAAATAGGTAGAAAGGGGGAGAGATGCTCGCCTGGGAAACACTGTCGAAGGTTCATATCCGGAGAACTTGTCAATACTCGCATCCACTCAACGGCCTAATCCGCGAAGAAGCAAAGCACTAAAAGAAACACCGGATACACTATTTAATACTACGGCAGAAGACCGGGCATGCTTATGAGATGGTGCATGGCATGGCACAGATGCGGTGCAATTAGGCAAGATTAAGCGGAACCGGGGTCCCGATAATTAGTTACACGGTTCAAGTTATTTAACTACCCCGCAATTTAAATGTTGTATTAACAGGGCGAAACATGGCATCGGTTCGCTACACAAATTTAAATGGAGTCCGGAATAAGACTAGAATAGCCCGCATATAGACTCCATATTTAATTATGAGGTGAATCGGCCTAATGCCCCCAAACCACAGACAAGTATGCAGGCATGAACTATTTAATATGCATCGGTATATGGATGACAGTTTATTCAATAGGGCTCGGAAAAAGGGGTCACACATCTTGGTTCGGAAGATCTTGGTTCCGGGGGTTCGGGGTCCGACAGGGTTCGACGGGGATCGGTCTCGGCGGGAACATTCTCGGACAATGGAGTAGATCTTGGAGTTCCGGGAAGAAGGACTTGGCATTCCGTCTTGGCGACCTTGGCGTCCGGGTCCCCGGGCATCGCATCTAGGAAGGAGGTCTTGTCGTCCCGATGGATCAGTCTCGGGGTCGAAGAACTTGGCGCGCCAGGGTTCGGTCTTCGGCGGGATCGGTCTTCAGACTCCGAGATTAGGGTCTTCGGGTCTCGGCATCTCCAGGTCCGGGAATGAGTTCTTGGGTTCCGATCGACGAGCTTGTCATCCGTGAATAACTTGGCATCGGTTATCTTCGAGGATCTTGGCGGAGCGCTTTCCGCATGGAGATCTTGGTGTCCGAGGTATCGCCAAACTTGACGTCCGTGAAGGAGGTCTCCAGGTTCGGGGTCTTGCGGTCGGAGTACTTGGCGGCTCTAGGAAGGAGACCTTGTTGATGTGCCGGAATCGAAGAACTTGGCCACTTTTGTCGAACTTGGGTACACGACACGACACGGGGCAACATGGTATGAGAAACAGCAGGCCAAGACACCTATACCATCTCCACATCCGCACTCCATAGGGTTGCCTTCAAACACCAACCGAAACCACCACAGGCTGACTGAACTTGGTTTGGGCATATACCCAAACACCTTAAGCGCGAGGATCCTGCTGCGGCGTATGTCGATGATGTCCTACGGCAGGAGAAGGAAACGCGCTGGGAAGCTCCTTAGGGTCGTGGACGTGCGTTCGTGGGAAGTCGACGGGGCCCGCGTCCCTGGGCACGCCGGCCGAGGGTACGGGGCGGTGGCGGTTCATGGCAGAAACAGAGGACGAGGAGCACGGCGGCCGGGCGCGTTCGAGCAGAGGCTCGGGGAGGCGTCAGAGTGAAGGCGATTGTGGGCGAGGCGGGGCAGTAGATGACGCAAGGGGGAACTCCTGGGGCAGCGGCGCGTCTCCGCAATGAGCATGGCGCGGGGCAGCCGGAGAGGGGGAGGGAGGAGTAGCCTTAGGGAGCCACTGGCGGCGGGGAGCCGAGGCTGAGCTTGGCAATGGAGGGGGACCCCGCGACGGCCTGCGTGGAGACGGTGCATCATTGGGGCGCTCGGTCTTGGGGAGGAAGGGGACATCTGGGCGCGGGGTGGACTCGAGCGGGGCGGCGAGGGCTCGTTCCGGCGGAGGGCAGCTCGACGGTGGTGGGAGGAAGCTCAGAAGAGGCCACGACGAGGGAGAGGGCGCGCGGCAGCTTGGGCGGCCGGTGCTCGCGGGTGTGGGCGTCACTCAGCAGACGGGCCACGGCGGCGGTCGGTGGGGAACGGGGTCAGGGCGAGCGAGGAAGGGGCTCAGCCAGGGAGCACGTCGTGCGGTAGGTGGGCGATACGAGAGAGGTGGGGGATCGTGAGGTGGTGGGGTGGGGCCGGACGCGGTGGTTGGTGGGAATGCGAGGCAGCTGGCCGCAGGGCACGGGAGTGGGCGAGGGGATCAAGGCCGGACATTTTCGGTGGGTGGCCAGATCGCGCGAGCGGGGCGGGTTTGGTGGAGTGTGACGCGTGGGTGGGTCCCGCGGGGTGGTCGGGGCGACTAGGTGGGCGGGAGCGAAGTGGATTGGCGTGTTGGTGCGGTGCACCGCGTGTGTGTGCATTGCACTGGGGCGTGCGTGCATGGTGGGGCCACGCAGGGAGTGGGCGTGGCGATTGTGGGGGAATTTGCTGCGGTGGCGTGCGTGTGTGCGGGGGTGTGGTCAGGTAGGTGGTTAGGGTTAGCTCGGTTTTGGGTTGGGCCAGGGTAGTAGCTGGCTAGCTGGGCCACTGGCCTGGCTGGCTGGCACCCCTAGTAACAAAATAGTTTTTTTTATATTTTTGTTTGCTCATTTATTTTTATACAAAATACTTTTACAAAATAGGTTTTAGACAAACAAAATATCTAGGAAGACGTAGGGTTTATATTTTGAAATAAGAGAGGGATAATATAGGAAAAACAAAATAGGATTTTTGGAAAATAGTTTTAGGCAAATAATATGCATGATGATGACGATGCTCAAATGCAATGTGGCATGATGACATGATCATGTTGTCATGATGATGCAATGCACAAAAACACAACGATTTTCTAGTAGTGGTTTTTGTGGGGCGCCACACTGGGACAACTCTGTGAAAGATCACAAAGCTACAATTCAGCTGGGTCTCCGAGACCTTCATCCGGCGTAGCGTTTCGACATACAGAATATTGATACTGCTGCCACCGTCCATGAGAGTCTTGGAGAAACCATAGCCGTCAATAAGTGAATTTATGACTAAGGCGTACTTTCCTCGCCTATGCAACTTAGGCGGATGATCAGCTTGGTCAAACGTGATTGCCACTTCCGACCAGTCCAGGAATTGAGGGACAACCGAAACTATTGCATTGAGCTCATGTAGAACTGCTTTCTTCACTTTTGCTGGTTGAGATCCGAGGAAGGTGACGTAAGTGTCTTTCTTGGTCGGCAAAATTTTCTTCCCTTCCGGCTTGGGATTTGAAGCATCAGCTTCCTCCATGTCGGAATCTTCCTTGGTCTCTTTGTCCTTTTCGGGATTCTTCTTTCCCTTCTTCCGCTTAGCCCTGTAGCCAGCGGTATCATCTCTCTTAATGTCGTCATTAAAACGACACTCGGTGTTTGTGTGAGACGAGCCCCCATTGGCGTCTAGGTTATGCACACATGGGTTATTGGCAATGTTGTCCCAAGAGTAGGTTTTGCCAGGTTGCTGGTCTCCTCTACCTTGAACTCTTGACGTCCCATGACCGCGTCCGCAGCTACCGCCACGTCCTCCTCGTCCTCTAGACCCGAAAGTAGCAGTAACCACTGTTGTTTCTGCATTGGGCTTTTCTTCCGAGGTATTCTTGCGCTTCTGAGCTTGTTGCTTTGGTTGTTTTGCTGACTGTGGCACAACCAGGGCGCTCAGTAATCCCTCTGTGTCGTCGTCAGCATCTGCATACTTGCTCATTGTTTCTATCATCTCTCCCAAATCAGTGACCTTTTCACACTTCAAGCAATGACGCAATAAACCAATTGGGAGACCTGCAATGAAAGCTTCAATCGCAGTTTGGTCATTTACTCCTTCACATGAGTTCTTGGTGTCGATCCATTTTCCGAGATAATCTCAGCAAGTTTCTCTGGCTTTCTGGGTGCAACGCTGTAGGTCTTCTACCGTACAGGGCCTCCGGTATGTGCCTTCGAAATTCCGAAATAACGCACTTTGCATGTCATACCAGTTGTGGATGGTGTTCTCCGGAAGTTTATTGAGCCATGATCGTGCCGTCTTCCGCAACATGAGTGGGAGATATCGGGTTGCGACCAGGCTATTTCCGCCTTTGGCGATACAACAAGCTTGGAAGAAATCTTGGAGCCAAGTATCTGGCCGAGCTATACTGTCGTAGGCTTGAATGTGTCTTGAGATAGCAAATCCTTCCGGGAATTTTGTAGCTCTTATGCGTAGTCCGAAGCAATTTGGGTCCACGTATATATCATCATTTTCATAGCGCCGCGCCTCTATATTGGAGTTAATCCTGTGGCTTGCGTCATTTGGGGATAAAGATCGTCCCGAATGAAGGCTATGGCTGTGGTGCCTCGGAGCCGGACTTCAGCTTTTGCCGCCACCTCCCCCACCACAACGCCTTCCTTGGCCTCCTTGGGAGCCGTTGTGATGGCTACTTGGTGGAGAAGGTGGAGCAGCTAGAATATTTCCGGCTGATCGCCGGGCTCCGTCCAGAGCGTCATTATTCCGGTTTCGGGGAGGATCTTCATTACGACGAGCCCCCTGCCGGCTTGACTCGGCATGGTGTCCGTCGTTCCTTCGCCCGTCAGTCGGACGGCTTGCATGTCTAGGAGGTGGCATTATTTGTTGGTCCTCCTCCCGACATTTCTCTTTATCTTCTTCCCTACGATCCTTTGACTCTTGCCGGGGAGGATTCTTCTGGTTCAGTGCAGCGATTGCCTCTTGCTCCGCAACTGGGGTAACATTACGCCAGTCACGTGCAGTTTTGTAGTGCTATCCTGAAGATCCGGTTCTTGAATAGTTATCTTCCCGACGTTCGGAATGATGGTGCTGTTCCGGAACACGTTGGGGTCTTACATCAGCCCAGCCGGATCCGTGCGACATTGGCCAGAATGGGAGACCAGTTATTGGCTTCCGGACAGGGTGACCTTTTGCTGCTCCAGACCCTTGTTGAGTAATTCAATTCCCAATCAGATCTGCTCTGGGCTTGGATTAGTAGATAGGATTTATCGAGCCGCAATAGTGTTTTGTACTGGTGTTGGGTATACCCAATCCCCGTTGTTGTCGCGTCAAGGCATCCCATGTTCTCCTCCAAAAAGGACTTTTTGAATCTGCGGGAATTGGTCGTCCTGAGCATGACATTTTCTGGTCTTTTGATGTTGCCTAGAGTGGTACTTCTCCGCAGTTGCCATGCGTTTCTTTTCTTCCCCAAGGTTTTTGGCTTCATCGAGGAGTACTTGACGACGTGCTTCTAGGGCTTGGGCCCTTTCATCCAGCTCTTCAGCAGTAAGTTCTGCAATTGTAGGAATAGGCATGGTTAATGCATCATCGATGAGTTTATGTGCACCTTCAATGATGACGTGTCCATCCACCGACTCTTCTTTGGGCTCGTCTGAGATAAGTTCTCCATCCGAGTCTTCCTCATATTCCTCGGCAATCACCTCTTCTGCCGGAGGGTCTTTTGCCTGGGTCTTGTTCTTCTTCTTTGCCTTCTTGGCAGCACCGGTAGCAAAGACGGCTTTGGGTCCATTTCCCAGAGTCAATCTCTGATCGTTACTTTCGGACATCTGGACCTCGGGATTATCTTCGATTTCCATGTTATCCTGCGTTTTTGGGAGAGTTTTGCCCGGATCCTTCATCCATGGCTTCTTCTTCCTCTGCAGCTTTGGAGTTATACTCCTCTTCATACTCCGCGGAGAACTTTCGGAAATCCGTCGACATCATCCAAGGATGCGGGTAAGTCGGTGTTTGTTCCGATCACCTCCAGCACCGAGTCGGTGTTTTCTCCAGCATTGGCAGATCCGGATCCGGATCCGGATCCGGATCCAACATATCCGACGAAGTGTGATGTGTGGGTCCTGAGGTAGTTGCGGCTTTCCTTGTGGGCTTCCTCGAAGATCCTGATGGTTTCGAGAACCTCATCCACGCTTGCGTCTTGCAGTATCATGCGCCTCAACGTATGCCTCAGGAACGGTTGATCTGTTCCGGCGTTGGTAGAGCCGGAACCATTGTTATTACTGTGCTCCTCCTGGATTTTGACCTCAGCAGACAGATCATTCTGGGATTTGACTTCACGAGGGAGGTCCACTCTAGATTCAACTTGAACCGCGAGATCTGCTTCAAGCTTAGCTTTCTCCACTATCTCCATGATTGGTGCGTGCTGGGTGGGATTAGGAATTTCTAAGATCCGGAACTCTGCCGCCTCCGCGGTCAAAGGGGACCCAGAAATTTCTTCTGCCTCTATCATCACCACTGGCGGTAGTCTCACCGATTCCGATTCTTGCAGATTCTGCTTGCAACGCAGATCCGAAGCTCACTTGCCCCACGTGGGCGCCAACTGTCGTCGGAATGATGACAAGTACGCCATGAGGGGGGCCTCGAGGCGTGCGGAAGAGAGGGGTATGAGGCGTATGGTGTTCCGGGATGGTGAGCACACAAGTTTACCCAGGTTCGAATCTGCCGGCTTTGGACGGATCCTAGTCCTACTAGCAATCCAGTAATACGCTAGAGCCGCAATATGATTTACAAGGGGTTCGCCTGTGCGAGTTGAGATTGTAGACTATTGGGTACCCTAAAGGCTCTCCCTAGGACGGCTTATATAGATATCCGGCCTAGAGTTTACAGGAGAGATCTATCCGACTATGACTAAGAGTCGGTTACATAGTATATCTTGAACTACAAGTAATACTATGGGCCTATGTCAGTAAGTCTTCTCGGCCTTCCTGTAGCTGGACTGGACTCCGTCTCTTCTCCCTGACTGGGCCGCCCGTGAAGCAAAGCTCTAACCCGAAGTGGGCCACCCTGGTCAGTGAGGAACTATGAGGACACCCGGAAAGTATATCCCCAATATATACAGCTAAGCTACTTAGCCAAAATATGTACCTTCTACCCTTCAATAAATAAAGCTAAGTTCCTCAACTATGAGTTTGTTTTCCTCTTTTTTTTTCATACACAATGCACTCGCAGACTGCACCTCCTCGGCGACTGTACCGAACAAACCATCTACTGCCTCAGCCCGAGTAGCTAACTGAATCTGCAATAGAATCCTTGAAAATTCCAACCCAGTTGCAACTCAACTGATAGGTTGGCACAGTACTAAGATTTGTTGGCGTTAGGCTAACAAAATGGCGTGGCAACAATGCACTCACATCAATACATACAAACATACAACAAAGTTACATGAACCACAAAGCCCTTGCAAATTACACAAATTTTACATTATCTACAAGTCCTACATAGGATAAATGTTACTATTGTTGCTGGAGTATGAAGTTTGTGCGCTCGTCGAATAACTGAATGATATTCCCGTAGGCTGAACAACCGCCCCGTAATGTGGCCGCATATTCCATGCCATGCCATCCAGAGGCGCTAGTGGTCCTTCAGCGATGGCCTCTAGGTCCACATATGGATGCTACATATGCACAAAGGCAAGGGCAGCCTTGGCACCCGCAAAAAGTTGCTGGCGCACGCACTCGCGTACAGTACCCACATCTTGGAACCTCCTGAGCAACACCAGTAGGCTAGAGGGAGCTTCATCCAGCGGAAACATCGCTCCGAAAATGGATTTGAAGGAGGATTGGGCCTTCTTCAAGTAGTGTAGTACCTGAGCAACACGATCTTGCAACGTCACTACCACAGTCGCTCGACTTCAATCAGTCTAGAAGAATCCACCAGCCTCTAGCTTTCCCTGAGTGAGGTAATTCAACAGGATACTGGCGCGCTTTTTCTCTTCCTGTGGAATGAGATTGACATCCATACAACCAAGTCATAAGGCATTCAGTAAACAACCTGCAAAACTCCAAGAAGAAAAAACAACAAGAGATACTCACATCGGAGTTGCTCGCCGATTTGAATCACCTCACCCAGTAGATATTTTTCCTGCTCAAATGCTTTCTCTGACTTTGATTTCCACACATCGGCGCTACCTTTTTATGTTCACGAGTGTCTTCTCCAGCTCCTTAACTTGATGCCGTAGAAGAGGCAGCTAGGACAGTTCATCAGCTCTCGAAGGACGTTGAGGAGCCGAAGGAGCAGCAGAAGAAGTGGAACCCTATACATGCTGACGGTCAAAGAATAAGAGCCTATCGAGGTAGTCGACGATTAAATCAACTGAGCGAACAAGCACGAATGAAAATATCATCCAAAGACATTCATACAAATTTATTCGAAAGCAGCAGAGTCATTTATGGTCACTAGTACAAGCTACAAGAACTTTGACTACACCTAAGCAGCGGGATTACAAAATAAAGGCAACTGCAAGCGGCGGCTGAGTTAACTAAGCATCAGTATTCGAAGGTTTTTTGATGCCCCTGGCAGCCTCCACTGTGGTGGCGTTTTCCACGGCTAACCGTTTCTGCTCCTCGGTGTACTTGGCAAGAAAATCAATCAGTTGTGCGATGTATTTCTTGTAGCGCTTGGCAAAAGGAGCAAAAGCTACCTCCTTGCCGTCCGCTGTCTTCGGCATTGTGGAGGTGACCTTGCTGACGTCCCAGCTGGTGCCATATGCCTGCGTCATAGCAAGTCCCAAGGAGGCACATGCAGCCTTCTGCATGTGCTTGTATTGCTTAGGGGCACCATCCGAGAAAGCATCTGCCAGGCCGCCAACATCCTCGAGGATGACACCCTTCGGGACCAAATCTCGATGGAATTAGCTCAGCACATCCTTGGACTTGACGAGCGCTTCCTTGTCATGGGTGCTGCAATCCGCGATTACGCTCATGGCACCAGCCAGTGAGTCCTCATGTTCAAGTGCCTGATGGTTTAAGTCGACCCCAACCACATCTACCGATAGAAAGGAATTGACTTGAAGAAACGCACCAAGGGAGAGGGAAGATGTGAGTAACAAGAAAAGGGTACTTACCAGATAACACCTAGGCGACAGTCACAAGCTGGTCAGCCAGTTCTTTCTCTCGCTCAGTAGCAGCAGCTACACGACTCTTTTCGAGCTGTTTATACTCCAGCTTCAGGCGATTAACAGCCTCCACTGCACTCTTCTCCTTCTCCTCTGCATTGCTGAGACTCTTCTCGAGAGTATCTAGGCGACGCAAAACCTAGTTATTATCCACCAGCACACACCACAACGTCGTCCATTAAACGACGTCCATAGCAATTACCAATACCCAACAGAGAAAAACTCACCCTAGAGCTGCCTGAAGTTGGATTCTATCTGCACGTACTGCTAGCCTATCTGCATCATATTTCGTAGGAACAACTGTGCAAGTATCCGAGTTAGCACAAAAGAGGCTGGAGGGCTTCCAAGAGTAAACCAAAAGAAAAACTTACATGTCCACTCGAAGACTCTGGCAGATCCCGCTCCATAGCCCGAGTGACGACAACCATGTGTCCTCCTAGCTTGGAGGAACTGGAGTAGTTGTCATGTAACATCCCAAGTTTAGAAAATTTGGGACTTCAAAAAAAATTACATTGCATGTTGTCCATGAGCATTGCATTGCATCCATGCTAGCATTCAAATTTGAATACAAAAATCCCTATCTCAAAAAAATGTTTAGTTTTGCAAAATGTTCCTATGAGGAATTATTGAAGGGATTTTTAAACCCTAGGATACAATAATTATATGATTGCAAAAAAAATCGTAAGATGATCTACTGATTTTTAGAAAAATTTAGAAACAATCTCCATTTCATTTGGATCAAATATGGAAAAGATATGAGGGAAATAGAAAATTAGAAAAGGAAAAAAACAAAAAACTAAACCTAAACCCTGCCCCGCGTGCCACTCTGACTGAGCCCACTTAACGCCTCCCTAGCTATCTCCCGCTAACCGTGCGTAGTAGCACAATAGCGCCAACGACCCACGACCAGCCCATCTGGCAGCCGCAGCCCACTCCACCTCTTCCCCTCTCCATGATGGGTGGGGCCCGCCCTCTTCTTCCCCACATCGACAAAGAGGCCGTGAAGAACACTGGATCGAACCCGATTCGAATCCCTTCGACCTCGGCACGTTTTCGGTTGATTTCCATGTAACCTGCCCCATATAAACTCCTCCTTACCCTCAGTAATTTTTTCGGTCCTTTCCATACCCTAGTCATCGAAACAAGCTTGGTCAATCTCGCCGGAACCCGCCGCCGCTGGAAGTTTCAGAGGTCGATCTTACCGACCCATAGTCGCACCCCAAACCCCTCTTTCCTCCTTTATCGCGTCCCCTGGCACTAACTAAACTCCCTAACTTCTTTTCCCCTTGAATAGGAGATAGAGCCACCCCGATTTCTCGCCGGAGTGCACGGTAACCTGAGCACGTCCACCCGCTTGCATCTCCGTCCTAGGGAGAGAAGGAAGCTGACAAAAAGAAGTGGAATAACAAGAGAAGGAGTTGGTCGTCGTCGTCATCTTCGCGCAGAATGCTCCCGAGCACCGCCACCTGAGCTCCACCGCCGCCAGCTGCCAGCCATCATCGGAGGAGAGGAGGCGCTCGTTCCCCACCGTCCTATCTCCCATCGATCATTTAATATAGATCGCCAATTTGAAGGGTTACCAACCAATAACAGATCACCGCGTGGCATATCTAGTCAGCGTCAGTCACTCGCCTCGTCATCACAAGGTCAGCGCCATGTCACCTTTCTCGCTGACTTGGCAGCCTAGTCCTCATTTGAGTCATAGATTCGAATGAGGAATCAGAGCGTTCCACTTGAAGATCTAATATGTGCGCGACTAGCACTCCAGTTTGGAGTATCTCCTGAGTGTTTGACGGAGTCATAGACTCAGACAAACACTCGAGTCTTGTATCTTGTAGATGAAGTTGAAAATCATGCGAGAATCCACTAACCCGGAAGTGCATAGAGTCAGTGTCTCACACAAAAAGAGACCAAAGTCGATGCCACAGTCGGCATCGACACGACGGGGTCATACGGCGTTTAGCCGGAAGGACTCGACACGGGGCGGATGGAATCAACATAGTCGCTTCTGTTGGGTGCACGGCCAATGTTGCTTCAATCGACAACTAACATGGTCATTCCAGGAACGTGTTGACTCGGGTCTTGAGTTTAGGGCGTAGCCAGTTGTTTTGTCGAATGTTGTTGGAAGATCCGATAGAATATTCTAATGCAGTTGGCATCCTTGTAAGATGCAGAAAATATAAAGAATTGTGAAGTATATGTATCTTGTAAAGAATATTTTTCTGTCGGCTTGTAAAGTGAAATTCTGGTGTCAATAGATTCAATACTTTTGCATGGTATGCTAGGCCTTTTTGTTAGCCTGATTACCCTTAGTCTGAGTACCTTACCGAGGTACTCAGAGTTCAAGGATTCGACTATTAGGCAGAATTAGCTACTCGGGCTGTCGCGTATGAGGTGCTCGAGTGCGCGGAGTCGATGACACATTAGGTTACTCTAAAAGGGCGCAACCTCTGAGTGTGTCGAGTGCGAGTTTAAAAAGAATCAACTCTAAGTAAAGGCAAACTTAGTTTTATTGGTCGTCAACAAGGTGAACGGGTCGCGGGAGCCAATGCGACTAGTGGGTCGTGGTCAAGGTCGACGGAGTGTCACGGTGGACAGAGTCGATACAGCGGACGTGGAGTCACACAACGGACTGAGTCGACACGACTACAAGTCGTGCGACGGCCTCGACCTCGGATTTGACACAGCGGCGGGTCGCGCGGTGGACACGGAGTGGACACAACAGCTAGTCATGTGTTGGAAAGAGTTGTCGTGGCAACAGGTTGTTGTAGCTTATGGCGGCGATGGGTAACCGGAGCTGAAGATTGTAGCGGATTGCCGCAATCGAAGGAGCCTCCGGGTCATCTGAGCGGAAGACCGTCACGAGTCGCTGAAGTCGAAGGAGCCCCCGAGTCACCGGAGCCGAAAGATGCAGCGGGTCACGCGGCGGAGTCAAAGATTGTGGAGGGTCACCGTAATCGAGGGAGCTCCCGAGTGTAGAGTCAGTGTGGTCGATATAGTCAAGGCAGCGTTCGAGAGCCGATACGATGGACCAGAGTCGACATGACAGCGGGTCACAGAAGATGATGGCGACAGTAGTTTGCTGCAACCGAAGATCGTAGAAGGTCAGCGAAATCGAAGAGCGCAGTAGGTCATCGGGGTCGAAGACCGCAACATGTCACACGGCGGAGTTAGCGCAACCCCCGGGTGTAGAACCGATGTAGCGGAGGAGTCGACGCAGCGAACATGTGGTTTAGATTGACGGAGTCACGGGAGCGGATACAATAGAAGGGTCGTGGTTGCAGAATCCGATGCGACCGGTCGATCGGACGGAGTCGATGCATCGAATGTGTCGACATAGCTCTCAAGCGTAGAGCGCTGTCGAAGGAGTTGACGTAGCGGACGTCTGGTCCATGTCGAGGGAGACGAGATACAGGCGAGTAGAATCAGCGAACGGCCGCGTGCCCATATGCGGACGTCACTTGTTTCACGATTTGTACAGTGCATCGTAATTTCCATCGTACTTGTCTATACAAATGATTAGCAGATGGATTAACTATAAAATAAAAAACTTGAGTGGAGAGAGATTGTAATATGCGAGAGAATATGACGCATCCCTCAGGGCCCATTTCTTCTTCAATCCAACAAAAATAATAGGCAGCCTCGAAACTTGATCTAGTGACACGATCGGCCATCTTAGAATGTTTATTTTTTCTTCTTCTTTGTCTTTTGGAATAACAGCCATAAGCTAGCGACGCAGTTCTTTCTTGGTTGACCAATCCTCCAAAGAGCACGTACCGACAACATGTAGTCATCTGGACACATGGGTGGCCTTACGTGAGTTTTAATCCATGGCTAATACTTGTACACACCACGTACACACCGTCGGGTCACCCGCTGCCAATCGATTGAACCGAACGGATCTAGCGTCACACGTTCGGTTGACTTCAGACTGCTTCACGAGCCCCTGAGATCCTGGTGAATATCAAATCAGCCTTCGCGAGTTCATGAAGATGAACACAGTGAAGCGAATTAATTGGCCAGACGTGTCTGGACGATGTTGATGCTGAAGGATATCGTCTGGATGATGAGTCGTAGATTGCTGGTGTCGGGACTGTCGAGATCGCAACATCAGCACGCCCAGTTGTCACAGACGACGCCAGTTGACAAGAGGTTAACTTATCAATGCCCATTATTATTGACTTGGGTTTAGAGGAAGAGGGGTGCACTGGAGTGTCATTTGGCAAACAGATAAGCAACGCGGGACACGATGTTTACCCAGGTTCAGGCCCCCGGAGGGAAAATCCTACTCCTGCTTGTCTGCTCTTGATTGATGAAGAACCAAAGGTTACAATATCGCCGATGGCGGTGGATGCGCAAATTGGATCTGACGTATGTGTATGTTACTGGTTTCTGATGTCTAGATCTATTGTGACGTATATTGTACTAGGTGGATATGCGCGCTTTGCCGCACCGCTTACAATCTATTTAGCAGAATATGATAGGTGTGTTGTACTCACTGTTGGTAACATATTTTTTTTTTGTGTTACTATAAATTAAATATATGAGCATGTGCAGGATTGAGTGCTTTAATCGGTAGACAAATGTGTTATTTATGTGTTAGAAATATCTAAAACTGAGAGATCTAACCTTAGACGCAAGCGGTCCATTATTTCAAATTGAAGATGATAAACAACATAGGGGTACCCATATTTCTTCAAGTAAACAAAAAGTACATCGAGCTAACTTCATGCATGTAAGTTCAGTACCACAAGAAACTGACATTTATATGATCAAGGTAAAAAACTAATAATGTCAAAACAAGCTAACTTATGAAGATCACACCGTGACCTTGTTCGATTGTTTCAAAATCGATGCTTGCAACTATTTGGATTGCAGAGCTCCAAGGAAAGACACAACTTTATATTCAACACTTATAAGTGACTGGATTATTAAATGATTAGTTTAGTCAATATAGACAACCAAATTATATATATATACTAATTCTATGTAGAGTTATACGTGATATATTCCAAATTATTCACTAGTTCAATAAAACTTAAATGAGAAGTCATGGTTGGAAGTTGCAACGAATCGTTACATAAAAGCAAGATCTAATATATAATCAGGTTTGATAATTTATGTACATCAAAATAAAAATTAGAAGTTATGACATTTCTTTTGGACCCACTTAGTCGACGAACCTGCTTGTTCATTAACCATAGAGAATGCTCAAAGTCAAGAGCACTAATTTTTTTAACTCGTGCATAAATTGTAGAACAACGTAGAACATGTATCAGTCTGCCCAGCATCTCATGTATTTTCGAGATATGCTAATATTCAAAAGCAAATTCAGTTGCATGGCTTAAAAAGGGCCAAATTAGCTCATTCTTGTTTGTTTCAGGAATACATACATATTAATGGTTGAAGTGACATAAAATGCGACCGTTTCTCACAAGGAGTTACCATTTCTCTCCATGTTAGCGCTACACGCTTTCCGTTCAGCGATTCTTCCGTTCGGTTACTATAGATTCTTGGTTCTGGCCGATTGCTCTATGCTATGTCATCACATGCCTCGCGATCCTTCTCCTTTTCAATTCCTACTTTTTCCCGCCATCCGTCCTTGAATTTTCTAGTCAAAGCGGTAAGGATGATGCAACATCTTTGCGTAGTCCCACATATGAGCGTCTCTACCCGCATGGTCCCCCTCTCTCACCCCCACCATCTCACACGCCCACCTCCATCCTTATCTTCCTCACCACCAGCAAAGCGTAGTGGTAGACGGGTGCGCGAGGCTGGGGCGATGTTGAATCGGTACTGGGCAGGTTCGATGCGTGAAAGCAGAGGCGGCCGACGCTAGATGCGGGAGCTGGATGGGAGGCAGTGGCCTCGTGAGTGGAGGGGGTGGGGGAGCGGAGGTGAGAAGGAGAGCTGAGGGGCCTTCTCCTATTCAATTTCTTTTTTCATCATCCATCCCTGATTTTTCTAGTCAAAGCGGTAAGGATGATGCGACATCTTCACATAGTCCCGCATAGGAGCGTCTCTACCCGTGCCTCCCTCTCTCTCACCCCCACCATCCCACGTGCTCATCTCCTCCTTATCACCCTCACCACCGGCAAAGCGTGGCAGCGAACGGGTACGTGAGGTCGGGGGCGATGTTTAATCGATACTGGGCAAGTTCTAGGCGGGGAAGCAGAGGTGGCCGATGCTGGATGCGGGAGATGGACGGGAAGCGGTGGCCTCATGAGTAGAGGGGTGGAGGGAGCGGAGGTGAGAGGGAGAGTTCGGGAGCGGAGGGGGTAGCGCAGAGTGCCGGGGGAGATAGAGTAGGGGCTGGGATGGGCACGAGCTTGGGTGGAGGGGACGGGATCGAGATGGGGGTGGGGGTGGGGCGGGGATAGGATGGGAGGACCAGCTCGTAAGACTTCGGACAACACCTGAAACTGCATGGCTGAGATGACTTAGAGTAAAGATCAAACGGCCAGAAACGCGCGCGCGGGCAGATGGCTCGCTTTTGCTCAAGTTTAAGCTATAGTATAATTGTGGAAGATGGAGAGCTACCTTCTCGTTGGACCCTCATATCCTTTATATATGGGGAGACTATGTCTTAGGTACCAATACGAGTTAGTTAGAAGTTGAATTCAAACTCTAGTCTTGAGCTTTCCTTGTCTTGCACGTTTGAAATTCCTATCTATATGGCTTTGCACCACCCGAATTGTCTTGGGCTTAATGAACATTCGCAGTTTGTCGAATGGGCCTTCCGTCGGGCCACACCAGGTAGGCTATAGGCGGGTGCCCGTTAGGCATACCTATGTTAACAATCCTTTTTAAATAAATAGGAAATAGCCAGAAAAATCATGAATCTTGTATAATTCATAAATTATCTACATGTCCAAAAAATATAACTAATATACCGTTGGAAATATAATTTAGCACAGAACACTATTTCGTGATCAAATCTAATTTTCGTGGTATAGTTTTTCTGTATTTATTTAATTGGTTAAATAGTCTTTTATGGTATTTAAATTGTAGAAAAATAACTACAACTCAGAAAAATACAAATAATATAACAATAGATTCGTAATTTTGTTGCCAATACTAATATGGGTTTAGACATGACTTTGTGGAAGTTTCGTTTTAAAGTAATGTAAACTCTTAATTGGTATTTACTTAATAGAAAAATATCTATAACTCCAAATTTAGTGAAACGAATTTTTGTGGTTTTGTTTTTATCATGTCTATCCAAGAAAAACATACACAAAATTATTCGACACTGTTTTATCAGATGATCGTGTAGAAAGCCAAAATTGTGTTGTTATAGTAATTAAATCATAAACAAATCTATAGATGCTTTTTTGCGTGATTCCAATTTCTGTTGGCTCTAAATTTAATTACCCATCCAATGGTATTTAATTCACAGTTTAACATTATGAACACATTAGAATTTGAGTTAAAGTGAGTTAAACCCTATTTAAAACAATATGAGTTATTAATAAATTGTTTTGTACATTAAATGCTTTTTCATATGCATCACGTGTTTTAATAAAGTTCAGAGAACTAAATATAACCATTGTAACATATTCAATGGTCATGAATGTTTTTGATCATTTTTGTATTGTTTGTTGCTATTGTTTTGATTAGAACTACTTTATTTCCGTGTTAGATTATCCGGAGAGTGCGTTTGCTATGGAAGAATTCAACCGTCACACATATTATTAACATAAGGCAAGTTACATATTTTTTCATATCCTTTGTCCCATGTTTTTACCTTCAAATAGTAGATAATGAAAATAAATGTCATGTTATTATTAGTAAAAATCTATCAGAAAATGAAACAGATAAACTCATTTCGATCTTGATTAAGCATCGTGAAGTCTTTGGATATACTCTAAGTGATGTTAATGGAATAGATCCATCTATTGTAACACATAAGATTACCATGCTTGATGATGCTGAACCTGTAGTAAGAAAAGAGGTTATACGCTTATTAGTTGCTGGGATAATATATCCTATTTCTGAGAGTAAGTGGGTTAACCCAGCTGATTTAATACCAAGAAAAGGGGGTCTTGATGATGCTATGAATGAAGATGGTGAGCTAGTTCATTTAAAATCTATTGTTGGATATCGCATGTGCATTGATTTTAGGAAACTAAATCGTGAGACATGGAAAAATCATAAACCTATACTATTTATGGATAAAATTTTAGAAAGACTTAGTAATAATTCTTATTTCTCTTTTCTTGATGGTTATTCTGGATATTCTCAAATTGCTATACAACTAGAAGATCAAGAGAAAACAACTTTCACTTGTCCTTATGGCACATATGCTTATAGATTAATTATGTTTGGCTTATGTAATGCAGCTATGACTTTTCAAGAATGTGTTTTAAAAATCTTTGATGATCTTGTTGAGAAGACTATGGAAGTTCTAACAAATGATTTCGTTGTTTGTTGAACAACATTTGATAATTGCCTCTAGAATTTAACCAAAGTTTTCCAGAGATGCAAGCAATCAAATTTGGTTTTGAATTGGAAACAATGTCATTTCATGGAAAGAGAAGGTAAAGTTTTTGGGCATAAGTTTTTGGAGAAGGGTATAGAGATAGATAAAACTAACATAAATGCTGTAGAAAATCTTCCAATACCTCAAGACTTAAAAAACTTTAAAATATTTCTGGGACATGCAGGTTTTTATAAGCGTTTTATAAAAGATTTTGCTAAAATAGCTATGCCTCTCACCAACCTTCTTGAGATAGAAACTCCATTCTACTTAGATCATGAATGCATTGCAGCTTTTGAGAACCTTAAAAACAAATTAGTTTCAGCACCCATCATGCAATCTCCAAAATGGGATGAACCTTTAGAAATCATGTGTGATGCTAGTGACTATTCTTTAGGGGATGTGTTAGGACAGCAAGACAGAAAGAATTTAAATGTTACTTATTATGCTAGTAGAACTCTTAATAAGATTCAGAAAAATTATGCTACTACAGAAAAAGAGTTCCTAGCTATAATTTTTGCTTGTGACAAATTTAGATCTTACAGCATTAATTCTAAGGTAATAGTTCATATGGATCACCAAGTTTTGCGTCTACTCCTTGTGGAAAAGGATGCGAAGCCCAGGTTGATAAGGTGGGTTTTATTACTGCAAGAATATGATTTGCAAATAGTAGATAGGAGGGGTAAGGTTAATCTGGTAGCAGATCATCTCTCTAGGATGGATGGAATAATTACTAACCCCCTACCTATAAAATAGTCATTTCTAGGAAAATATTTAGCAAACGTTGAAATTATTGATCCTTGGTTTACGGATTATGCTAACTATCTCGCAGTAAAATTTATACCTCCTGGTATGACAAGAAATCAAAGAATGAAATTCTTTAATGATCTTAAATATTACTTTTGGGATGATCCGTATCTGTATCGTCATGGACCTGACGGAATAATTCAGAAGTGTGTTCCTAACCAAGAAATGAATGCAATTTTGCAATCTTGTCATGAAAACCCGTATGGAGGACATCATGCAAGTAAGCGAACTGCAGCAAATGTACTTCAATCCGGATTCTATTGGCCCACCTTGCTCAAGGACACACACAGGTATGTAGAACATTGTGATGCTTGCCAAAGAAGGGCTAATATAGGTAGGAGACAAGAGATGGCAATGAATTATAGTCTTATAATCAAACCCTTTGATGTATGGGGAATGGATTACATGGGACCTTTTATAGAATCAAATGGTTACACTCATATTCTTGTTGCTGTCGATTATGTTACTAAATAGGTTGAAGTTATTCCAAAAAGCCATACAGATGCAGTTGCCTCAATGAAGATGGTCAAGGATGTTATATTCCCCAGGTTTCGAGTTCCTAGATTTTTTATCACTGATGGTTGTTCTCATTTTATGAAAGGAACTTTCAGGAAAATCCTCTACAAATATGGAGTAACTCACTGTGTTGCTTCACCATATCATGCTCAAATGAGTGGTCAAGTGGATCTCTCCAATAGAGAATTAAAGACCATACTCGACAAGATGATGGACAAACCAAGAAAAGATTGGTCATACAAGTTAAATGACACTCTATGGGCATATTGTACTACGTTTAAAAATCCAATGGTTATGCCACCTTATAAGATGGTATACGGTAAGACATGCCATTTAGCTTTAGAATTGGAACACGAAGCTTTTTGGGCGATCAAGAACCTAAACTATGATCTTAAAGCAACGGGAGAAAAACATTTATTAGATATTCATGCTTTAGATGAGTTTAGAAGTAAGGCTTATGAGAATTCTAGATTGTTTAAAGAAAAAGTGAAAAGATGGCATGATAGAAAAATAGAAAATAAGGCCTTTAATAGTGGAGACAAGGTGTTCCTCTATAATTCTCGTCTTAAGTTGTTTCCAGGAAATCCCAGAATGAAGTGAGAAGGCCCCTATATTTTTGAAGAAGCTTAATCATCGGGAGCAGTGAAGCTCCAGGGAAAAACACCCTCGCTTTCATGGGTGGTAAATGGACAACGCTTGAAGCATTATCGAGTAAAAGAAGATATAAGTGCAGTCACCATACATGTGATCACCCCAAAAGAGGTGATTAAGCAAGGATATACAAGGAATGGCAACTACAAGAAGGATAGAATCCAGACGAAATGGGCAACACTATGGTCAAGATATTGACCATGAAAGAGCGCTCCATGGGAGGCAACCAATGTGAAATAAAGGTTTGAGTAAGTTTTTAAATTTTCAATTAAGTTTTAGTTGAGCTTCTGTTAAATAAGGAACATTTAAAGCTCTAGGGAAGAAAAATAAGATTGATAATGCTAAAATCCCATTCAAGGGATGCTAATATTGGTCAAAATTTTAAGCTATCATTTTTCTATCAAAACTTGATATTTCATAATGTTTCAGATTAATAAAGAAATCTCAGAGAAGCAGGTAATTGTTTGGTGGATCTAGAAGGTCTAATGACCAACTATACGGTGGGAATAAAATTTCGGCCATATAGTTGTAGTCATATAGTTGTTTCGACATTACCCCTTCTATTTACAAAAGGTACTGAAAGTTTAACGACCAACTATACGGCAGGAATAAAAATTCTGGCCGTATAGTTGCAGTCGTATAGTTATCGACCCATGTCCAAAAAAATTATTCGGAGTAAAGAAGGTTTAACAACCAACTATACGGCGGGAATAAAAAATTCCCGCCCGTATAGTTGGTTCCACCATAGAAGGAAAATCTATAGTCAGTTTATAACTATACTGCGGGACCTATATGGGCCACACCCATATAGTTTCTCGTTACAAACTATGGCTAGGGTTTTGTTGGGGGGATACCCACGGGTAGGGTCACGCCGGGGTATAAAGGCCTAGTTAGCCGAGGTACGGCAATGCCAAAGCAAGTGTTGGCCGAGTCACCTCAAGGCAGGCCGGATCACGGAGTAACTCGGACCAGGGGACGCCCACCTAACTTGGTCTCAACCGACTTAAGCCATATGTCGGTAAGATGTATCTAACTTGTATGCAGGAACAGGTGTGGCCGGATCAACTATGTGGGATCCGGGTTATATCAAGCTTGTAAGAGAAGGAAGGTATCTCGGTGACCACTGTACGCAGAGCATGAGCGTAGCGGACAGAGGCAGGACCACCGAGGCGTGGCCGACAAAGGTGACGAAGCCTATGTCAGATGACGCAGACGCCGCAGAGGCTCACGTAGCCTCTGCATGGATGACGCGGGGGAAAAGATACCCGGTCGGCTTACTATTTTGGGAGGAGGCATATTCCCAGGAATATGCCTCCACGTATGCCCTAAGTGGAGACCTAGCCACCCCTATATAAGGAGCGCTAGGGCCTCTGTAGAAGGGGTTGGTCTTGACTGGGTAGAGCTCTAGTGTGTTGCGATTTACTAGTGAGTACCTGAGGGCTAGCTAGTGGTGAGAGTAAGAGAGTCCCTTCTTCCTCCTCTCTCCAATACAGCTCAATGAGCACTTGTAATCTGTGAAGGTGAATCAAATACAAAGCTTCCGTGTGTGGAATCACCACACTATCCCTCCCTGGATTCCCCTAGTGCATTTTGTCCCCACATTTAGCGTATCCATGGCATCTGCCGTGACACCACCACGACAGTTGGCACCCATCGTGGGGCAAGCGGCGCTAGCAGGGGTGAAGATCCGGACGGGAAACCTCATCGGCATCGGCGAACGCATCGTCTCCTGGCTCGTTCAGCGCTTTGGAGCGCTGGACTTTGTCAGCGACAACGCTGGCTGCTTTGGCAAGTGTCCTCTTCCGTGCAACGGCCTTTTCGTCAAGCTCGGCACGCACAAGGTCTACGTTGCTGTCGATGTGTCGTGCGTTCATCCACGACACGTCGTCGAAGGAGGCGAGTCACCCCTTAGCGTGGTTCACGGGGCGCGTATCAATCGCTCCCCGGACCGTGCCGAGGTGATGATGACTGCGCCAGGTGCAGGCGCAAGAAAGGATCCGGCACCAGATCCGGAGGTAATGCCCAAGGCACCGAGAAAAAGTAGAGGTCCTCCACTAGAGAGGCCAGAGAATGTGCTGTAGCAGGCGATGGATAGCTTGGCAAACCCAGTAACAGCAGCAGTAGATCCGGCTCAGGCATAGGCCGAGCTAGAGGAAACTAGGCAAAAAATATTAGAGGGTGCGAAAAAGATAGCCGCGGCTCAGCAGTCGTTGAACATGACACTGCGTGAGTACGCAAAGGCAAATAAAGTAGATGCTGTAAAGGTGAAGGGGAGAAATCTCATGAGTGAAATGAACAGAGAGGGTGATATTAGGATTGAGGAATCAGAGAACTGTCCGTCCATGGGGCTGCCGAAGTATAGTACCCGGGCAAAAAACCTCAGAGCAGCAGATGCAGCTGCATCCGAGTTAGAAGGTCTAACGGGTGAAGCCTGTCAAAGACAGCAGGATAGAGTCAATGAGTTGGTTCAGATCTCGAACAGGCAAAATGAGGAATTGCTCAGGGCAAACCCGGAGAGAGCTGGGGCCTCTAAGATCGTTCATTCGGCGGTGGGTAACCCGGAGAAATCCGCTAGAGCTACATCGTCTCCTCATGGCGGTCCTAGCAGAGAAGAGGTGGTAACTTCGGCCAGGAGGAATAAGCAGATGTCCCATATGACCCGGCAGAGGCAGGGAAAGGAAAAGAAGTACAAAGAAATGAAGATCGAAGGAGTGTGAGTCGAGGTGAAGCTGGCCGAGGTAACCGCGGCCAAGGCAATGCCGGTCAAGAAAATGCTATAAACGGCAATACCGGACAGCGTAATTCGGTAGGTGCAGGTCAACCGCAACATCGGAATATACCACGGCAAGAGCGTAGTGCCGGCCAAGGTATGCAACAGAGAGCAGCTCCACAGGAGCAAGATAGATACAATGACAGAGATTCGGAGATGGTGAACGCTGGCTATCCCAGACCGGACTATCACGTGATAGGTTCAAGATTGGGAGGTAGAAACTTGATGCCTGATGACACCAGGTTAAAACTGGATCGGCTATATAGGTCGGAGCAAATTGAGTGTCAAGGTCCTCCGGGTCCATCATGTTTTGGGCCCCGGATCATGAAGGAACCACCGGTACCTAACTTCCAGTTACCTAGAGGCACAAATACGTATGACGGCAGCACTAAGCCGGAATATTGGTTGATTAACTATGCAACTGCTGTGAAAATTGCCACGGGCAACTTGAGATGGGCTGTGAGATATGTCCCCCAGATGCTGGAGGGGCCAGCAAGGGTATGGCTAAACAATTTGCCACCCAAAAGTATCAACTGTTTGATCGATTTTGAGGAGATGTTTGTTAGCAATTTCTCAAGTACATATCAGAGGCCCAACAGGCCACAGACACTAGCAATGTGCAGGCAGAGACCGAATGAGACAGACCGGGAGTTCTTAACCCGTTGGTGCACTGTGCGAAACTCGTGTGAGGGCATGATTGAGTCACAGGCCATAGCTTGGTTTGCGCAAGGATGCAGATATGCAAGCATGCTATGGCAAAGGTTGCAAAGAGATATGCCAACCACCTTGGCAGAAACAATCCAGACTGTTGATTCATATGCTTTGGGTGATCCAACACAACCTAGGCTCATCTCAAACGAGTCAAGCGAGGAGTATTGTCAGCGAGATGGGGCCGGGTCATCCCGAAGAAATGATTACCGAGGTAAAAGAAGGGATGACAGACCGGATTATCGGTACAGTTCGCAACAAGTTGCAGCTGTGAATCAGGACCAACCCGGAGCAGGAGGCAGTCAATGTCAGAAAACTGGAGGACAACAATGGACACCAAGGAATGATGGGAAGAAAACTTGGACGCCAGAGCAGAAAAAACAGTGGCAGGAAAAGAAGGACCGTCCGAGATACACCTATGAGGTGGTTGAGATATGCCCAAGAGGCAATAATAAAGTGGTTATTATTATATCTTTATGTTTATGATAAATGTTTACATCCCATGCTATAATTGTATTAACCGGAAACATTAATACTTGTGTGTTTTGTAGACATAAAAGAGTCCGTAGTAAGCCTCTTGTTAAACTAGCTTGTTGATTAATGGATGATCATGGTTTCCTGATCATGGATATTGGATGTCGTTAATAACAAGATCATATCATTAGGAGAATGATGTGATGGACACACACCCATAGTAAGCGTAGCATAAGATCAAGTCATTAAGTTCGTTTGCTATAAACTTTAAAATACATAGTAACCTAATCCTTCGACCATGAGGTTATGTTAATCACCATCACCGGATGGGTACTTTGATAACATCAAACACCGCTTCGTAACTGGGTGGTCATAAAGGTGTCATTGGGTATTCTGAAAGTATGTGTTGAAGCGCATGGACCAAGATTGGGATTTGTCCATCCATATGACGGATAGATATGCTCTGGGCCCTCTCGGTGGAATGTCATCTAGTTAGCTTGCAAGCATGTGACTAGGTCACAAGGGATGACATATCACGGAACGAGTAAAGAGTACTTATCAGTAACGAGGTAGAACTAGGTATGGAGATACCGACGATCAAACCTCGGATAAGTAGAGTATCGCGTGACAAAGGGAATTGGTTTCGTATGTTAATGGTTCTATCGATCACGAAGTCATCGTTGAGTATGTGGGAGCCATTATGGATCTCCATATCCCGCTGATGGTTATTGATCGGAGAGATGTCTTCATCATGTCTGCATATTCACGAACCGTAGGGTGACACACTTAAGGTTCAAAGTTGTTTTAAGTAGATATGGAATGTGCGTTGGAGACCGAATGTTGTTCGGAGTCTCAGATAGGATCCGGGACATCACGAGGAGATCCGGAATGGTCCGGAGAATAAGATTCATATATTGGGGATCATTTTCTAAGTTAGGAAATGTTCCGGAGTGTTTGTATGGGGATTCTAGAAGGTTTCGGAATGTTCTGGAAGGTTCTAGAAGAGTTCTTGGTGTTTGCTTGAAAACCAAGAAAGGGTCAAGGAAACCTTGTGGGGGCTAGACACAGATTCGTGGGGGAGGAGGACTCCTCCCCCCTTCCCAACCCGCCGGCCCAAGGAGGGAGGGGAGTCCTACTAGGACTCCCCCTCCCAAGGCGCCTCCCTCCTTTAAATAGAGGGGAGGGGGCGCCCCCTCCTAGCTCTCTCTCATAACAAGCTTTGGCCTCCGCCTCTCTCCTCCTCCTTCCCTCTGCTCCGGCTTAGGCGAAGCCCTGCAGAATTCTTTACTCCACCACCACCACCACACCGTCGTGCTGCTGGGATTCCGTGGAGAAGATCTACTACCTCTGCTGCTCGCTGGAACGGGGAGAGGAAGGTCTGCTTCGACTCCGCACGTGTGACCGACTGCGGAAGCGCTGCCAAAACATGGCGCCGGAAGGATCGTCCACTTGACCGACTGCGGAAGCGCTGCCAGAACGCGACGCCGGAAGGATCGTCCACACGATCTTGAGATCGGCAAGTGATCGACTACATCAACCACGAGATCTAATCTCGTTAACGCTTTCGGATCTACGAGGGTTAGTTCCTATCTATCTCGTTGCTCATGTCTAATAGATTAGATCTTGGCTTTTATCTAGATTAGATCTGGGTTTTGTTCGTTCTTGCGGTAGAAATTTTTTGTTTTCCATGCTACGAACCCATCAGTGGTATCAGAGCCGTATCTATGCGTAGATCTGTTGCACGAGTAGAACACAATGTTTTTGTGGGCGTTGATGCTTTTGTTGTCGGTGTCTTAGCGTGTACTTTGAATGATCTAGCTATTGAAAAGCAATGGTTAATATCTTGTTTGTCCGAAATGATGTTGGTAGTCTATTTAAGACACACCTGATCTATTGCTTGTTTTTCCAAGGTACTATCATAGTTCCCTAATGATTAAAACAATGCCACCTTCTGTGGTTCGAGGTCACTTTTTTGGCTAGTTCATACTATAGACCATTTTAAACGCTATTTTTATATTTTAGGTTAATGCTTTGTTGTCTCGACCAGTTATAAGCAGCTAAAGGCATCTCACGCACCTCTTTTTTTATATTTTCTATATTTCTGTTATGAAGTGATATGATTACTTTATGAGTTAAAGAGTCGAGTTGCTTGATTCCCTTCGTTCATTGCTACACTAGTTTAGTTATTCTGCCTGAGACACACATGTTGATTGCTTGAGTTGTTATATTAGGACAATCAACAAACATGGTGTTTTTATGTTTGCTTTGCTGCTCTAACTTAATGTCTTAGTTTCAGCATGCAAATAACCTATGGTGTTTTTTCCAGAGTGGATATGAAACTGGCACATGTACGCATTTGTCTAGGACATCAATTGTTCCTGCTATTCTAGAAAGAGATGTACGAGGCACATCATTGATTGTTCCTGGCCAATGATGAATTAGAATTATTTTACATATAAGAACAAAGGAAATAGATGGAATAATCACGATTACACGTGAAAAGATATAGGAGCTGAAAGATCGACAAGATTTGACGGACCGTATACTTGATAATCTCTTCTATAACTGTTGTGGTATGCCAGTTGTTACTTGTATGAAAATGTAAGCTCCGTAGCAGAAACCCTATTCCAACCCATGTCTAGTGATGTCTCTGTATTGATTTATCTTGTTTTTATTGAAATTCTAGTCTGTAATAAATTTCAAAAAATTTATGTTGATGTAATAGGGTGATCCTAGCACGACCATTAGCGGGCCGTAATATTAACAGACTGTTTAAAACCAGAATTGCACCATAGTTATAGAATACGCAAATATGCTGGCCAGCAGATGGGCCTAATAAATAGTAAAAGGTCGTAAGTAGCATGTCAGAGTATTGGTTGGCCTCATAAGCGGCCAAGGCCCTGAAAACATACAGGGCTGAACATCAACAGGCTAGAACAGTAAAATGCCCGAACAGTAATGGGCCCGAAGATTAATAGACCTGAAACAGTGAAAGGCCCGTATAGTAGAGGGCCAACGGAGCAAAATGAACAGAAGAGTAAAAATGTCTGAACAGTAAATGGCCGGAACAGGAAGCCTAGAACAGTAAAAGGCTATAAGATTAAAAGACCTAAACAGTGAATGGCTAGAACAGTAAAAGGCTAGAACAGTGAAAGGCTAGAACAATAAAGGATCCTAGCACTAGCAACCCAGAAATGTGAAAGGCCATAACAGTAAATGGGTAGAACATGAGCGGACCCTACGGGCTATAAGAACAGTAACGAGCCGCATGCAGGCCCTAACAGTGCCTGACCTACTGGCACAGGCCCCTAATGGGCCGCATATTATTCTACCAAAGTGGGCCTTCTTTAGTCCGAAATAGGAACGGGCCTGAAATCGTATGGGCCCTAGATGGATTCATTAGTGGGCCATGTCAAACAGTACACGGCGGAACAGTAAAGGGCCGTAATCTTATTGGGCTCTCCTCGTGGGTCGTCCCACATAACAATTAGCAGGCCTTGTTTAGGCCAGGCTTCTGCCACGGTTTCTATAACCCTAAAGGCAGGTGCCACATGGCATTTTGCATGACGTCAGCAGTCAACGTGGCTAGCGAACAGATCTACGACAGAACAAGTTTTCGTGGCTGAAGGGTGCGATCCAGCACGGTCATAAAAGTCGTGGTAGATTCTTTTGTGATGGGGCTTTTACCACGAAGGTTATCCATTGTAGAAGACTTTCTAGCCATGAAAAACGGGTCTTCAGCCACAAAAATCGTCTGTTGTAAAAGCCAACTTTTCTTGTAGTGTTCAATGGAATGCTTAAATAAAACTGCCAACTATGTGACTTCCTCGAAAGGACTTCCTCATTTGGTCTCGAGGGGGAAACTCTAGGATGGTTAATGTTTGGTGTCAGTACCAGGTTGGTTTTGAATAAGTCTCTCTAATCCCTCTTTGATAGCCGAAGGTTTTATCGAGTCTTTATAAGATGTTTAGTGCATGCTTTCCTGTCGCTAAGTCGACCATAACTATGTAGGCGAGAGCCACCGCATTCGAAGACTCCCCATGTACTGGCCTCAGTACCGACGCTCCCTATTTCCTTTGCCCTTTGTCGGCACCCCTTTTTGCATTGACAGGTCATTCTTCGACATTCAAGTCTTAATTAGACTTTTTATTGAGTTTGTTCTATCTATGTCAAGTTCAGTATAGTCTCTACTTGTTGAACAGGTCGAGTTGTTCCATTTGATTTGAGATGTAACCCTCGTCTCTATAAATTAAGGTACTTTTTCATCACTACAATGGGCATCCTCATTGTGATGGGCTAGAAAGTGTGTATGTATAAGACTCGGTTGTTCAACCCCTTAACAGGTTTGATGAAGTGCCTCAGGGTGTTGATACTGGTGAAATATGTTGGGCCATGTAGAGATAAACAAAAAAAATTCCCTACGCGGTGATCCCAAGATCTAGCTGAGCTAGTAGGCCACGAGAATTACCACTAGAGGCGCAGTTGCAGAATAGATGAAGCACGTCGCTTGATGCAGTGCAGTACTCACGTTCCGATCGTCAAAGTGCTGAACGTACAACACCTCCGCTAGTATCCACACGTACGAGGAGAAGCCTAGCGGTGGACTGCTAGGTCCGGTACGGCGGCTAGGATGAACTGGACTCAGGCTAGGGTTTCCAAGGCTTGGAATGACTTAATCACCACCACACACTACGTAAGTGTGCCCCAGTATATATAGGGAGTGAAAATGGGCTCCACTCACTTGTGTCCTATTCACTAAAGCCCATATTAGTCACTATGAGTCCAGCTCACTGACTCAGTCCGTATCCGGTTTGGGTCCAACAAAAATACATTTATGGTTTAGGTCTAACCCAAACTTGCTCCCTCTCTTAAGTGTGTGGCCCGACAGGCTCATGGTGACTCGGACACGATCTGAGTCTCACTCGTGATCGATTAGTCGGCAACGGATCCTAGCAGAACATGCCGACTCCTAATTACTAAAGAGTCATGATGAAATACCTTCCAATGCAATTATTATCTGGGTCCCTTTTGCCTCACGATACATCTTATCAAGCTATAGGCGAATAATCGTCATCCTTCAAATATCTCAACTCTTTTCTCGATTCAAGATAAGTGATTCATCTGAATAACTCTTAGTCGACCGCCCCGATTAACACTTAACCGAGTCGTGCATGGTCATGCTTTCCGAATCATGTCTTTCGAGAGGGCCAAGAGAATACCTTTCCAGTTGGAGGGGCAAAAATCCCATCTTTGTCATACAAATCACTTAGCTTGATTCCCAGTCGACCTGAACTCTACTTTATAACTTCATAGTGATGGAACAACATTTGGCAGAATCTAAGTCGGTGATCCTCAACTCGGATTGTGCAATAACCTCAGGTCTAAGGATTACATCGATTGAGACATACAAATGACGACTTGTTCGTTGCATCTCAATATGGGGTCAGTCTGACTCGTTAAACTCTTTTTCTGAATGCGTGTAAGTTGGAATAGTATCACCATGCCCATCACAAGTGGAACAGAGTCATCAACCGACTTTCACATTAGTCTAAGTTGTGTGTCTAGCACAACCTTAACGACCAAGGACAAATAGTATAAACAACATGAATATATAGTTCCATAATGGAATCACATATTCAATGATCTATATCAGCAGTTCATACAAGGATAATAACTTTATGAATACATTAGGAATAACATCATACATGATTTCATTTAGAGCATATTCCCAACAGTCTCCCACTTGCACTAGAGTCAATCATTCGACATCACATGGCTAGGCATCTAATGCCCATAGCTCTCAGGTGCGCCTCATGCTTCGGCTGTGGTAACGGCTTTGTCAATGGATCCACAATATTTGCATCCGTGTGTACCTTGCATAACTTGATATCACCTTGATCCACGAATTGGCGAATCAGGTGCTACCGCATGAGTATATGTTTGTTCTTCTAGTGTTTTCTAGGTACCTTGGCTTGTGCTATAGCACCATTGTTGTTACAATACACGTCTAATGCATTGGACAAGACCTTAACCACACCAAGATCCATGAGGAACTTCTTCATCCAAATGGCTTCCTTTGCCACCTCTAAGGCAGCAATATACTCAACCTCTGTCATAGACGCATGCACAGTCTCTTGCTTGGAACTCTTCCAGCTCAAACCCCTCTGTTTACAACAAACACATATCCGTATTGCAAAAGAGAATCATCTGATTCAGTGTGATAACTCGCATCCATGTAACCCCTTACATTGAGTTCATCCGCACCTCCATAAACTAGGAACATATCCTTAGTCCTTCTCAAGTACTTAAGGATATTTTTAGCCACTGCCTAGTGGGTTTTTCTAGGGTTAGCTTGGTACCTTCTCACAACACTTAGATCATAGGAAACACCTGGGCTTGTACAAATCATATCATACATGATGGATCCGACTGTCGAAACATACAGAATCACACTCATCCGACTTTGCTCATCAGTTGTCGAAGGACACTGAGCCTTTCTAAGTTTTTAGCCATAGGAAATCCGTAAGAACCCCTTCTTAGACGATTCCATGTTGAACTTCTTCAACACTTTGTCCAAATATGTACTCTGACTCAATCCAATGAGCTGCCTTGATCTATCTCTATAGATCCGGATTCCTTGTATGTAAGTGACCTCACCCAAGTCTTTCATCGATAAACTCTTTTCCAATGATTCCTTGGTTTCTTGCAACATCTGGACATCATTTCTAGTAATATGTCATCCACATATAAGATCAGAAAGATTTGCTCCCACTAAATTTCTTGTATAAACAAGAATCATGATCACTTTTGATGAAGCCAAACGCTTTGACTACCTCATCAAAGCAAATGTTCCAACTGTGAGATGCTTGCTTCAACCTATAAATGGATTTCTGAAGCTTACATACCTTGTCAGCGTTAGCCGGATCAACAAAACCCTCGGGCTATATCATATAGATGTCCTCGGTTAAATTTCCATTAAGAAAATCCGTCTTGACATCCATCTGCCATATCTCATAGTCGAAATAGGCTGCTATAGCTAACATGATCCGAACTAACTTAAGCATCACTGCAGGTGATAAAGTCTCATCGTAGTCAACTCCTTGAACTTTTCGGAACCCCTTCGCGACAAGTCATGCTTTATAGAATAGAAACATTTCCATCCATAATAGTTTTCTTCTTAAAGACCCATTTGCACTCGACGGGTCTTGCACTGTCTAGTAGATCAACCAAGTTCAAAACTTGATTTTCATCCATAGACTTTAACTCGGATATCATGGCTCCAAGGCATGACTTAGAATCTGATCCCACCATCGCTTCCGAAGAAGTTGCTGGCTCATCACTGTCCAACAGTAACACATCACGAACACTTCACAATCTAGCCGATCTTCGTAGTGTTGGCGCAACTACCAAATCAACTACCACGATTGGCTCAACCTCCAAGGTTTTTGCCAACTCGCTACTGACCGGTTCCTCACGGATTTCTTCGAGCCGCACCGTGCTCCCACTGACTACCAAACTGAGAAACTCTTTCTCAAGGAAGACACCATTCCGAGTGACAAACACTTTTCCCTCTTCTCAACTGTAGAAGTAGTAACCCAAGGTTTCCCTTGGATAGCCGATGAAAATACATTTATCCAACTTGGTCGTGATCTTGTCTGACTGAAGTCGCTTGACAAAAGCTTCACAACCCCAAATCTTAAGGAAAGACAAACTCGGCTTCTTGCCAGTCCACATCTCATGTGATGTCTTCTCTACCGATTTTAATGGTACTCTGTTTAGTGTGAATACTGCAGTTTCTAGACAATAACCCCAAAATGATAAAGGCAGATCATTCCGACTCGTTATTGATCGTACCATGTCTAACAAGGTCCAAGTCCGCCTTTCCGACACACCGTTTCACTTGCGACGTTCCCGGTGGATTGAGCTAAGGAACTATTCCACAACTCTTCAGATGGTCATGAAACTCATGGATCATGTACTTACCTCCCCAGTTCGACCGAAGAAACTTTATTTTCTTGTCGAGTTGATTCTATACATCATTCTGGAATTCTTTGAACTTTTCAAATGCTCCCGACTTATGTTTCATTAAGTAGAAATACCATACCTACTCAAATTATCAGTGAAGGTAATGAAGTACTCATTACCACCTCGGATTGTCGTGCTCATCGGGCCACATACATCACTATATACTAGTCCTAGCAAGTTGGACACCCTTTCACAACTATTTGTAAAAGGTGTTGTAGCATCCCAATTGTCTAATAATTCCAATGCTACTTGCCTAGTCTACATATGCTACTTCCTACATTATTATTGAATCATCATTATATCATGTTCATGTCACCATGCCACATTGCATTTGAGCATCATATAAAACCATCTTCATTTGGTTCTTCCTTCATAATGCATTTGGCTATTAATTGTATTTGCCTCTTGATATATTGTAGTTGGTTACTGATATATTGTTACATGCCCAAATTGAGTTGAGGGCACTTCCTTTAAACCTTTCAATATTCTAACTTGCCCATATTCTAATTGATACCATATATCTTCAATTCAAACATATTCTTATATGTGAGCTTCTAATATTTCTTTTGGTATTTTAGTTCTATCTCACATGTAAAGGGTATGGTCGAATTCTTTTTACATGGCTAATAATGGTTTGATCCAAGTCATCTATATGCCAAGTACATGTTTACCTTTGTCACCCTTCCTTTTCAAGAAAGGCAAAATAAATATCACATACATGTACTCCACACATGCAATAATGCACCCTTCTAGTGCATGTAATAATGTGTTCCTTCATGCATGCTTCTTTCTATTATACCTAATAATAAAGAAAGCAACGCTTCAATCAACCGGTCTATTTTGGACGGTTTTACCCTTAAATCTTAGAAATCTTAGAAATGTTTACCCACCATGCCACCGGTTAGCCAATCTACCTCTTTTTTTTCAGTATCGTCAGTCTCCACCGCGGCCCGTCCCCCTCAAGAGAGCCGTCTGTACACGACGACCACAACGGATCCGCCGTCAAGCTCGCCTCTACTCCCGGGCGTGCCGCCACGAGCACCCTCCTGCTGCTCGAACTCGGCGCCCATGGCTGCCTCTGGCCGTGCTCCTCTTCCGCCCGCCTCTTGCTCAGCCTAGATCGCCCCGCATCCCGATCAACACCTCCTCCCGCATGGTTGCCACCGGCCACAGCAACCCTGCCTCCACTGTTCTCATGCGGGTCAACCGCTCGCCGGCCGTCGCGTGTAGGCACCAGAAACCGGTCGACCAAGGACTGCTGCCGTGTCCCGCTCTTGCTCCTGCATGCGCGCGATAACTGTAGCTCGCCATACAGTATCTCAGCGGCTGCGGCCTCGCTCACCGCGCAGGTTCGTGTCTTTGTGTCTTCCTGCCAAGAGTCCGCACACGCACAGGGTGCTCGGGTATATTCCTGAACTAGGCCACGGACGTCTGCAGACAACAATGAAGCTAGCAGTGCCCTCCGCATGCCCATCTTGGTGTGCATAGATTTCGAGCCAGTGACAGTGCAAAGTCTAGCTCAAGGTATTTAATCTTTAATTCAATTTGTGTAGGGTTATCCCTTGCCCCTAGCTGTTTAATCTAATATTTAATCTTTAATTCAATCCGTGTTGGGTTATCCCTTGCCCCTAGTTGTTTAATTCAGCGATGTGAAAATGCATCTATTTCACTAATTATATTTCCCGTAAACAAATAAGCAATGAGGTAATCAAACTATAAGAAAATACTACTCGTTTTATTTGGATGATAATTTCTAACACACACTCACATATATTTAGATATGCTTATTGCCTACACTACGTTAGCCGTAGGGCCCATGCCATCAACATCGCACAAAGGCCCCGCAAACTATAGCCTCCAGCTAGCCACAGTTGTCTCTTTGTAGGTGAAAACCACCAATCCTGGACCCGAAGACCCAACCCGGTGTTCTTCATTGTAGGTGAACTCATGCTATAGTTATAGTCAGTCGACTTTGAGGCAAAATTTATATCATGATAGCGTTTCTAGACCCAAATTTATTGTTTACACCCGTTGCAACGCATGGACATTTGTGCTAGTCTCTATTTAAAAACAAGTTGGTGTTTGTTGTATAATTTTATTTGCTCAACCTGGGCTTTTTGATCAAATCCCATTCCAATCTCATCTCCCAACATATACGTTCCACGAGGACATCTTCTTTTTCTTTTTATATTTACACGTATCTTGGCCTATTTGTTTTTCTTCCATCTATCTAAATCCATTAAACCCTTTTCTCTATCTAATCTATCCTAGCTAACTAGCTAGCTAAAACCCCTATATCATATCCGTGTGTGTGCATGTATCTCACGTATACACACACTTTATATGTCCTGACTAAATCGTGTCCTATCTAAGTGTGAGTGCATGCAATCACACACATACACTCCCTATCCATCGACACACACCAATCCAACATGTGTACCTATCTAGCTAGCTATACAACCGGTGCTTCTTTGTTTTGGATCAGACTGTGTGGTGCAACACACACACACTCTCACAGCTGCACCGAATGATCAAGATCAGCCTGGTGCAACTTTCTGGACTCCAACTTGATCAAGTCAGACCATCCCCAGCTGCACCCGATCGGTGACAATCCCTCCCTAGCAGTCCCCAGGTCTGAACCCTCTCCTTGTTCTGAACCAGAGCCAACCCAGCACCCCGGTTCGCTCCCGGGTTCGACTCCACCAGCCCCAGTCGCAACAGGCAGCTATAGTGGACACGCACCCAACCTCTCCCTGTTTATCTTCTCCATCCCGATCACTGCGACCTGCTTTTCCTACTGACCACAAGTAGCAGTAGCAAGAGGACAACATCAGCCTCATCCCCCTAACCACTCCCAGATCGAAATCTGAGAGGGCATCGTCCCCTCTCCAAGCAACGCCGGCCTAGCCCTCTAGAACCCTGCTTGCCTCTCTGGCCGCCGTGAAACCATTGATCTGCAGCTGCTCGAGGACGAACACGAGCTGCGGGAGCTTCCTCACCGTCGCCTGCATCTCCCGGACTCGGAGCCAGCCCCTGCACGGTGAGTAACCTCATGCCCTCCCTTCCTCCTTGCCTCTATCTCATGTGCGCACCCTCACTGTTCGCCGCTTAGCGCCGCTCGCTGTAATCATCGCCCCATCTCGACACACACGTGCACAACAGCAGTCGTGATGCATATCACAGTTCCCTCGTTTCTCCGGGCCGCCTCGTTTCTTACCCAACACCAACCCACATACGTTCACGTAGAGGGCACATCTAGCAATTCGTAAGTCCAAACCGCGCTCAGTTTCGACCACCATAGCCATCAAAATCTTCCGCCGAATATCGAGCAATGGATCTGTCCGCGCGTGTCAGTTTTCAACAGTTTTCGACACTAAAATCCTGTTTGTATGTTACCATCTCGCGCCCTTCTCTGAGCAACTCCGGTGATTCTTTTGATGCTCGCTTAATCCCAAATGTTTCTGCTACGCATAGATTCAAAGTATCTCGTTTTGGAGCTCAGATGACCTCGAAATCGTCCGACGAAGTTGGCTACACTCGGTGATATTTTTCGTCACTTTTGGGCATCCATACAACCCTCGGTTCTCCTTGTTTTTCCCAACTCCTCAGTTGTCCTCCGTCAATAAACTTCACGCCTACTCCTTCTCCTTAGAACCAGCATTCTGGATCGTCAATCGGTTCACACTAAGACACTTGGAATCAATCGGCATCCTCCGAAGAACATGAGCTTTTTTCACTGCAAAAACTGCAAAAACTGTCAGGTCTTCAATGCGTTCTGGCAGTTAGAGACCGCCGTTTCGTTCGCTATTCTCGGTTAAATTCCCGCAGATCCATTTCGTACCTGGAGTGGTTATCTACTTTCAAATCATCTCAGCACATCCATCTTCATTCAGCATTAAACGCAACATCAATCGGATGTCTCAACCTTTCGGAATCATCCAGCAAAGTTGGCTCGAGTTACCTGAATTCGAAATGTCCCGTTTCAGTTTCAGCAGAGATACCCGACATGTCCTTGCTATTTTTCATCTAGGCCCCTGCCCTTCTCCCTTTCCTGTCCCGAAGCCTCTAGTTTCAGATCTTTTCAAAACTTCCACTAGGCTTTTGCAAATCAATACTGCAGCTCAGCTGATCATATAAAAAATCCCATCTAAGCCCCTTTTATTTTATCTAGTCCTTTGACTTGGTCATCGTTTCAAATTCAAAACAAATGTAGGTCCCCCAGATTAATCCTCCAAGAATCCTTGTTATACATATCACCATGATCCCGTGGCCAGTCGGTCGTGGTACATATGGCGTGTTCAGATGTCTCTCAGCTTCTCCAAATCCGTTGATCCAGCTTCTCAGTACCGACTCCAGCGTCTCGGTGGAGCTAGAAACGTTCGGGAGAGCTCCTCCTATTCCTGGCACAGTCGGCCCTACCAGATTCCACGCAATAATTCTTCTAGGTTCGTCCTCTTCTCACCTACTCCTAAGCAGACCCTCTGGTCCATCAAGTCCGTCCCCTTTTATTGATTAATCTCACTAGAAGTCGTCAAAAATCGAATCATCAATCCATCTAGTTGTTATAAATCCCGTTTTCCCTTTCGATTTAGCAAAACAAAGGCTCTAATTTCTATATACGAGCGGGACTACAGCGCCCGAGGAGCGATAAGCTGCTACTTGTGGAGGCTCTGGGTCAGAGGCAGCCGAATGCGGTCAAATGTCGGGGAAGAGGCCGCCAGACTCGCTACGAGAGGAGGAGGTCAGGGCAGAGGCCTCCAGAGAAGGTACATGAGGAGGAGGTAGAGTCAGATCTGTCGCTACTGCTTGACCAGGAGAGCGGGGCTGAGATGACCCAAACTACAGAAGATACGGGATGGGGGTAGTCGAGAACGCAACAGCCGATCTTGGTACCCGCTGACACAAGCTCAGGGAGGGGTATCTATGGATCAGGATGGCTTGGTGCTGACGACGTGACCTCGGGTGGGGATGGTTCTCTCTCGACGTATGCGTGCTAACCGAATAAGAAAAGGAAACGGTATCTTCACTTGGCGGTGGCATTTTGGCGTAAATTGATACTGCTCCATGCTTTTTAGATCTGCGGATCGGTCAAACCCCTACTCCGCATCTTGTACACAAAATTTGTCGAGCTTCCCAGATCTAGCTCCACGGAGCTAGTCTGTTCAGCACCGCTAGAGTTTTGGGAAGCCGGAAGCTGGAGGCCTTCCGAACACACCCATAACCGACAAGTATCAAAGTAAACATCCATTACTTAAACGGATACAGGTTATACCTTAATGCCAATATGGCTACAATAAGCGTCATCAGCGGAAGTTTGATAGACCTTAGAGTCGAGCCCTGCCTTAACCTATAGGCAGCTGACTAGGAGAACATCCTAGCTCGCATATTCCTCAACGCCACCTTCTTCTTCCTTACTTCTCGAATCTGACCAAGTTAATAACCAGGGACAATAATAGTGAGTACTTTGAATGTACTCACAAACCTTCTTAAAAGAATATTAATAACAAGAGGATATGCAATATGGTTGTGGTAGTAGTAGGGCTCCATAAGAGAATCTTTTCTAAATTAGTTTCTCTTGTAGATATAGCATCTACATATCTTTGTTGAAAACTTTTGTAAAACATTTTGGAAACCTTTTTGAAAAGTTTTGGAAACACTAGGATTGGGTCACCCATTTGTTCCTCCTTCTGGTCATCCCATGACCAACACCTTTCCTTTCTTTCCGACCATCCCATGATCCACACATTTCACCTCTCTGACCATCCCATGGTCAAAACATTTCCAAGCCTTTGCTTTTCTAAACTCCTTTTTTGAAATCAAAACTAGCATCGCTCTACCGCAACCTTCCCAACCGTCCATGACCGTGGACACGGCTATTCAAATAGATTTACACTCTGCAGAGGTTGTACACTTTACCCACACTAATCGAGTACCCTCCCTTGATCCTCACGGATCATGGGTCGAGTAACTGATCAAGACTCTCTGGATGCCACTCTAGCATAGGACCTACCCTATGAGTTGTTCCTCTAAACACCGGGACGTTGGGGATCCACGGACCAACCAGAGCGCATTCCGACTCCTCGAGAGTGGGCACTTTCAATGAGAGGCTCATAGTATCGCCCGGTCACTCACATGGGTGATCCTGCTTCCTCTAGGTGACTGTCTAATAGTTGACCCTTTCTGTAAAGGCAAGCCAGTAATTAGAGGGAGCTGATCCCTTATAAGCAGTTATGAGAATTCCCACGCTAGAGTAGCAAACATCAAGTCTAGCCTTGTCCCATTCCAGAGTAATGTGGTTGTATGGGTTAATTGTTCTGGAAAAACTACAAAGAACCGGGCACGTTTTTGTAATCCTTTTTCCTCCATCTTTCGTTCAACATTTTATTAAAAAACCCTTTTCGTTTCTCGGACTTCTCTTGGTAGGTCAAACCTCACCAAGGTTTTACCTTAAAACATTTTTGTAAAACTTTTCTGGGATATTCCCATCCTATAGTTTTGCTTCGGCTAAATCGAGGTCTCCAAAGGGATATGGTGTTATACACCATCTACCATACTAGGGACAAGTAGGTGTCGTAAAGGGGGTTATACTTGGTAGTACAAATGTGTAATGGTTTGGAGGATCCAAGCCACTACCATATATAGATCATCATATAATAAAACGATGTAGTTTTCATAAACTGTAGGTAAAACATGCATAAGTAAAACGGTAGGACAATGAATTATGAGCAAGAAGCTGGCTTCCCTGTGATCAGCAATATGGCAATATGTCCCTGGACTTCTTCTTTAGATAACCAGAAAGCCAATAATAACAATAGAACGCTCCCTTCTTCTCAATGTCACCACAATCGCAACTATCGCCGTCATCGATATACATGCAAACAAACAATATCACATTCAATACAAGACATACAAGTAGCAATACATACAACAAGAAATAAACAAAACAAGCTTACCATTCAGTAGGTTTTGATTAGTTGGGTTCAAAGCAAGTGGAAATACTTGAAAAACATTTGCGGGTTTTCTTTAATGAGTTGGAGGCCAAAATTACTTAATTGAGGGGTTTTATTCTAAGGTCCAGGTTATGTATGATACCATTGTATAAAAATGACACCATCCGATAGTTACTGATGATATGAAACCAACAAAAGTGGTTTCACAATTTTATCAATTTCCTTCGATTTACTATGCATTTTCTAGTGATAAAAGGTCTAGTTTTAGGAAATAATTCACCATAAATGATCTATGGTTCCAAAAACTATTTCCTCTTAGGTTTAGGTAGGGTTTGATGGACTGGTTCAAGGGGAAGTTCAGTCACTTCAAAATATATAGCAGATTGCCCTCAGGAAATTCCCAAAACCAGTTCGGTTAGATATTTGTCTTTTTCACCAGAAATAAAACCCAGGGGATTCTGATATGATTCCAAAGGCACATGATAGGTATTTGAAATACCTTTCTGTTGAAATTTGATTTACTATTTTTGGATGTTTAAAACTCCTGCAGTGATTTTTCTACTGAAAGAACTGTTGTCTGAAGGTTTTAATTCCTTAAAATTCAACTAGGGGTCAATAAATATTGATTTCCTAGGTTTCGTTAGATACTGATGTTTCACATCACTAAGAGTTGTAATCAACTCGAAACAGGTTATGGTTTGTTCTAGGGAAAATTCTAAAGTCATTAATAAGGATCTTTTGTTATTTCTAGTATTGTAAAACTATGGATCCACTTGGCATGAAACCAATGCCATGATATGGGAAACTTCAAAACCTACCAGTGCCAATTGGAAATACCCCATTCGGAGGTGTATAACTCAAGTATTGATTTATTTACTACAAGGGGTACCCTTTTGTAAAATAAATTCCAATAAATAAGAGGACTTATTTGTGGCAAGAAACCAGTTCTGCATGTTTTACAAAACACGTGAAAACATGTATAAATTGGATTTGGCCAAAACCTTGCATTTTCAATTTATTTTGGAATTAAACCGACCAGGTAGTTTGCAGATCTAGGGAAAAGATTTAAAGTCTTGAGTTAAAACTGACTCGTGGGCCAAATTTAACAGCCTTACCCAGTACATCGTTGGGTCGGCCCGCCCAGGAAGTGCCTTGCACGCGGGGTGACGCCCGTTTGAATGACCAGCAGGGACTGCCGGTCAGCGACGATCGCTACCAAAGCGGTAAGGGTGGTCGGAGGCCGTCCGATTTAGTGAAGATGGACAACCAGCGTCCTTCTTCCTCCTCTGACTCGTCCTGACAGAGAGAAACCCTAAATGGCAGCAAGGAGGGTACGAGTGGCTCACCAGAGCGCAGATAGGTGACAACGCGGTGACGAGGCGATGCGGAACTCCGAGGTGAGCTCATAGAGGGTTTAGATGGACTAGTTCGGTGAGGGCGAGTACCTCACACACATGCACCCTCGGAGCCTGCTCGGTAGCTCCATGGTGACGTTGTATGCGGAGGTCCTTAGAACGGAGAAAGGGATGGTTAGATGTAGAAGGTAGATGCAAGATCGGGAGGCTGACATGCAGCGAGAGAGGAGTAGGGAGGAGAGTACATAGGTGGGTTCTCAAAAATGGCCGAAGTTGGGGTTTCTTCCCTCTCCAAGGAGCTGTGGAGCGGAGGGAGGAGCTGGGGCTGGTGGGTATGTTCTTTGAGGTCTAGGGAGGGAAATGAGGGAGGATGGTAGAACTGGTGCGGATCTAGTCTACTTATCCCGAGGGTTGGGGTGTAGTATGGACTATGCCCATGTGAGGGCTTGTGGGGTGCAGTGGTCGATGGTTGGCTATGAGGGGCGGTGGAGAGGTCATGGGTGGTGGCAGGAGGCAGCCCAATGCATTGGTTGAAGAGAAAGGTGCTACAAAGGAGGGATGTTCTAAGATATGCAATAAGTGGCTTCCCTCTATCCTTGTAGTCTCTCTTTTCTAGAGGTGAAGGACACAAGGCCTAGGGTGCTATAGTAGCTGATACGTCCATTTTGCATCACTATTCTATGTCTTAATTCACTATTATTCATTGATATATTTCATATTGAGAGGTGATACTTATGTTATTTCATCTATTTTTGCATGGTTGATGACTTTTGGAGCATGGACCGCTGCAATCAGGATTCTGATGGAAAAGGTGTTATTTGGAGGCAAAATTCGCGAAGATCCGAAAATCTGGGAAAATATACGGAAAATTCTATTTTTCCAGAAGACTCAAGATGCTAGAAGATGGAGTGGAGGTGGGCCACAGGGGGCCCACACCACCCCATGGCGCGGGCAGGCCTAGGTTGCGCCTGGGAGTGGTGTGGCTGCCCTGGCCCACTCCAGCCTCTCTCCTCTGGCGTATATCATCCCCATAAAACCCTAAGACTCGAGGAGTGACCACAGAAAGATTCCGCCGCCTCTGCGGGGCAGAAAACACCGAGAGAGAAAGATCTCTCCGGCAGACAGATTTCTGTAGGGGGAATTCCTTCCCGGAGAGGGAAGATCATCGCCATCAACACCACCATCAAGATGGACTTCACCGGGATCATCATCATCATCACCATCATCATCACCATCAGCACCCTCATCACCATCTCCATATTGCTGTAACAATTGCTTGAATCTTGCTATATTTCATAGGGGAAACTTTCCCGGTGTTGATGTAGTTGATGCTATTGAGTGAACCATTGAATTATTGTTTATGTTCAGATTGTTATACATCATTATTTCATCTCTGATCATGATCCATATGATGTCTTGTGAGTAGTTCGTTTTGTTCTTGAGGACATGAGAGAAGTCTTGTTGTTAGTAGTGGAGTTGCATTGAGAAAGATTCAATAGATTGTTATTTAAGTTGTGGTGTACTTCTTCTAGTGGTGTCATGTGAATGTCGACTACATGACACTTCACCTATATGGGCCTAGGGGAATGCATTGTGTATTTGGATACTAATCGTAGGGGTTGCCGGAGTGACAGAAACCTGAACCCCCGTTAGGAAACCATGGCACAAGGGACGTAAGGGTCTTAGAGTTTAAAGCTGTGGTTAGGTTTCTATCTTATTTACTTTCTTGTACTTACGGATGTTTGCAAGGGGTATAATCACAAGTATGTATTAGTCTTGTATGGGGCGGTACATTAGCACAGGTTCACCCACACAACACTTAGCAAGCTAAAGAAGATTAATCGACTATATGAAGCGAAAGCACTTGACAGTATTCTCATGTGTCCTCGAGAACATTTGGTCATCTATAGAAATACAACCGGCTTGTCCTTTGCTGCATAAAGGATTGGACCACTTGCTGCATTTATTCTTACTGTCTTTTATTTACTCGTATTTTGTTTACTTGCTTTATCGAAAACCCCTAAAAATCCGTTTGCTAAGTATTTGCAGAGAATTCCTGATCCATACCACTAGCCAGCACCTTCTTCTCCTTGTTGGGTTCGACACTCTTACTTATCGAAAATACTGCGATACACCCCCTATACTTGTGGGTCATCAGTAGCACATGACTAAAGGGAGTATGGGTTGGTGTGGAGGAGTATTGGAGAGGTTTCAGGAGGGTTTGACTTAGTTTTGATCATACTTGGAAATAATTTCAATTCTTGCCCACAGTAGTGGTTATGAAAGAAATGCTTCGATTTGATCATGTCTATATGGTATGATGGTATTGGTAGCTTAGTAAGGTCAATATATATATCCATGAATTATTTGGGATTTTTTAGAATGTCCTAGATCCCCTTTTTAACAATTCTCCAAATAGTGTTGAATGGGTTCTAATGAGTTCATTTGAGATTTTTGAATTGGACACGATGGGTTTTTGATATGACATGGTCCTAAATATGGGTTCACACTTTGTAGAATTTTCCCAAGATTTGTTGAGAAGGAAAGGTACTTAAGACAATTATTATTCCATTACTAGCATTTAAGAAAATAGACCAAAATAAATAATAAAACTTCTCAAAAATATTTATTTTTGATATGGGAAGATAGGTAGGATATTTAGGCCTCAAATGATATTAAAGATGGGGATGTGTTTTGTAGAAAGTCAAACTTTCTTTTATAGATTAGGGTTTGTAGTTTTTGTCAATTTTAAGAGATTAAATAGGTTTTGATCCATAATAATTATGGATAATATTATATAAATCTTTATAATCAAGGTATATGATGTGCACAAGACGTATCTAGCATTTGAAACCTTGGGTGTTGACAATCAAAGTTGATGTTGGTGGGAAACATGGGATTAAGGATCTAGGGTAATGTTATTTTCATACGATCAAACCGTGTTAGATATAGATCTCCCCTTGGGGCATGGAATATATGGATGGATAGACCAAGTGATGTAGATCACAATGGTATAGAGTTTTGAGGTTGCGCATGGTTGATCTCTCGGAAGATTGATTCCAAATTTTGAATAAAATAAGGGTGTCAAAGCAGGTTATCAAATAGCATTCAAAACCATGTGGGTTTTAGAAGCACAAGGATCCAGTTGGAACAAGTGAGGCAGGGATTGATAGACCTCCATGAGTAGATCACAATCATGCAAAGTTTTGGTCAAAAGGGTGTAGTATGAAGATGTGAGCTTCTAACAAAGTAGGCTAGTTGATAAGATTTGTAGAAAAGTTATTTTTCTTGCCAGCAAAACTATCAAGAACAAGTGGGCTAAAAGGTGATCTAGCCAATGGTAAGAGTGGACCTTGGTAGTCCTTAGGATGGTTTACAAGATAGTTCAAGTGCATTACCAAAAATGCAGAAGGATTGGAAATGAGGGAGACTCGAAGATGGCATCTTGTTAACATTTCCATACTTAGTCATATTTTGGCAGATTTAGGGTTTTTGACTAGAATATAAGAGGGGATGTTGTCGTCGGATTGATCACAAGTACGCCATGAGGGGGTTATCGAGGCGTGCAGAAGAGAGGGGTGTGAGACGTACGGTGTTCTAGGACGGTGAGCATACAAGTTTACCCAGGTTCGAATTTGCTGGCTTTGGACAGATCGTACTCCTGCTAGCAATCCAGTAATACGGCAGAGCCGGGATATGGATTACAAGGGTTCGCCTGTGCGAGTTGAGATTGTGATTTTAAAGGGTGCCCTAAAGGCTCTCCCTAGGACGGCTTATATAGATATCCGGCCTAGGGTTTACAGGAGAGATCTATCCGGCTACGACTAAGAGTCGGTTACAAAGTACATCTTAAACTACAAGTAACACTATGGGCCTAAGTCGGTAAGTCTTCTGGGCCTTCCAGTAGCCGAATTGGACTCCACCTCTTCTCTCTGACTGGGCCGCCCGTGAAGCAAAGCTCTAACCCAAAGTGGGCCACCCTGGTCAGCGAGGAACTGTGAGGATACCCGGAAAGTATATCCCCAACAACAGCCCCGGAAGTCTCCAAGTTCCAGAGTCAGATTCATCATCGTCTAGCTTGATCTTTGGCTTGCAGAATCTTGATGGGTTCCTGGTACATCAAAACAAAAGATATGATCCGGGTCTCAAAAATAAGTCGGACCTATAAGTACATTTATTCGGATTTTTTAGCTTGATATTCAAACTAAGACGGAACTTGGTCTCTGACGTCATCTGACACTAGTTATGGTCAAGTCACGTCATCTGACAAACATCATGTCAGCACGACCATTGGTGAGTCTGCCGTTCGCGGAACCGAGGCGCTGTTTCAATGCGTACGCGGAGATCGAGGCGATGTAATCATCGCGTGGGACCTTCCTAGTTCCTTCCACGACGCGTGGCGGTTACACTGTGCCATTTGCACGAATCTTGGCGTAGTTAGGTGGTTATAAGGGGTGAGGATTTCCTGTTCCTCATCTTCACCTATTCCCTTGCTGTTTCCTCTCCTCCACTTCTCCCCCGCGCATAGAGCTCCTTTGCTTCCCAGATTCCCAGCGCCGCCCATCCAAGTTCACCGGCGCACCGGAGAAATGGCTTCATCTTCATCGTCCGGCTCGGCTGGATTCGTAGCGGCGGCGACGGCGACGGAAACGGAGAAAGAAAGCAACCGTGGGGTTTGGATCTCGTGTCTCCTCGACGACGAGAAGCTCCGCGGTGTGGAGAATGAAGGGCTACTCCGTGCCGGCAACTGGCAGAGCGGAAACCATCCCCAACCCGCACGCTGACGAGCGGGTACACTTCGGCACCCACCTCGATAGAGGTTTTTCTTTCCCTCCCTAGGAATTATTTTCTGAGGTGATAGATCATTCTGGCGTTCAGCTTCACCATCTTCCTCCCAACTCCATCTTAGAGATGAGCTCTTATGCAACTTTGTGTGAGGGATACCTCGGCATTAGGCCGAGTCTCACTTTGTTCCGGTTTTACTTTCATGTCCGGAGAAACTCCATCACTGCCGGTAATCCTTATATTACCAGCACAATTAGCCTTTCAGTTAGACGCAAGCGTGCTTATCCTCGCATTTTAGCTAGTGAGTCGGTCAAACAGTGGCCGGCCACCTTCTTCTACCATAAGGATATTCCTGCTCCCGGCAAAGCTACTACTTTGCCGGCTTTCATCGACGGAGCCGCCACGGCCCTACCATCTTGGGACGAGGCTCCTCCGGCTCTCAATGATGATCTGATCCTCGCCAAGAAGCGGATTGAATACCTGATGAAGCACAAGGCCTGAAATGGTCCGACTTAGTCCAGTCCGGGGTGGCACGCCGGATCCAGCCTCTCCAGTACCACAACGACCGACTGATGCATTCCATCACGGCGTTGAAGAATGACTCCCTCTGCATCAGTCCCAAGGCTTTAAAGCCACATGATTACATAAGCCAGATCAAATGGCTGATTAAGGAGCGGATTGAGAGAAAGATTTCAGACTTGTCTCTAGACATGCTCACAACGGAAGACCCTTTAGTACCGGTAAGCTTTTGAATAGTAAACCCTTTTTATGTGTTTCACCTTTAAGCTATTTCGCAACACTGAGATATTATCTTCTTTTCAGCTTGCCGACCTCCCCGAGTTGGAACTGGCTCCTATCGAAGGATATCCTCCGAAGTTTTCTCAAGAGGTGGAACTGGTCCCACTGCCGGACGTTGTGCCCAAAAAGCGCAAAGCTCCGACAGTGGCTGTTGGCACAAAGGAAGTGCCAGTTGTGAAGAGGTAACTTTCAACACAACTTCCACCTTTGTACTTTATTCATATTTTCTTCCGAGATGTAATGTTTTCTACTCTATCACATTCTCAGAGCTAAACAGCTCATCAAGGGCAAGGGGAAGAGAACTTCTTCGAAACCCCTACGACAAATGAAGCTGACTATGGCTTCTCCTGCCACGGCTCCTCCGACTCCTGCCCCTCAACCTTCTACAACACCGGTAATTACTCCATCGCCGGTTGTCCCAGAAGATCCGGCTCCTTCAATGGGGCCAGTGACCCTTGAGTCGCCGACTGACGCCACCATGAGTGGCTTAGTTTTAGATAAGGGTGAACCCTCTTCAGGTAATGATCCCTCAGCAGAGACCTTCGCCGAAAACCTCCTGAACAATCCGGGACTTGCCAAATTTGGCTTGTCTCGGAAATCTATGGAGGAAATCAAACAGTTGGCCCGGCAATGCCTAGAAAGCCGTAATCTCTTTGCCGAAGAAGTAGCACAAGAAGCGGAGGACGTCAAGTACTCTGACCTTCTTGAACAAGTCCTCCTTCGCGACGAGAGACTAAGAGCTGGTGTGCTTCCACCACCTCCGGTTATTCCACTCACCCTCGCCGAGAAGGTTACCACCGAGGTGAACATGTGCCTAAGCAAGCTCACACATGAACATCATGTAAGTCGGAATTCCAACTCATGTTTTTATTTATTGTACTTTATATCATATCCTCTAGCCCCCAAGCATGAAGTTGGATATACAATCCGGGTTTATGCTTCCTTAGGATGCTAAAGAACGAACTAGTGTATCCCCCAAGGCTCATGCTGATGTTAGTAACAATATTAGCTTGGGTCTTTAGTAGACTTCTGACTCTGGGTATTCTGACTTACAGAAAGTTAATTCATATGACCAGGATTTGTTGAAGAATATCTGCAACAAGCAGAGAGAGATCAAGGCTCTCCGACTTCAAAATGCTGAGCTGAAGGTTTCCAAGGATGAGGCCGAAGGTAAACATTCTGAGACTCAAACCTTGTCTTGTGTTTTCATAGTCGAATAATTTTTTCCGAACTGTTGTTCTTTTTGACTTAACACTGGTAAAGCAGTCCTGTGCTATGATCGAAGAGGCCGAGAATTTGAAGACCTTGGTGGTGGAAAACAAGGATCTTCACCAAGAGCTAGACCAGCTTAAGGCGGATCATGAGAAGAGCATAGCTCAAGTTCTCGAATCCTCCTCCATGGCCACCGTGGAGCGTGATCGCAAGATTAAACTCCACGAGAAGAAAATCTTGGATCTCAACGACGAGCTTTGCAGAGAGAGGGACCTTTCTGAGGCACTCCGGGCTGAACTCCAGAGTCTTCGGGAAGAGATGATGATGTCATCTTTGGTATGTTTCCATCTTTCTGACTTATCTACATTCTTCGATTCTTTTGATGTCGGATTTACTTAACTGTTTTTGTGTTATATGTATAGGTCCTCTGAACTTGACGGACTCCACTTCTGCTGAGCCTCGAACCCACCGGCTTACCAAAGTCGGTGATTTGCTTCATGACTTCCGCCAATCCATTGAGGATATTGGCGAAGCTCTCAAAGTTCTGGATGCATGTCCGACTTTCAGGTGCGGGACAAGGCAAAGGAGATGCCGCAGCTTGTTCGGCACTAGAACATGTCCTACGTGTGAACCGCAGCGCAAAACACTCTCACCATGGTCATGAGCTACCATGGAAGCATGGAAATCTGGCAAGTGACCAGAGGGTACTGCAAGGTGGATGAAGACGGACAGGAGCAAGACATTAAGGCCATCATGGACTCCTGCGCCGGATATGGGTGTTATGTAGCTGACTTAACTAGCTAAGACACCCCCTTCTTCACCCGCATGGACACGCCGCCTCCGCCTCCCGAAGAAGAAACCGAAGTTTCCGATGATGACCACACCATGTCGGATGTGGATATCTCGGAACGATATCAAGGCAATATATCCAGCGAGCCGGCAGCTCCTTCCTTTCCTCCTGCATCATAGATTACCAGAAACAAATGTATTATTCTGAGAAACATTATGGGTCTGTAAATATGCAGTATGATACTTTTGCTAGTGCCAAGCTTTAATCTATTCAGCACTTTTGACTTTAAATTATTGTGTGCCTGAAATGTTTGCATAAGCACTTATACTTTTTCGTCTATACTTATCGTTTATCTAGCTTTCCGCCTCGTCCCTTTCATGAGCCAGCTAAACTTTCTGCACGGAAACTTTGTTGAGCAACGGAGCTCAATTGCTAAACCAGTTTAAACTCAGAAACAAAGCCGGCTTCTAGTACCAACAATTCACTACTCGGAAAATGCCCGCATCCGGCAATCAGAAAAATAACCAACGTATGGATTAGAAACTTTAGAGTTATACCCGAAGGTAGAATTTTTAGAATCAGAAATCTAAACCAGAACAAACATCAGCATAAAGTACTTTCAAGTATTCTGGGATTTTCGACTATGATATGATCATTTAGAAATAAGATGGTAAAAACTTCTCAGAGAAAACTTCAGGCAACCAAAACTTTTATTTCTCACAGAACATGTACATATATATGATTACAAAGAAGGATAAACTAAGAATAAAAGGGACGTAGCTGAGGAAAATTCCATGGTCTGGGTAACTCATCCAGATTTGTAATGCCTCCAGGTCTCTTTCTCTTCTTAGTAGCAGGTCTTTCTTTAACTGTCCTCATATCCAGTAAGTAGTACGAACCATTGTGCAATACTCGACTAACCAGGAAGGGCCCTTCCCATACCGGGGAAAGTTTGTGATTTCTTTGTTGCACAAGCCGGAGAACCAAATCGCCTTTATTGAAAGATCTATTTCTGACTCTCTAGCTATGATACTTGCGTAACTTCTGCTGATAGGCTGTTGATCTGATTTCAGGAACAACGCGAACTTCTTCGACTAAGTCGAGATCATTTTGTCGAGAAATCTCGGCATCCTCTTCAATATACGTGGCCACTCTAGGAGAAGTGTGAATCAAATCACTAGGAAGAACTTATTCCATGCCATAGACCAAGAAGAAAGGTGTGTATCCGGTTGACCTGTTCGGAGTTGTACGAAAACTCCAAATTATAGAGGGTAATTCCTCCACACAATCCCCCGCAGCACGTCATAGTGGTGCTTCGAGTCTCGGTTTTAGGCCTTGTAGGATTAACCCATTTGCTCTTTCGACTTGTCCATTAGCCCGTGGATGTGCGACTGACGCAATGTCAAGCTGTATAATTTGTTTGTTGCAGAATTTGGCCAGTACTCCCATAGAGAAATTACTCCCGTTGTTTCTGATAATACTATGCGGATAACCATACCGGATTATAACATGCTCGACAAATCTTTTGGTTGTTGCTCCATCACAACTAGTGACGGATTTAGCCTCAATCCATTTGGTGAACTTATCCACCATCACTAAGAGGTGAGTAAATCCACTTGGAGCCTGTTTAAACGGTCCTACCATGTCAAGCCCCCAGACCGCGAAAGGCCATGTTATAGGTATTGTTCGCAGCTGATCAGCCGGAATATGAGCTTGTTTGGCATATTTTGGGCAGCCCTTGCACGTCTTGACTAGCCTTTCGGCATATGCCTTGGCTGTAAGCCAAAAAAACGTGTCTAAAAGCTTTTGCCACTAAAGATTTGGCTGCAGCGTGGTGACCACACTCGCCTTCGTGGATTTCTCTTAAGATTTCCACTCCTTCTTCCGGAGATATGCAGCGCTAAAAAACCCTAGACACACTCTGCTTATAGAGCTCACTACTAACAAAAGTGTAGGTTTTTGCTCGTCAGATGATCTGCCGGCTCAGAACTTCGTCTTCGGGTAATTTGTCGTCTACAAAATAATCAAGGTAGGGTTGAGTCCAGCTGGGAATTATAGCCAGAACTGCTATCAAAGGTGAGTCGGATTTGGTCGGATATTTCTTGTCTACTCCCTTTATTGAGGGAACTTTGAGGTGCTCTAAAAAAGCGCCATCCGGGACCTCTTTCCGTGCAAAGCCTATTCGAGATAGTGCATCTGCTTCCTCATTTTCTGCTCGAGGGATGTGTTTAACCTCAAACCCTTCGAACGATTTAGATAAATCATCCACGACAGCTTTATATGCTGCCATGTGTTTATGTGCATTGCAAATATCTGACACTTGCTAAACAACAAGATCCGAATCTCCGTAACACATCAAACTTCGGATGCCGATATCCTTAGCAATCCGGATTCCATGCAGCAGTGCTTCATACTTGGCAATATTATTTGTCGCTGTGAAGTGGATCTGCAACACGTATAAGAGTTTATCTCCTTGGGGTGATTTGAGCACCACGCCAGCCCCCGAGCCCCGCGAGCCTTAGACCCATCAAAATATACGGTCCAATATTCCGACTCAGGGAGGGTCATATTTTCCTTCGTCTCTGTCCAGTCAGCAACAAAGTCAGCAAGGATTTGGGATTTGATTGCTGTCTGAGGTTTCTACTCAATATCGAAAGCTGAGAGCTCTATGCCCCATTTGGCGACGCATCATGTGGCGTCACTGTTGTTGATTATATCTCTCATGGGAGCTGTGCTCACCACGGTAATTGGATGCTCTTGAAAATAATGTCGTAGCTTACGAGATGCTAAGAACACACCATAAGCCAGCTTTTGATAGTGCGGATACCATTGTTTCGATTCTGTCAGGACCTCGCTGACAAATTAAGTCGTACACTGCACCAAGTGTTCCTAAATTTCCTCTGGTCTCTCCACTACCATAATAATACTGACGACTTTGTTTGTCGCAGCAAGATAGAGCAACATCGGTTCCTGCGGCTCCAGTGCAGCAAGGATAGGAGCAGATGAGAGTACTTTCTTCAGGTCTTGTAGTGCGGCTTCAGCTTCGTCGGTCCACACAAAATCCTTGGTCTTTTTTAGGAGTTTGTATAATGGTGCGGCTATTTCACCGAGCCGGCTTACGAACCGACTGACTATAGCAATGCAACCAGTTAGTCTTTGTACGTCCTTCAGGCGAGTTAGCCTGGAAATATTGAGTATAGCCTTGATTATGTCTCGGTTCACCTCTATGCCTCTTTGAGACATGATGAAACCTAACAATTTTCCGGCTGGGATCCCAAAGAAACATTTCTTCGGATTAAGCAATATGTTGTATTTTCGTAGATTGGCGAACGTTTCCTCCAACTCAGAAATCAGTGTTTGATACGTCCATTTTGCATCACTATTCTATGTCATAATTCACTGTTATTCATTGATATATTTCGTATTTAGAGGTGATACTTATGTTATTTCATCTGTTTTTGCATGGTTGATGACTTTTGGGGCATGGACCGCTACAGTTAGGATTCTGATGGAAAAGGTGCTGTTTGGAGGCAAAATTCGCGAAGATTAGAAAATCCAAGAAAATATACGAAAAATCCTATTTTACCAGAAGACGAGGGAAGCCAGAAGGGGGGGCTAGAGATGGGCCATAGGGCGCCCACACCACCCCCGGCGCGGGCCAGCCTAGGCCACGCCACCAGGTGGTGTGGCCGCCCTGGTCCACCCCTAGCACTCCCCTCTAGCGTATATTATCCTCCTGAAACCCTAAGACTCGGGGAGCGACCACAGAAAGATTCCGCCGCTTCTGCGGGGCGGAAAACACTAAGAGAGAAAGATCTCTCTGGCAGACAGATTTCTGTCAGGGGGAATTCCTTCCCGGAGAGGGGAGACCATCGCCATCAACACCATCATCAAGCTGGACTTCATCGGGATCATCATCATCACCACCATCATCACCATCAGCACCCTCATCACCATCTCCATATTGTTGTGACAATTGTGTTGAATCTTGCATAGTTCATAGGGGAAACTTTCCCGGTGTTGATTACTCTTTGTAGTTGATGCTATTGAGTGAACCATTGAATTATTGTCTATGTTCAGATTGTTATACATCATTATTCCATCTCTGATCATGATCCATATGATGTCTTGTGACTAGTTCATTTTGTTCTTGAGGACATGGGAGAAGTCATGTTGTTAGTAGTTGAATTTTGTTGAGAAAGATTCAATAGTTTGATATTTAAGTTGTGGTGTACTTCTTCTAGTGGTGTTATGTGAACGTCGACTACATGACACTTCACCTATATGGGCCTAGGGGAATGCATTGTGTATTTGGCTACTAATCGTAGGGGTTGTCGGAGTGACAGAAACCTGAACCCCCGTTAGAAAACTATTGCACAAGGGACGTAAGGGTCTTAGAGTTTAAGGTTGTGGTCAGGTTTCTACCATAATTACTTTCTTGTACTTACGGATGTTTGCAAGGGGTATAATCACAAGTATGTATTAGTCCTAGGAAGGTCGGTACATTAGCACAGGTTCACCCACACAAGACTTAGCAAGCTAAAGAATATTAATCAACTATATGAAGCGAAAGCACTTGATAGTCTTCCCATGTGTCCTCGAGAACGTTTGGTCATCTTAAGTAATACAACTAGCTTGTCCTTTGCTGCATAAAGGATTGGGCCACTTGCTGCATTTATTCCTACTATCTTTTTTTTACTCGTACTTTGTTTACTTGCTTTATCAAAAACCCCTAAAAATCCATTTGCTAAGTATTTGCAGAGAATTCCTGATTCATACCACTAGCCAGCACCTTCTGCTCCTCGTTGGGTTCGACACTATTACTTATCGAAAATACTGCGATACAACCCCTATACTTGTGGGTCATCAAGACTATTTTCCGGCGCCGTTGCCGGGGAGTGAAGCGCTATTGGAGAGTGGAACTGGTAAAGGAACTTCTATTGTGAGTATTGTTTACTTCTGCTAGTTGCTTTATTTTCGTTATCGATAATTCGCTGAGTTTCTTATTTGGTAATGCTACTACCACTGCTAAGTTAGTAGATAAACCACCACCTGCTTAGAATGATGTTTTTAAAATACCTACAAGAATTATTGATCATGTTATGGATAACTACTATGTTGGGGATGGAACAGTCCATCCCGATGATCATTTACTCTTTATACACGAATTATGCGGGTTGTTCAAGTGTGCAGGTATTACTACAGATCAAGTTAAGAAGAAGTTATTCTCATTATCACTGAAAGGAAGAGCTGAGGAATGGTATAAGCTGCTGAAGAATGGTCAAGCTCTAGAATGGGAGGAAATAGTGCCTCTCTTTTATTCAAAGTTTTATTCTCCTAGTGAGATTCATAAAGATCAAATCAAATATACAACTTTTGGCCTCTTGATGGAGAGAGTACAGCTCAAGCTTGGGGGAGATTGAAGTTACTAATGCTCAAATGTCCCATTCATGAGCTCCCCAACAATATTATTATCAATAACTTTTATGCAAGGCTCCCTCTACATGACAAGGATTTATTGGATGCTTCTTGTGCTGGATCATTCACTCGCATGGAAGAAGAAGGTAAATGGGATCTTATGGACCGTATTCAAGACAATGCTGAAGCATGGGAGAATGACAAAGGTAGAAAGCGAGGTATAAATTATGATTATGAATGCATTGAATCTTTTATGGGAACTAATGACTTTCAAAATATTAAAAATGCTTATGGTCTAGACTCTCAAGCTATTGCTTATTATTTTAAGGCTTTTGCTTCTTACATTGAAGTGCCTAAAAAGAAGTGGAATAAGTATCATGAACCTTATAAAGATATTTCTAAGAGTGTTCCTACAAGAAATACTGAAGTTTATACTACTAATCATGTCTTACCTAAACTTTACATTGAGAAAATGCCTTTCCCAGTTAAGATAAAGGAACATTCTATGATAGCTAGTATGGTTAATGAAAGTATAATCAAAGCTGTTGAACCTGATGAACAAAAGGTTAATAAACCTATTATAGCAAATGTGAAAGACTTCATTACTAAATATGAAGAAGAGGGACACACTATCCTTTGTAAGGATACCTCTAATATTGTTTCACAAAGTAGTGTTATGAGAGCTAGTATTCCCGTGTTTTATGTTAGAAGAAGTGATCATTGTTACGATGGTCCTTGTGATAGTTATATTATTAAGTTTATGCATGATACTGAAAGTTACTATGAAATAGGGAAAAGTGTTCTTATGCATCTCAATAATATCAAGTTTCCTCGTTTTATGCTGAAAGTTTTTATGTTGCACTTCTTTTGCCTTCCTATGCAAGTAGCCTCTGGTTTCAACAACTTGTTTGTTTACAAAATTCCCTTGCATAGGAAGTGGGTTAGACTTAAAACATGTTTATTTTTTCTTCTTAATGCTCCCTTTCACTTCAATTCATATTCCTACGTGAGCATCTTCAAAATTATCTTGCCCATCTTAATGGCTATAAAGAAAGATCTTTTTGGGAGACAACCTAATTTGTTTTGGCTTTCAGTTTGTTTTTGTTTCTTTGAGTCTTGGAAGTTATTACTTCGGTAATAACCTATCCTTATCCGTTTTGTCTGGTTTTAGTGTCAAGATCAACCTTTAATGAGAGAGAAGTAATATTTGGGGAAGTTGTTGTTCCGAAAAATATTTTTGTGCTTCACCGTAAACATTCGTGTGAGATCTCTGTCTGTTGGATTGAGCTGTAATTTTTTGTGCTTCTGCCCCAGGTTGTTATTTAACGTTCGTTAGTTTTGAACTTTTTGATTTGAGAAACAGAAGATTTTCGAAAAAATTGATCTTTACCTGCTGGTCTGTTTTAACAGATTTTGCCACTCTTGCATTTGCTTCTTTATTCGATTTCCTTTTTGAATTCTTTTTTGGGTTTTCAGAAGGAGTTGCTTCAGTAGTTTATGTTTTTATGGTTTTCAGTTGAGATTGGACTAAAAAGGTTTTATCACTTTACGTATACTAATGTTGTTAATGAGAATTGTCTGAAGTTGTGTGTGAAAGAAATTTCCAGGAAGTGGAGATAATGGTGTAATAAGGAAGAGAAAGGTTTTATGACTCAAGTAATAAGCGTATGAAGACGAATATACTGATGATTATTCAAGTGGTGACTCCGGAAGAATCTACTAGATACCAAATTCAGAGACCTACAGAGTTCTTTTTCAAAAAGGTAACAGTTCTGGTAAGAAAAGTTCCGTGAAAATAAAATACAATTATATTTTTGTAGTTTTCAGCCAATAAGGAAAGCTACGAAGCAAAAAAGGGACGGAAACGGAGCTAGGGTGGCTCACACCACCTTGTGGTGTGGGCCCACCCCTGGCTGCGCCACCAGGTGGTGTGGCCACTCCGGACTCCGCCTCCGACCGCTTTTCTCCCAGTACCTTCCTTTTGATGTGAAACTTCGTAATATATAATCCCCTAGATCCCCCAAGGTTCGTATATCGTGTTTTCATCGTGTTTTTATTTCGATCTGTTTCTGCCAGGACATACTCTTTGGAAGTTTAGAAGCACAATGATGTCTGCCAAGGATAAAGGAAAAGAGCCTATGGAGGAAGACCTCCAAGACCCCGGGCAGGAGAAGGAGATCAAGAGTGAAGGTGAAGAGGAGGCAAAGCACACCGGAACTACCATTGCAAGCATTGGAGTGGTGGCAAACCCTGCCAGGACTATGTCAATTAGAGGGAAGCCTCCTCATCACCGTTCAGATCCCTGGACACCTTCTCCGAGCACCAAGAGTTCCCTCCATACCTTTATCCATAACCATGCAGGAAAAGAAGACCGCAAGGAAGAAGAGTGGAAAAGGAATCACAAGAGCTAGGATCCACAATCTGACATGATCATGCACCGCATCGAGCACAACTCGGAGTTGATTTGTACCCTCACTTTCGAGATTGAGGACCTGGGGAAATTGGTCAAGAAGCTCATCAAGAGGATACCACCACCACCGAAGGAGTAATTCGTCATCAGGTTTGGCATCCCCTTTGTTAGTTCCAAGCTTGGGGGAGTGCCGCGGTATCACATCACTATCTTCTATCTTTTTTACCTTTTCAGTAGAGTCATATCATGAATAGAGAAGTTATTGTGTAGGATGGTTTGCATTATGGAAGTGTCCCCTCTCTCGTTAGATATGTATCCCTTGGTGTGAGTTGCCGTTATGGATTATTAATGACAAGTTCTATCATTTACTCTTTTGCATAGCTTATATTAGTTTTCAATTCGTTGTTATATGATTGATCTTGTTGTTAGTATTGGTATCACTTTGGGATCATTGAGTTAATTTAGTTGGTTTTGGCAAACCTGGCTTGGTCAGTAGCAACACTATTTTTGAGAGTTGAATGAAAAGATAAAAGTACTCTAAAGAAAAATAATTTCATCATCTTTCTTTCTTGATTTGCTCATAAGTTTAGTTTTATCTAGTTAAGATCTTTTGTGCTTCCAAGGAAGATTGCATGTTTGTCTTTATCATTGTATGGTTGTTTGTTTCCTTCAACTCTTGTACTTGCTACCCAGCCTTGCTAGCCAAAAACCTGTACTGAGAGGGAATTCTTCTCGTGCATCCACTCCTTTAAACCAAAACCCACGCCATTTGTGTCCACCATACCTACCTATTAGCATTATTGCTATTCCAAGTAAATTCGTGTTTTATCTACCTCACAAATTAAACATGTTATGTGAAAATTAGTGATTAAAGCTCTCATGAACTTGATGGCACACTTTAATTTTCTTGCATTTAATAACCTGAACCATTGGGTCCTTTTTTGTTGCGTATATGCTTGCGCTTTATGAGTTGAAGTTAGCAAAACCATGTATCATGGGGAACGCTTTCAACACTGGCATGGTACTTTGCACCTAGTTGATATCATGATTCTCTTGCCTATGGATCCTGGCGGTGTGAAATAAAAGTGGAACTTGTAAGATCATGGAGTTTATATGTGTGTTAGAGAAACGCCTGGGCCGCTAGCCTAAGCCATGCCTAAGCATGGTGGAAACTTGCAGCATAACTATAGTGAGCATTCTATGAAGCATCCTCAATAAAAACCTATGCAAATAGCAAATAAAAAGATCGCTCAGATGCTCACTGTCTGCTTGCCTTGTCACTTTTATTATGGGATAGCTCCTGTGTCATGTGCAAGGGATACCCCGTTGGCGGTTCTCAATGATACACGTGTATTTACAATGACAAGAGCTTACTCGTGACTGAAGTTGAGTAGCATGAGGTTTGGTACTCATAAGTAAGGGGCATGAGATTTCAACTTATAACTTGTCAAGCATATCCTCTTAGTTGTGTCACTTTAACCTTAATCACCGAAAGATGCCTATGATAGGGGTAGTGAGAGATGAAAGCTAGTAAGTATCATAATTTTTGGGAGCTCTTTATGAGACTTGCAATCCCTGCTTCCCTCTGCGAAGGGCCTTTCTTTTACTTTGTAGTTGAGTCAGTAAACCTATTCCCTTCTATCTCAACAAGTATTTTGAGTTGTTGTGTTTCATTCATTCATATGATGATTTATTCAATCATGTTTCTTATGTTCCCTGTTTTGCACATTGCTCTTATCTTGGGGATTACTACTTTGAAAGATATCATTGAAAACCAGTTATTTGTGAACTTCAACAAATTATCAACTATTCTTCGACCAAGAGCTAAGTTTGCCATTATGATACATTGCAAATGTATCTATAATTTTTAATGTTCCATGCTTGGTTTTATGTACTTTCTTGTGTTTTGTCCACACTTTGGAGTACTTTTCATATGATTTCTTGGACTAACCTATTAACAAGAGCCACAGTGCCAGTTGCTTGTTTTCTGCTATTTTTGGTTCCAGAAAGTCAGAAAATCAATATTCTCGGAATTGGACCAGACAAAAGCCAAAGTTGATATTTTCCTGGAAGACTCACGGAGCCAGAAGGAGAGTCGGAGAGGGGCCACAGGGTGGCCACACCACCCCATGGCGCGGGTCCCCCCAGGCCGCGCCAGGGCATGGTGTGGGCCCCCTGGCCGCCCACCGACCTTGCCCTCTGGCCTATAAGAAGCCTCCCGAGGCATAAACCCTAAAGAGTCAAGCCTCCAGCCACGAAAAGTTCCGCAGCGCTGCCGCCACCGAAGGGGAGATTCGGGGGACAGAAAGTCTCTGTTCCGGCACCCTACCGGGACGGGGAAGTGCCCCCGGATCCATCTCCATCGATCTCCACCACCATCTCCATCACCATTGCTGATTCCCATGATGAGGAGGGAGTAGTTCTCTCTCAAGGCTAAGGGTTCTACCAGTAGCTATGTTTTCATCTCTATCTCTATGCATGATCATATTGTGATCATGAGCTTTGTAATCTAGTAGATCTACCTTGCTATTCAAGTGCTTTAATAGATCTCTGCTCTCCCCATATGTGTGAAAGTGACAGCGTGCACACCATGGTGGCACTTAGGCTAGAGATTACAAATACTTGTTATGAGTTATATTTGGAGTTGGATGTCTTTATGAAATTGTGGTGTTTGTTGGAACCATCTAGTACTCAAGGTGATAGTGTTGGGTTTTCTAGATGGGAAAGGCTTACTTTGAGGTGTGCTGTTATAGCCCTACCATCGATTAGAGTGTCCAGCCGGAGAGTAGTTAAGAGTAGTATCATAAAGAGAAGATATTTATATGAGAGTGTTCACTAGTGAAAGTATGATCCCTAGGTTTTGTTTCTAAGCACTGAAACACCGTTTGCTATTAGATCTATTACATTTTTGCTTGCTTCCATCTTTATTTCAGTTTGCCTTTAGTCTTTTCCACGCCATCAAGCTATTTTCTAGCACCGTTACCACTTATAATTATCCATACCACTTGTATTTCACTATCTCTTCGCCAAACTAGTGCACCTATACACCTGACAAGTGTATTGGGTGTGTTGGGGACACCAGAGACTTCTTGTATCTTGATTGCAGGATTGCTTGAGAGGGAATACCTTTGACCACTTCCTCCCTGAGTTCAATAAACCTTGGGTGATCCACTTAAGGGAAAACTTGCTGTTGTTCTACAAACCTCTGCACTTGGAGGCCCAACAACTGTCTACAAGAATAGAAGTGCGTAGACATCAAGCTATTTTCTAGCGCCATTTCCGAGGAGGAAAGGTAAAAGGTATTCACACCGGAGGATTAAAGAAGAAGAACCTCCCACGACAAACGCCTATTTTCTGGCGCCGTTGCCGGGGAGGTAAGGTAAAAGGTACTCACATCCTCTAGTGCGAGTGCTCGAAGTTATTTCCTTTAGATTCTGCAATTTTGTCTTTTTGTTTCTTGTTTTCACTAGTTAGGCTTAATGGAAAACAACAACAAAATTAGAGAGCTTTATAGTATTTATCTTGAGTTAGGCCATGAAGTGTTTGAAGAGAAAATTAAAAAACCTATGGAACTTTATTTGCATGCTAATAGCAATGTTGTTAGTATGAATTCTTTGGACACCATTATTGCTAATGCTATGGAAAATACTAAGCTTGGGGAAGTTGGTTTTGATGAGCATGATCTTTTTAGTCCCCCAAGCACGGAGGAGAAAATTTACTTTGATGATACTATGCCTCCACTATATGATGATTGCAATGATGAATATGATATTTTCAGTCCACCTACTATTGAGGAGGAAAGTAATTATGATTACAATATGCCTCCTATATTTGATGATTATGGTGATGAAAATAATAATGATAGCTATTTTGTTGAATTTGCTCCCACTACAATTAATAAGAATAACTATGTTTATGTGTAGAGTATTAATTCTTTTAAGCATGTGGCTCATGATAATAATGTTTTATGTGATAATTATATTGTTAATTTTATTCATTGTGCTACTTAAAGTTATTATGAGAGAGGGAAACATGGTTTTATGCATCTCAATAATATTAAGTTTCTTCTCTTTATGTTGAAAGTCTTGAAGTTGCACTTGTTTTGCTTTCCTATGCTTGTTGCTTTGTGCTTTCATGACTTGTTTCTTTATAATATCCCTATGCATAGGAAGTGGGTTAGACTTAAATGTGCTTCTAATTTGCTTCTTGATGCTCTCTTTTACTTCAATTCATATTTCTTATGTGAGCATCTTCTCAAACTATCAAGCCTAACTTAAAGTCGTTAAAGAAAAGTACTTATTGGGAGATAACCCAAAAGTTTTAGATGAGTCTTGGAAGTTATTACCTATGTAATAGCCGCTCCTTATCTTTTTTATTTTTCTTTTTGTGCCAAGAGTAACCTCTAATGAGAGAGGAGTAATGATTGGGAAAGTTGCCGTCCCGAAACAGATTTCTGTGCTTCACCATAAACATTCGTGTAAAATCTCTGTACGTCCTTTTGAGGCGTGAATTTTTGTGCTTATGCCCCAGGTTGTAATCTAACTGTCGTTAGTTCAACACTTTTTGATTTGATCAACAAAAGGTCTTCGAAAAAATTCGTCTTTACCTGCTGGTCTGTTTTGATAGATTTCTGCCATTTTCTGCATTTGCTTCTTGTTGGTTCCTTTTTGAGTTCTTTTGGGGAATTGAGCTTTTTGAGGGAAGTTCTACAATAGCTTGTGTTTTAATGGAAGTTTTATTGGTGTTAGAACTGAACCTAAAGACTTATTATCTTGAGTGCACTAATGTTGCTAATAAAGATTGTGTGAAGTTTTGTATGAAGGAAAAATTTCAAGTGTATGGAAGGAACGAGTAATGAGATGAAGGATGGACTAAAGCTCAAGCTTGGGGATGCCACGCGTGTCAGCCCAAGAAATATCCAAGAAGTACAAGCGTCAAAGCTTGGGGATGCCCAAGACATCCCCTACTTCATCAATAAAAATCCCAGGTTTCTTCCAAACACTTTATTTTTATTGTTTCATGCATAGTTGTGTTGTTCTTGGTGCGTCTTCGTTTTTGTTTTTTGTTCTCTTGGTTTTCTTAGTTTGCTGAATAAATTGGTTGGACCCCCTCTTTCATGCATTGGTTTTCAAATAGTTTGGTTTGGATTGGAAAAGAGTAGGAAAGTTCATGCTTAAGTGTTAAAAAGAGCTCGTTTTTGACTATGGCCTATGCTTTGTCATGCCATGCTTGATATTGTTTTGCATTTATGCTTAGTATTCTTTGCTGTAGCATGACTTTTTATAAACAATTGAGATTGCTTAATGTGCCTTGGACGAATCATGCGTTGTTTTAGCATATTAAAGCATAGTATAGTGGTATTCTCCTTTGATGCTTTATTTGGGTTGACTTGGCACATGCTCACACCATGTTATGACTATCTCAAGTCACCATAGCCTTTATGATCCTTGAGTTTTCAACTTGTAGTATCACTTTAGGCTTTGATCAATGATGTTTTGTCGCTCTGCATGATTATGGCCATTATTGCTCTCTTAGTTTGTCGCTCCTAGTCTTTTGCTAGCCTCCACAACAAAGTATGAGCTCCACTCATGCATCGAACTCCCTAAACCAAGTTATTCCAAAGAGGCCACCATACCTACCTACTATCTTATGCTATTCCAAGTATATTCATGCTTTTGTTTACCTTCCAAATTAAACTTGTTATTTGAAAACTAGTGATTAAAGCTCTCACGAACTTGATGGCACACTTTACTTTTTGCATCCAATAAACTTGAACCATTGGGTCCTTCTTGGTTGCGTATATGCTTGTGCTTTATAAGTTGAAATTAGCAGAACCATGTTTCATGGGGAACGCTTTCAACATTGCACTTGTACTTTGTACCCCGTTGATATCATGTTCTTTTTCTTACGGATCCCGCCGGTGTGAAATAAAAGTGGAACTTGTAAGATCATGGAGTTTGTATGTGTGTTAGAGAAACGCCTGGGCCGCTAGCCTAAGCCATGCCTAATCATGGTGGAAACTTGCAGCATCACCATAATGAGCACTCTATGAAGCATCCTCAATAAAAACCTATGCAAATAGCAAATAAAAAGATCGCTGAGATGCTCATTGATTGCTTGCCTTGTCATTTTGATTATGGGAAAGCTCCCCTTTGGCGGTTCTTAATGATACACATATACTTACGATGACAAGAGCTTACTGGTGACTAAAGTTGAGAAGCATGAGGCTCGGTCTTCGTAAGTAAGGGGCATGAGGTTTCGGTTTATAACTTGTCAAGCATATCCTCTTAGTTGTGTCACTTTAACCTTAATCACTTCAAGATACTTATGATAGGGGCAATGAGAGCTGAAAGCTAGTAAGTACCATAATTTTTGGAAGCTCTTTATGAGACTTGAATCCCTACTTCCTTCTATGAAGGCCTTTCTTCCACTTATATATTGAGTCTCCACCTTCTATCTTTATGCACCTACGTTGAGAGCATAGTGGCCATTCTTAGTTCTATGTGCATTGTCCCAAGACTTGTTGATTGATGCATACCTTGATATTGCTTGTTTGTAACTATTTGTATCTAGTCACTCTTATGAACTTTGAAGGTGTCCTATGAATTTATGTTTGCTACTCTATGAGGGGCAAGCTGAATGCCACTATGCTATGTTTTATTTATGTGAAACAAACAAACGTCTTGCAAAGCATTGTTATTCATGAAACTTTTGTTTGTGCCTTTTCATGTTGCATCATAGTTTCTTTGTCTTATTGCTATAACTTTGTCTTTCATGCTATATTGAAGTACTATGATCCCAGCTTTGAATGTTTTACAAATAGTTTGATCAAGTTTATGATGGTGCATGTCACCTCAAAAATTATTCTTTCTTTTTATCACTTACCTACTCGAGGACGAGCAGGAGTTAAGCTTGGGGATGTTGATACATTGCAAATGTATCTATAATTTTTGATGTTCCATGCTTGGTTTTATCTACTTTCTTGTGTTTTGTCCCCACTTTGGAGTACTTTTCATATGATTTCTTGGACTAACCTATTAACAAGAGCCACAGTGCCAGTTGCCTGTTTTCTGCTGTTTTTGGTTCCAGAAAGTCAGAAAATCAATATTCTCGGAATTGGACCGGACAAAAGCCAAAGTCGATATTTTCCCGGAAGACTCACGGAGCCAGAAGGAGAGTCGGAGAGGGGCCACAGGGTGGCCACGCCACCCCATGGCGCGGGTCCCCCAGGCCACGCCAGGGCATGGTGTGGGCCTCCTGGCCGCCCACCGACCTTGCCCTCTGGCCTATAAGAAGCCTCTTGAGGCATAAACCCTAAAGAGTCAAGCCTCCATCCACGAAAAGTTCCGCAGCGCCGCCGCCACCGAAGGGGAGATTCGGGGGACAGAAAGTCTCTGTTCCGGCACCCTGCCGGGACGGGGAAGTGCCCCCGGATCCATCTCCACCACCATCTCCATCACCATTGCTGATTCCCATGATGAGGAGGGAGTAGTTCTCTCTCGAGGCTAAGGGTTCTACTGGTAGCTATGTGTTCATCTCTCTCTCTATGCATGATCATATTGTGATCATGAGCTTTGTAATCTAGTAGATCTACCTTGCTATTCAAGTGCTTTAATATATCTCTGCTCTCCCCATATGTGTGAAAGTGACAGCGTGCACACCATGGTGGCACTTAGGCTAGAGATTACAAATACTTGTTATGAGTTATATTTGGAGTTGGATGTCTTTATGAAATTGTGGTGTTTGTTGGAACCATCTAGTACTCAAGGTGACAGTGTGGGGTTTTCTAGATGGGAAAGGCTTACTTTGAGGTGTGTTGTTATAGCCCTACCATCGATTAGAGTGTCCAGCTGGAGAGTAGTTAAGAGTAGTATCATAAAGAGAAGATATTTATATGAGAGTGTTCACTAGTGAAAGTATGATCCATAGGCCTTGTTTCTAAGCAATGAAACACCGTTTGCTATGAGATCTATTACATGTTTGCTTGCTTCCATCTTTATTTCAGTTTGCCTTTAGTCTTTTCCACGCCATCAAGCTATTTTCTAGCACTGTTACCACTTATAATTATCCATACCACTTGTATTTCAGTATCTCTTTGCCGAACTAGTGCACCTATACACCTGACAAGTGTATTGGGTGTGTTGGGGACACAAGAGACTTCTTGTATCTTGATTGCAGGATTGTTTGAGAGGGAATACCTTTGACCCCTTCCTCCCTGAGTTCGATAAACCTTGGGTGATCCACTTAAGGGAAAACTTGCTGCTGTTCTACAAACCTCTGCACTTGGAGGCCCAACAACTATCTACAAGAATAGAAGTGCGTAGACATCACATTACCAAATATGATTTACTTTATGTATCTTTATTGTGTTTCCTTTGCTTATTGCAAGTTGAGTTATGTAATAGTGAGTTGTCTTCTACTATGATCTATGTATTGATGAATGTGATGCTTCTTGTCTGTATTCTTTTATCGACTCTTCGCTCCATAAACCTGAGGCCATGTTTATTGAGCTCAGTTTCGCTTGGGGACAAGCGAAGTCTAAGCTTGGGGGGAGTTGATACGTCCATTTTGCATCACTATTCTATGTCATAATTCACTGTTATTCATTGATATATTTCGTACTGAGAGGTGATACTTATGTTATTTCATCTGTTTTTGCATGGTTGATGACTTTTGGAGCACGGACGGCTGCAGTCAGGATTCTGATGGAAAAGGTGATGTTTGGAGGAAAAATTCGCGAAGATCAGAAAATCCGGGAAAATATACGGAAAATCCTATTTTTCCAGAAGACGAGGGAAGCTAGAAGGGGGGCTGGAGATGCGCCACAGGGGGGCCACACCACCCCCTGGCGCGGGCCAGCCTAGGCCGCGCCACCAGGTGGTGTGGCCGCCCTGGTCCACCCCTAGCACTCCCCTCTGGTGTATATTATCCACACTTGGCACTCGGATTGTTATATCATTATTCCATCTCTGATCATGATCCATATGATGTCTTGTGAGTAGTTCGTTTTGTTCTTGAGGACATGGGAGAAGTCATGTTGTTAGTAGTGGAGTTGTATTGAGAAAGATTCAATAGTTTGATATTTAAGTTGTGGTGTACTTCTTCTAGTGGTGTCATGTGAACGTCGACTACATGACACTTCACATATATGGGCCTAGGGGAATGCATTGTGTATTTGGCTACTAATCGTAGGGGTTGCCGGAGTGATAGAAACATGAACCCCCGCTAGGAAACAATTGCACAAGGGACGTCAGGGTCTTAGAGTTTAAAGCTGTGGTTAGGTTTCTACCTTAATTACTTTCTTATACTTATGGATGTTTGCAAGGGGTATAATCACAAGTATGTATTAGTCCTAGGAAGGTCGGTACATTAGCACAGGTTCACCCACACAACACTTAGCAAGCTAAAGAAGATTAATCAACTATATGAAGCGAAAGCACTTGACAGTCTTCCCATGTATCCTCGAGAACGTTTGGTCATCTTAAGTTATACAACCGGCTTGTCCTTTGCTGCATAAAGGATTGGACCACTTGCTGCATTTATTCCTACTATCTTTTGTTTACTCGTACTTTGTTTACTTGCTTTATCAAAGACCCCTAAAAATCCATTTGCTAAGTATTTACAGAGAACTCCTGATCCTTACGACTAGCCAGCACCTTCTACTCCTCGTTGGGTTCGACACTCTTACTTATCGAAAATACTACGATACACCCCCTATACTTGTGGGTCATCAGTGTTTCCTTCTTTTTGGACATCACCGCAATATCATACGCATATGCGTGTACATTGTGTCCGATTTGATCATGGAAGCAACGCTGCAATGTGCGTTGGTACGTAGCTCCTGCGTTCTTCAGCCCAAAAGGCATCGTAACAAAACAGAAGGTTCCGAAGGGGGTTATGAATGAAGTTTTGAATTTTTCAGATTCCTTCATCCGAATTTGGTGATAACCGAAATATGCGTCGAGAAAACAGAGGAGTTTCGAGCCTGTCGTAGAATCGATAACTTGATCAATCCTAGGCAGAGGGAACGGATCTTTGGGGCAAGCCTTGTTCAAGGCAGTATAATCAACACACATCCTTAAATTAGTGGTGTCCTTTTTAGGGACCATTACAGGATTGGCCGACCACTCAGTGTGGATGACCTCTTCTATGAATCCGGCTAACTCGAGCCGTGCTAGTTCCTTAGCTATTTCCTTACGCTTTTCATCGCCGAAACATTGTAAGGATTGTTTGACGGGTTTAGCGTTTGGGTTTGCATTTAAGGAGTGCTCGGCAAGTTCCCTAGGTACTCCGGTCATGTCAGATGGCTGCCATGTGAAGATATCTTGATTTGCTTGGAGGAACTTGACGAGCGCGCTTTTCTATGCGCTATCTAGGCCTACGCCTATCTGGGTCACCTTAGAGGTGTCATCATCCTTCAATGGCATCTTCTTCGTCTCCTGCGATGCCTTGAATTCTGGATTTGGCTTCGTCACCTCCTTCTTCATTGCTGGCATCTCGGACGAATCTATGCTCTTCTTGATCTCCTGGTACTCCTAGGCGTGCAACACTGCTTCAGCAAAGGCGTCATTTCCATCCTCGCACTCTCGCGCTTTCTTCGGGTCTCCCCTGATAGTGATCACACCGTTGGGACCTGGAATTTTCATCATATTGTAAATGTAACATCGACGAGCCATAAAAGCCCAGTAAACCGGACATCCAAATATAGCGTGGTACGCGTTCTTGAACTGGACCACATCGAAGGAATGTGCCTCCGTCCGATAGTTCTTTGGAGTTCCAAAAGTAACATCCAAAGTGATTTCTCCTAGGGAATTTGCTTGTCTTCCTGGGACAACCTTGTGAAAGATCACAGAGCTGTGGTTCAACTGGGTCTCCGAGATCTTCATCCGGCGTAGTGTTTCGACATATAGAATATTAATATTGCTGCCACCGTCCATGAGAGTCTTGGAGAAACCATAACCATCAATAAGTGGATTAACGATTAAGGTGTATTTTCCTCGCCTGTGTAGCTTAGGCGGATGATCAGCGCAGTCAAATGTGATTTCCACTTCTGACCAGTCCAAGAATTGAGGGACAGCCGGAATTGTTGCATTGAGCTCATGTAGCACTGACTTTTTGACCTTTGCTGGCTGAGATCTGAGGAAGGTGAAATAAGTGTCTTTCTTGGTCGGAAATTTTTTCTTCCCTTCCGGCTTGGGATTTGAAGCATCATCTTCCTCCATGTCGGAATCTTCCTTGGTCTCTCTGTCCTTTTCGGGATTCTTCTTTCCCTTCTTCCGCTTAGCTTTGTAGCCAGCAATATCATCTCTCTTAATATCATCGTTGAACCGACACTTGGCGTTTGTGTGGGACGAGCCCCCATTGGCATCTAAGTGATGCACACATGGGTTATTGGCAATGTCTGCTCAAGAGTAGGTTTTTCCTGGTTGTTGGTCTCCTCTACCTTGAACTCTCGAAGTCCCACGACCATGTCCGCAGCCTCCACCACGTCCTCCTCGTCCTCCAGACCCAAAAGTAGCAGTGACCACTTCTGTTTTCGTGTTGGCTTTTTCTTCCGAGGTATTCTTGTGCTTCTGAGCTTGTTGCTTTGGTTGTTTTGCCGAATGTGGCACAACTAAGGCATTGAGTAATCCCTCCGCATCGTCGTCAGCATCTGCATACTTGCTCGTTGTTTCTATCATTTCTCCCAAATCAGTGACCTTGCCACACTTCAAATGATGATGTAGTAAACCAATTGGGAGACCTGCAATGAAAGCTTCAATGGTAGTTTGGTCGTTTACTCCTTTGCAGGAGTTCTTGGTGTCAATGAATCGTCCGAGGTAATCTCGGCAACTTTCTCCGGCTTTCTGGGTGCAACGCTGTAGGTCTCCCACCATACAGGGCCTCCGGTATGTCCCTTCGAAATTCCGAAAGAACACACTTTGCATGTCATACCAGTTGTGGATGGTGTTCTCCGGAAGTTCATTGAGCCATGATCGTGCCGTCTTCCGCAACATGAGTGGGAGATATCGGGTTGCGACCAGGCTGTTTCCGCCTTTAGCAATGCAGCAAGCTTGGAAGAAATCATGTAGCCAAGTATCTGGCCAAGCTATACTGTCGTAGGCTTGGATACCGTCGTAGGCTATGGCTGCGGTGCCTTGGAGCCGGACTTCGGCTTATGCCACCACCTCCTCCACCACAACGCCCTCCTTGGCCTCCTTGGGAGCCGTTGTGATGGCTACTCGGCGGAGACTGTGGAGCAGCTGGGTTATTTCCGGCTGATCGCCGGCCTCCACCCGGAGCGTCATTATTCCGGTTCCGGGGAGGGTCTTCATTGTGACGAGCCCCTTGCCGGCTTGACTCAATGTGGTTTCCGTCGTTCCTTCGTCCGTTACTCCCACCATGGTGGGGCTCAGTCGGACGGTTTGTAGTTCTAGGAGGTGGCATCCTTTGACGGTCCTTCTCTCGACGTTTTTCTTTGTCTTCTCCCCTATGATCGTTCGACTCTCGCCGGGGAGGGTTTCTCAGATACAGTGCATCAATTGCTTCTTGCTCGGCGGCTGGAGCGACATTGCGCCAGTCAAGTGCAGCTTTGTGGTGCTATCCTGATGATCTGGTTCTGGAGTAGCTATCTTCCCGTTTGTCGGAACAGTGATGTTGTTCCGGAACATGCTGGGGCCTTATATCATTCCAGGCTGAGTCCGTGCGACATTGGTCGGATTTGGAGACCAGTTTTCCGCTTCCAGATTTCACAGCCCTTTGCTGTTCTAGACCCTTGGTGAGTAGCTTAATGCCCAATCGAACCTGCTCTGGGCCTGGATTATTTGATAGGATATCCCGTGCCACAACAGTGTTTTGTACCGGTGTTAGATACACCAGATCTCCTTTGCTGTCGCGACGAGGCATCCCTGGGTCTCCTTCGAAGAGAACCTTGTTTACTTCCAGGAATTGATCGTCACGTGTGTGACGTTTCTGAGTCTTCTGATGCTGCCGAGAGATGTACTTCTCCGCAGTTGCCATGCGTTTCTTCTCCTCCTCGATGTTTTTGGCTTCATCTAGGAGTTGTTGACGACGCGCTTCTAGGGTCTGGGCCCTTTCATCTAGCTCTTCGGCAGTAAGTTCTGCAGTTGTAGGGATAGGTGTGGTTAATGCAGCATCGATGAATTTACACGCACCTTCAGTGATCACGTGTCCATCCACCGATTCTTCTTTTTTGCGATCATCTGGGATAAGTGCTCCATCCGAGTCTTCTTCGTATTCCTCGGCAATCAACTCCTCTGCCGGAGGATATTTTGCCGGGGTCTTGTTCTTCTTGTTTTTCTTCTTTTCCTTCTTGGCAGCGCCAATAGCAAAGACGGCTTTGGGTCCGTTTCCCGGAGTCAAGCTCTGATCTGTACTTTTGGACATCTGGACCTTGGGATTATCTCTGATTTCCATGTCGTCTTGTGCTTTGGGTGAGTTTTCCCCGGATCCTTCGTCTATGGCTTCTTCTTCCTCTGCAGCTTTGGAGTTATACTGCTCTTCATATTCCACGGAGAAATTTCGGAAATCTGCTGATGTCATCGATTCATCCGAGGATGCGGGTACGTCGGTGTTTGTTCTGATCGCCTCCTGTACAGAGTCGGTGTTGTCTCCAGCATCGACAGTGCTGGATCCGGATCCCACATATCCGACAAAGTGTGATGCGTGCCTCCTGAGATAGTTGCGGCTCTCGTGATCGGCTTCGTCGAAATGATTGATGGTCTCGAGAATATCATCTATGCTTGCATCTTGCATCATCATGCGTCGCTGCGTGTACCTCAGGAAAGGCATGTCCGTCCCGGCGTCATCAGAGCTAGAACCGTCGTTGTTCTTATGCTCCTCTTGGATTTCGACTTCAGCGGGTGGGTCAATCTCGGATTCGGTCTCTCCAGGGAGATCCACTCCAGATTCAACTTGGATCGCCAGGTCTGCCTCAGGCTCAGATTTCTTCACTATCTCTACAATTGGTGCAGGCTGGGTGGGGTTAGGGTTTTTTGAGATCCGGAACTCTGTCGCCTCCGCGGTCAAAGGGGACCCAGAAATTTCTTCTCCCTCTATCATCACCGCTGGGGTGGGTGGGACTGGTTTAGCAAAACCGATGTAAACATCGATCTCGCCAAAAGACATGATGGTGTAGGCAGTCACAGCCTCCCTAGCCGGAATCCAGGTCTCGTCGAGAACGATGAGAGGGAAGTCGCTAGCGTAGAGGATGCCACCGACGATGATGGTCTCGCCGATTCTGATTCTTGTAGATTCCGCTCGAAACATAGATTTGAAGCTCACTTGCCCCAGGTGGGCGCCAACTGTCATCGGATTGATGACAAGTACGCCATGACTGTAGGGGTTCCACGCATAAAAACAATAAATTTTACGCTACGCCCCTGAACCCCTGAAGCTGCCAGGACCTATCTATTAGTAATACAGTAATAGGAGGGGCTTTTTGCGAACTTACCCTTGAAGACCGAAAAGCGTTGGCAACGCTCAAGAGAGCGTGGTTGATGTAGACGAGCGGAAGCCGACCTCAAGGTCATGATGAAGTCCTTGCGCTCCTTCTGGATCCAACGACTTGAGTGCCTCAAGTGCGACAACTCGCGGGGAGTTACACACGTCTGGTGCTTGAAGATGACTCCCCCTTACCTGATCCAGCAGCAGTTGCGAAAGTAGAGCTCCCGGATCCGAATCCCGCAGCGTGACGGCACTCCGCGGTGAAGATGTCTCTCGCTCGCGCAGTCCAGACTTGGGACCACGGTCATGAGAGAGAGAGGGGGAGAGTGAAAATATCAATTAGAGGTCCTCCCAAAAGTGGGGAGACCTTTATTAATTATTTGGTGTATTTTTCTAGGCCAAATACCCCACTATATATAGGGGGAGGGGAGGTACTACCTCCCCTCAAGTCCCGGGTTGGGACTAAAGGAGAGGAGGGGGAGGGGAGGCCGCCGGCCATCCCCTAGTGGCCCCCGCGCAGGGGCTAGGCCTAGCCGGCCAGCTCCCTTGCCCCTTCTCCCTCTCTCCTTTCCCTAATGGGCCTTCTCCCTCCAGAAATTGGCCCATTAAGCCTTTTTGACCTTTAATTGATTTTCTCTTTATTAAATAATTATGAATAAATGATTAAATCAATATTTAACATTCATTCACACATTATCTAATCTCCGTGGTCATGGAACACCTTCCACCTCCACTCCGGACATCCTCCGAACTTACCGAAACCCTTCCGATTTTCTCTCTTCTTTTCTTCGGTGATTCTACTGATCCTATAAATGCTCTCTAAGCATCATCAAGCCCTTAAGCGTGATACCCCACAGTTGGGGAACACTCCAGAAATGCTCGGGACACTCCCGCACCAATGATCAACAGAGGGACCTAGATGGCCATGTGACCCCTGTGTGTTCCACGAAGATCTTTCGTCGTTTGAACCGGGACAGTCGTGTCTTATTCCCTTTGTCATTCGATACTTGCATTGTCCGAGATCTAATCATTGACATCACCATGTCGTGTTCAATCTCGTTACTGAACAATGCTACTTAACTCGTCCTGACAAGTGATATCCTCGTGATCTAATCACACGCTGCGCAGCTATTGGATATAACTTCTCCGAGTGGGCCCTTGAGTATCTTTCCATCACATGGACAGACAAATCCCGCTCTTGACATATATTTCCTCTACGGTTTCCTCTGAATACCTGAACACACCTTTATAACCACCGTTTTACCAGATGGCGTTTGATGCTATCTAAGCACTCTCGGGAGACAGTGATTGATATAGCCCCACGGTCTAAGGAATAGTCTACAAGGATCCCTTTCTAATCATCGTAACTTGAACTTCGCGACATGATCGGGTCACGATGTTTAGGTGGGGTATTGGTTCATCATCTCATTCTCCGAATCAGATGACCTCATTTCCAACTGGCATAAATGCCACATGATCAGGAAACATGATCATCCGTTGACAATGAACCAGTGACTAGAGTTTCACTGGGAACCCCTTGTTGTTTGTATATCACACGTGTATTGATGTTTCCACTCAATACAGTTATAGCATGATATAAATTTAATCATAAACTATATGAAATATGATAATAGTCCTTACTACTATTTGTCTCTAGGGCATATTTCCAACAGTCTCCCACTTGCACTAGAGTACAAATACACTAGCTGCATTTTTTCTCAATCATTGGCACCATGTTACCGGTACCTGAACATGCTTGCTCATGGAAGAGGTTGAGGCTTGGGTCTATACTTTACAGTCCCAAATCCTTTGCAACTTACTAATGTCACCTTGATTGACATTAATACTTCATCATCACATGATAGCATCTGTGTGTATGCATCGTCGCTATGGCAGTAGCGCGAGGTATGATTCCAGGAGCCTACAGTGATGTTAGATCAACCTCGAGGGCTTTCTCATGGGCGCTGTGCCCTGGGACACATCATTCTATGTTAAAAGCGAACTAGCCCCACCATAACATTATACAACACTTTAGATGGTACCCTTATATATTATTATAAATGTATTCATCCAAATACTAGAGCACTCTGTGCAACTTTCGATGTTTTGTTCACCTCGCTTCCTATTTGAATTTAATTGGTATCTACAGGAGTTTCCAACATATTCCCTTATAACATAACTCTTTATGCTTTAAGATATGTCATCCTTTATGGATTTGGAAAATATGTCCACAGTTCTCTACTAGACACTACGGATAAACTTAGCTCAACGTTCTGTGATTCGAACTTAATCACTTTCAAACGTTCCTTATTGGATCACATATTATGCTAAGTTGTCATCATGGTTTACTAAGATAGAACCTATGTATTAACATAGTAGATGACGATCATCCTTTTCTTTCTTTCTTTCAACCATTGATGCTAAACTCAACACTATTCCTAATTTGAGTTATTAAGGACCAGTTCCTTAATTATCTTCTATTCTGAAACCCTTTTCTGATACTACATGATATCATAATACACCTATTATCAACTTCTAGATCTTATAAATCATTATTTATAAGTATTTGCGCTTTCATTCTTAACATACTTAAGAATTACTCCTATAAGCTCCCACTCAAAATTTGTTCCTACATATTTGAATTTGAGACTTATATTGCTCCCATTTAAAATATGTCAATCGCATATTGTTTCAGTAAGACTTTCATAGCTCCCACTCAATTTTATGCAAATTGCATATCTCCTTACTACTTTGAACAACTTCAAAATCCTTTGATCAAATATCAAACTTGGAGATTTACTATGAGATACTAGTACTTTACTAGTTTTAAATCCACTAGACATTTAGCACATATGAATCAAATTCATTTGAATTCATCCAATACTTGACAAACTGTGCTTTTGTCATTCACCCTTTTTCCTACTATGGCTTTGCAGTCATTTGGGAAAATCCAAGTAACCCCTTTACTTCTGAGATTCAGCAACGAATTGCTTTCTAATCTCAAGGGAATTTTGCTTTTAGGATTTATCATAATTTTTGTTTACCATTATTTCCTTTGTAGTTCGTAGGTATGTCATGTTTCAAAATCATGACAAATGATTCACAAATGTTTCCATACAAGATATGGATTTACATTTTGAATCCTACTTCATGCAGTGAAAAACAATAGTGGAGGGAAAACACAATGATCAAAATCATTGATTCTTTCCTTCCGTGAAGAGAATCGTTCAGGAATGCTATCCATTGCGCTTCTCAAGGCTCTGATGCAGGGTTTTGAATCCTCGTCGTGTTTTACACTAACTTCCATTTGCTCCATAATTGAGAAACATCACTAGAAGTGAGCTTTCTCAAGAATGTACCAAAATCCAAGCAATACGAATCTTGCTTTCCTGTTGGTTTGAGCTATGGGTTTCTTATTCAAAGTTTCCAATGAATACTCTACAAGGACTTATTCGCTATTGTTTTGATTATATCGAATAACGCCAAAACTTTCACGAATTCAAATGGTTCACCAATTCTAATTGAGTGCTAACTATTTCTAACTAATGGTCTCTACATATACACTACAACGATTTATTTGGTGCCTTCTATTTAACCCCCTTTGATATATAATATCTCATTGTGATGCTTCACATTTTGACGTTTCAAAACACTTTGCATTCCACAATTTATTTTATGCCATTCTTATAAAGTTGAATTTCATTACTATTGATCAAATCATAGCAATTTGATTCTCTTTTATATTTATACCCTTTGTTGATGAAACATTTTGATCAAATCAAATAGTTTCATATTCATTTTTCCTTTGGTAAACTACTTTACACATTTAAACAATCATTTAATGATATTTACCATTTTCGTTAAAACACAATACATCGAATATGTATTTACTTTTAACAATTCTTTAAACACTTTGTATTCAAGTAATACACGGTGTTCAAGTTATTTTGCCGAACTTAGGCATGATTTATATGTGAGAAGAAATCAAATGACTTTCACATATTATCACATAACTTTGAATTTAAACAATGGTTTCATTCATTAATGAAATATCATTAAGTTGGGTATTTTAAACAAGGCATTTTAATGTTTTGCAAATATTCATGCATTATCAATTAGTTTCAAACAACAAGGATAATTCACACATAATCAAACAAGATATGAACACGAATAGAAATCATTCATAAAAGTAGAACAACTGTTTGTTACAAACTGATATGAATAACCGTCTCACGAAGTGTGAGACAAACTAAAGAAGTTCAAATCTCTCTCAATTACATTAATCATCCTAAAACACAAACTAAATGATAAATGTCGTGGGAGAGTGTCAACGGCTGTCATCATCATGCTTGCCATCAAGACGCAACGTCACCTCCTCGCTTGCAAGCACCTCTCATGCAGAAGGACCTGTTTTCATTAAAACAGAACAAGTATTAGATATACTTAACACTACAATGTGTTTGCAAGATTATAACATTTATAAAACTGTATATCAAATATATACCTTTGTCGTCGATGACCTGAGCGACATCTGGTTCAACCAACACATTCCTGGGATGTGTCATGAACCGGTGGAACTCCATTTCCGTGTCGCCCCTCATTACGCAAGTCCTGAATTGTGCTTGGTAGCTTGGTGGCAGCGACCGCAGCACAGCAGCATTTGCAAAAGAGCCTGAAATCCAGACGTCCAGGAAGTATGCTGGCCTCATGTACACATCATGCATGTGCTGCAAGTGGCTGTCAAGTGACGAGTTCTCCTCCATCTTAATGGAGAGGAAGTCTCCCATCAACTCATGCTCCCAGATGCGTGTCTGCTCCACGAAATGTGTCCTAAGCTACAGCATTACAAAACGAGGGTTGACATCACCCACGAAAGGCCACAGCTCGTCCACCATTCCGAAACGCATCACAACTGAAATATAGGAGGACATCTCACGACAGAGATAGCGGTCTTTCCGCTCCTCTGGGGTCTCAAGGTCCGTGGACAGATCCAAATCCATCCCGTCGAGTATGTAGTCGACCACGTCGTTCTCACTAAGGAGAACATGGAGACTGGCAACCCAAATGGAGAAGTTCGATCCATCTAATTTGAGCTTCTCTCCTTCTAACCATTCAATTTTCAACATGAAAGGTCCCATCGACATTTATAATTGCAAAAGGAATTTAGACTAAGTTTATAATTAAATGAGTTAATAATAACTCCACTCAGAAACACCTATCCCTAGTGAGGGTTCCTAGTGATAACACGACCCCTATCAGCCACATCTCCCTCGATCATCACGGCCATCAATGTGGGTTCAAGGGTGGACGCTAAACGTCGGTCACAACATTCATGTGACTCGTGCTCGATCTTTCGACCATCCGTGTTCCGAGGCCACGCTTCTCTAGCGGGCTAGGCTCGCCAACTCAACCTTAGTGTATTCGCTGTGCAACATGGCTTACACCCACTGTATGCGAAAGTAGATATGTATGACACCTAGGCCTGTCACCCTGGATCGCCTCATACCAAAGAACTTTCTTGGTGGTGCACACTAAGGGGGAACACAATCGTTGGTTATTTTAACAGGGATCATCTTATTAGGCTACCGTCGAGTACCGAATACTAGCACACAATAAGACATACAAACAATAACATTGAATGTAAATGCTATGTGATATGGTCCTTCACGTCGTGATCTCCATCCGCCGTCACCTCATTCCGGTGCCAGGGTTCCGGCGCCATAGACACCAGGGTACCAGTGCCATTCCGGCGTGGTAGTCCATCATCTCCGTGACAATCTACTACTACATAACAAAAGGTAATCACTTTACCTTTGCCACAACCATATCACAAAGCAACGCCCCCTGCAAAACAAAGTTAGACGCCTCTACTTTATCTTTTCATGTTTTACGTGGCTGAATGGGCTTTTGCACAAGAACCGTTCTTACCTACGAACTTTCTGCACAACGCTGATCAAGTAGTTGTCTCTACTACACCCCTTACGGGGCCTTCCATTGCAAATGGTATACCAACTAATGCGAGAGAGACAGACACCCCCCTAAGCCACTTTATACGGTACAAGCCGTATGTCAAGCATGGACCAGTCTCGCGAATGAACGCGTAAAGTCGGTTGGGGGCCGCTTCATCAAGCATTACTGCGGTATACACAAGTACACGTGGGAGGGTAACAACTAAAAGATCATCGCCCACACGCTACATCTCGTGTGTTCTACCCGTACTAGCATTACTACGCATAGATCTAGCTCTAATACCACTATAGGGGTTCCGTGCATTAAAACAATAAATTTTACTCTACGCCCCTGACACCCTGAAGCTGCCAGGACCTATCTATTAGTAATACAGTAACGGGAGGGGCTTTTCGCGAACTTACCCTTGAAGACCGAAAAGCGTTGGCAACGCTCAAGAGAGCGTGGTTGATGTAGACGAGCCAAAGCCGACCTCAAGGTCATGATGAAGTCCTAGCACTCCTTCTGGATCCAACGACTTGAGTGCATCAAGTGCGACACCTCGCGGGGAGTTACACACGTCCGGTGCCTGAAGATGACTCCCGCTTCCCCGTCCAGCAGCAGTTGCGGAAGTAGAGCTCCCGGATCTGAATCCCGTAGCGCAACGGCGCTCCGCGGTGAAGATGTCTCTCGCTCGTGCAGTCCAGACTTGGGACCACGGTCATGAGAGAGAGGGGGAGAGAGAAAATATCAATTAGAGGTCCTCCCAAAAGTGGGGAGACCTTTATTGATCATTGGGTGTATTTCTCTAGGCCAAATACCCCACTATATATAGGGGGAGGGGAGGTACTACCTCCCCTCAAGTCCCGGGGTGGGACTAAAGGAGAGGAGGGGGAGGGGAGGCTGCCGGCCAGCCCCTAGTGGGCCCCGCGCGGGGGGCTAGGCCCAGCCGGCCAGCCCCTTGCCCCTTCTCCCTCTCTCCTGTCCCTAATGGGCCTTCTCCCTCTGGAAATTGGCCCATTAAGCCTTTTTGACCTTTAATTGATTTTCTCTTTGTTAAATAATTATGAATAAATGATTAAATCAATATTTAACATTCATTCACACATTATGTAATCTTCGTGGTCATGGAACACCTTCCACCTCCACTCCAGACATCCTCCGGACTTACCGAAACCCTTCCGGTTTTCTCTCTTCTTTTCTTCGGTGATTCTACCGATCCTATAAATGCTCTCTAAGCATCATCAAGCCCTTAAGCGTGATACCCCATAGTTCGGGAACACTCCAGACATGGTTGGGACACTCCCGCACCAATGATCGATAGAAGAACCTGGATGGCCATGTGACCCCTGTGTGTTCCACGAAGATCTTTCGCCGTTTGAACCGGGACAGTCGTGTCTTATTCCCTTTGTCATTCGATACTTGCATTGTCCGAGATCTGATCATTTACATCACCATGTCGTGTTCAATCTCGTTACTGAACAATGCTACTTAACTCGTCCCGACAAGTGATATCCTCGTGATCTAATCACACGCTGCGCAGCTATTGGATATAACTTCTCCGAGTGTGCCCTTGAGTATCTTTCCGTCACATGGACGGACAAATCCTGCTCTTGACATATATTGCCTCTACGGTTTCCTCTGAATACCTGAACACACCTTTATAACCACCGTTTTACCAGATGGCGTTTGATGCTATGTAAGCACTCTCGGGAGACAGTGATTGATATAGCCTCACGGTCTAAGGAATAGTCTACGAGGATCCACTTCTAATCATCATAACTTGAACTTTGCGACATGATCGGGTCACGATGTTTAGGTTGGGTATTGGTTCATCATATCATTCTCCGAATGAGATGACCTCATTTCCAACTAGCATAAATGCCACATGATCAGGAAACATGATCATCCGTTGACCAATGAACCAGTGACTAGAGTTTCACTGGGAACCCCTTGTTGTTTGTATATCACACGTGTATTGATGTTTCCACTCAATACAGTTATAGCATGATATAAAACTTAATCATAAACTATATGAAATATGATAATAGTCCTTACTACTATTTGTCTCTAGGGAATATTTCCAACAATGAGGGGGTCCTCGAGGCGTGTGGAAGAGAGGGGTGTGATACGTACGGTGTTCCGGGACAGTGAGCACACAAGTTTACCCAGGTTCGAATCCGCCGGCTTTGAACGGATCCTACTCCTTCTAGCAATCCAGTAATACGGCAGAGCCAGAATATAGGTTACAAGGGTTCGCCTGTGCGAGTTGAGATTGTGATTTTAAGGGGTGCCCTAAAGGCTCTCCCTAGGACAGCTTATATAGATATCCGGCCTAGGGTTTACATGAGAGATCCATCCGGCTACGACTAAGAGTCGGTTACAAAGTACATCTTGAACTACAAGTAACACTATGGGCCTAAGTCGATAAGTCTTCTGGGCCTTCCCGTAGCCGGATTGGACTCCGCCTCTTCTCTCTGACTGGGCCGCCCGTGAGGCAATGCTCTAACCCGAAGTGGGCCACCCTGGTTAGCGAGGAACTATGAGGATACCCGGAAAGTATATCCCCAACAAATGTTTTTGATTGGGTGCAAGGTACCAAAGCATCATCAAGTGGATGATGTTGAAGTGTATATTTGTTTGGCAGGATCCATGCTTGTATTTGGTATTCATTGACTTGGAAACTTCTAGAAAGGATTATTTCTGAAAACTGATCTAGCTAAGGGTTTATATTGTCACCTTAGTGACGAGAGATTAGATCCAAATTTGGAAGCTTTCTTAGGGTTTGTAATCTGACATTAGTTTTATCCTAGAGGGTGAGCTCCTAGGGTAGCTCATACTACTTCCTAGCAAACAAGTCCAATAGCCTATGAAGGAAATTCATTAGACAATAGAACAAGGCAATTCATCAGACAACAGATCAAGACAATTCATCTTAGCAGACCAAGGCAACTCATCCTATAAGACAAACAATTATACTACCAGGGTTATCACCAATCCTAGATTGAGATAAGGAGGGGTATTGGAGTTTGAATAAGGTAGGAGTCCTTGGTATCTCTACCAAGAGTCGAATTCAGCAGCTTTATAAAAGGTTTTAGACGATCTAGAGGTAAAAGTAGTTGGAAGTCCAGTCTTGAAAACATAAGGAGATTATATCTTATAGATCTCCATAATTTTTTCAATGGAAACTACTAAAATAGTTTGGTTTCCAAATGCATCTTGGCTCAGGTTTTGAAATGCTAGAACATTTGAGAATATGTAAAATGAGCCAAAATAGTTTCGTTAAATTGCTTTTGTCAACCGATGGTGAAGTAAGGGATATATCATATGGTATACATTCAGATGCACAAGCACAAGCAAACAACGTGCAAACACTACATCACTAAATAATAATAATAAATTGTTCCCCCTGATTTTTGCGTTCTAGACAACTAATTAGGGGATGCTGAAATTGGGATGTTATAGACCTTCCCCTTAAAAGAATCTCTTCCCAAGATTCGGGAGAGTAGGGTTAGGGGATTTTGAGTCGGGGTTAGTACTATGTGTCCTAAGCGTACTAACTTATGGTCTTTGTCTTTGAACATGGTTACCGAAGGGAATATGCCCAGAGAGGCAATAATAAAGTTGTTATTATACATATTCCAAGTATATGATAAATGTTTATTTTGCATGCTATAATTGTATTATTTTGGAAACGTTAATACATGTGTGTTTAATAAAAAAAGGATAGTTCCGAGTTATGCCTCTCTTATAAACTAGCTCGTTGATTAACAAGATGATCAAGGTTTCCTGGTCATGGACATTGGATGTTGTTAATAATCAGGTCACAACATTAGTGGAATGATGTGATGAACATTCATCCAAAGTATAGCATTATGATCAAAGTCATTGTGTTTATATTGCAATAACATCTAACAAAGTAATCCTAGTCCTTAGACCATGAGATCATGTTAATCACTAACACTGGAAGAGTATCTTGATAACATCATATATCACACTATGAAAGGGTGATTATAAAGGTGGGTTTAGTGCTACTAAAGTGTTATGTAGAAGCTCATGGATCAAGAGTGGGATTTGTCTATCCCGATGACGGATAGATATACTCTGGGACCTCTCGATGATATCACATTGGTTAGCTTGCAAGCAAGTGATAAGATCACTAGAATGTTATATCATGGGAACGAGAAAAGAGTACATGTCGGTAATGAGATCAAATTAGGTATGGAGATACCGATGATCGAATCTCGGACATGTAATATATCGCGAGAAAAGGGATTTAGTTAGCAATGTTAAAGGTTCTCATGATCATAGAATTCATCATAGAATGTGTAGGAGTTAGTATGGATCTCTAGGTCCCTCTTCTGATTATTGATCTGAGAGGGGCCTCGATCATGTCTGCATTATTCACGAACCGTAGGGTGACACACTTAAGGGACACGAACACCATTTGGAGCAAATGTGTTTCAGACGAATGAATTGCAAAGCACTGGAATTATTTCAATAGACACCGAAACTGTTTTGGGTGAAATTGCAGAAATTTGTTCTGCATGTAATATTGAAATATTGCAGGGGGTTTTATGTGAATGTTTGTTAATTAAAGTAATTAACAAAATTCTGAATAAATTTAATAAAAGAGTTTTATTAAATGAGAGAGCATTAAATTTGGAGAAATTTAATGCATTTAAAGTAAAGACTTTAAAGAGGAATGTTAAGGGACACTTTTATGTGGAGGGGGTTACCACCACATGAATGGGGGAGGTGAGGGGTCACCCCCGTGGGGCGCCGGCCATGGGGAGGGGTACCCCTCCTCCTATAAAAGGCCACCCCTCTTACCCTTCTTCCACAGACCTCCTCGTGAAGGATCTCTCCCCCCCCCTCAGGGTCTGGAAGGAGTTGCTGCTTCCGCTGGTCTCGGATTAGCGAGATATATGTTCCTGATCGTCTGGAAGGAGTTGCTGCTTCCGCTGCATCACTGGAGCGAGGAGGCGGAGGTTGTTTGGTGGGATGAACGTGTGTGCGAGTGCGGATGCGCTGCTGGTTTGCGGCGCTAGGACTTCCACACGATCTTGAGATCGGCAAGCGTACGACTACATCATCCATGAGTTCCTACTCGTTAACAAAACTTTGCTGTCTTCAAGGGTAAGTTCTCCATGGATGTATATCCACCCGTTGCTTGTATCTAGATAGATCTTGGCGTATAGTTCCCATCGTATGAAATTTTTGTTTTCTATGTTGCCAACCCTGCAGTGGTATCAGAGCCTGATCTATGCATAGGTGCTTTGCACAGGTAGAACACATAAGAGTATGTGGGTGGTGATGATCATGTTATTGCTTCTTATATGTACTTTGGATATTGGTGGCATAGTGGGATGAAGCGGCCCGGACCAACCTTACATGTCATCGCACATGAGACCGGTTCCACGACTAACATGCAACCAGTTTTGCGTAAGTGGCTGGCAGGTGTCTGTCTCTCCTACTATAGTTAATATATGATTTACAACGAGTTGCTAATAATTTGGTTTTCATTGTTGTGGTTCCATGTTCGCAGGTAAGAACGGTTCTATCTTCGAAAGACCTAAGCCACGTAAAACTTGCAATTCACAAATTAGAGGCGTCTAGTTTAGATAGTTGCTGGGCTCGTGTCATGATATGGTAATGTTGTGAGTTGATGTATAGTTGATACACTTACAACACACTTAACGTGTAAGTTCCATAGACCTTGGCCTTACACACAAAGGCATGATAGAGATCATACCACGATGCATATGATAATGATCAAATGCAAGAACCATATCATTTCACTTTACACATATGATGTTCACATCATATCCCTCATTTAAATATCAAGATAAAAAATGTGTTCTTCCTTAAGTACGTACCGTTTATGTTTTTCCGCTTCAAGACATCACGTGATGATCGGGTGTACTTGAATCCACGATCATATTTCGGGTATAAGACAGTTTTACACACGCGGGCACTAAGGTTCTTACTTGGCGAGCCTAGCATGTACAGACATGGCCTCGGAACATGGACCAAAAGGTTAAGCATGAGTCATATAGTTGATATGATTCCCATATAGATGCTCGCCTTTGAAGCTACACTGACTCACCTGATGATCGGACTTCGTGTAGTGGATTTGGTTCATGTAATCACCAAAAAGACACGAGGGATGTTGTTTTTGAGTGGGAGTTTAGTTGAAATCAATCTATCATAAACTTAGTCTAAATAAACTTTACAATTTTTCTTGTAGATGGCACCACCTGCTTTTAATTTCAATGTGTTCATGGAGAAAGAGAAACTTCCTAGGAATGGTAGCAACTTCACAAACTCGGCTATGAATTTGAGGATTCTCCTCTCTGCTGCACAAAAGCAATATGTGCTAGAAGCGCCTCTAGGCCCCCCACCAGCTCCTGATGCCACTGACGAGGAAAAGAATGTCTATGTGACTCGTCAGGAGGACCACAACTTAGTTCATTGCGGCATACTGTATGGGCTAGAACCAGAACTTTGAAAGTGTTTTGAAAATGGCAATTCTTTTGATACCATGGGTGAACTGAAAATGATTTTCGATACCCATGTTGCCGTAGACAGTTATAATGCTTCAGAAAAGTTCTTTAGCTGCATGATGGAAGAGAACAGCTCTGTAAGTGAGTACATACTCAAAATGTCTGGGTATGCCGATGAGCTTGTGTCCTTGGGAATAACGATTCCCATTGACTTAGGCATACATCGTGTTCTCCAATCTCTGCCACCTAGCTACAAGAGCTTCGTGATGAACTATAACATGCAAGGCATGAAGAAGACTCTCCCCGAGCTTCTGTCAATGCTTAAAGCTGCAGAAGTGGAGATTAGGAAAGAACATCAAGTGTTGATGGTCAATAGAACCACCGGTTTCAAGAAAGACAGGAATGGTAAACAGAAGGGAAATAAGGGCGGCAAATCTATTGCTATGCCTAAAAAGAAATCCCGAGCTAGCCCTAAGTCTGATACCGAGTGTTACTATTGTAAGGGGACTAGCCATTGGAAGCGTAACTGCCCCGAGTTTTTGGCAGATAAGAAAGCCGACAAGGCAAACAAAGGTATATATGATATACATGTTATTGATGTGTACTTGAGTAGTACTTGCAGTAGTACCTGTGTATTTGATATCAGATCGGTTGCTAACATATGTAACTCGAATCAGGGGCTACGGAACAAGCGACAGCTAGCAAGAGGTAAGGTCAAGATGCATGTCGGCAATGGATCAAGAGTTGATGTGATCGCCGTCGGAACACTGCCTCTCCATCCACCATCGAGATTAGTTATAAACTTAAATAATTGTTATATGGTGCCTGCACTGAGCATGAACATTATATCTGGATCTTGTTTGATGCTATGTGGTTATTTATTTAAATCTGAAAACAATGGTTGTTCGATTTATATGGATAATATGTTTTATGGTCATGCACCCGTGATGAATGGTTTATTTCTATTGAATCTCGATAGTACTCATACGCACATCCATAATGTTGATGCTAAAAGAATTAAACTTAATGATCATATATCTGCATATATGTGGCACTGCCGTCTAGGTCATATAGGCGTTAAACGCATGAAGAAACTCAATTCTGATGGACTTTTGGAATCACTTGATTTTGAATCATTTGATACATGTGAGCCATGCCTTATGGGCAAGATGACTAGAACGTTGTTTTCTAGTTCAATGCAACGGGCGACAGATTGATTGGAAATCATACATACTGATGTATGCGGTCCAATGAGAGTGTTGGCGCGCGGTGGATATCGTTATTTTGTTACTTTCATGGATGATTTGAGTAGATATGGGTATATCTATTTGATAAAACACAAATATGAATCCTTTGAAAAGTTTAAAGAATTTCAGAATGAAGTGGAAAATCATTGTAATAGAAAGATCAAATTTCTGTGGTCCGACCATGGAGGTGAGTATCTAAGTTACAAGTTTAGCACACACATGAAAGAGTATAGAATAGTTTTAGAACTCACGCATGCCGGAACACCACAATGTAATGGTGTGTCGGAACATCATAATCGTACTCTATTGGATACGGTTCGATCTATGATGTCTCTGACTGACTTGCCACTTTCATTTTGGGGTTACGCACCGGAAACCGCTGCATTCACTTTAAATCAGGCACCATCTAAATCCGTTGAAACGACACCGTATGAATTATTGTTTGGAAACAAACCTAAGCTGTCATTTCTTAAAGTTTGGGGATGCGACGTTTATGTGAAGAAAGTTCAACCGGATAAACTCGAACCCAAAGCGGAAAAATGCGTCTTCGTAGGATACCCTAAAGAAACAATTGGGTATTCCTTCTATCACAGATCCGAGGGAAAGGTTTTTGTTGCCAAGAATAGATCCTTTCTAGAGAAAGAGTTTCTCGCGAAACATGTGAGTAGTCGAAAGATAGAACTCGAAGAGGTTATTGAACCTTCTCTTCATGAAATGGCGAGTGGCGCAGCACCGGAAGTTGTTTCGGAGTTGACTTCACCAAATGAAGAAGGAACTAATGATAATGATCATGACACTCCGAACGAGGATACTACTGAACCTCGTAGGTCAAGCAGGACACGTGCAGCTCCTGAACTGTACGGGAATCCTATTGTAAATTTCATGGTTGATGAAATAGATGACCCTGCGACGTATGAAGAAGCGATGATGAGCCTGAATTCCAACAAATGGCTAGAAGCCATGTGTTGCGAGATGGAATCCATGTACAAAAACTAGGTATGGACCTTGGTGGACTTACCTCATGACCGAAAGGCCGTTGAGAATAAATGGATTTTCAAAAGAAAAACTGATGTTGATGGTACTGTAACCGTCTATAAAGCTTGACTTGTCATAAAAGGATTTCAACAAATTCAAGGAGTTGACTACAATGAGACATTCTCTCCCGTAGCGATGCTAAAATCAGTTAGGATTATGTTAGCAATTGCTGCATATTTCAATTATGAAATATGGCAGATGGATGTCAAAACTAAGTTCCTCTATGGCAACATTGAAGAAGAGCTGTATACGATACAACCAAAGGGTTTTGTCAATCCTAAGGATGCTAACAAGGTGAGCAAGCTTCAGCGATCCATCTATGGACTGAAGCAAGAATCACGGAGTTGGAATCTCCGCTTTGATGAGGTGATCAAAGAGTTTGGATTTGTCCAAACTTATGGAGAGGCTTGTATTTACAAGAAAGTGAGTGGGAGCAATGTGGCATTTCTGATATTATATGTGCATTACATATTATTGATTGGAAATGATATAGATCTTTTAAACAGTGTTAAAAGTTATCTAAACAGCAAATTTTCTATGAAAGACCTTGGTGAAGCGTCATATATATTAGGCATAAAGATCTATAGAGATAGATCAAGACGCCTAATAGGTCTATCACAAAGTACATACCTTGATAAGATTTTAAAGAAGTTTAAAATGGACGAAAGTAAGAAGGGGTTCTTACCTATGTTGCAAGGCAAGACATTGAGTAATACTCAAAGTCCGGCTACGACGGAAGAAAGAGAGATAATGGATAAGATCCCCTATGCTTCGGCCACAGGCTCTATAATGTACGCCATGTTATGTACAAGACCGGATGTGGCACATGCTATTAGTTTGACTAGTAGGTACCAATCTGATCCAAGTTTGGAACACTGGATAGTGCTCAAGAATAACCTTAAGTACTTGAGAAGAACTAAGGAAATGTTTCTTGTATACGGAGGTGAAGAAGAGTTGGTCACTAATTGTTATGTCGATGCTAGCTTTGGCACTGATCCGGATGACTCTAAGTCTAAATCCGGATACGTATTTCTCATGAACGGAGAAGCAGTTAGTTGGAGGAGCTCCAAACAACCCGTGGTAACAAGGTTAACAACGGAGGCGGAATATATTGCTCCTTCAGAAGTAACACAGGAAGCAGTTTGGATGAAGGAGTTCATTACCGAACTAGTTGTGGTTCCTATTACGTTGGATCCAATTGGTGATCTATTGTGACAACAATGGAGCCATAGCCAACGCAAAGGAACCAAGGTCTCACAAGAATTCCAAACATATTAAGCGCCGGTTTCACTCCATCTATGATCATGTCAAGGATGGAGATATAAAGATTTGTAAAGTACAATACGGATATCAATGTAGCATATCCATTGACTAAAAATCTCCCTAGAGCAAAACATGATCAACACCAGAACTCCATGGGTGTTAGATTTATCACCATGTAACTAGATTATTGTCTCTAGTGCAAGTGGGAGACTGAAGGGAATATGCCCTGAGAGGCAATACTAAAGTTTTTATTATACATATTCCAAGTATATGATAGATGTTTATTTTGCATTCTATAATTGTATTAATTTGGAAACGTTAGTACATGTGTGTTTAATAAACAAAAGGAAAGTTCCTAGTTATGCCTCTCTTATAAACCAGCTCGGTGATTAACATGATGATCAAGGTTTCCTGATCATGGACATTGGATGTTGTTAATAACGAGATCACAACATTAGTGGAATGATGTGATGAACATTCATCCGAAGTATAGCATTACGATCAAAGTCATTGTGTTTATATTGCTATAACATCTAACAAAGTAATCCTAGTCCTTAGACCATGAGATCATGTTAATCACTAACACTGGAAGAGTATCTTGATAACATCAAACGTCACACCGTGAAAGGGTGATTATAAAGGTGGGTTCAGTGCTACGAAAGTGTTATGTAGAAGCTCATGGATCAAGAGTGGGATTTGTCCATCCTGATGACGGATAGATATACTCTGGGCCCTCTCGGTGATATCACATTGGTTAGCTTGCAAGCAAGTGATATGATCACTAGAATGTTATATCACGAGAATGAGAAAAGAGTACATGTCGATAACGAGATCAAACTAGGTATGGAGATACTGATGATCGAATTTCGGGCATGTAATATATCACGAGACAAAGGGATTTAGTTACTAATGTTAAAGGTTCTCATGATCACATAAGTCAGCGTAGCATGTGTAGGAGTCAGTATGGATCTCCAGGTTCCGCTTCTGATTATTGATCTGAGAGGGGTCTCGATCATGTATGCAGTATTCACGAACCGTAGGGTGACACACTTAAGAGACACCAACACCATTTGGAGCAAATGTGTTTCAGACGAATGAATTGCAAAGCGCTGGAATTATTTCAATAGACACCGAAAGTGTTTCGGGTGAAATTGCAGAAATTGGTTCTGCATGTAATATTGAAATATTGCAGGGGGTTTTATGTGAATGTTTGTTAATTAAAGTAATTACCAAAATCCTGAATAAATTTAATAAAAGATTTTTATTAAATGATAGAGCATTAAATTTGGAGAAATTTAATGCATTTAAAGTAAAGACTTTAAAGAGGAATGTTAAGGGACATTTTTATGTGGAGGGGGTTACCACCACATGAATGGGGGAGGTGAGGGGTCACCTCGATGGGCCGCCGGCCATGGGGAGGGGGTACCCCTCCTCCTATAAAGGTCACCCCTCTCACCCTTCTTCCACACACCTCCTCGTGAAGGATCTCTCCCCCTCTAGAATTATTCCCCCATGGTCTCGGACTAGCAAGATACATGTTCCCGGTGGCATTTCGTTTGGAAGGAGTTGCTGCTTCCGCTGCATCGCTGGAGCGAGGAGGCGGAGGTTTCTCGATGGCCTGAGGGTGTGTGCGAGTGTGGATGCGCTGCTGGTTTGCGGCGCTAGGACTTCCACATGATCTTGAGATCGGCAAGCGTACGACTACATCATCCACGAGTTCCTACTCGTTAACAAAACTTTGTTGTCTTCGAGGGTAAGTTCTCCATGGATGTATATCCACCCGTTGCTTGTATCCAGTAGATAGATCTTGGCGTATAGTTCCCATCATAGGAAATTTTTGTTTTCGATGTTGCGAACCCTTCAGTTACAGTGTCAGTTAAGTTGAGCTTCATCCCTCTTAGATGCACAGAGAGTGGAGCAGACATTAGTTCTGATTGTGATGGATGATCTTCTTTTCTTTCCAGACTCGCTATCTCGAGGGTTTGGGCTAGAAAAATTACCTCTAAATGGAACAGCACAGAGCACTCTTGTGTGGATAGACTCTATAGCTTGACATCCTTTCTCTAAGGCTCCACATTGTTTCTTTTGAGGCTTATCGTATCCTATTTGACGACCTAGGGTCAAACTACTGAGGTTTCTCCTTACAATGTGTTACTCTATTTTGTGGCAAAGACGTAGTGTTAAACTAGGGTAGGTTGGAGAAATGTCTGTGTCCTTGCTTCTTCGAGCCTTAGGATACATTCCAATTATCGTCAATCTTCAGAATGGAGTGGAATCTTCAGATAACGTCCGCAAGCTAGGTCCTATGAGGCTCATATACTAATTTTATTTGTACATAGCCTATTTGAAGTCGCAAGTCCTCTAAATCGGTTAGAACAGAGGGGTTAGTGATTCGGCGATCCTTCAGGTGGGTCTTTAGCTGATGTAGCAGAGGGACTTTGTAGAATCTTCAGTTAGTTTCTCCTCTGATGACTCGCAAGCTGTTGTTTGGTGAAAAGACGCCGGATCTGGAGATCTTTTCTCGAGTATCTTCTGGTAGAAAATCTTCTGGAGATTGAGTGGAAAGACACAGACTTTCCACCTTAGAGCTTTACTAAGGTTCTTTCAGAAGGGTGTGGATCTTATGTCTTGGAGTGTTGGTGTGATACTAGAGGAAGACTGTATTTTCCCTGGGTCTTGAGTTTAGGTCCTTGAGTGACCCCTTGTATCGCAAACCGTGGCAGGGGTGGTTTCCTAACGGAGCCTTAGGGAGTTAGCTCAGGGAAAGTTAGCGGTTTATGACTCATCTTGATAGTCTTCAGTCGAGGTAAGGAAGCTAGCTTCGGAGAAACATCTTCACTACAATTCCTTTTGTTGTTTCTGCTAGATGGCAGAGTGGATTATTGTCTTCACACTTCCTTATCATCCGGATTCAGGGGTATTTCTGACCTTCATGGGAGGAACTTCCCGTCGGTTTGGGTAGGGTCGACTTAGAATAGTTAGTCTCCTGAAGTGGTCAGAAGTTCTAATATACCGAAGGTTAGTGTAGTTAGGTCTTCACTTCTTGCCTGGGTAGGTAAGTCTTGTGGTTTCTTGCGGATAGTGAGGATCCTTTGGTGATTGACTTCCGGCTTCAATGGGATTCTTGCTATAATAAACCAATGAATAATGGAGTGTTGTGCTATTGCCGAGTCTTGGGAGGTGAGATGGGCGAGGTAGGCCACTTTGTTGAGGAGAAGTCTTCAACTTGTCCTAATGTGATGATGTCAAACTCTTAGTTCTTCCGAGGCCTTGCCTCTCATCACTCCTGAGGTTAGTATGGTTCTCATTACCGACAACAATCTGGGGTGCCTGAGTTACTAGGTAGGGTATCAATCCTAGAATCACATTTTACTAAGGTTAAGGCAAACCAGAACACACATTTAAGGTGAACAGAGCGATGGGTTCACAAGGTTCTCCACAAACAACACACATCGAGCAACACATTATGCACTTAGGCAAGAAAACACGGCCAACTATAGGGAGCAAGGAGTTAACTACTCGCGATATAGGGGAATCCTATCTTCGGACTGTTTATCCTAGATATCATGTTATTGGGGTTTGGGTCACTATTTTCGATGGAATCCTTTGCTGTATCTTTGGATGCTTCTTGATAGTGTGACACTCGATTTCTTCGGATTTTGAGGATTCCGCTGGTAGGGTGATATTGTAGTCTCCTTGTGTTTGCTGGTAGCTTCTTCCCTTCATCTCATTATCACCGTCTTCTCCTAGCTATAGGTCCTATCTGTTTGAGATCCGTAGGTTTGAAATTTCGATGAGAGTTAGAGGAAAACATTTTCTAAATCATTTATTTAGGGTAAGGGAAGAAGTAGAACTTTTCGAAGATCATTGAGAAACTAGTTTTTGAAAGCCAGTGTTTCCAAAATAGTGTTCCTGTCTAACGACCATGCTAACTAAGGTTCTCCTAGAGTCAGGATGGCTCTAATACCAAGTTTGTGGGTCCCTCGGATTAACCCTTCGAGAGTCCCTATTATGCATATCACCATGATCCCGTGATTAGTCCGTCGTGGCACATAACCGACAAGTATCAAAGTAAACATCCATTACTTAAACAGATACAGCTCATACCTTAATGCCAATATGGCTACAATAAGCATCATCAACGAAACTTTGGTAGAGCATAGAGTCGAGCCCTGCCTTAACCTACAAGCCACTGACTAGGAGAATGTCCTAGCTTGCATATTCATCAACGCCACCTTCTTATTCCATACTTCTCGAATCTTACCAAGTTAATAGCGAGGGACAATGCCAGTGAGTACTTTGAATGTACTCGCAAACCACCTTAAAAGCATATTAATAACAAGAATATATGCAATATGGCTATGGTAGTAGGAGGGCTCCATAAGAGGTTCTTTTATAAATTAGTTTCTCTTATAGATATAGGATCTAGATATCCTTTTTGAAAACTTTTGTAAAACTTTTTGGAAACCTTTTTGAAAAGTTTAGGAAACACTAGGATTGGGTCACCCATTTGTTCCTCCTTCTGGTCATCCCATGAACAACTCCTTCCCATTCTTTCCAACCATCCCATGGTCCACACATTTCACCTTTCTGACCATCCGAAGGTCAAAACATTTCCAAGCCTTTGCTTTTCCAAACTTCGTTTTTGAAATCAAAACTAGCACTGCTCTACATCAACCTTCCCAACCGTCCATGCCCGTGGACACGGCTATTTGAATAGATTTATACTCTGGAGAGGTTGTACACTTTATCCACACCAACCGAGTACCCTGCCCTGATCCTCACTAATCGTGGGGTCAAGTAACTGACCAAGACTCTCTGGATACCACTCTAACATAGGCCCTACCCTATTAGTTGTTCCTCTTAACACCGAGACTTTGGGGATCCATGGACCAACCGGAGCGCATTCCGAATCCTTGAGAGCGCATTCCGAATCTAAGGTACAGGTTCTGTGTGATACCATTGTATAAAAATGAGACCATATGATCGGTACTAATGATATGAAACGAACAAAAGTGGTTTCACTATTTTATCAATTCCCTTTGATTTACTATGCATTTTCTAGTGATAAAAGCTCTAATTTTAGGAAATAATTCACCAGAAATGATCTTGGTTCCAAAAATTATTTCCTCTTAGGGTTATGTAGGGTTTGATGGACTGGTTCAAGGGGAGGTGGACTCACTTCAAAATATTTAACACATTGCCCTCAGGAAATTCCCAAAGTTAGTTCTAGTAGATATTTGTCTTTTTCACCAGAAGTGAAATGTAGTAGATTCTAATATTATTCCAAAGGCACATGATAGGTATTTGAAATACCTTTCTGTAGAAATTGGATTTACTATTTTTGGAATTTTATAACCCCTATAGTGATTTTTCTATTGAAAGATAGTTGTCTAAAGGTTTTAATTCCTTAAAATTCAACCTGGTGTCAATAAATAGTTATTTCCTAGGTTTTGTTAGATACTTATGTACCACATCTCTGAGATTTGTAATCAACTCGAAACAGGTTATGGTTTGGTCTAGGGAAAATTCTAAAGTCATAAATATGGATCTTTTGTTATTTTTAGTATTGTAAAACTATGGATCCACTTGGCATGAAACCAATGCCATGAGATGGGAAACTTCAAAACCTACCAGTGGCAATTGGAAATACCCCATTTGGAGGTAAATAACTCAAGTATTGATTTATTTACAACAAGGGGTACTGACGAGGGGTTAACTGATCAATGCCCATTGTTATGGACTTAGGTTCAGGAATTGAGGAGCGCTGGAAGTCTCGATCGGCTAGCAAACAAGCACATAGGGAGACTCGAGGATTTACCTAGGTTTAGGCCTCGTAGAGGACCCTACTCCTGCTTGTCTGCTCTTGATTGATGATGATCCGAAGGATTACAATGTCGCTGATGGCGGTGTATGCACATATTAGATCTGGCGTATGTGTATGCGAGATATTGATGTCTAAATCTATTTTCTATTGTGGTGATGTGGGAGATCGTAGATCTATCTATTGGGGGAGTCGCAATTGCCTTCAGGTTGGACCCTCTTAGCCTTTATATATGGGGAGGCTAGGTCTTAGGTACCAATACGAGTTGGTTACAAGTTAGATACAAACTCTAGTATTGAGACTTCCTTGTCATATGCATTTGGGAATCCGTGTCCATATGGGTTTCATACCACTCGAACCGTCATAGGCGTCATGGACCTTGGCAATTTGTCGAGTGGGCCTTCCGTCGAGCCGCACCAGGTAGACTGTAGTTGGGTTCCTGTTTGGCATACCCATGTTAGTAGCCTCCGAGTGTCCATGTGAATCGTACATTCGGGTGGAGACTTAGAAGTCTTGATCTTTTCATTAGGATGTCGGAGTCGACAATTGTGTCGAGTGCGAAGCACTCACCCGGAAGTTCATGGGGTCAGCCGAATTTGTAGCAGTTCATAGGGATGATGGTAAACGTGCCTGGTGCGCTCGACAGATCGGGACCAGTTAATTACTCTAGGGCAAAAACAACGCTACCTACTCGAACTCGAGTCCCCGGACTCGAATTCGGAAATTGCTGGCGTAATTCGACTCATGTTGTGGAGGCCTTACATAATCAAATTCCAGTTTATAAGTATGTATACCCAACGCGTCCGTCAGGATTTTCATCATGTTGTAGACATGGTATTAAACTGGTAGAGCGCAGCGGATGCGGTTGCCAGGCCATCAGATTGTATCTCTATATCTTATCTTTATGTCGTAGATGTAGCATCCGAATGTTTGTCACCACAGAGGTGTTTCGGGTGGCCAAGGAGATGTTGTCTCTAAACTTGACATTTGAATGTAAGTGAGTGAAGTCACAAATGAGTTCGATTGCTGTAAGCGAGTCGATATTGCGGACGCAGTCGACACAATGGACTATAGGGTGGGCGGCTAGCGCTCCCTATGGGAGTAGCCCCCGAGTGTCTGTTCGAGTCGTAGACTCGAGCAGAGACTTGTAGTCATCGGTTGCGTAGACACAACAATCTAGAAGTACTTCGGATGATCTTGAGAATGCCATCAATGCTAGTACTTTTTCGAATGCGCGACCAGCGCTCCCTATGGGAGTAGCCCCCGAGTATTCAGTCGAACCGTAGATTCGAGTGAGGATTCGGAGCGTGCCACTCGAAAATTTTGCATATGTGTGTCCAACGCTCCACTTTGGAGTAGCCCCCGAGTATCTGGCGGAGTCGTAGACTCGGGTAGAGACTCGAGTCTTGTATCTTGTAGTCGTAGTAGAAAACCATGCGAGGAGAAACCACTGACCCGGAAGTGCATCGAGTCAGCATCTCACGCATAAGGAGCCAAGAGTCGACGATGCAGTCAGAGTCGACGTAGCGGAGTAATGTGGCGATTAGCCGGGTGAGTCGACAATGCAAATGGAGTTAATGCAACCACTTCTATCGAGTCGGTGGTGAGAGTCATGTCTTCTGTAGCAACCATCGATGCAACCATGGATGCAACCATGGATGCAACCATGGATGCAACCATCCGAGGAGAGACTCAACTCGGGTCTTGAGTTTATGGCGTAGCTAGTTATTTTTTCGACTCCTGCTGGAGGACTGCGATTGATTAGGTCTACATAGTCGACGTCCTTGTAAGCTGCAGAAAAATGCAAAGACTTGTGAAGCACTTGTGTCTTGTAAATAATATTTTCCTATTGTCCTATAAAGTAAAATTTTGGTGCCAGTCGAGTCAACACTTTTGCACTGTATGGTAGGCCTTTTTGTTAGCCTGATTACCATTAGTCTCAGTACCTTACCGAGGTACTCGGAGTTTATGGATTCGATGATCAGGCAGAATCAGCTACTCGGGTTGTCGCGTATGAGGTGCTCGAGTGCGTGTAATCGATCGCACATTAGGTTACTCGAAGAGGGCGTAGCCCCCGAGTGTGTCGAGTGCGATTAAAGTAAGAAAGAAATCATCTCTAAGTAGAGAACTTAGCTTTATGGGTAGTTGTCGTGGACGAAATCGATGCGGCCGCAGAGCGATGCGGTAACAAGACGCGTGGTGGAGACGAAGGTTGTAACGTGTTGCCGTTGCCGAAGGAGGCAATATCTCGCCGGAGTCGAAGGCCGCATCGAGTCGCTAGGTCGCCAATGCTGAGGGAGCCCCCGACTCGCTAGAGTCGAGGATTGCAGCGGGTCTCTAGAGCCGAAGGAGCCCCCGGGACATGCGCGGAGTGATGTAATTGAGGTCGAAGACCGTAGCAGGTCGCTGCAGTCGAAGATTACTTCAGGTCATCGCAGTCGAGGACTGTAGCGGCAGAGTCGGCACACCGGCCAGTCGCGTGGTGAAAGGAGTCAAAGCGAGATCGATTTGTCGGGGCCGATGCTGGTAGCGATTGCCGTACCGAAGATTGACGTATCCGAAGACCGCAGTGAATCACCGCAGCTGAAGACCGTGGCGGGTCGCCGAAGCGGAGGGAGCGCCCGATCCCCCGAGTCGTTGGAGCCAAATATCGTAGCGAATCGCTGGAGTCGAAGACTGTAGTTGACGTGGCAGCGGGTCACGTGGAAGAAGTAGTCGACGCGGCGGATCAGAGTCGCATAGTGATGACATGTTGCCGCATCCAAAGACTTAGGGGGTCACAGCAGTCGAAAATCGCATTAGATCACTGCATCCGAAGACCGCATTGGCTCGCACGACGGAGTCTAAAAAGCCCTGGGTCGCTAGAGCCGAAGACCGTAGCGACTCGTGCGATGGAATTGGAGCAGACGAAGGATCCCCCGAGTCGTGTGGCCGAGCTGAAGACTGTAGCTGATCACTAGAGCCGAAGGAGCCCCAAGTCGTCGGAGCCCGTAGGCGTGGAATCAACGTGGTCGACGGAATCAAAGGATTCCTCGAGTCGCCGGAAACGAAGACTGAAGCGGGTCACGGGGTGTAGTAGGCGCATCCCCCGAGTGTAGATCACGATCGATAGAGTTGATGCAGCGGACGTGTGGTTCAGGTCGATGTAACCAAAGTCGTCGTGGCAAGATCGCCGGGTTTTTGTTTGGAGGAGTCGAGATGGCGGCGAGTCGTAGCTGGCCGTACGTGTCTGCCATCAGAAGATCCACGAAGTTCACGCTCCATCTAGTTTCGATGATCCATCTCACATTGTACGACACATGTATTAGCAAAAGCTCATTAGGCGGTGTCGCATGCAAACGATTGCGTGTGTGTGTTTGATTGGAATTTTCCACCGTACGGGACAAGGTCGCTGCAAGGATTGATCCGAACTAAGCTGTGAACTTGTACTTGCCTTTGCACGTGAGCCTGTTTGATCCAAATCACCGCATCGGGACTTGATGTTGGAAATAGTTCTGATTGAGCTTTTTAATTCACGTTGCCGTTCTTTCCATATTTGCTTTGTCGTTTTTGTTACAGACGAGTAGTCCACAGAGCGAACGAAAAAGATGTAGTCTTTTGCTAATTGATCACCTCGAACTAAATTTTCTTTTATTTTTCCCAAAGGTTATGTGGCAGCTGATTCCGAGGCAGACGTCAAGGCTACACGCTTGAACTAAATCTATTATCGCTAGTCCTGATTCAAATTGATCTCTTCTTTGAGCTTCACCGAGATTGACAAGACTCGACATGTTTTTTTCTTGAATTGATCTAAAATCCCATGCCACGTGCTCGCCATGGACTTCAGGAAACTTGGCCATGATGAAGATGAAGTAGACCATGGTAGTGAAGATGCGCCGTGGCAAATTTGTTGATGAAGAAGTTGAGTGCACCGATGTAGATGAATCGACCCGATGTGATCTAATCACCGTTGGCGATGAGGGATCCAAAGTAGATCTTCTTGCCAGAAGTCGAAAAATCGTAGATCGTCGGTAATGGAGCCATGGAGATCACAACATCAGCGCTCCCAGTCTCCACGGACGGCGCCAATTGACGAGGGGTCAATTCATCAATGCCCATTGTTATGGACTTAGGTTCAGGAATTGAAGAGCGCTGGAAGTCTCGATCGGCTAGCAAACAAGCACATAGGGAGACTCGAGGATTTACCTTGGTTCAGGCCTCGTAGAGGACCCTACTCCTGCTTGTCTGCTCTTGATTGATGATGATCCGAAGGATTACAATGTCGCTGATGGCGGTGTATGCACATATTAGATCTGGCGTATGTGTATGCGAGAGATTGATGTCTAAATCTATTTTCTATTGTGGTGATGTGGGAGATCGTAGATCTATCTATTGGGGGAGTCGCAATTGCCTTCATGTTGGACCCTCTTAGCCTTTATATATGGGGAGGCTAGGTCTCAGGTACCAATACGAGTTGGTTACAAATTAGATACAAACTCTAGTATTGAGACTTCCTTGTCATATGCATTTGGGAATCCGTGTCCATATGGGTTTCATACCACTCGAACCGTCATAGGCGGCATGGACCTTGGCAATTTGTCGAGTGGGCCTTCCGTCGAGCCGCACCAGGTAGACTGTAGTTGGGTGCCTGTTTGGCATACCCATGTTAGTAGCCTCCGAGTGTCCATGTGAATCGTACATTCGGGTGGAGACTTAGAAGTCTTGATCTTTTCATTAGGATGTCGGAGTCGACAATTGTGTCGAGTGCGAAGCACTCACCCGGAAGTTCATGGGGTCAGCCGAATTTGTAGCAGTTCATAGGGATGATGGTAAACGTGCCTGGTGCGCTCGACAGATCGGGACCAGTTAATTACTCTAGGGCAAAAACAACGCTACCTACTCGAACTCGAGTCCCCGGACTCGAATTCGGAAATTGCTGGCGTAATTCGACTCATGTTGCGGAGGCCTTACATAATCAAATTCCAGTTTACCCAACGCGTCCGTCAGGATTTTCATCATGTTGTAGACATGGTATTAAACTGGTAGAGCGCAGCGGATGCGGTTGCCAGGCCATCAGATTGTATCTCTATGTCTTATCTTTATGTCGTAGATGTAGCATCCAAATGTTTGTCACCACAGAGGTGTTTCGGGTGGCCAAGGAGATGTTGTCTCTAAACTTGACATTTGAATGTAAGTGAGTGAAGTCACAAATGAGTTCGATTGCTGTAAGCGAGTCGATATTGCGGACGCAGTCGACACAATGGACTATAGGGTGGGCGGCTAGCGCTCCCTATGGGAGTAGCCCCCGAGTGTCTGTTCGAGTCGTAGACTCGAGCAGAGACTTGTAGTCATCGGTTGCGTAGACACAACAATCTAGAAGTACTTCGGATGATCTTGAGAATGCCATCAATGCTAGTACTTTTTCGAATGCGCGACCAGCGCTCCCTATGGGAGTAGCCCCCGAGTATTCAGTCGAACCGTAGATTCGAGTGAGGATTCGGAGCGTGCCACTCGAAAATTTTGCATATGTGTGTCCAACGCTCCACTTTGGAGTAGCCCCTGAGTATCTGGCGGAGTCATAGACTCGGGTAGAGACTCGAGTCTTGTATCTTGTAGTCGTAGTAGAAAACCATGCGAGGAGAAACCACTGCCCGGAAGTGCATCGAGTCAGCATCTCACGCATAAGGAGCCAAGAGTCGACGATGCAGTCAGAGTCGACGTAGCGGAGTAATGTGGCGATTAGCCGGGTGAGTCGACAATGCAAATGGAGTTAATGCAACCACTTCTATCGAGTGCGTGGTGAGAGTCACGTCTTCTGTAGCATCCATCGATGCAACCATGGATGCAACCATCCGAGGAGAGACTCAACTCGGGTTTTGAGTTTATGGCGTAGCTAGTTATTTTTTCGACTCCTGCTGGAGGACTGCGATTGATTAGGTCTACATAGTCGACGTCCTTGTAAGCTGCAGAAAAATGCAAAGACTTGTGAAGCACTTGTGTCTTGTAAATAATATTTTCCTATTGTCCTATAAAGTAAAATTTTGGTGCCAGTCGAGTCAACACTTTTGCACTGTATGGTAGGCCTTTTTGTTAGCCTGATTACCATTAGTCTCAGTACCTTGCCGAGGTACTCGGAGTTTAAGGATTCGATGATCAGGCAGAATCAGCTACTCGGGTTGTCGCGTATGAGGTGCTCGAGTGCGTGTAATCGATCGCACATTAGGTTACTCGAAGAGGGCGTAGCCCCCGAGTGTGTCGAGTGCGATTAAAGTAAGAAAGAAATCATCTCTAAGTAGAGAACTTAGCTTTATGGGTAGTTGTCGTGGACGAAATCGATGCGGCCGCAGAGCGATGCGGTAACAAGACGCGTGGTGGAGACGAAGGTTGTAACGTGTTGCCGTTGCCGAAGGAGGCAATATCTCGCCGGAGTCGAAGGCCGCATCGAGTCGCTAGGTCGCCAATGCTGAGGGAGCCCCCGACTCGCTAGAGTCGAGGATTGCAGCGGGTCTCTAGAGCCGAAGGAGCCCCCGGGTCATGCGCGGAGTGATGTAATTGAGGTCGAAGACCGTAGCAGGTCGCTGCAGTCGAAGATTACTTCAGGTCATCGCAGTCGAGGACTGTAGCGGCAGAGTCGGCACACCGGCCAGTCGTGTGGTGAAAGGAGTCAAAGCGAGATCGATTTGTCGGGGCCGATGCTGGTAGCGATTGCCGTACCGAAGATTGACGTATCCGAAGACCGCAGTGAATCACCGCAGCTGAAGACCGTGGCGGGTCGCCGAAGCGGAGGGAGCGCCCGATCCCCCGAGTCGTTGGAGCCAAATATCGTAGCGAATCGCTGGAGTCGAAGACTGTAGTTGACGTGGTAGCGGGTCACGTGGAAGACGTAGTCGACGCGGCGGATCAGAGTCGCATAGTGATGACATGTTGCCGCATCCAAAGACTTAGGGGGTCACAGCAGTCGAAAATCGCATTAGATCACTGCATCCAAAGACCGCATTGGCTCGCACGACGGAGTCTAAAAATCCCTGGGTCGCTAGAGCCGAAGACGGTAGCGACTCGTGCGATGGAATTGGAGCAGACGAAGGATCCCCCGAGTCGTGTGGCCGAGCTGAAGACTGTAGCTGATCACTAGAGCCAAAGGAGCCCCAAGTCGTCGGAGCCCGTAGGCGTGGAATCAACGTGGTCGAAGGAATCAAAGGATTCCTCGAGTCGCCGGAAACGAAGACTGAAGCGGGTCACGGGGTGTAGTAGGCGCATCCCCCGAGTGTAGATCACGATCGATAGAGTTGATGCAGCGGACGTGTGGTTCAGGTCGATGTAACCGAAGTCGTCGTGGCAAGATCGCCGGGTTTTTGTTTGGAGGAGTCGAGATGGCGGCGAGTCGTAGCTGGCCGTACGTGTCTGCCATCAGAAGATCCACGAAGTTCACGCTCCATCTGGTTTCGATGATCCATCTCACATTGTACGACACATGTATTAGCAAAAGCTCATTAGGCAGTGTCGCATGCAAACGATTGCGTGTGTGTGTTTGATTGGAATTTTCCACCGTACGGACAAGGTCGCTGCAAGGATTGATCCGAACTAAGCTGTGAACTTGTACTTGCCTTTGCACGTGAGCCTGTTTGATCCAAATCACCGCATCGGGACTTGATGTTGGAAATAGTTCCGATTGAGCTTTTTAATTCACGTTGCCGTTCTTTCCATATTTGCTGTGTCGTTTTTGTTACAGACGACTAGTCCACAGAGCGAACGGAAAAGATGTAGTCTTTTGCTAATTGATCACCTCGAACTAAATTTTCTTTTATTTTTCCCAAAGGTTATGTGGCAGCTGATTCCGAGGCAGACGTCAAGGCTACACGCTTGAACTAAATCTATTATCGCTAGTCCTGATTCAAATTGATCTCTTCTTTGAGCTTCACCGAGATTGACAAGACTCGACATGTTTTTTTCTTGAATTGATCTAAAATCCCATGCCACGTGCTCGCCATGGACTTCAGGAAACTTGGCCATGATGAAGATGAAGTAGACCATGGTAGTGAAGATGCGCCATGGCAAATTTGTTGATGAAGAAGTTGAGTGCACCGATGTAGATGAATCGACCCGATGTGATCTAATCACCGTTGGCGATGAGGGATCCAAAGTAGATCTTCTTGCCAGAAGTCAAAAAATCGTAGATCGTCGGTAATGGAGCCATGGAGGTCACAACATCAGCGCTCCCAGTCTCCACGAACGGCGCCAATTGACGAGGGGTCAATTCATCAATGCCCATTGTTATGGACATAGGTTCAGGAATTGAGGAGCGCTGTAAGTCTCAATCGGCTAGCAAACAAGAACATAGGGAGACTCGAGGATTTACCCTGGTTCAGGCCTCGTAGAGGACCCTACTCCTGCTTGTCTGCTCTTGATTGATGATGATCCGAAGGATTACGATGTCGCTGATGGCGGTGTATGCACGGATTAGATCTGGCATATGTGTATGCGACAGATTGATGTCTAGATCTATTTTCTATTGTGGCGATGTGGGAGATCGTAGATCTATCTATTGGGGGAGTCATGATTGCCTTCTCGTTGGACCCTGCTAGCCTTTATATATGAGGAGGCTAGGTCTCATGTAACAATACGAGTTGGTTACAAGTTAGATTCGAACTCTAGTATTGAGACTTCCTTGTCATATGCATTTGGGAATCCGTGTCCATATGGATTTCATACCACTTGAACCGTCATAGGCGTCATGGACCTTGGAAATTTGTCAAGTGGTCCTTCCGTCGAGCCGCACTAGGTAGGCTGTAGTTGGGTGCATGTGGGGCATACCCATGTCAGGTACCCTTTTGTAAAATAAATGCCAATAAATAAGAGTACTTATATTTGGCAAGGAACCAGTTCTACATGTTTTACAAAACATGTATAAAATTGGATTTGGCCAAAACCTTGCATTGTCAATATATTTTGGAATTAAACCGATTAGGTAGTTTGAAGATCTAGGGAAAAGATGACTCGCGGGACGAATTTAAAAGCCTTCCGCAGTATATGGTTGGGTTGGCCCGCCTGAGAACTGCCTTGGATGCGGGGAAACGTGCATTTGAACTGTCAGAAGGGTCCGCCGGTCAGCGACGGTCGCTACCAAGGCGATAAGGGTGGTCGGAGACCGTCCGATTTAGTGAATATGGACGGCCAGCGTCCTTCTTACTCCTCTGATTCATCCTGACAGACATAAACCCTAGATGGCGGCGAGGAGGGTCCAGGCGGCTCACCAGAGCGCTGAGAGGCGACAGTGCGGTGACGAGGCGACGGTGCGGTGATGAGGCGACGCGGAACTCTGAGGCAAGCTCATAGAGGCACTACAGAAAAGTTTGCTTTTATAACAGACGATTTTCATGGTTGAAAGCCCATTTTTCGTGGCCAAAGAGTCTTGCGCGACTGATGCCCTTCGTGGTAAAAGCCCCGTCATAAATGAATTAACCACGGGTTTTTTTGGCCGTGGCGGATCGCACCCTTCAGCAACGAAAACATGTTCTGTCGTAGATCTGTTCGCCAGCCACGCTGACGGCTGACGTCATGAAAACTGCCACGTGGCAGCCACCGTTAACAGACGGTTACCGCCGTTAACAGTCATAGAAACTGTGGCAGAAGCTAGGACCAGCCAAGGCCTACTAAATACTAACTAGGCCAGCCCATCAGGGGAGCCCAACAAGAAGATGACCCGTTACTATTTTATCCTGCACTATTTGAAATAGGCCCAGAGTTGCGGCTCGCGAACTTTTAAGTCCGATTCTGTTTCGGCCTATAGAAGGCCCAGGTTTGTCCAACACTGTGCTTACACTTGAGGCATGCACGAGTCCGGCCCTACACTGTTCAGGCATGTTACCAATTTAGCCTTTTCCTATTCAGCCATGCTACTGTTTCAGCCTTTTAGGAATTTCGACCCGTTACTGTTTATGCCCATTAGTGTTTAGACTTTTGCTTGTCAAGGCCGGCACTGTTTGGCATGTTACTATACTGGCCTGCCACCGTACTGGCCTTTTGCTGTTGATACCTTTTACGGTTCCGACCTTTTACTATTCTGGCCTTTTCACTGTTCTGACATTTTACTGTTCTGGCCTTTTATAGTTCTGTCATTTTACAGTTCTGGCCTTTTGCTTTTCTGGCCTTTTACTGTTCTGGCCTTTTACTTATCTGGCCTTTTACCATTCTGATCCTTTACTATTCTGGCCTTTTACTATTCTGGCCTTTTACTGTTCTGGCCTTTTACTGTTCTGGTCGCTTTGGACCGTCCATGCGCACGTTGTTTCAACCTTCGGCATGCTACTGCTCCGGCTTGTTACTGTTTCGGACTTTTTTTTGCTAGTGCCTACTTTTCGCAGAACATGTGAATATCAAGACATCAATTAATAAACACACAGAAGCTAAAATTACTTAGTACACAACAATAAAAGTTTGTTACAATAGGTTATACAACAAGATCATAATTCCGACAGATTACAACGTGTCAGTACCATCAATAAGAGATCGGTATATGGCCATTCGCTTCACTGTATCATCTGTCCTCTTCTTCAACATTTCAGCTATAGATCTAAGAGCAGCTACACCCTTTCGTTCTGCATGCAATACATCATTTATATATTTATAACATGCAGTAGTTGTTCTAGGTGTACTGTTAAGTAAGTTTGCTTCGACAATGCAATGGGAGGATGAATCGGACGAGGGATCACAACTTTCAGTCCTGTCTTCCAAGGACTCCTACTGGGTTTTAACCGTGGTCTGCTAAAATATGCTGAAACAGGTTAAAACAAACAACAAGGGAAACAAGTAGTATTATATAAAGTAGAGATCATTTAAAGTAAGTATGAACTTATAGTAGCATGTTCAGGCTGACTATAGCTCCTTCTCGAGCAGGTATGACTCCTGTTAATTTGCCAGAAGAATCTGAGCAGAGCAGTTGGAATTCTGGTCGCTGTACTCTATTGTCATTTCTCTGCATGACATTTGAAACCAAGTCGGTTAGTTTGGAAGGATGAAAACTCTTGAAAACCACCAAAAACATAGAATTAAAAATTACCAGACGTAAGTTTCAAACTAGATAGCTAGTTTGGAAGGATGAAAGTAGGTGAAAACACCAACATATAGCATAAAAATGACCAGATATATCATCGAAACTAGATGGACATTTTCCGAATTAAGCATTCGCACATATATTCACAATTGAACATAAATGCAAATGTCATGGCAAGTTCTTAGATAGAATGACAACTAATTAACATGACAAGAAACTGGCCTAAGTAACACAAGGAAACCTCACGATTCAGCCTTGCTAGGCATCAGATTGTCAGTGTTAGGGTTTTAAGGTTTTATGGTTTAGGTTTTATGGATTGAATAGGGTTTAGGGGTTTTATCGAATTTTCAATAAACTCAAGCTTTATGGTTATATTCGTCGAATAAAATATATATGGCGTTACCTAACTCATTAGAAGTATCTCCAAATTTGATCTATAAGTGCATGATACCTGATATGTTAGGGTTTATGGGTTGAGGGTTGTGGTTTTAGGTTTGGGTTTTATTAGGGATTGTTTAGGGTTTAGGGTATTTTCGATAATGCTCAAGATTTATGCTTATATTCATCGAATAGAATGGAGTTACCAGTTTAATGAAAATATATCAACTTTTGATCGATAAGTGCATGCTACGTGTTTGGTAAGGATTTTGGGTTTAATTAGTATTTTGATTTTAGGGTTTTTGGAATTTAAAATAATGTTCAAGATTTATTCTTATATTCGTGGAATAGAATGGCCATACCGCCATTTAATGAAAGTATTTCAAATTTTGATATATAAGTGCATGATACCTGCTTGATTAGAGTTTATGGGCCGAGGGTTTAGGGTTTTACATTTTAGTTTTATGGGTTGTATCTGGTTTTGGGTTCAGAGAATTTTTGGTAATGCTCATGATTTAAGCTTATATTCGTCTAATAGAATGGTGTTACCTGATTTAACGAAAGTATCTTAATTTTTTATCTATAGTTGCGATACCTGCTAGGTCAGGGTTTAGGGGTTTAGATTTTATGGTTTAAGATTCTGTGAATTCTCAATAATATTTTCAAACTTTATGGTTATATATATTCGTGGAACAGAATGGTGTTACCTCAATTAAATGAAAGTATCTCAAAAATTGATCTACAAGTCGATGATATCCTGCTTGGTCATATTTCTTGTTAAATAAAATTGAATGTACCTAGGTACTGAAACAAGGGAGAAACAGGAAGAGTTCCTTGAGATTTAGGCGTTGTTTGGTTGGGCTCGAATTCTAGCTTTTTATTTTTGGCTTATAAAGCTACTAACATGTTTTTGGCTTTGTTTTTTAGCTTTTACTCTGACATAGTGGAATGATAGTATAAGCCAGGTTGGATGATTTTAACGATTTTATCTCTGTTTCGCAAAAAATGTTCGAATTTTGAACAACAAGCGATGGGAATCTCTATATCCTGTAATTCTGGCTCACTAACATGTGGGTCACTTGCATAGTGGGTCCAAAAAGTCGGTGTAGGTCAGAGTGGGCGGGCAGGTAAATATTGAAGAACGACTGGGAAATGTGGATGGGGTGATACACTTGGGAGAATGCAAATTTATCACCTATATCCCTCTGTTATTACAGTGCTCCCTCAGATTCTTGTTTCCAGAGTAGGGATAGAAGAGGAATTTTGCATTCTAGAAAGAGGTGAAGCATGTTTGAATGGATACGCGGGATTTTTTAATGGATGGGTGCGATGTTTGGGTGCCATACCAAATTTTGATGTCGAAGCTTCTAGCATACGCTACTCCGGCGTGGGGCCTCTCAGACGCGTTGTCACCGTCTAGGCCCACATGCCAGCGAGAGTTGCTTCCCAGCATTTAAATGAGTTTCTAGGCATTTTCTGAAATTTTCGAACAATTTAAGGCTTTCAAGAAGATGACCATCGTCCAAAAAAAAGGTGACCAAGGTCATGGAAATAGTTTATGATGACGTGTCCGTGTTTCGTAGATCAGTGCATCTTTGCAAATCAACCAATATGTCTACTTCCAAATTTGAAGTTTGTTTTCGAATTTCCAAGTAACAACAATGTGTTTTGTTGTGAAGCAACTACAAAGATGATGGCTCAAAATGCCACCGCGCCCTTTTTTCACACAATGTATAACGCCCTTTCAAGCTTCCACGCTAAATTTGTGCAATAAAATAATTTTTGGGGCTAGATTTTTTTGGTGCCTGGATGTTTGAATGGATGGGCGGGATGTTTGAATGGGTGGGCAGGATATTTCGGTGCTCTGCCGAAATTTTAAAGTTGAAGCTTCTAAGGTACGCTACTCCCACTTGGGATATTGTCCTCGTCAGATAGACCCACATGCATGTATGCTTTCCAGCATTTAATGAGTTTATAGACATCTGCCGAAATTAATGAACATTAATTCAAGGCTTTCGAACAAGAGGAGCAAGGTCACATCCATAGTTTCTGTACCTTTTTCATCTTTTGTACTACTCTGTACATTGAAGCATCTTCACCAACCAAGCTTACAAACCTGGCCATATTTGGTAGATCGGTGCATCTTGGCATTTCAAGCAATTGTTTACAAAGGAGATTCCAGATTTGATTGATAATGCCCTACTTTCATGAGTTTCCAAACTTCCTAGCTGAAGATGTTGAAATTAAATAACTTTTTGATGATTGAAAGTAAGTATATTTACGTACTACAAAGTGTGTGATATAGCTTGCTCTTGACTTTTTAAAAATTGTTTAAAGGTACCGAATTAATCAAATATTAGAGAACCACCGAGACTTTTGCAAGATTTCAATTTTTTGATATGAATAGTAATGACAACAAATTTGGGCCATTTAAGAAAAAATAAAGAAACAAAATATAAAATGAAATACAACCATTTCGTTTCTCCGTTGGTGTCTCGCTGTGTGCATTGGCTAGTTTCCATGAAAATATATAAAAATTTGATAACTCTTGAAAAACCCGTTTCACAAATTTGCGTACCATGTTTGAACATTCATGGCTTTCGAAAACTAGATGACCAATGTCAAGGCCATATGTGTTACCATACTTTATGATAATGTAACCATGTTTGGTAGATTGGTGCATATTGGTATTTCAACATTGTTTAGAAAAAGAGCTTCCATATTTGGAGTTATTTTAATAGCTCTAATCAATAATAATGGCTTTAATTTTGTCATATGATATATGGTGTACCATGTATGAATGTGCATGGCTTTCAAACCAGGTGACCAAGGTCATTGATGTCTACGCACTTCTATTCTTGTAGACAGTTGTTGGGCCTCCAAGTGCAGAGGTTTGTAGAATAGTAGCAAGTTTCCCTTAAGTGCATTACCCAAGGTTTATCGAACTCAGGGAGGAAGTGGTCAAAGGTATCCCTCTCAAGCAACCCTGCAATCAAGATACAATAAGTCTCTTGTGTCCCCAACATACCCAATACACTTGTCAGGTGTATAGGTGCACTAGTTCGGTGAAGAGATGGTGAAATACAAGTGGTATGGATAATTATAAGTTGTAACGGCGCTAGAAAAGAGCTTGACAGGTAGGAAGAGACTAAAGGCAATCTGAAATAAAGATGGAAGCAAGCAAACATGTAACATAACTAGTTGCAAATGGTGTTTCAATGCTTAGAAACAAGGCCTAGGGATCATACTTTCACTAGTGAACACTCTCATATAAATATCTTCTCTTTATGATGCTACTCTGAACTACTCTCCGATTGGACACTCTAATCCATGGTAGGGCTATAACAGCCCTCCTCAAAGTTTGCTTTCCCCATCTAAATAACCCCACACTGTCACCTTGAGCGCTAGATGGTTCCAACAAACACCACAATTTCATAGAGACATCCAACTCCACATATAACTCATAATGAGTATTTGTAATCTCTATCCTAAGTGCCACCATGGTGTGCACGCTATCACTTTCACACACGTGGGGAGAGCAGAGACCTATTAAAGCACTTGAGTAGCAAGGTAGATCTATAGATTACAAGCTCATGATCTCAATAAGATCATGCATAGATAGAGAGATGAACACATAGCTACCGGTAGAACCCTTAGCCTCGAGGAAGAACTACTCCCTCATCATCATGGGAATAAGAAACGGCGATGGAGATGGTAGTGGAGTCGATGGAGATGGCTCTGGGGGCACTTTCCCGTCCCGACAGGGTGACGGAACAGAGACTTCTGTCCTCTGAATCTCTTCTTTGGTGGCAGCAGCGCTGCGGAACTTTTCGTGGCTAGAGGCTGGATGATTTAGGGTTTTCTCATCGGGAGGCTTCTTATAGGCGAACGGGCGATGTCAGAGGGTGGACCAGGGGCCCACACCATCTAGTGGCGTGGCCAGGGGGACCCACACCACCACATGGTGTGGCCATCCCCTAGCCCCTCTCCGTCTCGTCTTCTGGCTCCATGAATCTTCCGGTAAAATATCAACTTTGGCTTTTGTCCGGTCCAATTCCGAGAATATTCATTTTCTGGCTTTTCTGGAACCAAAAACAGAAGAAAACAGGCAACTAACAATGTGTCATCTTGTTAATAGGTTAGTTCCAAAAAATGTGTAAAAGTACTCCAAAGTGTGGAAAAAACATAAGAAAGTAGATATAACACAAGCATGGAACATCAAAATTTATAGATACGTTTGCAACATATCAACATCCCCAAGGTTAACTCCTGCTCGTCCTCGAGTAGGTAAGTGATAAAAATAATAATTTTTGAGGTGACATGCACCATCACAATCTTGATCAAATCATTTGCAAGCATTGAAAGATGGGATCAAAGAACTCTAAACATGAGCATGAAAGATGAAGTTCTAACAATAAGACATAGTGACTATGCATGCTACATGAAAGGATACAAAGAAAGATCATGAATAACAATGCATTGAAAGACCTTAGTTTGTTTCACATATAGAAAACATAGCATAGTGGCATTCAGCTTGTCCATCATGGAGTAGCAAAACATAAATGCATAGGACACCTTCAAAGTTCATAAGGGTGACTAGATACAAATAGTTCAAGAATAGGCAATATCAACATTATGAATCAATCAATAAGTTTTGGGACAGTGCACATTAAACTAAGAATGACCATTATGCTCTCTTAATAGGTGGACCAAGGGCCAGACCACCTGGTGGCGCGGCCAGGGGGACCCGCGCCACCACATGGTGTGGCCAACCCTTGGCCCCTCTCTGTCTCATCTTCTGGCTCCGTGAGTCTTCTGGTAAAATATCGAATTTGGCTTTTGTCCGGTCTAATTCCGAGAATATTCATTTTCTGGCTTTTCTAGAACCAAAAACAGAAGAAAATACGCAATTGGCACTATGGCATCTTGTTAATAGGTTAGTTCCAGAAAACGTGTGAAATTACTCCAAAATATGGACAAAACATAAGAAAGTAGATATAAAACAAGCATGGAACATCAAAAATTATAGATATGTTTGCAACATATCGGTCATGGCCACACCTTTGCTATAGTTTAAAACAACATGTTTGTATTTGGTAGATTGGTCCGTATTATTGGCATTTAAAATATTATTTACAATGGAAGCTTCTGAATTTGAAGTTATTTTCAATTTTTCATGCGACGACAATGGCTTTTTTATGAATAAACTACAAATAAGTATGGCTCAAAATCCCATTGCCCTAGTTTCCACACAAGATATATATAGCCTGGGGTTTAGGGTTCATGTTTTTTGGGTTGAGGGTTTAGGGGTTTAGGGTTTATGGTATATGATTTAGAATTTTAGGGTTTAGGGGTTAGGAGTTTAAGGTTGGTATTTAGGGTTTAGGGTTTTCTAGGTTTTAGGGTTTATGAATTTTCAAAAATAATGTTCAAGCTTATATATATATGCTTATATATATATTCATGGAATAGACTCGTGTTATCGCACTTTAATGAATATACCTCGGATTTTGATCTATAAGTGCATCATACCTGCTTGGTAAGGGGTTGAGGGTTTAGGGTTTTTATTGTTTTGGGGGTTTAGGTTTTTTGGGAATTTTCGATAATGTTCAAGCTGTTTTGTATATGCTTATATTCATGTAATTGAATAGCGTTAACACAATTTGAGGAATGTTTATCTGAAATTTTGATCTACATGTGCATATGATACCTCATTTGCCAATGTCGTTTAGGTGGGGTTGATTTTCGATAATGTTCGAATTTTATTGTTATATTTGTGTAATAGAACGGCGTTACCGCAATTTAATGAAAGATCGAATCTCAGTCTTTTTTCTATAAGTCCATGATACATGCTTGGTTAGGGTTTATATAGGTTGAGGGTTTAGGGTTTTATGGTTTTACGGTTTAGGTTTTATGGACTGAATAGGGTTTAGGGGGTTTATCGAATTTTCAATAATACTCGAGCTTTATTTATATTCGTTGAATAGAATATGGCGTTACCTAACTCAATGAATGTATCTCAAAATTTGATCTATACGTGCATGATACCTGATTGGTTAGGATTTATGGGTTGAGGGTGTGTGGTTTTAGTTTTAGGTTTTATTAGGGGTTGTTTAGGGTATTTTCGATAATGCTCTAGATTGAGGCTTATATTCATCGAATAGAATGGATTTACCAGTTTAATGAAAATATATCAAATTTTGATCGATAAGTGCATGCTACGTGCGGTATTGAGGGTTTAGGGTTTTAGGGTTTAGGGCATTTCCAATAATGTTGAAACTTTATTGTTATATTCGTAGAATAGAATTGTGTTGCCGCAATTTAATGAAAGATCAAATCTCAGATTTGATCTATAAGTCCACGATACCTGCTTGGTTAGGGTTTGTATGGGTTGAGGGTTTAGGGTTTTATGGTTAGGTTTTATGGACTAAATAGAGTTTAGGGGGTTTACAGAATTTTCAATAATACTCAAGCTTTATGCTTATATTCGTCGAATAGAATATATACGGCGTTACCTAACTCATTGAAAGTATCTCCAAATTTGATCTATCAGTGCATGATACCTGTTCTGTTAGGGTTTATGGGTTGAGGGTTTGGGGTTTTAGGTTTAGGTTTTATTAGGGGTTGTTTAGGGTTTAGGGTATTTTCGATAATGCTCAAGATTTATGCTTATATTCATTGAATAGAATGGAGTTACCAGTTTAATGAAAATATATCAACTTTTGATCGATAAGTCCATGCTACGTGTTTGGTAAGGATTTTGGGTTTAATTAGTGTTTAGATTTTAGGGTTTCGGGAATTTTAAATAATGTTCAAGCTTTATGCTTATATTCATGGGATAGAATGGCGTTACCGCAATTTAATGAAAGTATCTCAAATTTTGATATATAAGTGCACGATATTTGCTTGATTAGGATTTATGGGCCAAGGGTTTAGGGTTTTACATTTTATGTTTTATGGGTTGTTTCCGGTTTTGGGTTTAGAGAATTTTTCATAATGCTCATGATTTATGCTTATATTCGTCTAATAGAATGGTGTTACCTGATTTAACGAAAGTGTCTTAATTTTTGATCTACAGTTGCACGATACCTGCTAGGTCAGGGTTTAGGGGTTTAGATTTTATGGTTTAGGATTCCGTGAATTCTCAATAATATTTTCAAACTTTACGGTTATATATATTCGTGGAACAGAATGGTCTTGCTGCAATTTAATGAAAGTATCGAAAAAATTGATCTACAAGTTGATGATATCCTGCTTGGTCATATTTCTTGTTAAATAAAATTGAATGTACCCGGGTACTAAAATAAGGGAGAAACAAGAAGAGTTCCTTGAGATTTAGGCGTTGTTTGGTTGGGCTCAAATTCTGGCTTTTGCTTTTTGGCTTATAAAGCTACGAACGTGTTTTTGGCTTTGTTTTTTAGCTTTTACTCTAACATAGTGGAATGATAGTATAAGCCAGGTTGGATGATTTTAACGATTTTATCTCGGTTTAGCATAAAATTTTAGAATTTTGAACAACAAGAGATGGGAATCTCTACTTCCCGTAATTCTGGCTCACTAACATGTGGGTCACTTGCATAGTGGGTCCAAAAAGTCAGTGTAGGTCGTAGTGGGCGGGCAGGTAAATATTGAAGGAGGGCTAGGAAATGTGGATGGGGTGATGAACTTGGGAGAACGCAAATTTACCACCTATATCCCTTTGTTATTGCAGTGCTCCCTCAGATTCTTGTTTCCGAAGCTATGATAGAAGAGGAATTTTGTATTCTAGAAAGAGGTGAAGCATGTTTGAATGGATGCATGGGATATTTTAATGGATGGGTGCGATGTTTGGGCGCCGTACCAAATTTTGCGGTCGAAGCTTGTAGCATACGCTACTCCGGCGTGGTGCCTCTCAGACGCGTTGTCACCGTCTAGGCCCACACGCCAGCGAGAGTTGCTTCCCAGCATTTAAACGAGTTTCTGGGCATTTGCTGAAATTTTCTAACAATTTAAGGCTTTCAAGAAGATGACCATCATCCAAAACAAGGTGACCAAGGTCAGGGAAATAGTTTTGATGACGTGTCCGTATTTGGTAGATCGGTGCATCTTTGCAAATCAACCAATATGTCTGCTTCCAAATTTCAAGTTTTTTTTTCGAATTTCCAAGTAACAACAACGAGTTTTGTTGTGAAAACTACAAAGCTGATGGCTCAAAATGCCACCACCCCTTTTTTTCACACAATGTATAACGCCCTTTCAAGCTTCCAGGCTAAATTTGTGCAATAAAATAATTTTTGGGGCTAGATGTTTTTTTTGGGGCTAGATGTTTGAATGGATGGGCAGGCTGTTTGAATGGGTGGGCCGGATATTTCGGCGCTCTGGCGAAATTTTGCAGTTTAAGATTCTAAGGTATGCTACTCCCACTTGGGATGTTGTCCCCGTCAGATAGACCCACCGGCCTGTATGCTTTCCAGCATTTAATGAGTTTATATATATTTTCCGAAATTAATGAACATTAATTCCAGGATTTCAAACAAGAGTAGCAAGGTCACAGCCATAGTTTCTGTACCTTTTTCATCTTTTGTACTACTCCGTACATTGAAGTATCTTCGCCAACCAAGCTTACAAACCTGACCATATTTGGTAGATCGGTGCATCTTGGCATTTCAAACAATTGTTTACAAAGGAGATTCCAAATTTGATGGATGATGCCCTACTTTCATGAGTTTCCAAGCTTCCTAGCTGAAGATGCTGAAATTAAATAACTTTTTGACATAAAGCCATTCGTTCACAAAGTGCAATGCTATGTGCATTAGTTTCCATGGAAAAACATAAACTTGTATATTGACAAGTTTTGGATCAATTTTGGTCTATGGTGACTGGCAGGTGGGCCACATATATGGTGGTACCCAAAGCAGGGTAGGTCAGAATTTCCAAAGTTATCCCTCCACAGTCCGCACCCCTTTGCGATTTGTATTAACTTCCACCCTCCGCCTATGCCTCACCCCTTCCTATAAAGCAGTCGTGCTTACGGCCGCTCCTCATCACCAACATGCGCGAAGAAGATTTCCCTACCCGTCGGTCTTCTTGAGACGCACCAGTGGGCACGTCGATCCCACGGTAGACCTTCTATCTCTAGCTCGATCTGGTTGGCATTTTTATTGCCATTTCAAATACTCCTACGTAGTTTAATTTGTCCTCAATCTGCATGGTAATAGTTTATTCTGCGCTGGATCTCTGTTCCTAAATACCTTTGGTGATTTTTATTGTCAATATGTTTGGTGAAACGCATAGGCATATATAGTTTTTGTATTTCATCTATATGTTTCGTGCTTTTCTTTTAATAATAACCAACCTTATATGTCCTAATTAAATAGATGGGCAGATTTTGGATAGAGATTGCTCCATTAGGCAGCGCTAAACGTATCCTTGATGTTCTACCATTTATGGGATTTGTCAGAGTTCATTGTGACAACTCAAAAGTACATTGCCCCTACCGGTTGTGTGCGAATCGTAGGATGATGCATCAAAGTATAGTGGAAGACCATATTTTTACATTTGGGATGCTTAGCACATATGTTAGATGGGTATTTCATGGTGAACCATATGATCCTCCATATGAACCGGGGGAAGCACATCTTTATCATCAAGATCAAGTAGGGGAAGCAGATGTTGATCAACTAGATCAACTGACAGAGGCAGCTCCTAAGCATCTAGATCAACTTGGAGAAGGGGGAGGAGAGAAAAAGTGCAAGTTGCATGAAACAGGTTTCATTTCTAGTACTACCACTATGCCAGATGACAAGCTATATCTATAGAACGACAAATGTTCAGGTTGTGTGTCTTTGATGTTTGTCTATAAACGTATATGTTAATCTACTAATCACAGAAGCAGACGACCGAAGAGGACATTGATGGTAATGACGATGACCTGTTCATTGATGAGCCTTAACCTGAGGTTGTGGATCGGGTACACTGCGTCTGGATGGATTTGATGCAGGGCTACTGATCATCAGGGGTGTACTTTTGGTGTCGTTCATGACCACTAGCCCAGCTGCAAAACTATGGGGGTGTAGAGCTATCCCATGATTGGTTCGCTACTATCATAGTTCTTTAATGTGGAGCTACCTTATTATGATTTCTAGGCCTTTGTTAGCAGAACTGTAATTGGAAACTATTCCGTATATTGGTATATATAGATTATATGTGTGTTTGTGTGTGTTTCTAGTCTGAAATCCGATCTTATCACTTTATCGGTTCCTAAACTGTTTTTGAGGCCCCAGCGCTAGTGCCCTATGTTGCAACTACCGCCGTCTTGTCCACTACTCCGTGAGACGAATCAGCAGAAGGATAATAAGCTGGGACCAATTTGATTCGAAGAGGGGCGATTTTCTCTGTCCTTGGAGAGGAACCCGGGAGAACTAGTACTGGTACCAAGGGAAGGAGGAGGTCGGCTCGGTCAATTATCTCACCCACTTTATGTGGGACCTGCTTTAAATCACCCCTGACGTGGGTCCCGCTTGAAATAGTTGTAGGCCACCACGTGATAGATGGGATCAAAAATTCGGGATTCTCTCCCGGCAAAATGTTACCGCCACTACCACTTAAAAATACTGTAGAAAAAAGTGTACTGCCCAGCCCTACTACTGCTAGTACTACTACTCCCCTACCCATGCCTTTCTACCGACGACAAGACAAGAAACCATCACTAGCTAGCTCACATCCAGCAAGCAACTGTTGGAACTGGTGCAACCTCCGATTAGGGAGTTCTTGTTGAAATAGGTGGGTGTTGCTGACCTCGAAATCCGGCTTTGCTTAATTTGGTTCCGATTGGGCCATTGGGGCTACTATTAGTACTAGGAGTAGTAGTATTCGGTATGCTTTGATTATGGAGTTCTTGCTTATTTCTCAACTCGGAATCACCTAATCAGGATATTTTTCCTCTTCTCTAATCGATTGGGTAATTTGGGTGGGGTGGGGTGGCGGTGGGGCTGGGGGTGGGGTGGGGGCAGGTGGTACTGATTTCGTATGGATTCCGGATCAGGGCATGGTCACCGCTGTTCTCATTGGGGCATTTGGTCGGGTTTGATTTCGGTGTTCTTCACTTCTGTATCCTTTAGTTGCTACTCGTAATGTGCAATGGATTTTGCGTCAGATTCTGTATGGAGAACTATGGTTCAGTGGCGCGCACGGCCACTACGGACAGGGATGGTCCCGTTAGTTCCCTTAAAAGTTGCCTAAAAAGGTAATGCAACGGTATATTCGTTGCATTCTTCATTCTTTCCAGTGCTGAAAGTGGTTGCCTGCAACATGGATGTATCCTTGTGCTAAAATGTGTCTCTGTCTGCATCTTGTTTTCATGGAAGCCTCTATGACACCATCTCTTCTTCATTTACTATAGCACAGTGGTACATACCTGCGAAGGTGTGGTGCTCCAGGTGCGGCAAAAACAGGATGGTACCCCCACATGCCGCAGGATCCGGCGAGTACCACTACTCACCAAAAAACAAGCGCAAGGCCAGCGACCAGCTAGGAGGGCCCAGGTTAAAGAGAATGGTATTTGTTCTTAATACCCTTATTACCATGGTGCAGACAAATTTAAGTATTACCCGCTTGGTGTGATACATGTTTATCAGATGTTCCGAAACATATGTGTGATTTTATTAATTCTGGGACTGTGTTTATGTGAATCCAGATCTGGATCTGTGAGACTGTCTCATACACTTAGTATATGACTACTATGTACTGTACTCCCTCCGTCCCAAGGCTTAGGCATATACTGTATTTTTTTAAAAGTCAAGCGATGGAAACTTTCACCAAACTTTACATAGTATTGAACTGTTGAGCTCTGTTGCTATTTATGTAGATTGAAGGTGGTGCTGCGGAGGTTGAGGCTACTGTAGAGGCTAGTAGATTTCTGATGCCCGCACCAAAAGAGGACATCCTCTACACAACGAGGAAGCGCCAACACAGTACCCAAGTGGGCAGTGACCTCTCTAAGAAGTGGGTATAATTTGGAAATCCACAATTTCACATGTTATGATTTTCCATGTTATTTTTATCAGCTAGTACTACATGTTTACGCTCATTAGAAGTTCACAAAAATAAAATCTGTTTGCTTTACAGGCAATGGTTTTTTCTTATATTATTAGATTTACTTGCTCTTTACATAATTTAACCATTCCACTTAATTTCAAAAAATCAGTACCACGCACCAGCTGCTCAGCCCTTTCTGCTACCCTCCTCTTGTCAAGCTTTTGGATTGAAAGGGGGCCCCTATATGCCATTCCAAAGGCAGATGGATGAAAAATGGTGCATGGCCACCCTTTGCAAAGGGTACCCATGGTATCAGGTATGGATTCCAAGTTGTTTGGACCGACTTGATGTAAGATCTTGTATCTCATTTTTTTGCTGTCGCCTTACTTCTCTATCAATTTTCTCATGAAGGTTGTCCCTTGTGTCGCTCGCCCCATTATAAACAAGATGTTTGGAAACGACAAGTTTCTAACTCTGTATAGCGAGGGCCCTAAAGGCATGCAGCAACTATATGATGTGGATGTCTCCCAGACGATGGTCACCACCTATTTGGGTGGCCGAGGTTGGTCCAAGTATGTCCGTGAGAATGGTCTGAAGCAGGGGGACGAGATAACATTCGATTTTAGCAAGCCTGGGTAGATACTTGCACGCCATCGTACACCTGTTGACCGAAGGACCAAGAATAGAGGTAGTACTAATTAATTTGATTTTGTACTCATCACAACCTCTAATGATTTTCTTGCAACTAACTGTTCTACACCATTGTATTTACTCATCATATGACCCTGAGAACTTCTGTAGTCCGCTTCCCCTTATGTACCACCCAGAAGGGTGCCAGCATCAAGCTATTGGCACCGGCACCAGCACTGGCCCCAGTTCCTGAAACGACACTTGTTGAGCTCAGTAGGAGAAAGAATAGAGGTAGTAACTTAATTCGCTTGTATACTCTCATCTTTGTCTAGGAGTTACTATTGTATAAGAAACCATTTTACTTGTCCACATCTCATATGCCTCTCTGACCACTCCTGCAGTCCCCTTACCTACCCCTCAGAAGGTAACCAGCCCCAATGGCACATGCCCTAGTTCCTGCTTCGGCACCTGTTGACCTAAGTAGAAAGAATGGAGGTAGTAACTTAATTTGCTTGTATACTCATCATATCCTCTGATCACTGTCTTGTGAGTAACTGTTGTATAAGAGACCATTTTGCTTGTACACTTCTCATCTGCATCTACCATCCATACAGTCAGCTTGGCTACCCCTCATAAGGAATCTAGCATCAAGATGCTGGCGTCGGCACCGCTTCTGTTCATTCTCGCTCCTACACCAGCCCGTCTACAATTAGTGGCATCATCTCCTGCATCACCGGCACAAGCTCCTTCATCACCCCGGGCACAAGCTCCTTCATCACCCCGGGCAGCACCTTGTCAGACCATATCCTACACATGTGTCATCACAAGTTCGCACCGGATTATGTTTGTGAGTATATGGCGGCAGATAAACTGTTCTGAATGTCTTCTCAAGTTTCAAATGATTTAATGCATCGCTCTTAGTAATTATGCGTCCATCTCTTGCTTTGACTCAGAAATTTCCTAAGAGTGCCACAAAGCAACTCCAGGCCAGACGAAAGGGCACAATATTCTTCACGATGCAGAGCGAAGGATTGCTTATCAAGGGACGATACACCATTAACTCGACTGATGGGCGCATGGCAGCTACTTATAGGTGGATCAAGTTCCGGAAAGCAGCCAAACATACTATTGGAAGAACGATCAAGGTTGATGTATCTCGTTGCCCGGAATGCGGCATACTGTTCATGAACTTCCTAGCTATCTAGCTCTTTGGCTGCATGCTATTGTAATTAATTATGTGGTTGTCTTATCTCCATTGATCATATATGGGTGGTAAAACTGTTATAACCTTTTGCTAGATTGGAGCTATGACTAGTACGTACTAGTATGGTATATCTGTATCTATATGACGGTTCCTTGTATGAGCAAATATTATGACAATGATTGTGCTGTGATCAAGTGTGTTTAGAGAAAAGGGCGAATTGATCGATGTCATGGTTTTTAGAGCTGAAACAAGAACTGTCTGTCTCTGTAGTGATATTGAATTTTAGTGTTTGTATTTCTAAATCAATCACTTTAAAATGCTTTTGAATGGTCAAGTGCTGCTGAATATGAACTAGGAATCTGTCGATTTTTTATGTCTTATTATTATGTACTCCTTAATATTTCAAATGGTATTGAATTTGTCAAAAGTTATGTCATTGCTGCTGGCTGCTTGCTCTAGAGCTTTTGCCTTTCTATCATCGGAACCGTTGGATGCATTTTGGACAGAGATGAGAGGGTAGAGATATTCAACGTGATATCACCAAGTGAATTCATTGGATACCAGCCCATTTTTGGCGCATGTGATGTGTGTTCATTAGATATTTTTACATGAATATCTGTCAAAGGAATTATCGCTTTTTTTCCTCCCTCGAAGAGGTCTATGTTTGAATCTGGCAAGAAACAACCCAGTAAAATTAGAGATAGGAGCCCATTGACCATAGCCCAAAACTTTTTAATTTGGCCTTTTTGGAAGTACCCACCACCTCTAAAAAACTCTGCCTACCCATGTTTAGAAACTAATCCATTATGTGGCTTTTTATAAATCAAGGTCCCAGTAGCACTTCTCTTTTATTTTAAGAGAGATAACATGGAAACACAATAATATTTTTTAGAAGACTGATACATAAGTTGTAGTACTAATTCATGTTTAATGATTCAATTCTATTAGTATCTTTGGTATTGTGAAAAAAAACTCAGTTTATGTCTATTTGATTTGAGTTGAAGGACTTTAGTTCGAATCCACTATGTGTACATATTTATATATATCTTGGGTTTATATTTTTTTTGAGAATGGGTTTACTTTTTAATATCGCATTTACGGAGAGGCTGACATCGCAGACCCACCAGCCTCCAGCATCCCTCTAGTTTAATGGTCGGGTTTGAAAAAAAAGTTAAATACTTGTATAGAGAGGCTGGCATCAGGGACCCACCGGCCAGAACATACCATATAGGGTGACATGGGGGCCTCAGCAGCAAGACCATACACGGTGGCCAGATCGAGCAACGTTGCCAAGGTCAAAATATCGGATGCGGCCGGAAAAAAGTCCATCATACGCAGAATTGATATACAGAGAGACCGGCATGTGGGACACAGTAGCGTGGCCTTATACAGGTTCTGCCTCTAGAAACATTGCCAAGTTTGAAACAGGAAGGCACGAGCGAGAAAAAAGTCTAGCCTACACACCTTTCTTCTAATGAGAGGCTCACATGGGGGACTCAACAACCTGGAAAAACGGCTGATGCATCGAGAAACGCTATCAAGTTCGAAACACGGAGGCGCGACCAAGAGAAAAAATTCCATCATACACACGTTTCTTCTTATGAGTGTATGACATGTGGAGATGGGGCCCTTCATCATGATTAAACGGTAGATGCAGCGAGCAACGCTATCAAGTTTGGAACATGGAGGCGCGACCGAGGGAAAAAATTATATCATACACACGTTTGTTCTAATGAGATGATGACATGTGGGGTCCATGACTTTGATTAAATGGCTGATGCAGCGAGCAACACTATCATGTTCGGAACACGAAGGCGCGACAAAGGGTAAAATATGCATCATACACACGTTTCTTCTAATGAGAGGATGACATGTGGGGCCCAACAGCATGATTAAACGGTAGATGCATAGAACAACTCTATCAAGTTCAGAACAGGGTAGCACGAGCGAAGGAAAAAAATCCATCATACACATGTTTCTTCTAAGGAGAGGATGACATGTGTGGCTCAGGAGGTTGGTTAAACGGTAGATGCGTCGAGCAGCACTATCAACTCGGAACGGGGTAGCGCCAACGAAGGAAAAAAAATCGATCATACACACTAATGATAGGATGACATGTGGAGCCCAGCATAGTGACTAAACGGTAGATGCATCGAACAACGCTATCAAGTTCGGAAAAGGATAGCATGAGCCAAGGAAAAAATCCATCATACATATGTTTATTCTAATGAGAGGATGACATGTGGGGTTCAGGAGGTTGGTTAAACATAGATGCGTCAAGCAACACTATAACTCGGAACGGGGTAGCGCCAGCGAAGGAAAAAATTCCATCATACACACGTTTCTTCTAATGAGAGGATGACATGTGGGTCCCAGGAGGTTGATTAGATGGTAGATGCATCGAGCAGCGCTATCAACTTTGGAACAGGGTAGCGCGAGCGAAGGAAAAAATTCCATCATACACACGATCCTTCTAATGAGAGGCTGACATGTGGGACACAGCAGCCTGAGCGGCAGACGCCTCGAGCAACGTTATCAAGTTCAAATCAGGGAGGCACGACCGAAAAGTATGGTCCACTAGAGACACTGACGTCTAGGATCCACACGCCTCAAAAGATTTCGGCGATTCAACATCGTGCAAGGAAACGAAAATCTTGCTTCTACCACGTGCCAGCCGAGCTTCCTCCATGTTTTTAGTAGATCCGTCGTAGTAGAGGGCCACGAAACCGAAAAAAAAGTTTTTCATCGGCCACGGCCAGGACGAGAATTTAGTCATGGAAGACGCGCCTTCTATGAGGATCGTCGTGCCAATTCGTTGCAGAAGGAAACTTTTCTTGTAGTGAGGGGCTAGATGGACTAGTTTGGCAAGGGGGGTATCTCGCGCACATACACCCGCAACGCCCACTCGGTAGCTCCATGGCGGCATCGTATGCGGAGGTCCTGGGAAGGGAGAAAGGGATGGTTAGATTCACAAGGTAGAGGCAAGCCCGGGAGGCTAACATGCAGAGAGAGAGGAGTAGGGAGGAGAGTACACGGGTGGGTTCTCGAAACTGGCCGAAGTCAGGGTTTCTTCCCTCTCCAAGGAGCTGTGGAGCAGAGGGCTGACTAGCTGTACACGGGTGGGTATGCTCTCTGAGGTCTAGGGAGGGAAATGAGGGAGGGTGGTACAACAGGTGTGGCTCTGGTCTACTTATCCCGAGGGTTGTGGTGTAGGATGGACTATGTCCATGTGAGGGCTTGTGGGAAGGAGGTGGTCAATGGTTGGCTATGAGGGGCGGTGGAGAGGTTGTGGCTGGTGGGAGGAGGCAGCCCAATGCATTGGTTGCCGAGAAAGGTGCTGCAAAGGAGGCATGTGCTAAGATATGCAATAAGTGGCTTCCCTCTCTCCTTCTTAGTCTCTCTTTCCAAGAGGTAAAGGACCCAAGGCCTAGGTTGCTACAATAGCACAAGACCAGAGGCAGTATGGGTTGGTGTGGAGGAGTATTGGAGAGGTTAGACGATGGTTTGACTTAGTATTGATCATAGTTGGAAATAATTTTTATTCTTGGCCATAGTAGTGGTTATGAAGGAAATGCTTGGATTTGATCATGTCTAGATGGGATGATGGTATTGGTAGCTTGGTATGGTCAAGATAGATATCCATGAATTATTTGGGATTTTTCAGAATGTCCTAGATCTCCTTTTTAATAATTCTCCAAATAATGCTAAATGGGTTCTAATGAGTTCATTTGAGAGTTTTGAATTGTACACGATGGGTTTTTGATGTGACATGGTACTAAATATGGTTTCACACTTTGGAGAATTTTCCCAAGATTTTTTGAGAAGTAAAAGTACTAAAGAAAATTATTATTCGATTTCTGCCATTTAAGAAAATTGACCAAAATAAATAATAAAACTTCTCAAAAATATTTATTTTTGAGATGGGAATATAGGTAGGATATATAGGCCTCAAATGATCTTAAATATGGGGATGTGTTTTGTAGAGAGTCAAACTTTCTTTTATGGATTAGGTTCTGGAGTTTTTGTCAATTTTAAGAGATTAAATAGGTTTTGATCCATAATAATTATGGATAATACTAGATAAATTTTTATAATCAAGGTAGATGATGTACACAAGCTATATCTAGCATTTGAAACAATTGGTGTTGAGAATCAAAGTTGATTTTGGTGGGAAACATGGGATTAAGGATCTAGGATAATGTTATTTTCATACCATTAAACCTTGTTGGATCTTGGAGCTCAGAGATCCCCTTGGGACATGGAATATATGGATGGATAGACCAAGTGATGTAGATCACCATTGTACAGAGTTTTGAGGTTGCTCATGTTTGATCTCTCCGAAGATTGATTCCAAATTTTGAATAAAATAACAGTGTCAAAGCAGGTTATCAAATAGCCTTTAAAACCATGTGGGGTTTAGAAGCACAAGGACCCACTTGGAACAAGTGAGGTAGGTATTGATAGACCTCCATGAGTATATCACAATCATGCAAAGAGTTGGTCAAAAGGGTGTAGTATGAAGATGTGAGCTTCTGACAAAGTAGGCTAGTTGATAAGATTTGCAAAAAAGTTATTTTCTTCCCTGCAAATCTATCAAGAACAAGTGGATTAAAAGGTGATCTAGCCAATGGAAAGAGTGGACCTTGGTAGTCCTTAGGATGGTTTACAATATAGTTCAAGTGCATTACCAAAAATGCAGGAGGATTGGAAATGAGGGAGACTCAAAGATGGCATCTTGTTAACATTTACAGACTTTGTCATATTTTGGAAGATTTAGGGTTTTTGACTAGAATATGAGAGGGGATGTTTTTGATTGGGTGCAAGGTACCAAAGCATCATCAAGTCGATGATGTTGAAGTGTTGTCATGGTGGTGGCACGACAGATGCCATGGATAGGCTAAAGATGGGGCTAATGAGTGCTAGGGGAATCCAGGGAGGGAAAACATGGTGATTCCGCACATAGAAGTTCTTGTATTTGCTCTATCAATGGTGCTTATAGGTGCTCTACAAGCTCTTGGAGAGAAGGAGACTATGTCTCTTACTCCCCACTTCCTAGCTCTAGAGTTCTACCTTAGACAGAGAAAATGATCGATCCCTCTCTATGGAGGCCCCGATGCTCCTTATATAGTGGAGCCCGGGTTACAACACTAGGGCACACATGGTAGCATATTCCCCGAATATGCCCCTCGACTAAAGCTAGATGAATCTTTATTCTCTTTAACGGCTCGTCCGGACTTTGAACGTAACCCGCTGTGTAATCCATGCCTTTAAGTGTCACCAGACACGGGCTACGTCAGCCGACACAGCCCGCGTCACCTTGGTCGCCCCAGCCCCGCTGGTCCTTCCCTCTGCTTTCCTTTGCTCACGCTACAGCTAGCTAAAGGCACCTTTTGACCAGCAGGAGATTCCTTCCTTCTCTTGGAAGCCAAGTGGTAGTCCGGATTAGCACATGGCTAACCTGGCTACGAGGGTACCTGCGTAATAGACAGACAAAGATTGCCGGCATATAATTTATGCCGGTCGGGCTAAGGCTAGGGAGATGCTCCATGGGCCGGGTTACTCCATAGGTCGGCCTGCCTTGAGGTGACCTGGCCAGCACTTTCTTTGACTGTGTCGTACCTCTGCTAACTCGGCCTTTATACCCCGGAGTGACCCTACCCGGGGGTATCCCCCCAACATTAGTCCCTGAAGCTGGTGCGATCTTAGCAACTTTAGTTGTGTAAGGCCATAGCAGGTTCCCATATCCGGATCTTTGCCTCTTTCGCCGAGTTACCACATAACCCGGAGTTTTTTCTCTTGTGCTCCCTTGGCTCATTCCGAGTTATTACTCGCTGGAAGGGTCTTTTGCTTGCTTATCTAGGTTATCTTTCCTTCTCTCGTACGCTTCCCCACGTCCTACGTGGAGGGTAATCATGATTTTGCCTCATTTTAAGGGCCACGCCCATTTACTGCACCAGTTACTATTGCAATGTCAGGAATAACTGATGCGCATGTCCCTTCACTACAGCGCCTGGTTAAACGTAACTCCACATCGCGTCATGGGATCTTTTGCTCCTTGTAGCCCTTGTTGTGGCCGCGCTCTGATTGGTTGATTCGGTTGCGTACATGCCCATTGCGTGTGACAGGGCAACCGCAAAGGATCCCACTGCACCCTCTCTCGCGCGTTTAAGTAGGGGGTTGGGGGAAATCCTAGGGAAGTTCCCCCCATATCGCATGCTCCCCTGCCTCCTTTATCCTTCACTACAACTCCACTACCACCGCTGCTTCTTCGCCATAGCTGCCCCGCCGCGACCGTGCTCAGCAGCACCTCGCGCCTGCGCTGACGCTTCCGCTCAAGATCTTCACCACGGGGCCCTACGCTTCCCGGTTCCCCGCCACCGGTTATCTCTACTCTGATTTCCTCCTCGAGGACCTCGACTTCGCCATGACTCAAGAAGAGGCAGCCGTGGTGGCGCAGCAAGGGCAGGAGGAGGAGACCCGTGAGCACGGTGTTTGGGACGACGCGTTCGTCTGTGAAGAAGATCTAAATTGGCTCTACGCCACGCGCCGCATCCCCGCAGGCATCGCCTGCCGCCTCGCCGCCAACGAGGTTTCTCCCTCTCCCAATCTAGGAGAGTATGTTGTTTTCCTCTCCCATTTTCAGCGTGGCTTCAACCTTCCTGACTCCAATTTCTTTTTCGATTTCATCTCTACGTATCAATTGCAACCTCACCATCTCCCCGCCAATGCCATCACTTCTTTATCCTCTTTCGCCTCCGGCATAGAGGGGTATATCGGCCTCCGGCCGTCTAAGGAGATCTGGATCAAGTTCTTCGGTCTCCGGAAGAACGTCGTTCCTGATCCGAAACTTACTCCGAAAGAGAAGCATCTGACCCAATGTAGTGGAGCCTCCATATCTCCCTGCAGGAACTTCGTATTTCCCCGGGTCACCGGGCTCGAGTCTTGCAAAGGCTAGGCCCGGACTTTTTTCTACGTCCGGAACACAACTTCCGAGGACTTGATCCGGCTCCTCCCCTTCAATCTTGGAGCCCCGAATACCTCTCTTTGGGAGAATATCCCCAAATGACCCATGGACCTAGCTAATCAGGTTGAGCGCCCGATCAAGGAGCTGCTCAAGGAGAAGCTGAGGGGGGGGATATTATGATCAGTTTTGTTCGCAGCCGAGTCTCCCCCCTGCAGAAACGAGCCCACAAGATCTGCTACTTGAGCGTCTCCCTCAACCCCCACCGGACTTCCTCGTTCGAGCTTGATAACTCGGCGGTATACCGCTGGGTTAAGGCCATTTTCAATGTGGAGAAGGAATTCTCCGAGGATTGGGAATGGGGGCTTGAGCCCTACACCCGGGACAACCCTCCTCCAAAGGTAAACTTCTCTCTTACTATTTTTCCGGATCTTCTTTGTATGTCGGTTGACTTTCTTAACTTAACCACCGTTGCCTTGTTTTCAGCGATTCCTCCAGCAGCCAGTTGAGGATGGCCAAGAGCTGGCAAGTAAATGGGTGCCGGACCGTGCCATGGCGGATGAGGTGGAACCTGACCCGGAGACTTTCCTGCCCACTCCGGACACTGTCAAGCGTACCTCTGGTAAGCCCTCTTCTTTAAGGATTGGCCGGATGACGATGACTCGGATGTTGAGGTACTTGACATAGTTCCCCTCTCTTACATATTTCCGCTTATGTCCGGATCTTCAGCTAACCCGGCCAATCAGGTCCACGAGGTTCCCCCGCTTGCCACGAGTAGTCCGGGCGGTGCTCTGTCCCAGAAGCACGCGGCTACCCCGGCCGCATCTTCGGAGGCGCCACCACCCAAGAAGAGGCAAAAGAAGTCTGGAGTGAAAGCCTCAGCCAAGCCAGCGTCCAAGCGCACGGTCCGGAGGGTACCCAAGCCTTAGGCACCTCCAACCTCGGACGAGTAAGTCTTTCTGTGTTCTTGTTTGGGTCTTTCCATTTCTAACTTTTCCTTTGCTCCTTATTGGTTCTTTCTCTCTCTTTGACTTGGTACTTTTATGTTTTCCAGAGGTCCTAGGGTCATTCCCCAGAGCGGCTCTGGCATAGCATCTTCGATCTGGAGCAACCCTTCCCCCCCCCCCCCCGACGCCGCGACAATGACACTCTCCCGCTCAGCCCTATTCAAGAGGGCTCCCCGACTGCGCCTAATCAGAGCCTACCTCGCCATGAGGAGGGTAATGTCGGTGCGGGGGTAGTGGGACGGCTTAGTATACATCCATGTCGGATCTTCCCAGCCCCTCTTCGGCGCCAGCGCACAGTACTAAGGTGACAGTCTCATCGGCACCGCCCCAAACAAGTTTTTCTTCAGCTTCAGCAGCAGCACCAGCACCAACATCACCACCAGCACCAGCACCAGCATCAGCAGCAACACCAAGAGCACCAGCACTAGCACCACACCAATAGCATCAGCACCACCATCAACAACCTCCACAAAACCTCCAAAGAGGAAATCTCCATCAGCTGCCTCTGGATCAACGGTGTCCATCGCGGACATCTTCCAGCCAGCTCCTCAGGCACCGTCTGGATCAGCAGCCTCCGATCTTCCGCCGCATCCTCCGTCATCCGGCAAGCTTAAGAAAGCTACCGGGCCACCCAAGGGCACTCATTCCGGGTCTCCTGCTGCCGAATCAGAGGGTAGTAGGTAGCTGGTCCTGCATACCAGCCCTGCTGCAACTCAATCTGCAAGGCGAGAAGCCCATGTCAAAGGCTTGGTGGTGAACTACTCTCCCAGCGGCGGAAGTTACAGTCCACTTCTCTTGGAGTACATGAATAAGTGGAACAATGCTGAGTTTATCGATCCAAAGGACGATCTGCCAGAGAAATTCATCTAGTCGAGTTCAGTGCCCAGATGAACTCCGCCACCAAGGCCATCTCTTTGGCTGGCCGGATGATGGAGGTAATCCTTTTCCTCAGCTGCGGTACTTTATATGCATGAGCACTTATAGATATATCCCCTAGTCCCCGAGCCTCCGAGGGAGTAACTTTTTACTCGGTCGGATGCTCCTAGAAAACTCATTTTTCGTTCTTAGCAATTTCCAATAGTGATAGAGTTAGAGTCGGGTTAAATTCCACTTGGCCCGGATCTTGAATACTTTGAATATCCACACGGCTAGAGCCGTGTTAAGTTCCAGTTGGCCCGGATCTTGAATACTTCTAATATCCACACACCTAGAGCCGAGTTAAGTTCCACTTGGCCCGGATCTTGAATACTTGGAATATCCACACTCCTAGAGCCGAGTTAAGTTCCACTTGGCCCAGATCTTGAATACTTCGAGTATCTACACTCCTAGAGCCGGGTTAATTTCCACTTGGCCTGGATCTTGAATACTTCGAATATCCACACTCCTAGAGCCGGGTTAAGTTCCACTTGGCCCAGATCTTGAATACTTTGAGTATCCACACTCCTAGAGCCGGGTTGAGTTCCACTTGGCCTGAATATTGAATATTTCAAATATCCACACTCCTAGAGCTGGGATAAGTTCCACTTGGCCCAGATCTTAAATACTTCGAGTATCCACACTCCTAGAGCCGGGTTAACTTCCACTTGGCCCGGATCTTGAATACTTCGAATATCCACACTCCTAGAGCCAGGTTAAGTTCTACTTGGCCCGGATCTTGAATACTTCGAGTATCCACACTCCTAGAGCCGGGTTAAGTTCCACTTGGCCCGGATCTTGAATACTTTGAATATCCACACTCCTAGAGCCGGGTTAAGTTCCACTTAGCCCGGATCTTGAATACTTCAAATATCCACACTCCTAGAGCCGGGTTAAGTTCCACTTGGCCCGGATCTTGTAGACTTTGAATTATTCCTTGTTTCCCTTTTGAACTAATTTTGTGTTGCTTCTTCTAGATTACCACTAACCGCCAAACTGCGGAGTTCCAGCGCCGGCTGGACTCCTATAAAATGGTTCGTGCCCGTTATGGAAAGCTCCTGGAGGATCACCAGAAGAAGAGTAATTTTCTTTACCCAAGACTTGTCCTTTTACACTTCCGTTCCTTCGAGTTATCCATGATCCTTATTAACTTATTATTCCACTTAGGCAGTGGAAGTTGAGGCTGAGAATACAATCATGTGGGAAAATCTTGAGGAAATACGAGGTATGTTATCTTTCGCTTCATCTTTGTGCGTTTCTTTTCTTGACTCGGTAAACATTTATACTTTGGCTCCACCAGATTAACTTATTACTGCAGTTGCCCTTGAAGACAGTGTTCCTATTCCTGATATGATGATATATTTTTTCGAACAAGCAGGCAAGCACCAAGCTGAACTGAAGAAGAAGGATGACGAGATAGCTTGGTTGCGCCTCCAAGACTCGGAGATCACTCGGCTGAATGCCGAAATCTAGAGGCTCAAAGACCTCCACAAAACCGAGTTGGAGAAGGATGACCAGGAGTTTGCCGAGGAAAAAGAGCGTCTAACCATGAAAATTTCCAAGGATCGGAATTTATTGCAGGAAACCGATGTCAAACTTACGTCGGTGACCTCAGAATACGAGAAACTCCAGGCCCACAGTGCCAATGTCCATGCCGAGCTTCAGCGTCTCCTCTTCCAGATTGCCCGTGAGTTCCTTTTCCTTGCTCAATTTCCATTTCTCCGAACTTAGTAGTTTTTCTCATTGCTTCCTCTGTTTTGTTCTCAGGCAAATTTCCAGAAGGTGATAATCTTTCTGGCGCTGTTGTAGCCCGGTCTCGCGAGCAACGTGGTATTCCCAAGAGCCCTGGATCCGGGTTAGTCCCTTATAGGACAGATGATCTGCTTGTGAGCCTCGTTACTTGCCTAGAGCTGGTAAAGAACTATGGCGCAGATATCATGCCGGCCGCAATGAGGATGCTAAACTCTCTCTGGCCCGGTGAGCCCACTCCAAAAGGAAATGCCACTCTTATTGGCAGCTGATGGAGTGCGAGACGCAGCTGCATCTGTGGCGTGAGTCGGCTGCACGAGCCGGGGCTGACACTGCGCTACAGTTCGTCCTCTCGTGGTACGAAGGAATAGACCTAGAGCTGCTTACCCGCATGCGCACCGGATCCAAGTGGAATAAAGATCCGGCGTGGGTTGCGTGTCGCAAAGCCAGTGCTAACAAGCTTATTTAGTATTCCTTCTGCCACGCTTGGAACGAAGGGCCGAGCTACATTGACGTGTATGATGGAGAGATTGCTTCTGAATGTGAGTAAGGTGAGGGGTGTGAGGGCGAGGCCTCCAAACTCGATGACGAAGCTGAAGATCTGGAGGATGGAGAGGCTGACCCCGAGGATGAGGCCGAGGCTAGCGTGCCGCCCACAAATTCCAAAGTACCTCCTCCTTTGGCCGATGATTCGGCTTCTGCCCCTACTCCTTTAAAACACTTAACCGTATTTGTCAGATCTCTGGTATGGCAGATGAAGTTGTACTTAAGTACTTTGGTATGGTTTTGCTAAAATATGTGTTATTTGCTACTAAGTTTTTAATGTCGGATTATCGTGGGCAATGTCCCCGAGTTTGCTTTTCTTGTTCTCCCAAATTTTGACTCGGCTTGCGTCTACCTTGATTCAGTTTTTTGGACTTACGAGTCTGAGGTTCAAGAATTAACAATACTTGAAACTTAGAAATCAACTCAAAATAATCCGGCAAGAAATGAAGTAAACACAGGGTTAGTCCGAATAACAAATGTCAGCGTGCTTAGTTTCTTTCCTTAGTCATTTTTCATGTGCTTTGCAATTCAAAACTTGCTCTCTTGCTTTCCATGAAGCCAATTCTTGTTGGACTGCAGCAAAGTCGAAGAGTTGGGTTTTTGGTGCTCACAAATTACTAATCCGGCTAAGGTACAAGTAATGTAAGGCAACCGACATATACAGAATGTAAAACAAGAAAGACAGTTATTATGGCAGTCCCCGAGTTTCTGCCGGGGTGCCGAAATTTCATTGTTAAGCTTGTTGCCGACATACATACTGACATGCAAGTGACTCGGATACATTCACCACTTTGCTAGGTGTGAAAGGGACGAAGTAGTGGTACCTTCCATGGTCGCTTAGATTCTTCTCCGGACCTGTCCGCCTTGTTCCTCTCTTGTGGCTATGCATCAATAAGATAGTAGGAATCATTGTGCAAAGCTTTGCTTACAATGAAAGGTCCTTCCCATGGAGGGGATAACTTATGCATGCCAGCAGTGCGCTGTATCAACCGGAGTACCAGATCACCTTCCCGGAAAACTCGGGGGTTTACTTTCCAACTATGATAGCGTCGGAGGTTTTGCTGATATATGGCGGATCTGGACAAGGCCAGTTCTCTCTCTTCTTCCAGCAGATCAAAATCATTTTGTCGGGCCTCTCGCACTTCGGCTTCTGTGTATTGGGTGACCCTTGGCGAATCATGCTCTATGTCGGTCGGTAATACGGCTTCTACCCCATATACCAGAAAAAATGGCATATAGTACTGCTGGTAGTTCTTCTATCCAGCACCCCGCTGATCTTTGCAGCGGCTCTATGAGCTGGGGTTTTATCCCGAATAGAACTACTTCGTTGGATCTTTCCACTTGCTCGTTCGATGCGGGGTGGGCTATTGAGGCAACATCTAGCATGATCTTCTTTTCTCGATAGAACCTCGCAAATTCACCTTCGGCAAAGTTAGTGTCATTGCCGGTTATGATACTATGGGGGTAGCCATATCTCAAGATTATATCCTTGAGGAATTTTACCGCTGTTGCCCCATCACATTTCTTGATTGGCTTCACTTCAATCCATTTAGTAAATTTGTCCACCATAACTAGGATATGGGTCATTTCTCCTTTAGCTGCCTTAACTGGTCCTACCATGTCTAGGCACCATACAGCAAATGGCCAAGTAATGGCGATGGTTTTAAGTTCTAACATTGGCAGGTGGGTCTTTGTGGCGTATCTCTGACAGCCATTGCATTTCCTCACCAAATCCTCTGCTTGCTCCAAAGCACTTGGCCAATAAAATCCATGCCGGGAAGCTTTTGCCACTAATGCCCTTGAGGATGCATGGTGACCACATTCTCCTTGGTGGATATCCCGAAGTATGTCAAGTCCTTCCTCTGGGTCAACGCACCACTTCAACACTGTTGTCACACTTCTTTTGTATAGTTCGGTGTTGATAATAGTACATGATTTTGCTCTCCTCTGGATCTACCTTGAGAGTACCTCATCATCCAGTAGGATTCCTTCTTTCAGGAAATCAAATATTGTCTTTGCCCAAGCTGGTATAGCTCGGACAGGAAATGGCTCCTCGTCAATTTCCATCGCATCCACCGACGTAACTCCTGCCGGGTCTGGCTAAGCAGTCCCCGGGTTTGCTGAGGTAGTCCCCGGGTTTGCCGAAGCAGTCCCCGGGTTTGCTGAGGTGACTCCCCAATCAGTTTCCATTGGTGTAGCTTCTGACCCGGAGAGAGCCGGGATATAAATAGACTCGTATTCTGGCGATGGGGTAATAGATGGTTTTCTTAAGTGTTCCAAAGAAACATTTGGGGGGATTGGTTGCCGGGATGAGCCCAACTTGGACAATGTCTCGGCCGCCTTGTTTTCAATCCGAAGTATGTGGTGAAACTCACACCCCTCAAAGAATCTGCTTATCTTTTGCACATGAAATCTGTACAGGGCCATGTTGGCATCCAAAGCGTCCCAGTTGCCAGACACTTGTTGCACCACCAAATCCGAGTCACCAAAGCACTGTATCTGGCGTATTCCTACTTCCTTTGCCACTTTAAGACCATGCACTAGTGCTTCGTATTCTGCTACATTATTTGAGGCGTTGAAATGGATCTGGAGAACATACTTTAGTTGATCTTTCTTGGGGAGGTAAGTACCACTCCTGCGCCCAACCCTTCTTTCAATTTTGATCCGTCAAAGTGCATTCGCTAGTAACTTGAGTCCCGCAGAGGTGGTTCATATCGCATCTCGGCCCAATCCACAAAGAAATCCGGCACGGCCTGCGACTTGATCGCATCTCTTCTGTCGAATTGTGGTGCGTATGGGACTAGCTCAATCGCCCAATTTGCTACTCGGCAACTAGCATCTTTGTTACTCATAATCTCTGATATTTGTGCCTCACATATCACCTTGATTGGGTGTTCCTCAAAGTAGTGTTTGAGTTTCGTGGCCGACATATACACGCCATACGCCATCTTCTGGTAGTGAGGGTAATTCTGTTTTGAAGCCAATAATACCTCGCACAGATAATAAACTGGCCTTTGGACCGATTTTCCTTCTTCTTCGCGCTCCACTATGATTACTGCACTTACGATTCTATTGGCCGCGGCTATATAGAGCAACATTGGCTCCTTGGGTAGTGGTGCGGCCAGCATTGGTGTTGTGGACAACATCTTTTTGAACTCTCGAAATGCGCTATCTGCTTGGGGCGTCCATGTGAATTTATCTGCCTTTTTCATTAACTGGTAGAGGGGCAATGCCTTCTCTCCCAGCCGACATACGATACGACTTAACGATGGCAGGCAACCAGTAAACTTCTGTACATCATTAAGGCATTTTGGGAATTCCATTCTCTCTATAGCCCGGATTTTCGTCGGGTTAGCTTCGATACCTCGGCTGGACACTAGGAAACCGAGTAACTTCCCTCTGGGTATGCCAAAGGTGCATTTTTCCGGATTAAGTTTCATCCGGGACCATCTGAAGTTTGCAAATGTCTGCCAGATGTCATCAAGGAGCGTATTGCTTTCCTTAGTTTTTATGACCACATCATCCACATATACTTGCACATTTCGACCTATTTAGTCATGTAAACACTTTTGCATGCATCGCTGGTACGTTGCTCCAGCATTACGTAATCCAAATGGCATAGTGCGATAGCAATAAGCCCCGTACGGGGTAATAAACACCGTCTTTATTTGATCATCTGGGTTTAAGGGTATCTGGTGGAAACCAGAATACGCATCTATGAATGACAACAACTCACACCCCGTAGTTGAATCTATGACCTGGTCTATCCTTGGCAGTGGGAATAGGTTTTTAGGACACGCCTTATTCAGGTTCGTGTAATCAATGCACTTGCGCCATACCACGGCCACGTCCGGGTCATCCTTCTTCTTTTCCAGAAGCACCGGATTAGAGAGCCAATCCGGGTAGAGTACTTCCATGATAAATCCAGCTGCAAGGAGCCTAGCTATCTCATCGCCAATGACTTTTCTTCTGTCCTCAGTGAAACGTCAGAGAGGTTGTTTCACCGGCTTTGTGTCGTGTCTCACATTCAAAGAGTGCTCGGCCAATTCCCTCGGTACACCTTTTAGATCTTGCGTGGACCAAGCAAAGGTATCCCCATTCTCACGGAGGAAGTTGACGAGCTCGCTTTCCTATTTGCTGCTTAACCTGGCACCAATAGTTACGGTGCGCTCTGGGAACTGGTCATCAATTTGTACTTTTTTAGTATCCTTTGTCGCATGAAATGACACACTTCCATGCGGATTGGAAAGGGCCGACATATGTTTCTCCGCGGACTGAGCCAATGCTGCCACTTCCATGATTCTCCTTTTCTCCCGAGCTATCACGAGTGACTAGGCCAAGTTAGATCCGGCAGAGGCGCACTCGATCAAACACCGGAAGTCCCCTGAGATGGTTATCACTCCCCCTGGTATGGGAAACTTCATCTGTAGGTAGCTGATGTGGGTACTTGCCATGAACTTGTTCAATGCGGGCCTGCCGAGTAACGCGTTATAAGCACTCTCCAGATTCACCACTTCGAACTCTAGAGTTTTAGTCTGGAAATTATCCCTTTTTCCAAACAGCACATCAACCCGGACCTTACCAATTGGCTCACAGGAAATACCTGGCATAATGCCATGAAAAGTGGTCCTTGTATCTTGTAGCATATTCTCTGTTATCCCCAACTTGTCCATGGTATCTTTGTACATGATGTAAATGCTACTGTCGTTGTCAATTAGCACCTTGGAGAATCTCACATTAAGATTCGGCCCCATGAACATCGGATCCAGGACCAGTGTGTAAGTCCCTGGGATTGGCATAAGCTTTGGCTGGTCTCTGAAACTCCACGTAATTTATTGATCCGACCAAGGCATGTACCTTACTATCGTCGGCATTACCGCGTTTACCTCCATATGCCGGCGATGTAAGCTTTTCTGGTCAGTTTCTTCCATGGTAAATACGCATTAGCTTTGATGATGTTCCCTGTATTCATTTCTACCCTCATTTCCACGGTATCCTTGATCTTGCTGCTATTGGTTCTTCACCTGATGCATAGTATCCCTCCTTTCTTGGATTTCATACCTCGGCGGTGGCGGAGGCAGCATGAGTTGGTGTTGGTTTTCTCCAGTGAGTAATGGCTACCGAGGTGCTTCGTTCCAAGGTGCCTAAGCATCCCCGAACTACCTTGCTCTAACTTCCTCATCCACTCACACTGCCGGGTCGTACGCCCGGCTATTCGGACTTGGCTTATGAAACTGACAAGGTTGATCTAACATAGACTCGAACGTATACCTTGGTCGATCATTTCGCTCCTGCCATTGCTTTTTCTGCTCTAGGGTCCAAGGCTTTCACCCTTCACTTTTCTGCTGCCAGTTTTGCCCTCCAGTTTTCTGGCGCTGGCTAGCACCGGCATTGGGCTGATCCCGGTCCACAACTACCACTTGCTGCAAACTATACCTGTAATCCGGACACTCATCCCGTTTCTTGCCTCGGAAATCATTTCTCCTTGATGATCTAGAGCCATCTCGGTTGTAATACTCCTCATTTGCCTCACTTGACATTATCCGGGGTTGAGTTGGGTCTCCCAAAGCATATGAATCTGCGATCCGGATCATCTCAGCCAAAGTGGTTGGCATATCTCGCTTCAGCCTTTGCCACAACATACTTCCGTATCTACAACCTTGGGCGAACCACGCAATTGCTTGTGATTCAATTACCCCTTCTCATGAGTTTCTCACATTGCACCACCGAGTCAGGAAGTCTCGGTTTGGCTCATTTGGTCTCTGCCGGCATAACCCCAAAGTCTGTGGTCTATTGGGCCTCTTATAAGTGTTTGAGAAGTTGCTAACAAATAACTCCTGAAAGTCCAGCAGCAGTTAACACTTCCTGGTGGAAAGTTGTTTAGCCAAACTCTTGATGGCCCCTCCAACATTTGTGGCACGTACCTCACTGTCCATCTCAAATTCCTAGTTGTAATTTTGACTGATGTTGCGTAATCAATAAGTCAATCCTCAGGTCTGGTGCTACCATCATAGGTTTTTGTTCCTCTAGCCAACTGAAAGTTTAGCATTGGTGGTTCCCTCATGATTCGGGGCCTAAAGCATGCCGGACCAGGTGGACCCTGTACCTCGATCAACTTCGACCTATAAATCCTATCCAGCTTCAGCCTTGCATCATCCGGCTGCAAGTTTCTGCTTCCGAGCCTTGATCCAGCTATATGATGCTCCGGTCTGGGGTATCCTTCATTAACCATTGCCGAATAACCATCAGTATACCTCTCTGGATCCGGGCAAGCGTTCTGCTATTGTGCTGCTTAACCTGCACTTCTCTCCTGCCGAGGTGCATTTTGCCCTGCTCTCACCAGATCATGATCTCCGGCATTGCCATTGGCAGTGTTCCGTTGACCGGCATTGCCTTGGTCATGGTTACCTCGGTCAGCCTCACCTCGGCTGGTACTGTGGCGATCTTCATCAACTTGCACTGCTTTGTCTTTTCTAGCTCTCACCGGATCGTAGTGGACCATTTGTTTGACCCTTCTCACGAAGTTTACTTCTTCTCTCCTGGGGTTGTGACCCGGAGATGATGCGGTGGCGCTGGACTTGGCCAGGTTATTTCTAGCCGAATGAACCACCTGTGATGCTCCTGGTGGCGCCGGGTTTGCCTTGTTTATTTCCTTGTTCTGCTGGCAAGCTACTCTCAGCAAGTGGTTCACCTTCTCCTGTTGCCTTTCCCTGGCATCTCCGGTTAAACCTTCTAACTTGGATGCAGCCGCATTTACAAGAGAAAACAAGAAACCACAAAAATGAGAAGCAAAACATGGTAAATACATCGATGAAAAAATATTTGATGACCAAATCATTTGAAACCGTCAACCAGAATGTTAAACAATGGGTACACGTCCGGAAAAATATGTACGAAGATCTAAGAGGTGATCTCACACACATTCACCATACAGGACCGTACGTCCCAAAACACGTACAAAGATATAAGAGCTAGTCTCGCACACGTTCGTTACCCATGACACGACCTACAAACCGACCTTTGTGTCTCAAATCAACCTTACGGTATTCAGCCCTGAGTGCAAACTGTAAATGCACATCTCTTCAAATAGCTTATTACACGCAAGTTATACGCACAGACGTGCGCATAGAAGAAAAGGTGATGTCTACTCAAATAGCAGACCTAGGAGTGAAGATCTATAATTTTTTCAAACATACCCTAAGTAAGGCATATGTAACATGATTTTATAGCAGGAGACAGACACAAAGAGTATGAAAAGAGCAAGATCTGACAACAAAATACAAACGCAAGGACATGTGATGACATTTTAATTCATCAGATGGCTAAATGTACAGGTATCGATAATACAGATAACATATAGCAAGAGACAAAAACGGTAACATGATGGTATTTCTATTCACCGTGAACTCATGGAATTTGCATGAGGAGGAAACAATGAGGTTGGCCATCCTAATCCTAGTGATTCATGTTTTAGTCGTACAGAAAACATAAACCGTCTAGTTTTATCTATCTACTAAGAAGGAGGAAGGAACAACGAAGCGTGGCCATCCTAATCCTATAGATTCTTGAGAAAGCTATCAAAGAAATCAAGGTCTCCAAGGCTGTCCTCCTCTTCATGGACGCCATCTTCTGCGTACCATGGCGGCGTACACACTTGTGTTGTCACAGGCAAGCACGAAAAGGAAGATGATTCAATAGCATAACACAGACACGAAGAGCAGGAAAAGAACAAGATTTGGTAGGAAAAATAGGGATTTATATTTGCGTGCCCCTGGTGCGTTAGTTGTACTCAATTTTTCCTAGCGCTTAACTTTTCCTCACTTTTCCCCTCCCTCTATTCTGAAACCCTCGCACGCGCTCGGACGGAGGGATGCCGTCAGGTCAAAGGCTTGAACATGCTGACAGGTGGGACCGCGTTGGGTGGGTCATGCGTTGAGCGTTACGTTACATGGCCTCGACCGTTACATGCTGATGGGTGGGGCTGTGTTGGGACTGGTCTTACATACATGGTGAAGGGTGGGGCCACGTTGCGACGGGTCTTGCATACGTGGTGAAGGGTGGGGCCGTGTTGGGATGTGTCTTGCATCCGTGGTGCAGGGTGGGGCCACATGGAGACACGTCGGACCGGCCATTCTCGCTCACCCAAATCATTCTCTTCCGCCCAGCCTAGAATAGCTCCCACACCGCCCCTCCGCTCCCCCTCCGTTGTGCCGTACTACCTTATGTCATCCTCGGCCATCGAGCTGCCCTCTCCCCCTAGCCATGGAGCCCACTCCACCTCTGGCTCCGCTCCCGCCGCCGCTAGATCTACCCCTTTCACAGAACAGTATGCATCACCGGCTGGTGTACCGGTCCTCCCCGCCGAGCACTGAGAATATCGGGTGGAATCGTAGCTATCTAACAGATGGATTCCATCTAGATAAGCATCGTTTCCCTTTGTTGATTGATTATAGGCAGTAATTGAGTGTGAATCGCTGGTGCTCAACTAACTACCTTGCTTTTCGAATAGGATTGATACAGCACAGGCATTTCGGCTGGCAGTTAAACTGGATAATAGCGTAATTCGTGGTTGTGAATAGGATCTCTCTGGATTTTACTTCCCAACGGTGGTTGCAACCTCCATAACTCTTAGAGATTTGAAATATAGAATCTATTCTAAACTCCCCTAGAGCAATGGTGATTCAGTTGATTTGCAATATTTCAACATTAGCGAGCAAAGATTGCTCCCACTAACTAGTGAAGCTAATCTGGTAACGCTTTTCTCTTTGAATGTTGTTGAACGTTTTGGTCAAATTCATCTCCATGTGCAACCTAAAGTTGAACATACGGGAAAGAGGGTTAAAGCATCACCTGGTGGTCAGGCATCATCAGGTGGTTGGGCATCATGTGTCTCTGTTGTCTCTGCTAATAGTCTGCGGCCCCAATCTCCTTGTAGGTCCACAACAGTACCATATATTCGCATTGTGAGTGTAAGTCAAATCGTTCGTGCGGCCGATGTGGAGGACGAAGCAGAGCATGACGAGGGAGTGCCTCCACTAGATGACGAGGATGAGTTGATGTTTCCTGAATTGGTAGATAGATCTAGTAAACATTGATACATTGCAAACGTATCTATAATTTTTGATGTTCCATGCTTGTTTAGTATCTACTTTCTTATGTTTTGTCCATACTTTGGAGTACTTTTTATACACTTTCTTGGACTAACCTATTGACAAGATGCCACAGTGCTAGTTGCCTATTTTCTACTATTTTTGGTTCCAGGAAAGTCAGAAATGAATATTCTCGGAATTGGACCAGACAAAAGGCAAAGTCGATATTTTACCAGAAGAGTCACGGAGCCAAAAGACGAGACGGAGAGGATCCACAGGGCGGCCACACCATGTGGTGGCGCGGGCTAGCCATGGTCGCGCCACCAGGTGGTGTGGGCCCCCTGGCCGCCCACCAACCTTGCCTATTCGCCTATAAGATGCCTCGTGATGCAAAAACCCTAAAGAGTCAAGCCTCCAGCCGCAAAAAGTTCCGCAGCGCTGCCGCTACCGAAGGGGAGATTCGGGGGACAGAAAGTCTCTGTTCCGGCACCCTACCGGGACAGGGAAGTGCCCCAGGAGCCATCTCCATCGATCTCCACCACCATCTCCATCACCGTTGCTGATTCCCATGATGAGGAGGGAGTAGTTCTTCCTCGAGGCTAAGGGTTCTACCGGTAGCTATGTGTTCATCTCTCTCTCTATGCATGATCATATTGTGATCATGAGCTTTGTAATCAAGTAGATCTACCTTGCTAATCAAGTGCTTTAATAGATCGCTGCTCTCCCCATGTGTGTGAAGTTGATAGTGTGCACACCATGGTGGTACTTAGGCTAGAGATTACAAATACTTATTGTTAGTTATATTTGGAGTTGGATGTCTTTATGAAATTGTGGTGTTTGTTGGAACCATCTAGTGCTCAAGGTGACAGTATGGGGTTATCTAGATGGGAAAGGCGAACTTTGAGGTGTGATGTTATAGCGCTACCATGGATTAGAGTGTCCAACCGGAGAGTAGTTAAGATTAGTATCATGAAGATAATATATTTATATGAGAGTGTTCACTAGTGAACGTATGATCCCTAGGCCTTGTTTCTAAGCATTGAAACACCGTTTGCAACTAGATTTGTTACATGTTTGCTTGCTTCAATCTTTATTTTAGTTTGCCTTTAGTCTCTTCCACGCCATCAAAGTATTTTCTAGCACCATTGTCTTATATTCATACCACTTGTATTTCATTATCTCTTCGCCGAACTAGTGCACCTATACACCTGACAAGTGTATTGGGTGTGTTGGGTACACAAGATACTTCTTGTATCTTGATTGCAGGATTGCTTGAGAGGGAATACCTTTGACCACTTCCTCCCTGAGTTCGATAAACCTTGGGTAATCTACTTAAGGAAAAACTTGCTGTTGTTCTACAAACCTCTACACTTGGAGGCCCAACAACTGTCTACAAGAATAGAAGTGCGTAGACATCAAGCTATTTTTTGGTGCCGTTGCCGGGGAGGTAAGGTAAAAGGTACTCACATCCTCCAGTGTGAGTGCTCGAAGTTATTTCCTTTAGATTCTACAATTTTGTCTTTTTGTTTCTTGTTTTTATTTTCACTAGTTAGGCTTAATGGAAAACAACAACAAAATTAGAGAGCTTTATAGTATTTATCTTAAGTTAGGACATGAAGTGTTTGAAGAGAAAATTAAAAAACCTATGGAACTTTATTTGCATGCTAATAGCAATGTTGTTAGTATGAATTCTTTGGACACCATTATTGCTAATGCTATGGAAAAGTCTAAGCTTGGGGAAGCTAGTTTTTATGAAAATGATCTTTTTAGTTCCCCAGCTTTAGAAGATAACTATTATATTGCTTATGATGATACTATACCTCCAATATATGATGATTGCAATGATGAATATGATATTTTTAGTCCACCTACTATTGAGGAGGAAATTAATTTTGATTACAATATGCCTCCTAAATTTGATGATTATGGTGATGAAAATAATAATGATAAATATTTTGTTGAATTTGGTCCCACTACAATTAATAAGAATGACTATGTTTATGTGGGGAGTATTAATTCTTTTATGCATGTGGCTCATGATAAGAATGTTTTATGTGATAGTTATATTGTTAATTTTATTCATGATGCTACTGAAAGTTATTATGAGAGAGGGAAACATGGTTTTATGTACCTCAACAATATTAAGTTTCCCCTCTTTATGTTGAAATTTTTGAAGTTGCACTTGTTTTGCTTTCCTATGATTGTTGCTTTGTGCATTCATGGCTTGTTTCTTTACAAGATTCCTATGCATAGTAAGTGGGTTAGACTTAAATGTGTTTTGAATTTTCTTCTTGATGCTCTCTTTTACTTCAATTCATATTTGTTATGTGAGCATTTTCTCAAACTATCATGCCTAACTTAAAGGCATTAAAGGAAAGTACTTATTGGCAGATAACCTAAAAGTTTTAGTTGAGTCTTGGAAGTTATTACTTCTGTAATAACCTCTCTTTATCCTTTTTATTTTCTTTTTGTGCCAAGAGTAACCTCTAATGGGAGAGATGTAATGCTTGGGAAAGTTGCTGTCCCAAAACAGATTTCTGTTCTTCACCGTAAAAAATCATGTAAAATATCTTTACGTCGTTTTGAGGCATCGATTTTTTTTCTGCCCCTGGCTGTTATCTAACTTTCGTTAGTTCAACACTTTTCTATTTGAGCAACAGAAGCTCTTCTAAAAAATTGGTTTTTACCTGCTGGTCTGTTTTGACAGATTTCTGCCATTATTTGCATTTGCTTCTTGTTGATTCCTTTTTGAGTTTTTTTGGGGAATTGAGATTTTTTAGGGAAGTGCTACAATAGCTTGTGTTTTAATGGAAGTTTTATTGGTGTTGAAACTGAACCCAAAGACTTATTATCTTGAGTACACGAATGTTGCTAATGAAGATTGTGTGAAGTTTTGTATGAAGGAAGAATTTCAGGTGTATGGAAAGAATGATGTGAATGGAAAACATTACATCTCGGAAGAAAATTCGAGTAAGGTACAAAGGAGAAAGTTGGGTTGAAAGTTACCTCTTCACGACTGGCACCTCCTTTGTGCCAACAGCAACTGTCGGAGCTTTGCGCTTTCTGGGCACAACGTCCGGCAGTTGGACCAATTCCTCCTCCTGAGAAAACTCTAGAGGATATACCTCGATAGGAGTCAGTTCCGACTCGGGGAGGTCGTCAAGCTGAATAGAATATAATGTCTCAGTATTGCGAAATAATTTAAAGGTGCAACGCATAGATAGGGTTTATTGTTAAAAGCTTACCGGCACAACAGGGTCTTCCGTTGTGTGCATGTCCAAAGAAACCTCTGGGATCTTCCTTTCGATCTGCTCCCTTATCAGCCATTTAATCTGGCTTATATAACCTTGCGAGGTATAGGCTTTGGGGCTGATGCGGAGGGAATCCTCTTTGGACGACGTGATGGAATGCATCAGTCGGTCTCCATGGTGCTGGAGGGGTTGGATCTGGCATGATACCCAACATTGGACAAGGTCAGATCCCCCCGGGCCTTTGTGTTTTATCAGATATTCAATCCGCCTCTTGGCAAGAAGCAGATCGTCACTGAGAACCGGAGCGACCTCGTCCCAAGATGCTTGAGGCGTGGCAGCTCCGTCGATGAAAGCCGGCAAAGCAGTGGCTTTGCCGGGAGTAGGAACATCCTTGTGTTAAAAGAAAGTGGCTGGCCATTGTTTGACCGACTCACTGGCTAGACTCTTAGGATAGACGCGCTCACGCCTAACCGAAAAACTAATTGTACTAGTAATATAAGGATTACCGGCGGTGATAGAGTTTCGCCGGACATGGAAGTAGTACCGGAATAAAGTGAGACTCGGCTTAATGGCGAGATATCCCTCGCACAAGGCCGCGTAGGCGCTCAACTCTAAGATGGAGTTGGGGGGAAGATGGTGAAGCTGAACACCATAATGATCTATCACCTCGGAAAAGAATTCCAAGGGAGGGAAAGACAAACCTGTATCGAGGTGGGTGCCAAAGTGTACCCGCTCGTCGGCGTGCGGGTTGGGGATGGTTTCACCGGAACCACTCCGCCAGTCGCTGGCGCAGAGGAGCCCTTCAGTCTCCACGTGACGGGGCTTCTCGTCGTCCAGCAAGCAGGGGATCCAAACCCCGCGATTGCTTTCCGTCTCTGCTGCCGCCGTCGCCACTGCCGCAACCAAGCCAGATGATGAAGACGAAGCCATTCTTCCGGTGTGCCGGTGACCTTAGATGGGTGGCGCTGGGAGTTTGGGAAGAGGGGAGCTATGTGCACGAGGGAGAAGTGGGGGAGAAGAAACGGCAAGGGGAAACAGGTGAAGATGGGAGAAGGAGAATCCTGACCCCTTATAACCACCTAACTGCGCCAAGATTCATGCAAACAGCACTATGTAACCGCCACGCATCGTGGAAGGAACTGGGAAGGACTCACGCGATGATTACGTCGCCTCAGTCTCCGCATACGCATTGAAACGGCGCCTCGGTTGCGCGAATGATGGACCCACCAACAGTCGTGCTAATAGGATGTTTGTCAGATTACGTGACTTGACCATGACCAGTGTTAGATGAGGTCAGAGACCAAGTTCCGGCTTAGTTTGAAAATCAAGCTGGAAAATCCGAGTAACATGTTGATAGGTCCGACTTATTTTTAAGACCCGGATCGTATTTTTTGTTGTGAAGTTTCAGGAACCCTTCAAGATTCTGCAAGCCAAAGATCAAGCTAGATGATGACGAATCCGACTTTGGATCTTGGAGATTTTCGGGGGCTGCTGTTGGAGATATACTTTCCGGGTATCCTCACAGTTCCACACTGCCAGGGTGGCCCACTTCGGGTTAGAGCTTTGCTTCACGGGCGGCCCAGTCAGGGAGAAAAGACGGAGTCCAGTCCGGCTACGGGAAGGCCCAGAAGACTTACCGATATAGGCCCATAGTTCAAGATGTACTCTGTAACTGACTCTTAGTCGTAGCCGGATAGGTCTCTCCTGTAAACCCTAGGCCGGATATCTATATACGCCGTCCTAGGGAGAGTCTTTAAGGCACCCTCAATAGTCTACAGTCTCAACTCGCACAGGCAAACCCTTGTAACCCATATTCCGGCTCTGCTGTATTACTAGATTGCTAGCAGGAGTAGGATCCATCCAAAGCCGGCGGATTCGAACCTGGGAAAACTTGTGTGCTCACCGTCCCAGAACACCGTACGTCTCACACCCCTCTCTTCCGCACGCCTCGAGGACCCCCTCATGGCGTACTTGTCATCAATCCGATGACAGCCCGGCTTGAATTAGTCGGATTCATAGAAGAGGTCATCCATACTGATTGGTTGGCCAACTCTGTAATGGTCCCTAAAAAGGACACCACTGATTTAAGGATGTGTGTTGATTATACTGCCTTAAACAAGGCTTGTCCCAAATATCCGTTCGCTCTGCCTAGAATTGATCAAGTTATTGGTTTTACGGCAGGCTTGGAACTCCTCTGTTTTCTCGATGCATATTCCGGTTATCACCAAATTCAGATGAAGGAATCGGATAAAATCAAAACTTCATTCATAACCCCCTTTGGAACCTTCTGTTTTGTTATGATGCCCTTTGGGCTGAAGAATGTAGGAGCTACGTACCAGCGCACTATGCAGCGTTGCCTCCACGACCAAATTGGACACAACGTACATGCATATGTGGATGATATTGCGGTAATGTCCAAAAAGAAGGAAACTTTAATTTCCGACTTGGAGGAAACATTCGCAAATTTACGAAAATACAACATAATGCTTAATCCGAAGAAATGTTTCTTTGGAATCCCAGCCGGAAAATTTTTAGGTTTCATCGTGTCTCAACGAGGCATAGAGGCGAACCGAGACAAGATCAAGGCTATACTCAATATTTCCAGGCCAACTCGCATGAAGGACATTCAAAGACTCACTGGTTGCATGGCTGCAGTCAGTTGGTTTGTAAGCCGGCTTAGAGAAAGAGCCACACCACTTTACAAGCTCCTAAAAAAGACCAAGAAATTCGTTTGGACTGATGAAGCTGAAGCTGCACTATAAGACTTGAAAGAAAGTACTCTCATCTGCTCCTATCCTTGCAGCACCGGAACCAAGAGAACCGATGTTGCTCTATCTCGCTGCGACAAACAGAGTCGTCAGTGCCATCATGGTAGTAGAGAAACCAGAGGAAAATCAGGAACACCTGGTGCAGCATCCGACTTACTATCTCAGCGAGGTTCTAACTGAATCAAAATAGCAGTATCTGCACTATCAAAAGCTGGCTTATGGTGTGTTTTTTGCATCTCGTAAGTTACAGCACTATTTTCAGGAACATCGAATTACCGTGGTGAGCATAGCTCCCATGAGAGATATAATCAACAACAGCGAGGCTACAGGACGCGTCGCAAAATGGGGCATAGAGCTTTCAGCTTTCGATATTGAGTATAAACCTCGGATATCAATCAAATCCCAAATCCTTGCTGACTTTGTTGCTGATTGGACAGAGACAAAGGAGAATATGACCCTCCCAGGGTCAGAATATTGGACACTATATTTTGATGGATCTAAGGCTCGAGGGGGCTCGGGGGCTGGCGTGGTACTTAAATCACCCCAAGGAGATAAACTTCTATACGTGTTGCTGATCCACTTCAGAACGACAAATAACATTGCCGAGTATGAAGCATTGCTGCATGGAATCCGGATTTCTAAGGATATCGGCATCCGACGTTTGATGTGTTATGGAGATTCGGATCTTGTTGCTCAACAAGTGTCGGATATTTGTAATGCAAATAAGCACATGGAAGCATATAAAGCTGTCATGGATGATCTATCTAAATCGTTCGAAGGGTTTGAGGTTCAACACATCCCTCGAGCAGAAAATGAGGAAGCAGATGCATTATCTCGGATAGGCTCTGTGCGGAAAGAGGTCCTGGATGGCGCTATTTTAGAGCACCTCAAATTTCCCTCCATAAAGGCAGTAGATGAGGAATATCCAACCAAATCCGACTCACCCTTAGTAGCAATTCTGGCTGTAATTCCTAGCTGGACTCAACCCTACCTTGATTACTTGGTAGATGGAAAATTACCCGAAGACGAAGTTCTGAGCCGACAGATAGTTCGACGAGCAAAATCCTAAACTCTATAAGCGGAGTGTATCTGGGGTTTTTTAGCGTTGTGTATCTCTGGAAGAAGGAGTGGAAATCTTAAGAGAGATCCACGAAGGAGAGTGTGGTCACCATGCTGCAGCCAAATATTTAGTGGCAAAAGCTTTTTGACACGGTTTTTCTGGCTTACAGCCAAGGCAGATACCGAACGGCTTGTCAAGACATGCAAGGGCTGCCAAAAATACGCCAAACAAGCTCATGTTCCGGCTGATTAGTTGCGAACAATACCTATAACATGGCCTTTTGCGGTCTGGGGGCTTAATATGGTAGGACCGTTCAAACGGGCTCCAAGTGGATTTACTCACCTCTTAGTGATGGTGGATAAATTCACCAAATGGATTGAGGCTAAACTCATCACTAGTTGTGATGGAGCAACAGCCATAAGATTTGTCGAGGATGTTATAATCCGGTATGGTTATCCGCATAGCATTATCACGGACAACGGGAGTAATTTCTCTATGGGAGAACTTGCCGAATTCTGCAACGAGCAAAGTATCTGGCTTGACATTGCATTAGTTGCACATCCGCAGGCTAATGGACAACTAGAAAGGGCAAATGGTTTAATCTTACAAGGCCTAAAACCAAGACTCGAAGAACCATTGAGACGTGCTGCGGGGGCTTGGGCAGAGGAATTACCCTCTGTAATTTGGAGCTCGCGAACAACTCCGAATAGGTCAACAAGATACACACCTTTCTTCTTGGTCTATGGTGCTGAAGCAGTTCTTCCTAGTGATTTGATTCATAATTCTCCTAGAGTTTCCACGTATATCAAAGAGGATGCCGAGATTTCTCGACAAAATGATCTCGACTTAGTCGAAGAAGTTCGCTTCGTTGCTGAAATAAGATCAACAGCCTATCAGCAGAAGTTACGCAAGTATCATAGCCAGAGAGTCAGAAACCGGTCTTCAATAAGGGCGATTTGGTTCTCCGGCTTATGCAAGAAAGAAAGCACAAACTTTCCCCGGTATGGGAAGGGCCTTTTCTAGTTAGTCGAGTATTGCACAATGGTTCATACTACCTAACTGATATGCGGCCAGTCAAGGAAAGACCTGCTAGTAAGAAGAGAAAGAGAGCTAGAGGCAGTACAAATCCGAAAGAAATAGACAGACCATGGAATATTGCTCAGCTATGTCCCTTTTATTCTTAGTTTATCTTTCTTTTTAATCATATATGTGTACATGTTCAATGAGAAATAAAAGTTTTGGTTGCCTCATTTTTTCTGAGAAATTTATACTACCATCTTATTTCCAGATGATCATGTCACAATCGAAAATCCCAAAATACTTGAAAGTACTTTATGCTCATGTTTGTTCTATTTAGATTTCCGATTCTAAAAATGCTACCTTCGGGTATAAATCTAAATTTTCTAGTCTATACTTTGGTTATTTGTCTAATTGCCGGATGCAGGTATTTTCCAAGTAGTGAATTGTTGGTAATGGAAGTCGGCTCTGTTTCCAAGTTTAAACTGTTTTAGCAATTAAGCTCCGTTGCTCGGCAAAGTTTCTGTGCTAAAGGTTTGCCGGCTCACGAAAGGGACGAGGCGGAAAGCCAGATAAACGATGGGTGTAGACAAAAAATGCAAGTGCTTATGCAAACATTTCAGGCACGTAAATATTTAAGCCAAAAGTGCTGAATAGATAAAAACTCGGCACTAGCAAAAGCATCACACTACTTATTTACAAATCCATAATGTTTTAAGAATAACACATCTGTTCTTTCTGATGATCTATGATGTAGGAGGAGAGGTAGAAGCTGCCGGCTCGCTGGATACATCAGTCGCACCTTGATAGCGATCCGAGATGTTCAAATCCGATGCGTTTTGGTCATAGCTGGAAACTTCAGTTGTTTCTTCGGAAGGAGGAGGCGGCGTGTCCACGCGGGAGAAGAAGGGAGTGTCGTAGCTGGTTAAGTCAGCCACGTGACACCCGTATCTGGCGCAGGAGTCCATGATAGCCTTGATATCTTGCTCATGTCCGTCTTCATCCACTTTGTAGTACCCTCTGGTTACTTGCCAGATTTCCTTGTTTCCATGGTGGCTCATAACCATGGTGAGAGCGTTCTGCGCAGCGGTACACGCGTAGGACATGTTCTAGTCCTGGATAATCTACGGCATTTCCTTGGCCTCGTCCCGCACCTGAAAACTAGACATGCTATGCATATCTAGAACCTTGAGAGCTTCGCCAATATCCTCGATGGATTGGCAGAAGTCGTGAAGAAGATCACCGACTTGTGTAAGCCGGCTGGTGCGAGACTCAGCAGAGGTGCAGTCCAGTAAGTTCAGAGGATCTATGCATATAATACAAAAATGGTTAGTAGAAGAAATTCGACATCGAAAGAGTCGAAGAATGAATGCAGACAAGTCAGGAAGATGGAAACATACCAACGATGACATTGTCGACTTTGGTTTTCTCCTCACGAAGGCTCTGGAGTTCAGCCCGGAGTGCCTTAGTGATATCCCTCTCTCTGAACAAGTCATTACTGAGATCCGAGATTTTCTTGTCCTCAGACGCAATCTTGCGATCACGCTCATCGGTGGCCATGGAGGTGGATTCAAGAATTTGAGCAATGCTCTTCTCATGATCCGTCTTAAGCTTATTCAGCTCTTGACGGAGTTCCTTGTTCTCCAACACCAAGGTCTTAAGATTCTCGGCCTCTTCAATCATAACACAGGATTGCTTTACCAGTGTTGTAAGTCAAAAGAACAATAGTTCAACAAAATATTCGACTATGATAATCCAAGACAAGGTTTGAGTCTCGGAATGTTTACCTTGGGCCTCATCCTTGGAAACTTTCAATTGTGCATTTTCAAGCCGGAGAGCTCTGATCTCCTTGCGCTTGTTGCAAACATTCTTCAATAAATCCTGGTTATAGGAATATACTTTCTGTAAGTCAGAATACTCAAAGTCAGAAGTCTACTAAAGACTCGGGCTAATATTTTTACTAATATCAGCACGAGTCTTGGGGGCTACACTAGTTCATTCTTTGGCATCCTAGTAAAGCATAAACCTAGATTATCTATCCAACTTCATGCTTGGGGCTAGAGGATATGATATAAAGTAACATAAAGAAAAATGTGAGTTGGAATTCCGACTTACATATTGTTCACGAGCGAGCTTGTTCAAACTCGCATTCACTTCAGTCGTAACCTTCTCAGCGAGAGTTAGGGGACAACTGGCGAAGTTGGAAGTTCGCCGGTCCTCAGGTTCTCGTCTCGAAGACGGACTTGTTCAAGAAGATCAGAGTTCTTGATGTCCTCTGCTTCTTGTGCTTCTTCTTCGGCAGAAATGATCCGGTTCTCAAGGCATTCCTTGGCCAACCGTTGGATCTCCTCTGCAGATTTCCGAGATAAGCCAAATTTGGCAAGTCCCGGATTGCTCAGGAGGTTGTCAGTAAAAACTTCTGCCGAGGGATCATTACCCAAAGAGGGTTCACCCTTATCAAAACCTGAGTCACCCATAGTGACGTCACTCTGTGACCCAAGGATCGCTGGCTCTTCTGAGGGAGCCGGATCTTCTACAACGGTCGGAGATGGAGTAATCTCCGGCGCTGTAGAAAAATGAGGGGCAGGAGTCGGAGGAGCCACAGTAGGAGCAGCCAATGTTAGCTTCTTCTGACGTAGGGGCTTAGAAGTAGATCCCTTCCCCTTGCCCTTGATGAGCTGCTTAGCTCTGTGAAAGTAATAGAACAAAGAACATTACATCTCGGAAGAAATCGCAAGTGAAACACAAAGGTAGAAGTTGTGAGGAAAGTTACCTTTTCACAACAGGCACCTCCTTTGTGCCAATATCCACTGTCGGAGCTTTACGCTTCCGAGGAACAATGTCCGGCAGTGGAACTATTTCCTATTCCTGGGAAAACTCAGGAGGATACCCCTCGATAGGACCTAATTCCGACTTGGGGAGGTCGGCAAGCTGAAAAGAAGATAGTATCTCAGTGTTGCGAAATAGCTTAAAGATGAAGACATAAGAAGGGGTTGTTGCTAAAACTTACCAGCACAGCGGGATCTTCCGCTGTATGCATGTCCAGAGATACCTCCGGGATCTTCCTCTCGATCCTCTCCCTTATCAGCCACTTGATCTGGCTTATATAATCTTTATCCGTGTAGGATTTGGGGCTGATACGGAGGGAGTCTTTTTAGACTTCGTGATGGAATGCATTAGTCGGTCGCCATGGTTTTGGAGAGGTCGGATCCGGTGAGATACCCAGCACTGGACCAAGTCGGACCCTCTCAGGCCCTTGTGCTTCGTCAGATATTCAATCTGCCTCTTGGCGAGAAGCAGATCGTCACTGAGAGCTAGAGCGACCTAGTCCCAATATGCTTGAGGCGTGCCGGCTCCATCGATGAAAGTCGGCAATGCAGTAGCTTTGTTGGGAGCGGGAATATCATTATGATAGAAAAAAGGTAGCCGACCATTGTTTTACCGACTCACTAGCTAAAATCCGAGGATAAACACGCTCACGCCTAACCGAAAAACTAATAGTGTCGGTAAAATAAGGATTACCGGCAGTGATGGAGTTTCTCTGGACTTAGAAGTAGTACCGGAAGAGAGTGAGACTCGGCCTAATGCCGAGATACCCCTCGCACAAAGATGCGTAAGCGCTCATCTCTAAGATGGAGTTCGGGGGGAGATGGTGGAGTTGAACTCCATAATGGTCTAAAACCTCGGAAAAGAAATCTGAGGGAGGAAAACTCAGACCTATGTCCAGGTGAGTGTCGAAGTGCACTCGCTCGCGGTCGCGAGGGTTGGGGACGGCTTCGCTGAGGCCGCTCTACCAATCACCGGCATGGAGGAGCCCTTCTTCTTCTATGCCACGGAGCTTGTCATCGTCGAGGACGCACGTGATCTAGACCCCGCGATTGCTCTCCTTTTCCGCCGTTGTTGCCGTCGCTGCTGCGCCGGAGGATGATGTGGAAGCCATTTTTCCAGTGCGCTGGTGACCTTGGATGGGCAGCGCTGGGAATTTCTTAGGGGCAAGGGAGCTCTGTGCGTGTGGAAGAAGCAGAGGAGAAGGAAACAGCGCTGGGAACAGGTGAAGAAGATGAGGGAGAGAAATCCTCACCCCTTATAACCACCAGCCGCGTCAAGATTCATGCAAATGTTACAGTAAACTTGCCACGTGTCGTGGAAAGAACTGGGAAGCTCCCACGCAATGATTAAGCCACCTCGATTTCCACGCAAGCATTGAAACGGCGACTCGGTTCCGCGAAAGGCGGACCCACTAACAGTCGTGCTGACAGGAAATGTCTGTCAGTGACGTGACTTGACCAGGACTAGTGTCAGATGACGTCAGAGACCAAGTTCCGGCTTAGTCTGAATTTCAAGCTAGAAATCTGAATAACGTATTTATAGGTCCGACTCGTTTTTGAGACCTAGATCTTATCTTTTCTTATGAAGTTTCAGGAACCCTTCAAGATTCTGCAAGCCAAAGATCAAGCTAGATGATGATGAATCCGACTTTGGATCTTGGAGGCCTCCGGGGGCTGCTGTTGGGGATATACTATCCGGGTATCCTCACTGTGCCTCACTAACTAGGGTGGCCCACTTCGGGTTAGAGCTTTGCTTCACGGGCGGCCCAGTCAGGGAGAAGAACGGAGTCCAATCCAGCTACAGGAAGGCCCATACGACTTACCGACATAGTCCCATAGTGTTACTTGTAGTTCAAGATGTACTCTGTAACCGACTCTTAGTCGTAGCCGAATAGATCTCTCTTGTAAACCCTAGGCCGGATATCTATATAAGCCGTCCTGGGGAGAGCCTTTAGGGAACCCTCAAAATAGTCTTCAATCTCAACTTGCATAGGCGAAACCCTTGTAACCCATATTCCGGCTCTGCCGTATTACTGGATTGCTAGCAGGAGTAGGATCCATCCAAAGCTGGTGGATTCGAACCTGGGTAAACTTGTGTGCTCACCATCCCGGAATCCCGTACGACTGACACCCCTCTCTTCCACATGCCTCGAGGACCCCCTCATGGCGTACTTGTCATCAATCTGACGACAATAATCCGTGCACAAACGGTTACCTCCATCTTTCTTGTCCACAAACAAAACAGGCGGCCTCCATGGAAATGTGCTTGGTTGAATCAAACCTTTCGCTAGCATAGTATCAAGTTGCTTCTTCAGATCCACTAATTATGATGGGTTCATACTATAAGGTCTCTGAGCTATGGGTCCGGTTCCAGGAATTAGGTCAATGATGAACTCGATATCCCGATCTGGGGGCATACCGGGCAATTCCTCTAGGAATACGTCGGGGTATTCACAGACTACTCTGACTTGGTCAAGTGTTGGTTGCGATATACTCTTGTTGCATTTTAATTGATGGGGCAAGGTTTCAGATACATGCCCTACTGATACTCCAGAGCTATTGGTCATGGTTATGGCTTTCTTGGCACAGTCGATCAATCCTTTATGTTTCGACATCCAATCCATTCCTAGTACTACTTCCAAACCTTTGGTTCCAAGTACTATTAGATTGGCATAAAAATCTATCCCATGAATTCTGATAGGTATAGCCTTGCAAATTTTCTAGCTTTGGTGGTTGAACCAGGTATTTGAACTATCATAACATGCTTCAATTTTGTTGGTTGAATCTTACTAGTGCATACAAATTCTTTGGTAACAGAGTGCGATGATCCACAATCAAACAACACTCTAGCTAAAACTGAGTTAACAGAAAACATACCCAGCACGACATCTGGCGCTTCCTGGGCTTCTTCAGCATTCATGTGAAACAGACGACCGTTGCAGTTGAGCGAATTCCCTGGGGCAAATCTTCTTCTAGGCTGAACATGACGCTTCTGCTGAGCTAGGGCATTCACATTGGTGGTTGCTGCAAGCTTCTTGGGACACTCATTAGAATAGTGACCCTTGACTCCACATTCAAAGCAAGTAATCTGGGACTTGTCTTTGGCTGCAACAGGCACAACATTGCTTCCAATCCTTGGGGCAGTATTGTTGTTGTTGTTGGACTTGGGAGGTGCACGGTTGAAGTTGTTGGAGTTGCCAGGGTTGTTCTTGTTTCCTCCAGACTTCAGGTTTCCTCCGCTACGATTGGGGTAGCTTGGAAGAGACATCGGGGGTCTCTTGTTTCTTGAGGCATATCCTACAGACAGGTTGGGGCGATACTTCTGAGTATTGTGGGACCCAGTCTGGTGCATCATTCTGTGCTTGCGGTTGTCATTGGCTTGGTTTATCTTTCCTTCCATCTGAATGGCCGAGTCGACAAGCTCTTCTAGATCTTAAAAACGGATGTTGACTAGGACAGTGTGCATCTCATCATGCAATCCATTTAGGAACCTTTCCTTCTTCTTGGCTTCGGTGTTGATCTCATTAGGGGCATATCTAGCTAAGGACAGAAATTTTTCACGGTACTCAACTACCGTCATCCTTCCTTGCTTCAGTTCCCTGACCTCATCTCTCATTCTGGTGACTAAACCTTGCGGCACATGGGTGCGGCTGAACTTGATCTTGAAAGCATCCCAAGTCATCACCTGACCGTTGTTCATGGTATGGGTGCTATTCCACTAGGCTGTTGCATCTCCTCCCATATAATGAGTGGCAAACAGAACCTTCCCGTTTGCTTCAACTCCTGCAACTTCCATATTGTTCTACATGGTTTGCAACCAATCATCCGCATCTAAAGGGTCTTCAGACTTACTAAAGATAGGGGAATTGGTATTCTGAAAGTTTTTGAGCTTGGATCCATGGTGATCTTGGTTTCCATGGCCTTGATTATTGTGGGCCATCTAAGCTATCTGTTGAAGAGTGGCTAGGTTGGCTTGGCGTTCTGCTCTACTGGCTTCACGGTCGGAAACTAGCATTTGAAGAATCTGCAGCATCGGGTCCTGGGATGAGCTGCTTCCTCTAGGGTTTCCACGAGTCATCTGAAGATTGAGATAGATAATGAGATAAGAGGGAAATTTCTAAGGTTCATGGTTTTGTTTCAAAATCTTTAAACTTTTAGTTTGACTCAGGTTTGGCAAACTAACACTTCTTCTCATTCATTCATTCAAAGCACACCATACAAACACACACCACATACAAATGGAAAACAGGAGGTTTTAAGAACCATTCTGTGAAACTAAGATACCGTGGGACCGATACAACTCATTCCTACGGTAGTGATCAAGTGCATCTAGTCATCATCAATGAAGTCAGAATCATCATCGTCGGTGTGGAAATCCATGGCATCATCTTCCAGGTAGTCGTTGTCATCACTGAGGTACGAGTGAAGATCTCCCTGGATGTCTTCACCTTCTTCCTCTTCCTTTGCTTCAAGTTGGACTTCCTTCTCCTGGATGGTCTTCTCGAGGTCGGCCACCTTCTTGCAAAGACGAGCGATGGTGCGATCCTTCTTCTCACATTGACGACGAAGTGATTGGCGATCCTTGACGAGCATGGTGAGAGTCGGGTCCTTCTTGGCGGCAATGGCAAGGTTATGGTTGGCGTAAGCTCGAGCGTTGTCTAACTCCTTCTGCCTATCATATAGCATGAAGTCAAGATTATCCACCTGGTGCTTCAATTCTAGATGTCTTGGCATCTCTAATGTCATTCCCATAGAATCACGCCTTGTGAAGTGAGAAAATCGAGTCCCTTGGATCAAGTTGATGTTTTTCCCACACAGATAGGCGAGAGCATCATGCATTGCCCTGGCTAATCAATCTAGCCAGTTATTCTCCCTCAATGTGAATTGGATCTTGTCTGAAGTTGGTACATCCATCTTTCCTCTGAGATCTGTAACTATCAGCCATTGTAGATCTCCTCCGATGTGATAATTGAGTTGAGCCCCGAAGAATTCCGGATGCGGCCTCTCCAGATACTCTAATAGTGCATATAGATCCCTCTCAAAGATCATTTGGCCTCCGTTGCCCAACTGGTAGAACTTGCAATACTGGACTTCCATCTATAAGAATTTAGGATGAGTAAGTTAGTGAGGTGATCAAGTGTGTCAAATTTTAGGTAGAGTTTCAAGAACTTTTGAGGAACATGATTTTTTTGAAAGAATCTCAAGGATAAGAGTGGGAATAGGTTTTCATAAATACTCACTTCTTTTGTTTTGAAACTAAGTTTTTGTTCGGACGTCCATTCTAACTAGGGTCTCCTATGGTCAGGTTGGCTCTGATACCAACTTGTCAACACCTAGATTTTTAATCCCAGATGCCTATTATGCCATACCTCGCAATCCCAGGATTACCATTTTTGCGAGATATAACAGATTGGATATCACAGTACATCATCCAAATAAGGTCTTACACAAATAAAGGATCTCATGATCCAGTCTTAATACAAATCAAGCAGCGGAATAATAAGCGTAGTAGTGGGCTCCATCTTCAGGGTCACAGGCAATGCTATGAGTACTCTTTAAGTACTCGCAAACTATCACTAGCAAGTAAGGTAGTTCTAGTAGGAATCTTAAGCTCTAGGTTTATTTACAAAAGGCCAGATTTATCTAAACTGAGTTTAGAAGTAAAGAAAACTAATTTAATGTTCTACATCACTTAAGTAGGAACCTATTTTTCATATTCACAGCCCTGTTGTGGTCAAGTCAAAGTCATCGTTCACTTCACAAATCATTTTTGAAAACATCTGATGACGGAACAGTATGGCCACTCCAACTGTCCATGACTGCGGACGTGGCTATTTGAATAGTTTGACACTCTACAGAGGTGGTACACTTTCACCAAAAAATTCAATACATCCGTCAGGGATGACCTGAATCAATCATACTTAATATGCGGATAATCAATCATAACCTTTTAATTACACACTCTAGTATAGGCACCTCCCCTATGAGCTTGGCCTCCCAGCCATGGCCATCTGCCATCCTGGGCACTGCATAGGTGGACATCATCGAGAGCTAGCCTCAGCTCAAACCTCTCCCGCGAGGGAACCCATACTAATGCATATAAACTTCCGGCTAAGCCCTACCCAATTCAGGTATTGTGGTTGTACGTTAGAAATTGGAATGGTATCGCATCCGAACCCACCCATCAGTTTTTATAAAGGGCTAAGGCTCATGCCTCAACATTTTCATCATCAAACCATTGTGTTTCTCAACACATGTCAAAACATCTCAACAGAATGAAGCATCATTCCAAGGTTTTCATAATCATTTTCACCAAGTATTCCCATCTAAAGTGATCAAGTTTTATACTTAGCACTAGCCACTAAGATACGAGTGCTCACTAATGAGGGGTGCTAATCTTCAATCTCATGCCATAGAATGACATCTGAGTGTAACTAGATAGGCCTAGTTTTATACTCTTCATGCTATCTATACTAAAAGTAAAGAACTTTAGTAAAGTAAAAAGAATAAAGCTTGCAAGTAAAACTTGGGATTGGTATAATCAAGGTGGTATAACCAAAGCATGCCTAAAGCATCTTGCTTAGGTTATCAAGCTTGCAAGTGTTAGCTTGCATTGTTAATGATGGCTTGCACATAATAGCTTGCCTTGATTGGTGTAGTGATTGAAGTTTTCTTTTTCTTCTTGGTAGTACTCCTCCTCCTCCTCGTATCCTGGGTCGATACTATCGTCTATAAATGAATACGGGGTACACAATTACCAAACAATACTTAACTACTTCTATTTAGCACACTAAGGCTCACACTTGATGATCTAGCATCATCACAATCATCACATGAAATAAAGACTAAGTCTTGTTTATTTTATTTTAGAAAAGTAATATCTACTCATTGAAAATACTTAAGATTTAATATTCTCCAATTAAAATATGGGATCATGTTGACACATGTTATCACCACATATTCTAATCCATGGGAATGTGATTTAAAGTGTTGATCATATTTTATAAAGTTTAAGATTATCATTTAATAGATTTAAAGTGACTAGAAATTCCCTAATATCATTATATTGGTACTAGTCCAATGTCAGTACATACAAACCTAGATATTTTTACATATTCAGATAGATCTTATCAAATGTGATTTTTGAGAGTTGGAATCAATTCAAAAGCTATTATGGTTGATTTTTGAAAAAAATTTGAAGTTGCAAAAGTCTTTGTCTTGGTATTTTTACTAAAGATTATCTGTAACTCCAAATGATTGAAATCCAACGGGCTTGGATAGATATTTTAATTATCTTTTTAACAAAATTTTAATCATGCCATTTGGTTCAGTGAATCTCTTTGAATTGATTTTTTGAATCTAGGCACAAAATATAGTTTTAACTAAAATGCAAAAACAATATTTGAATTTCCTGGGCTGCGCGGGAAAGCTAAACGGGCCGGTCCAGCTACACTGCATAGCGCAGCGGGCTGCAGATGGGGTCCACTAGTCAGCGACTCTTCAAACGTGAAACGGTATCTTTCAACCAGAGCCGTACCATCTAATTCTAATCCAACGGTCGTGGTTCATCATTGACGACGAACAGCTCCTGCAAGGAAAATGACCTAGCGCGGTGGTGGGGGTCTGCCGGTGCTCACTTGGGCTCCAGCTAGGGTCGGCGACAGGGGCAATCGACATGGTAGACGACGGCAAGGCTAGGCGTGGTCACGGCAGGTCTTGGGGTGGTCGAAATCGACGGCACCCTTCTCCTCCAACAGCGGCGGGCTCTGGTGAAATTCCGACACGGTGGTGCTCGCCTTGCTCCGAGAAGAAGTGGGGGACGGTCAGTGAGAGTTGTTGAGTGGAATGGTGTGGAGAAAAGAGGCAGGGGTGGCCTCCTTTTATAGTGCGACGAGGGGACCGAGCGGTGCGGGCGCGAGCTCAACGATGGCGCCGCTACAGGGCGTGAGCTCAACGATGGCGCCGCTGCATGGCGGAGGTAGGTGGATGGTGCGGTGTTCCCTGGCGGTTCTTAGGGGCGTAAAGGCGAGTCATGGGGCGGTGTGGTTCGGTCGGCAGCGTGCTGCGCTTTGCGTGGACGCAGAGGTGTTAGCGGCGGTGTGCGAAAGCTGCGGGTCACGTGGCGGCGAACTGGGTTGTCTGCTGGGGTGTTGTGATCATAGCGGTCATGCGCTTGCGCGGTGAGGGCAAGGCGCGGTCTAGGCGAGCTGGTCGGGCATGGCGAGCTGGCACGCTCTGGGCATGGCGCAAAGACGGTGGGCGCGGCGTAGCTAGGGTGGTCCAGGGCTCCTCCGTGGTCGTGGCTCGGACAAGGGGTGGCGGTGGATGCTCACGTGTCTGGTGAGCATCGTGGGTGAGGCTCGCGAGGCTCCTAGCGTACTGCCCACTGTTGGCCAGCGACGACTAGAAACAGGCGGTGCTCCATTGTGCATACGGCGAAGGGGGATTGGTCTGGGGCTTGGTTAGACTAAGGGGATACCAGAGAGTGAAGAGGGGACCAAATGGTCGATGATCACTGTGCACAACAGTGAAGTTAGGCCTGGGGTTAATTAGTGCAGGCCAGGTGTTTGTGGAAATGGCCCCATGAAATAAAGTTTGGAATTTTTTATTCAAATTTTTTGGGTGATCATTAGTTAAGCTTGCGAGTCTATGTTTGCTTGGAGAGGTCAAGGGGAAAAATTGATAAGTTTTTGAAAAAGTGGGATCTTAACATATGAACTAGATTCAATTTTCAACTGTCCATTAAATTGATTTGTAAGATGTTTTTGTAAGTTTGTAAAGTGGACCTTGATACACTTTTACTTGGTCTAGCAAGGGGTGGAAAGAAGTATAAATGTTTCTGTTAAATTGTCTTCTAGGAACACATAAAGTGGCCTAGTGGTTTACTTTTTTCAAAATGACCATTTGGTTTATTTATTCATATTTGATTTCTTTTTCTTTGGATTTTGTTTGTAATTGGTCTAGATTATGTAGTATTCACCTTTAAACCAATTCACATCATTTTTATCAATCAAGCATGGCATAAGCACTCAATTCTACACTAATGCAAACACGCATGCATTCATATTCATTTTATTAAATAAAGTGTTTGTTAACCCTAAATTGGGGTGATTAGAACTTGATAAACTTGATTATAAGTTTTGGGATGTTACACTACCCCTCGTTATATACCGGTGGAAGGGTAGGTTACAATGTGAGCTCTAGTGTTTACTTTTGGGCTTTGGGTTTACAAAGCGGGCCGGCTGCCGAGTCCAGCCGGTGGTCCAGAACCCAGTCAATCTCCAGTATAGATGGGGATATCGCCACAGCGTCTCAGCGCCTCCACTTTGGGCGTCACCCGGTGATTTATCCATCAACTTGGTGCTTTATCCGTCAGCCGGAGCTTTACTCGTCATCTTCCAGCCTCAGCGCTTTGGCGCCTTCGTTTTGTAGTGCTAGCAGGGCGGCGCGCCAACCTGTCCGGTCAAGGGTGTGCTCATCAAGGAGCGTCACCCCCTCCCGTACCTTTGGCCAACGGATTCGAGGTGGCCGGGTAGAGGAGGCCACCCAGCCGGCTTTCCTGGCCCCCGGCTAGACGGGCCAGCCGAGGAATCTTGATGCGGACCGGGTGAAGCGTATCACCCGACTGTGGTTCTTTATCTTGTGGCCATCCGACCAGATCTCCCTGGAGCCGGCTAGTTGAGCCTGGCTTGGCCTACTCAGGGATCATCCCCCTAACAGCTGGCCTCCGTTCTAGTGTTGTGTTGCCAACTCCTACCCAAGGTCGTCACAAGACCTTCCAACATCGAGAACATGCGCCATCTAAAGACCGGCCTTGGTGCCAATTCAAGATCGTCATCAAAGAAAGAAGCTGGAACTGAAGGTTGTTGGCATGGAACGATAAGGACTTCTATACGGAACTACAAGGGTGCCCTCACGGATCCATATCCCCGAACCCGGAGTGCGAAGACTAAACCCTTGACACGCCAAGGTCTCCTTCCCGGAACCACCGAGTACTCCATCATGGGACCGTAGACGTCGAGAACACCAAGTGAGCCGACACGGATCCGAAGAACGACCCCCCATTGTGTGTGACCCTTATCAAAGTCCCCTATGTTTATAATACATGACTTCTATCTTGTTGCATTTAAATTTTACATGATTGTATTCATACCATGTGGGTTGGGGGCTTTTGTCGATTCACCTCATAATTGAATGTGGAGACTATACGCGGGCTTTTCTAGTCTTATATTGGCTCCATTTAAATTTTTGTAGCGAACCGGTACCATGTTTTTCCTTGTTAAGCCAACATTTAAATTGCAGGGTAACTAAACAATGTGAACCTCCTAATTAATTTTTGGGACACCATTTCCGCTTAATATTGCCTAGTAGCATTGCACCTTTGCCATGTCATGCATCATACATGCATCATGTTGATCTTCTGTCGTAGTATTAAATAGTGCATCCAGTGTTTCTTCTAGTGGTTTGCTTCTTCAAGGATTAGGCTGTTGAGTTCATGCGAGTACAGACAAGTTCTTTGGATATGAACCTTCGACAGTATTTTGCACGCGAGCATTCTCCCCCTTTGTACCTATTTTACATTTATAGTCTTTACTTCCTCATGTTGATCTATTGCTACATGTGTTGTGGTGCTTTAGTTTCTGTACCATTTATATCCCTTGCATCCCCTATATTGCCTTGGAGACCTCCTATTGCCTATTGTTCGGTAGACAGTTGGCCTTGTGAGTCGTAGTTGCTTGCTTAGGTGTTGTTTCGTGTCGTCAATGTTCCACTGTTGTTGGGAGGTTGGCACATGCTTAATGGTGGAGATGATCATGGTTTTAATTACAACTTGTTAATTAAACGATGGAAGTGGATATAATTTATGAAGAGGCATCAGTGGGTAATATTTGAGATTTGGTTGTTAACCGCCCACTTGTGTCCACCTAGGACCCGAGTTCTTGACACATGTTCCCAGACTGAGAGAGCTAACCACATTTTGGATGTCTGGGCGCCCCTATCGGCTTATTACTTGATTTTGAAGTACTGTACTGGGGGCACAAACTAGTTCGGGCTTTATATGTTACCTACTGTAGCTATGCCATCTTTGCCATGCTTATTACATGTTGCTCGATGAACATTTATTACTATTGTGTAGGTGCGGCACTCTGTCACGAGAATATATATTTTCTATGGCCTATGCTTACATGACAAGTCCAGGTAACCTCAGGGTCCATACGAGGAGGATTAGCTATACCTCATACGGGTAGCTCGTTTGGGTGGCCCCCATGTACTTGCTTTGGGTCTAGGAAAGCATCATGTCCGAAGTGCCACCGACGTACCGATGCAAGTATGTTAATTGGTCTGGCAAAAAGGGTGGAAGTGCGTGTGAAAACTTTGGTGCACCCCTGCAGGGTTAGATCTTTTCAAAAATCTGTGCCCGCGGCTATGGGAGCACAGTTTCTTGATCATATAGAACTACAACTAAAATTTACTATTATAACTTGACTTGTATCTGATATGACTAGTAAGTTGGATAACCACCATGGAAAGAAAGAATAAAACTGCCAACCGTGTGAGTTTCCTTGGAATGACTTCCTCGTTTGGTCTCGAGGGGGAAACACCAGGATGGGTATGTTTGGTGTTAATATCAGGTTGGTTCCGAATAGGACTTTCTTATCTCTCTCTAATAGCCGATTGTTATCGAGTCTCTATAAGTTGTTTAGTGGATGCATCGTTGTTGCTTCAGTCCACCATACCAATGTACACGAGAGCCGCCGAATTCTAGACTCGCCGTTTACTGGCCTCAGTACTGACCTCTCTCTTTTCCATTGCCCTTTGTCGGCACCCCTTTGTTTTAGCAGGTTTGAGATCAACGTCGTTAGCAGGGTTACCCTTCCGGCTTGGCCTGGGCAGGGTTATGGATCCCATTGGTTATTCTTCAGGGCTCTTAGCCCAATTTGCTTCTTATCCGTACTCGGATGTTGTATTGTTTTCACTATGATTCGGATCTTTGTACTATATATATATATATGACTCGATGAGTCATTGTTTTATATGTATGTTTTATGGGATCCATCGTGGACTATTGTGTAATGATATTACTTTGTTCTCCACCCGCACGCAAGTGCCTATTTCTATGCGGGTTTGGCGGGAATCGCTGAAACTTGCATTGGGACGATTTGAGGGTGTTACAAAGTGGGAATCGCTAAAAGCATGGCGCAAACAATTAAATCATTGCGCTCGAGGAAGATGTGCATTGGGCTAAGATTAGGAAGATCAAGGATATGTGTGATAACTAGTTCTATTTAGCTAGAGCTCCGTACTTTTTAAATTGTAATAATAGTACTTTTTGACCAAGTGGTCTAAACAAGTGGTCTCGGAGTCCTGGGAGAAAAAATTGGTCGTCCATTATTATCTCTTAGCCCTTTATTACTTCCTTTTGTCTGTTGATGGTGCTAATCTGAATTTGGTGGTTTGTTTAAATGTAATCTACATGTCGGGGGGATGACCCCTGGGTAGGCCACGCCAGGCCTAACTGGCTGGATGGACACAACCGGGTGGACCGCTCCAACCGGTCCATCCTCAAGATTCCTTGGCTGGCCCATCTAGCCAGATGGCCAGAAGAACCGGCTGTGTGGCCGCTTCCACCCGACCGACTCGGATTCGGTGGCAAGGCTATGGAGGGCGTGACGCTCCTTGATGAGAGTGCCCCTGACTCCTTGCATCATCAAATAGGATGGCGCGTGATACGTCTATTTCGCACCACTATTCTATGTATTAATTCACTATTATTCATTGATATATTTTGTATTGAGAGGTGATACTTATGTTATTTCATCTATTTTTGCATGGCTGATGACTTTTGGAGCATGGACCGCTGCAGTCAGGATTCTGATGGAAAAGGTGTTGTTTGGAGGCAAAAGTCGCAAAGATCAGAAAATCCAGGAAAATATACGGAAAATTCTATTTTTCCAAAAGACTCGGGATGCCAGAAGATGGAGTGGAGGTGGGCCACAGGGGGCCCACACCACCCCTTTGCGCGGGCAGGCCTAGGCCGTGCCTGGGAGTGGTGTGGCCGCCCTGGCCCACTCTAGCCTCTCTCCTCTGGCGTATATCATCCCCACGAAACCCTAAGAATCGGGGAGCGACCATAGAAAGATTCCGCCGCCTCTGCGGGGTGGAAAAACACCAAGAGAGACAGATCTCTCCGACAGACAGATTTCTGCCGGGGGAATTCCTTCCCGGAGAGGGAAGATCATCGCCATCAACACCATCATCAAGCTGGACTTCATCGGGATCATCATCACCATCATCACCACCATCATCACCATCAGCACCCTCATCACCATCTCCATATTGCTGTAACAATTGCGTTGAATCTTGCATAGTTCATAGGGGAAACTTTCCCGGTGTTGATTACTCTTTGTAGTTGATGCTATTGAGTGAACCACTGAATTATTGTTTATGTTCAGATTGTTATACATCATTATTCCATCTCTGATCATGATCCATATGATGTCTTGTGAGTAGTTCGTTTTGTTCTTGAGGACATGGGAGAAGTCTTGTTGTTAGTAGTGGAGTTGCGTTGAGAAAGATTCAATAGATTGTTATTTAAGTTATGGTGTACTTCTTCTAGTGGTGTCATGTGAACGTCGACTACATGACACTTCACCTATATGGGCCTAGGGGAATGCATTGTGTATTTGGCTACTAATTGTAGGGGTTGCCGGAGTGACAGAAACCTGAACCCCCGTTAGGGAACCATTGCACAAGGGACGTAAGGGTCTTAGAGTTTAAAGTTGTGGTTAGGTTTCTACCTTAATTACTTTCTTGTACTTACGGATGTTTGCAAGGGGCATAATCACAAGTATGTATTAGTCTTGGATGGGGCGGTACATTAGCACAGGTTCACCCACACAACACTTAGCAAGCTAGAGAAGATTAATCGACTATATGAAGCGAAAGCACTTGACAGTCATCTATAGAAATACAACCGGCTTGTCCTTTGCTGCATAAAGGATTGGGCCACTTGCTGCATTTATTCCTACTATCTTTTATTTACTCGTACTTTGTTTACTTGCTTTATCAAAAACCCCTAAAAATCCGTTTGCTAAGTATTTGCAGAGAATTCCTGATCCATACCGCTAGCCAGCACCTTCTGCTCCTCGTTGGGTTCGACAATCTTACTTATCGAAAATACTGCGATACACCCCCTATACTTGTGGGTCATCAAGACTATTTTCTGGCGACGTTGCCAGGGAGTGAAGCGCTATTGGAGAGTGGAACTGGTAAAGGAAACTCCTACTGTGAGTATTATTTACTTCTGCTAGTTGCTTTATTTTTGTTATGGATAATTCGCTGAGTTTCTTATTTGGTAATGCTACTACCACTGCTAAGGTAGTAGATAAGCCACCACCCGCTGAGAAAGATGTTTTCAAAATACCTACAAGAATTATTGATCCTGTTATGGATAACTACTATGTTGGGGATGGAACTGTCCATCCCGGTGATCATTTACTCTTTATACACGAATTATGTGGGTTGTTCAAGTGTGCATGTATTACTACAGATCAAGTTAAGAAGAAGTTATTCTCATTACCACTGAAAGGAAGAGCTGAGGAATGGTATAAGCTGTTGAAGAATGGTCAAGCTCTGGAATGGGAGGAAATAGTGCCTCTCTTTTATTCAAAGTTTTATCCTCCTAGTGAGATTCATAAAGATCGGAATCAAATATACAACTTTTGGCCTCTTGATGGAGAGAGTACAGCTCAAGCTTGGGGGAGATTGAAGTTACTAATGCTCAAATGTCCCATTCATGAGCTCCCCAACAATATTATTATCAACAGCTTTTATGCAAGGCTTCCTCTACATGACAAGGATTTATTGGATACTTCTTGTGCTAGGTCATTCACTCGCATGCAAGAAGAAGCTAAATGGGACCTTCTAGATCGTATTCAAGACAATGCTGAAGCTTGGGAGAATGACAAAGGTAGAAAGTCAGGTATAAATTATGATTATGAATGCATTGAATCTTTTATGGGAACTGATGACTTTCAAAATATTAGTAAAATTTATGGTCTTGACTTGCAAGTTATTGTGAATTGCTTTAGAGATTTTTCTTCCTATATCGAAATTCCAAAAAGGGGATGGAACAAATACCATGCACCTTATAAAGATATTGTTGACTATGCTCCTATTGGAAGTGTTGAGTATTGCATTATTGATCCCATCTTACCCGAACCTTATATCGAGAAGATTCCCTTACCCGAAAAGGTAAAGGACCATCCTATGATAACTAATGTAATCACCAAAAGTGAAAAAAAGAACTGTAAAACCTGATGAACAAATAAACATTGCACCTGTGGTAGCAATTGTGAAAGACATTGTCACTAAAGGCGTAGAAGATGGGCACATAGTCTTTTGTGAGGATGCTTCTAATATTGTTTCACATCCCAATAGAACTAAAAAGGCTAGTGTTCATGTGCTTTCTATTAGAATTGGTGATCATTGCTATTATGGTTTGTGTGATATTGGTGCAAGTTCTAGTGCTATTCCTTATGAGCTTTACAGAGAAATTATGCATGAAATCAGTCCTTGCGAGTTGGAAGAGATTGATGTGGTTATTCACCTTGCTAATAGAGAGACCATCTCTCCAATTGGTATTGTACGAGACGTGGAAGTTCTTTGTGGTAAGATTAAGTACCCTGCTGATTTTCTAGTACATGGTTTGGCTGGTAGTAAAACCTATCCTATCCTTTTTGGTAGACCTTTCTTGAGTACTTGTGGAGCTATTATTGATTACAAGAGGGAGAAAATCTTGACTAAGTTTGATGGGGAATCCTATGAGTTTATTTTTTCGAAATTTGCTAAAGAACCTTGCGAAGAGGAAACTAGTAATGAGGATTTTAGGGTTGAACAACTTGCTTCTATTTCTCTTGCTCCTAACAATTCTCTGCAGCAATTTATGGAAGATCATGAAAGTGAAATCTTCATGGAAGAAAGGAATTAGATTGACAGGATCCTCCGTGATCAACCTAAGATGCTTAAGCACGACTTGCCTGTGGAAGACTTGGGTACCACGATGCCACCTAAAAAGGATCCGGTTTTCGATCTAAAACCTCTCCCTGATGATCTTAAATACGCTTTTATTGATGATAAAAAGATTTATCATGTTACTATTAGCGCTAAACTTTCAGGGGAGGAAGAAGAAATATTATTGGAAGTTTTGAGGAAACACCGAGGAGCTATGGGTTATACTCTGGATGATTTGAAATGGATTTCACCTACTATATGTCAGCATTCTATCAACATAGAACCAAATGCGAAGCCAGTAGTGGAGCACCAATGACGTTTAAATCCTAAGATGAAGGAAGTGGTAAGGAATGAGGTATTGAAACTCCTTGATGCTGGTATTATTTACCCTATTGCTGATAGTGAATGGGTTAGCCATGTTCATTGTGTTCCTAAAAAGGGAGGCATTACCGTTGTCCCTAATGATAATGATGAGCTTATTCCTCAAAGAATAGTGGTAGGCTATAGAATGTGCATCAATTTTAGGAAAGTCAATAAAGTTACTAAGAAAGACCACTACCCGCTTCCTTTTATTGATCAAATGTTGGAAAGGTTGTCTCAAAAGACCCATTTTTGTTTTCTAGATGGTTATTCTGGTTTCTCTCAAATTGCTGTTAAACAACAAGATCAAGAAAACACTCCTTTTACTTGCCCTTATGGAACTTATGCTTATAGACGTATGCCTTTTGGTTTATGTAATGCTCCTGCTACTTTCCAAAGGTGCATGTATGCTATCTTTCATGGTTTTTGTGAAGAGATTGTAGAAGTGTTCATGGATGACTTTTCTGTCTATGGAACTTCTTTTGATAATTGTCTACACAACCTTGATAAAGTTCTGCAGAGATGTGAAGAAACTAATCTTGTTCTTAATTGGGAGAAATGCCACTTCATGGTTAATGAAGGGATTGTTCTTGGGCATAAAGTTTCTGAAAGAGGCATAGAGGTCGATAGAGCTAAGGTTGAGGCAATTGAGAAGATGCCATGTCCAAGAGACGTCAAAGATATTCGTAGTATCCTTGGTCATGCGGATTTCTATAGGAGGTTTATTAAAGACTTCTCTAGGATATCAAAACCTCTCACTAATCTTCTTCAAAAAGATGTACCTTTTGTTTTTGATGATGATTGTAGGGAAGATTTTGAAACTCTTAAGAAGGCTTTAACTACAACCCCTATTGTTCAACCACCTGATTAGAGTTTACCCTTTGAAATAATGTGTGATGCTAGTGATTTTGCTGTAGGGGCTGTCCTTGGGCAACGAATTGATAAAAAGTTAAACGTTTTCCATTATGCTAGTAAGACTCTAGATGCTGCTCAAAGGAATTATGCCACTACTGAAAAGGAATTTCTAGCTGTTGTTTTTGCATGTGATAAGTTTAGGCCTTATATTGTGGACTCAAAAGTAACCATTCATACAGATCATGCTACTATAAAATATCTTATGACAAAAAAGGACGCTAAGCCTAGGCTTATTAGATGGGTGCTGCTTTTACAAGAGTTTGATCTACACATAGTAGATAGAAAAGGTGCTGAAAATCCTGTAGCTGATAATTTATCTCGTTTGGAAAACATCTCTTTTGATCCTATGCCTATTAATGATAGTTTCCCAAATGAATAGTTAGCCGCAGTAGGGGTGAGCTCCCGAGGAAGCCCTTGGTATGCTGATTATGCTAACTTTATTGTCTCCAAGTATTTGCCTCCAACTTTTACAGCTCAGCAAAGAAGAAAGTTCTTTTATGATTTGAGGCACTATTTTTGGGATGACCCACACTTATACAAAGAAGGAGTTGATGGTATTATGCGAAGATGTGTTCCAGAATATCAGCAAAAGGAGATATTTTGTAAATGTCATGGTAGCGCCTATGGAGGACATCATGCAGGGGATAGAACTGCACAAAAGGTACTACAATCAGGTTTCTACTGGCCTACTCTTTTTAAAGATGCAAGAAAATTTGTTTTATCTTGTGATGAATGTCAGTGTGTTGGTAATATTTCTAGACGTAATGAAATGCCTATGAACTACTCTCTAGTTATTGAACCTTTTGATTGTTGGGGATTGGACTTTATGGGTCCTTTCCCTCCTTCTAAGGGTTACACTCATATTCTTGTCGCCATTGATTATGTTACTAATTGGGTAGAAGCCATTCCTACGAAAAGTGCTGACGGGGAAACCTCTCTAAAAATGCTTAAGGACATTATCTTTCCTAGGTTTGGAGTGCCTAGGTATCTCATGATTGATGGGGGTTCTCATTTCATTCATGGCGGTTTTAGGAAGACCCTCGCTAAATATGATGTTAATCATAGAATTGCTTCAGCTTATCACCCCCAAACTAGCGGGCAAGTAGAGTTATCAAATAGAGAAATTAAATCTATCTTGCAAAAGACTGTCAATAGGTCTAGAAAAACTGGGCTAAGAAGTTGAATGATGATTTATGGGCTTATAGAATTGCTTACAAGAATCCTATGGGAATGTCCCCTTATAAAATGGTTTATGGGAAAGCTTGCCACCTACCCTTAGAATTAGAACATAAAGCTTACTGGGTGGTGAAAGAACTAAATAGAGATTGTAAGCTCGCTGGTGAGAAAAGATTATTTGACTTAAGTTCTTTAGATGAATGGAGGAGTGAAGCCTATGAGAATGCCAGGCTCTTTCAGGAAAAAGTTAAAAGATGGCATGACAAGCGAATACTTAAGAGAGAGTTTCATGTTGGTGAGAAAGTTCTATTGTATAGGTCTCGTCTCAGATTTTTTGCAGGTAAGCTACTATCAAAATGGGAAGGACCTTTTATCATTAAAGAAGTATACCGTTCAAGAGAAATAAAAATTTCCTCTCTAAAAGATAATACTACACAAGTAGTGAATGGACAGCGACTCAAACACTATATTGCTGGAGATTCTTACAATGAAGATGTAGATACCCTTCAAGTTATAACTCCAGAGAAATTCATTGAGGACCAAATTCAGAGACCTGCAGAGTCCATTTCCAACTAGGTAATAGTTCTGGTAAGAAAAGTTCCGCGAAAATACAATCCAATTATATTTTTGCAGTTTTTAGCCAATATGGAAAGCTACGAAGCGAAAAAGGGACGGAACCGGAACCGGGGTGGCTCACACCACCCCATGGCGCGGGCCCACCCCTGGCCGCGCCACCAGGTGGTGAGGCCACCCCGGACTCCGCCTCTGACTCGTTTTCTCCCAGTACCTTCCTTTTGATATGAAACTTCGTAATATATAACCCCCCGGATCCCCCGGGGTCCGTATATCGTGTTTTCGTCGTGTTTTTGTTTCGATCTGTTTCTGCCAGGTAGAATCCCATATTTGGAGCCACAATGTCTTCCTCTGGATCATCCAAGGGAGATTCTTTAGAGGATATCATCAACCCATACATGAGAGAATTGAAGATTCATCCCAAGGAGTTGTTTCTTGAAGGTGGGGAGGTCCAGATTAAGGAGCTTCAAGGCCCTAAAGGTGAAGGAAGTCTGGAGGACAGGATGGAAGCACTGGAGTGAGAAGTCTTTAGGTACAGGAAGATGGCGGAGCGCCAAGTGGACATCATCCACAAGATTTGTTCCGAACTCATCGCTGAGCACCAAAAGGAGACTGATGAACTCAAAGACAAAGTACTTTCACTCCGCCAAACAACCAACAAACTGCAAGCATAGTTTTATGACGTTCAAAATCAAAACTGTGAGTATGAGGCTAGATTTAAATGCATAAGTGCTGCTGCAAGTTTCAGGATGTTGAAAACCACGATGTCCTTTGTTGATGGGAAGCCTTTACCCTGGAATACGGACGAAGATGAGAGGATACCACCACCACCGAAGGAGTAATTCGTCATCAGGTTTGGCATCCCCTTGGTTTGTTCCAAGCTTGGGGGAGTGTCGCGGTATCATATCACTATCTTCTATCTTTTTACCTTTTTAGTAGAGTCATATCATGAATAGAGGAGTTATTATGTAGTATGGTTTGCATTATGGAAGTGTCCCCTCTCTCGTTAGATATGTATCCCTTGGTGTGAGATTCCATTATGGAATATTAATGAGAAGTTCTATCATCCACTCTTTTGCATAGCTTATGTTAGTTTTCAATTCGTGGTTATATGATTGATCTTGTTGTTAGTATTGGTAGCACTCTGGGATCATTGAGTTAATTTAGTTGGTTTTGGCAAACCTGGCTCGGTCAGTAGTAACACCTTTTTGAGAGTTGAAAAGAAAAAGATAGAAGTACTCTAAAGAAAAATAATTTCATCATCTTTCTTTCTTGATTTTCTCATAAGTCTAGTATTCTCTAGTTAAGATCTTTTGTGATTCCAAGGAAGATTGCATGTTTGTACTTATCATTTGTATGTTTGGTTGTTTCCTTCAACTCTTGTACTTGCTACCCAGCCTTGCTAGCCAAAAACCTGTACTGAGAGGGTATTCTTCTCGTGCATCCACCTCCTTTAAACCAAAACCTTTGCCATTTGTGTCCACCATACCTACCTAGTAGCATTATTGCTATTCCAAGTAAATTCTTGTTTTATCTACCTCCGAAATTAAACTTGTTATGATAAAATTAGTGATTAAAGCTCTCACGAACTTGATGGCACACTTTACTTTCTTGCATTTAATAAACTTTGAACCATTGGGTCTTTCTTTGTTGCGTATAAGCTTGAGCTTTATGAGTTGAAGTTAGCCAAACCATGTATCATGGGGACCGCTTTCAACACTTCATTTGGTACTTTGTACCTAGTTGATATCATGTTCTTTTGCTTATGGATCCCGGCGGTGTGAAATAAAAGTGGAACTTGTAAGATCATGGAGTTTATATGTGTGTTAGACAAACGCCTGGGCCGCTAGCCTAAGCCATGCCTAATCATGGTGGAAACTTGCAGCATAACTATAGTGAGCATTCTATGAAGCATCCTCAATAAAAACCTATGCAAATAGCAAATAAAAAGATCGCTGAGATGCTCACTGTCTGCTTGCCTTGTCATTTTGATTATGGGATAGCTCATGTGGCATGTGCAAGGGGTACCCCGTTGGCGGTTCTCAATGATACGCATGTATTTACGATGACAAGAGCTTGCTCGTGACTGAAGTTGAGTAGCATGAGGATCGGTACTCATAAGTAAGGGGCTTGAGATTTCAATTTATAACTTGTCAAGCATATCCTCTTAGTTGTGTCACTTTAACCTTAATCACCAAAAGATGCCTATGATAGGGACAATGAGAGCTGAAATCTAGTAAGTATCATAATTTTTGGGAGCTCTTTATGAGACTTGAAATCCCTGCTTCCCTCTGCGAAGGGCCTTTCTTTTACTTTGCAGTTGAGTCAGTAAACCTGTTCCCTTCTATCTCAGCAAGTATTTTGAGTTGATGTGTTTCATTCATTCATATGATGATTTATGCATTCATGTTTCTTATGTTCCTTGTTTTGCACATTGCTCTTATCTTGAAAGTTTACTACTTTGAAAGCTTTCTTTGAAAACCAGCTATTCGTGAACTCCAGCAAATTATCAACTATTCTTCGACCAAGAGCTAAGTTTGCCATTACCAATTATGATTCACTTTATATATCCTTATTGTGCTTCCTTTACTCATTGCAAGTTGAGTTATATAATAGTGAGTTGTCTTCTATTATGATCTATGTATTTGATGAATGTGATGCTTCTTGTCCGTATTCTCTTATCGACTTTCACTCCATATACCTGAGGCCATGTTTATTGAGCTCAGTTTTGCTTGGGGAGAAGCGAAGTCTAAGGTTGGGGGGAACTGATACGTCCATTTTGCATCACTATTCTATGTATTAATTCACTATTATTCATTGATATATTTCGTATTGAGAGGTGATACTGATGTTATTTCATCTATTTTTGCATGGTTGATGACTTTTGGAGCATGGACCGCTGCAGTCAGGATTTTGATGGAAAAGGTGCTGTTTGGAGGCAAAATTCGCGAAGATCAGAAAATCCGGGAAAATATACGGAAAATTCTATTTTTCCAGAAGACTCAGGATGGCAGAAGATGGAGTGGAGGTGGGCCACAGGGGGCCCACACCACCCCATGGCGCGGGCAGGCCTAGGCCGCGCCTGGGAGTGGTGTGGCCGCCCTGGCCCACTCTAGCCTCTCTCCTCTGGCGTATATCATCCCCACGAAACCCTAAGACTCGGGAAGCGGCCACAGAAAGATTTTGTCGCCTCTACGGGGCGAAAAAACACCAAGAGAGAAAGATCTCTCCGGCAGACAGATTTCTGCCGGGGGAATTCCTTCCCGAAGAGGGAAGATCGTCGCCATCAACACCATCATCAAGCTGGACTTCATCGGGATCATCATCACCATCATCACCACCATCATCACCATCAGCACCCTCATCACCATCTCCATATTGTTGTAACATCATAGTGGTGTCATGTGAATGTCGACTACATGACACTTCACCTATATGGGCCTAGGGGAATGCATTGTGTATTTGGCTACTAATCGTAGGGGTTGCCAGAGTGACAGAAACCTGAACCCCCGTTAGGAAACCATTGCACAAGGGAAGTAAGGATCTTAGAGTTTAAAGTTGTGATTAGGTTTCTACCTTAATTAATTTCTTGTACTTACGGATGTTTGCAAGGGGTATAATCACAAGTATGTATTAGTCTTGGATGGGGCGGTACATTAGCACAGGTTCACCCACACAACACTTAGCAAGCTAGAGAAGATTAATCGACTATATGAAGCGAAAGCACTTGATAGTCTTCCCATGTGTCCTCGAGAACATTTGGTCATCTATAGAAATACAACCGGCTTGTCCTTTGCTACATAAAGGATTGGGCCACTTGCTGCATTTATTCCTTCTGTCTTTTATTTACTCGTACTTTGTTTACTTGCTTTATCAAAAACCCGTAAAAATCCGTTTGCTAAGTATTTGCAGAGAATTCCTGATCCATACCGCTAGCCAGCATCTTCTGCTCCTCGTTGGGTTCGACACTCTTGCTTATCAAAAATACTGTGATACACCCCCTATACGTGTGGGTCATCAGCGCGCCGCCCCCTGTCGGTGCTACAAGACAACTGTGCCAAAGCTGGAGGCTGAGCGAGGCGCTGTCGGATGACCGCTAAAGATCCAGCTGGCCGTTAAAGCACAAGGTGACGCCCAAAGCACCGGCGCTGGGATACTATAGAGTTGTCCCCCCTGTACTGGAGGCTTGACTGGGTCCTGGCCCACCGGCTGGACCATGCTAGCTGGCCCACTTTGGAAACCCAAAGCCCAAACAGTAAACCCTAGAACCCACATTGTAACCTACCTCTCTTAGCCAGTATATAAGGGAAGGTAGAGCTATGGTTCTAGGTAAGCTCAAGTATATTCAAGTTGATCCTCATAGTTCACTAGTTCATCTTCTTCCTCTAGCTCTCCATAGTAGCTAAGGAAACAGCTCAAGGAGCACTTGTACTGGGCATTCGCCCCCAATATAGTAGATCGTTGCAAGAGTAGGAGTGTTACTTCGCCAAGAGGGATCCGAACCTAGGTACATGGTTGTGTCTGTAGTATCTATGCCCAACCCATTGCGAGTAGCCACCGATAGCATCTTGATTGTCCCCTCTCATGCCATCCCCGATGGAACTGCTATGTTCCACACCACGACAGTTGACGCCCACCGTGGGGCACAGCGCTTTGGCTGTGGTCATCTTTCGCACGGGACTTCCGCTTGTCACCGTGGAGCAAGTCGCCTCCGTCCTCATCCTTACTCTTGGCTCCTTCGACTGCGTCATCGACAATGCATCATGCTACACTTGGGAGACCTTCCCTAGTGGCGGCTCAGTCATGCACTTCGGCGAGCACAGCGTCTACGTCGCTACCATCGTTGAGGCCTTCCCTCATGAGGTCGTCACCATCTTTGGTGCGCCACCCGGTTTTGCCGCACCGCGTGTCGCCAGCAGCAGCACCGAGGTCATGATGGCTGGCTCAGGCAAAGGCCACCGCCTGCCCCTCGAGTGCAACGTGGGAGGCAATGGCTCCACCTCGCACGAACAAGACCAAGATCCGCTGCCCACCTCCATCGAGCACCTCCGCAAACCCATCGTCCTTGAGCCGGATCATGCAGCGGCTGTGGCTGCACTGGAGACCACACGCCAAAACCTCCTCGAGGAAGCCAACAAGGTCGCCGCCCAACAACACCGACTAAACACAACCATGCACGAGTACAACACCGCCCACTTCTTCACCCGCTTGCCTGGTGCTAACCTACAGATCCCGCCCCAAGGACGTAACCTTGTTTCGAAGCTACACCCGAGTACTCCCACGGTTCATCCGGTTTACATTACTCCCGCCAGGAACATGAGGGCTGCAGAGGTGGCCGCTGCTGAGCTGAGCAACCTTGAAGGCTATGAGCAACTCCGCAAGCAGGCGCGCGTCCATCTCCTCGTGGACATGGCCAACAAGAAGCAGGCGGAGGCAGGTGCAAGCCTAGCAGTGGCAGGGAACAGCAAGAGCCAGCCACCTCACCGGTTAGCGGATCCGGTAGCTGGAGGTACCAAGGCCTCATCTCCAAATGGAATGAGGTAGAACAACCATCCATGTGGCGGGTCCGCTGGCCATGGGCATCACCCGCACGAAGCCGCGGCAGTCACCAGCAGAAACCGCACTCTGGCTGACGGAGCCGGACAAGGGCAATGTCACCAACCGGTTGACAAAGCCGAAAGAAGCCTCGGACCGTCCAAGTCCTACCTGACGGGGCGACTCAGCCCACGCATGACGGAAACACGCGACACGCGCGCATGCATCGACCTCCTGATACAATCACGTGCGCTGGAGGAGGGAAGTCTAGCCGGTCCAAGATGCTTCAGACCATGCATCTGGATTAAACCGTTTGCAAAGGAATTTTTGCTCCCAAGTGACATGCCAAAGTACGACGGCTCGGTCAAGCTAGAAGACTAGAGGGTGGACTATGTCACTGCGATAGGCATAGCCACCGGCAACCGGCGAGTGGCGGTTCATTCCGTCCCCTAATGCTCCTCGATTCGGCCAGAACCTGGCTAAACAGTCTCCCTGACAACAGCATCAACGCCTAGGTCGACTTCGAGGAAGCATTCATTTGCAACTTCACCGGCACCTACAAGCATCCTGGGTGGCCCCGCAAGCTCGCCCTTTGCGTGCAGGGCAAGGATGAGTCTGACTGCTCCTACCTCACCTGGTGGACAAGCAGGCACAACTCATGTGAGGGGGTGTGATGGCTCAATGCATGGCACCCAGAAAAATGCTTGATGGCGGTGTTGATGTAGAGCTCGTTGGGAACCCCAAGAGGAAGGTATGATGAGCACAACAGCAAGTTTCCCTCAGTTATGAAACCAAGGTTTAATCGAACCAGTAGGAGCAAGGAAACACCCCAAAGGTGTTACTAGCTGAGCTTTGGCAGGGCGCACTACCGGTGCTAGTAGCAACGTGGAGACCTGCACAACACAACCACAGAACTTTGTCCCCAACTTGCGATGATGTTGTCAATCTCACCGTGTTTTGCGGAAAACAAAGGATTAAACGTATCGAATGGAAAGAAGTAAAAGTTTGCAGAAAGTAAAAACAAAGCAGTAAACAATTTATAGATTGTATGTAAAGAAAAGGACCGGGATCCATAGTTCACTAGAGGTGGCTCTCCTTAAGATAGATAACATGCTGGGTGAACAAATTACAGCGGGGCAATTGACAAACACCGAGAATGCAATACATGCATATACTAATCATCTTGACTCCTTTGAGACTTGATTGGGCATTACAACATTATACATAGACCGCCATCCAACTACATCTATGACTAATAATCCACCTTCAGGTTATCATCCGAACCCCCTTCAGTATTAAGTTGCAAGCAACAGATTATTTCTTTACGAACTGCGTGTAAAGTAAACAATATGATTGTTCTATGAACAAAGGATTGTTGTTTTCTCCCTAGTAGCAACAGCACATCTAGTACCTTAGAGATTTCTGTCACTTCCCCAGAATACCAGAGGCATGAACCCACTATCGAGCATAAATACTAACTCTTGGAGTTGCTAGCATCTACTTGGACAAGATAGCTACTAACAACGGAAAGCATGCAAGATCACAAATAACAAAGACATGATAGAATCAATAATCAATCTGAAATAGCATCTCAATATCCATCGGATCCCCGCAAACACAACATGCAGAATTACAAATAGATGATCTTGATCATGAACGGAGCTCACAAGATCTAAACATGAAAGCACAAAGGAGGAGAACCATCCATCTAGCTACTACATGGATCTGTAGTCCAAGGATGAACTACTCACGCATCACACCGGAGGCTTGCATGGAGATGAAGAAGGCCTCCAGGGTGAATTCCCCTCTCTGGCAGGGTGCCGGGAAGAGCTTCAGATCCCTCCCGATCTAGGGATGGAGATGACGGTGGCTATAGACTCTTTCGTGGATTTTTAATCAGGTACTTAGGGTTTTCGTCCTGAGAGCAATATATAGGCAGAAGGACAGGCCGAGGGGGTGCTGGGAGCGCCCACACCAGCCCCTAGCGTGGGCCAGGCCTGGCCGCGCGGCCAGGTGGTGTGGTGGCTCCCTGGCCCCTCTCCGTCTCGTATTCTGGCACTTGATGACATCCAAAAAAATAGGCACTTTGGCTTTTGTCCTGTCCAATTCCGAGAATATTCATTTTCTGAATTTCCTGGAACCAAAAACAGCAGAAAACAGGCAGCTGGCACTATGGCTCTTGTTAATAGGTTAGTCCAAGAAATCATATGAAAAGTACTCCAAAGTTGGAACAAAACACAAGAAAGTGCATAAAACCAAGCATGTAACATCAAAAATTATAGATACATTTGCAATGTATCAACATCCCCAAGCTTAACTCCTGCTCGTCCTCAAGTAGGTAAGTGATAAAAAGAAAGAATAATTTTTGAGGTGACATGCACCATCAAAGACTTGATCAAAGTATTTGTAAAACATTCAAAGCTAGGATCATAGTACTTCAATCATAACATGAAAGACAAATTTCTAGCAATAAGACAAAGAAACTATGATGCAACATGAAAAGGCACAAACAAAAGATTCATGAATAACAATGCTTTGCAAGACGTTTGTTTGTTTCACATAAAGAAAACATGGCATAATAGTATTCAGCTTTTTCCTCAATAGAGTAGCAAATATAAATGCATAGGACACCTTCAAAGTTCATAAGAGTGACTACATACAACAGTTAGCAATATCAAAGTATGCATCAATCAACTAGTCTTGGGACAATGCACATAGAACTAAGAATGGCCACTATGCTCTCAAAGTAATTGCATAAAGATAGAAGGTGGAGACTCAATGTAATGGTGGAAGAAAAGCCTTTGTAAAAGGAAGTAGGGATTCAAGTCTCATAAAGAGCTTCCAAAAATTATGGTACTTATAGCTTTCAGCTCTCATTGCCCATATCATAAGAATCTTGAAGTGTTTAAGGTTAAAGTAACACAACTAAGAGGATATGCTTGACAAGTTATAAACCGAAATCTCATGCCCCTTACTTACGAAGACCGATCCTCATGCTACTCAACTTCAGTCACGAGTAAGCTCTTGCATTGTAAGTACATGTGTATCATTAAGAACCACCAACGGGGTACCCCTTGCACATGATACGGGAGCTTTCCCATAATCAAAATGGCAAGGCAAGCAGACAATGAGCATCTCAGCAATCTTTTTATTTGCTATTTGCATAGGTTTTTATTGAGGATGCTTCATAGAGTGCTCATTATGGTGATGCTGCAAGTTTCCACCATGATTAGGCATGGCTTAGGCTAGCGGCCCAGGCGTTTCTCTAACACACATACAAACTCCATGATCTTACAAGTTCCACTTTTATTTCACACCGCCGGGATCCGTAAGCAAAAGAACATGATATCAACGGGGTACAAAGTACAAGTGCAATGTTGAAAGCTTTCCCCATGAAACATGGTTCTGCTAATTTCAACTTATAAAGCGCAAGCATATACGCAACAAAGAAGGACCCAGTGGTTCAAGTTTATTAGAGGCAATAAAGTAAAGTGTGTCGTCAAGTTCATGAGAGCTTTAATCACTAGTTTTCTCATAACAAGTTTAATTTGGAAGGTGAACAAAAGCATGAATATACTTGGAATAGCATAAGCTAGTAGGTAGGTATGGTGGACTCTTTGGAGTAACTTGGTTTAGGGAGTTGGATGCATGAGTGGAACTCATACTTTGTTGTGGAGGCTAGCAAAAGACTGGGAGCGACAAACTAAGAGAGCAATAATGGCCATAATCATGCAGAGCGACAAAACATCATTGATCAAAGCATAAAGTGATACTACAAGTTGAAAACTAAAGCATCATAAAGGCTACATGGTGTGAGCATGCGCCAAGTCAACCCAAATAAAGCATCAAAGGAGAATACCACTATACTATGCTTTAATATGCTAAAACAACGCATGATTCATCCAAGGCACATTAAGCAATCTCAATTGTTTATAAAAAGTCATGCTACAACAAAGAATACTAAGCATAAAGCCAAAACAATATCAAGCATGACATGACAAAGCATAGGCCACAGTCAAAAAACGAGCTCTTTTTACCACATAAGCATGAACTACTCTTTTCCAAACCAAACCAAACTATTTGGAAACCAATGTATGAAAGAGGGGGTCCATCCAATTTATTCAGAAAACTAAGCAAACCAAGAAAACTAAAAACCAAAACAAAAATGAAAAATAAGACGCTCCAAGAAAAACACAACTGTGCATGAAACAATAAAAATGAAGCGTTTGCAAGAAACCTGGGATTTTTATTGATGAAGAAGGGGATGCCTTGGGCATCCCCAATCTTTGACGCTTGTACTTCTTGGATATTTCTTGGAGTGACACACGTGGCATCCCCAAGCTTGAGATTTAGTCCGTTCTTCATCTCATTACTCATTCCTTCCATACACCTGAAATTTTTCCTTCATACAAAACTTCACACAATCTTTATTAGCAACATTAGTGCAGTCAAGATAAATAAGTCTTAAGATTCAGTTATAACACCAAATAAACTTCCATTAGAACACTAGCTACTATAGAACTTCCCTCAAAAAGCTCAATTCCCCAAAAGAACTTAAAAAGGAACCAACAAGAAGCAAATGCAGAAAATGGCAGAAATCTGTCAAAACAGACCAGCAGGCAAAGACGAATTTTTTCGAAGACCTTCTGTTGCTCAAATCAAAAAGTGTTGAACTAACTAAAGTTATATAACAACCTGGGGCAGAATCACAAAACATTACAGCTCAATCCGACATACAGAGCTATCTCACGAATTTTTACGGTGAAGCACAAAAATCTGTTTCGGGACAGCAACTTTCCCAATCATTACTTCTCTCTCATTAGAGGTTACTCTTGGAACAAAAAGCAAATAAAAAGGATAAGGAGCGGTTATTACTGAGGTAATAACTTCCAAGACTCATCTAAAACTTTTGGGTTATCTCCTAATAAGTACTTTTCTTTAACGCCTTTAAGTTAGGCATAAGAAGTAAGAAAAAGAATCAAGTATTCTCAAATGAAGAAGCATTAAGATCAAATTTCTTGCCCTTACCTCTCTTACTTTTATTCTTAACCTTGGGGAAAATATGATTGTTTGGTGGAGAAGAAAGGTGCATGGTTCCCTTTCCCGCATCTATTATTGCTCCAAGGAGTTCTAATAGGGACCTTCCAAGCGTAATTTGTCCTTTTCCTGCACATTCAATAACAACATAATCAATAGAAATCATTTTCCCAAGGATATTTGTAGACACTCCTTCAGCTATTCCAAGAGGTAATATGGTAGTATTATTAGCAAGAGATATTTCTTTTCCTCCTTCAGTGAGCCCCCAAGTATTCAGAGATTTATAAATATCTTTGGGCATAAGACAAAATTCAGACATGATATCACAGGGAGCTTAAAAAGTTTCGGTGTTCAACTCAATCTTTACTCTAGGGAACCACTTTGATGGTTCAGAGTTTATTGGAACATAATTGTGATGCGCCCTAAGCGTGTTGTAGCAATTTTCTAACCTAGTAGTGCTAGCCTCAAGAGTGTTCAACCTAGCAAATATTTTTGCGAAAGAAATATCAGTTTGGCTAGGAAAGTTGTAAGTGAGGATCAATTTCTTTATAGCATTAATAGCATCATCCTCATTAAATTGGAGGAAATATCCTCCCACAACAACATCTAAAGCATATATATAGCAAAGAGCAATCCCAAGGTAAAAACTGCTAAGGAACAAGCTTTGAGTCATTTTAGGCTCAGTTTTTTCATGTAGATCGGAGATTCTAGACCAAGCTTCCTTAAAACTTTCCTCCATTCCTTGTTTAATTGTGAAAATCATTTCCTCGGGTGACATAGTGATTGGAGCAAGGCTAGACATAGTGGCACTCAAGATAGGAACTGTTTTTTTTGTGTTTCTCAAATAAGAAAGCAAACTTGTAAAACTAATTTTTTGTGTTTTTGAATAGCGAAACAAGCAAACAAAGCAAAAAGAAACTAAGAGAAACAAAAACAAAAAGTAAAGAGATTGGTTATGAGGGACTCCCCTTGTGAAGATGTCCTTGACTCCCCGGCAATGGCGCTAGAAAATCGCTTGATGGCTCAATGCACGGCGCCCAGAAAAATGCTTGATGGCGGTGTTGATGTAGAGCTCGTTGGGAACCCCAAGAGGAAGGTATGATGAGCACAGCAGCAAGTTTCCCTCAGTTATGAAACCAAGGTTTAATCGAACCAGTAGGAGCAAGGAAACACCCCAAAGGTGTTACTAGCTGAGCTTTGGCAGGGTGCACTACCGGTGCTAGTAGCAACGTGGAAACCTGCACAACACAACCACAGAACTTTGTCCCCAACTTGCGATGAGGTTGTCAATCTCACTGTGTTTTGTGGAAAACAATGGATTAAACGTATCGAATGGAAAGACGTAAAAGTAGAAAGTAAACACAAAGCAGCAAACAGTTTATAGATTGTATGTAAAGAAAAGGACCGGGATCCATAGTTCACTAGAGGTGGCTCTCCTTAAGATAGATAACATGCTGGGTGAACAAATTACAGCGGGGCAATTGGCAAATACCAAGAAAGCAATACATGCATATACTAATCATCTTGACTCCTTTGAGACTTGATTGGGCATTACAACATTATACATAGACCGCCATCCAACTACATCTATGACCAATAATCCACCTTCAGGTTATCATCCGAACCCCCTCCAGTATTAAGTTGCAAGCAACAGATTATTGCTTTACGAACTGCGTGTAAAGTAAACAATATGATTGTTCTATGAACAAAGGATTGCTACTAACAACGGAAAGCATGCAAGATCACAAATAACAAAGACATGATAGAATCAATAATCAATCTGAAATAGCATCGCAATATCCATCAGATCCCCGCAAACACAACATGCAGAATTACAAATAGATGATCTTGATCATGAACGGAGCTCACAAGATCTAAACATAAAAGCACAAAGGAGGAGAACCAGCCATCTAGCTACTACATGGATCCGTAGTCCAAGGATGAACTACTCACGCATCACACCGGAGGCTTACATGGTGATGAAGAAGGTCTGCAGGGTGAATTCCCCTCTCCGGCAGGGTGCCGGTAAGAGCTTCAGATCCCTCCCGATCTAGGGATGGATATGACGGTGGCTACAGACTCTTTCGTGGATTTTTGATCGGGTACTTAGGGTTTTCGTCCCGAGGGCAATATATAGGAAGAAGGAGAGGCCGAGGGGGTGCCGAGAGCGGCCACACCACCCCTTGGAGCGAGCCAGGCGTGGCCGCGCGGCCAGGTGGTGTAGTGGCCCCTTGGCCCCTCTCCGTCTCGTATTCTGGCACTTGATGACATCCGGAAAAATAGGCACTTTGGCTTTTGTCCCGTCCAATTCCAAGAATATTCATTTTCTGACATTCCTGGAACCAAAAACAGCAGAAAACAGGCAGCTGGCACTGTGGCTCTTGTTAATAGGTTAGTCCAAGAAATCATATGAAAAGTACTCCAAAGTTGGAATACACAAGAAAGTGGATAAAAGCAAGCATGGAACATCAAAAATTATAGATACATTTGCAATGTATTAGGGTGCGGGAGCACAAAGAAATCAACTTCATTGTCAACGATTGTAGAGATGGTACCATGCTCAAGCATAAGCTCAGCCGGGTGGAACCCGAAACCATGGCGCAGGCCATGGCCATTGCGGAAAAGTACGCCACCGCCGATGTGGTGATGAAGAAGGCTATCGTGGTGGATGACCAAGGGCAGATCATCGTGGATAACTCCACGGACCGGCGCCAGCCGGATGGGCATCATATCAACTTTAGGCGGCACAGCCATGACAACCGCAATGGAAAAAGAAAGGACGACCAGCTGGAAAACCAGTACGGGTCCAAGCAAGTGGTAGCCATCCAAGAGGATCCGTGTAGCACCTCGATAAAACCACAACTAGAAAACCGCATGTTGTTTTTATTTTGTGCATCATCATGTCCACATGCTTATTTCATCATGCCACATTGCATTGAGCATCGTCATGTCATCCTGCATTTGTTTTCCTAAAACTATTTTCCAAAAGCCTATCTTTGCTTTCTAAATATCCCCCCGTCTTTATTTCAAACAAAAACCCTGATCTCTTCCGGATCTTTTAATTGTCTAAAAACTATTTACAAAAGTCTTTTTAAATTAAAATAAATAAATAAATAAACAAAATGTTTTGTACCAGGGAGGAAGCCTGGCCTGTAGGCCAGGCCACCTACTACCCAGGTAGCCCCAAACACAAACCCTAGCTACCCTAACCATCTAACCCTGCCGCCGCCAACCTACCACCCTGATCACACACTCCACTGCCCGCATCCAACCCAGCGAGTCACACTGCGTGTGGCGCAACGCACTCGGCATGCATGCCATGTCCATGTCACGTCCCTCCCTCTCCGCGCCTAGAACCCCGGCCCGTAGTGCCCTGGCCCCACATCAACGTGACATGCCCCGCAGACCAAACTCGACGCTTGCTCCTCTCCAACCTACCCTGCTCCCTCCTCTCCCTCCTCGCTCGATGCGTCACCGCCCGCATCGCACCCCCCACCGATGCGGCACCGCCTGTCTCATCGCCAGCATCGCTAGAGCCCCGCCTCCGCCGCCTCGAATATCCACGAAGCCACGGCCCCTGTCTCCAGCACAGTGCTATGTGCTGCACCAGGTCCCGCCAGACCGCTTGTCTTCTCCTTGAGCTTTGCCGCCAGGAGCTCTGTGTTGCCCTCGTGCCTCCCATAGATGCCCCATCTCTCACCAAGATCGGTTGCGCCCACCGTACTCCGCGCGCCCTCTCCATCTAACGCAGCTCACCGATATCGGAGCCTGTTGACCTCACCGCCTCGAGCTCCATGGTGTGACTGCCACCATGGGTCCTCCTCTATCCCCGCCTCTTGCCACCGCTCAATGCCAACGCCTGCGTGCACCCACCATCGTACGTGCTGCCACCTCCCGGATAGCTCGCGAGGCCTCTGTCCTGCCGAGTCGCACCGATCCCTACCCCGCGCTCACCTCCAAGCCCCGTCGTCGGTCTTGCCCGTCACTGCCCTGCGTTGCGCCCAGGCACGCCCTCGTCTAATCCATGCCGCCATGAACCTTTGCGGACTCCTCAACACGCGCGTGTCCCAGGATGTCGTCCTTCTCGTGCCAAGACCATCCATTGCACCGGTGCGCCCCAATGATAGTTGTGAGATTCGACACATTTTTTATGGCTTTTATTGATGGTTTTCTCCCAGTTTTGATCGTTTTCTAGCTTTACCTCACACTAATACTACGGTAGCGAAGAAAACTTAGTTTTTAATGTGCGTTTTAGGTTCTGAATGACAACAGATGGTTTTAACTATAGAAACACAATATTCTAGAGAAAACAAGCAAGTATCGCTTTGGAAGCACTCGAGAGGAGCATACAGAAGCTTTAACGAGCAACTATACGGCGGGAATATTTTTCCAGCCGTATAGTTCCCGCTGTATAGTTGCCACCGCCTATGTCTTGTCAAAAGGGACAACTTCCTTGAAGGGACTAAGGACAAAACACAACGCAGTAGCCACCATACCATCTAGAAGGGAGAAAGAAGAGATCTGAAGAAGAAAGGGGAAGACGTTCTTCATCTCGCTCCACGATCTTCGACCTCCTAGCCAATACACCCACGTAGCCACTACTTCTACTAGAGAATGAGAGAGGGATCTCCACCTTGCAAGACTAGGGTTTGAGATTGTTTCTTCCCTTCTTAAATTGTGTTGGATATTTTTCTAGTCTTATTATGGATCTCCACAGTAATACAAAGACAAATTCCCTTTATTTGATTATATTGATGATCCGTTCTTCTCTCATGTGTGAGTAATTTCCTTGGGCGTGGGAGATGTAGGGGATTGGTGAGATGTGATGTGCCTTCATATATTTTCCATTAGTGTGTGATTGATTCTAATTACTATATTATGTGTGCTTGACTATCTATGGGATGCCTAATGCTTGTTGTCCAATTAAGGGCCCAGACAACATGATGTTTTGTTCTACATAGATAAGATCTTGTTCGCTAGTGGACCGGCGACCCTCGGGTGATACGGGGATATCAATGCAAAAACTAGTACACTCGAGGATAACGAGGAACCACTGTGCTTATTGCATAAGTCCGATCCAAGGAGCTTAATCGCTAAGCGACCTGAAGGGTCTTAATCGTCTAGTGTCTGACCATGGTTTTGGTAACAGGCTAGTATGATTATTGAAGTTGAGATGAAATCTACCAAGAGGAGTTTCGGCTAATTATGGGTTATTCGCCTACACATATATTTATAAGATTATAATTGTTACATTTATCATTCACCCACCTGGCATAGTCACTATCACCATGAACTGAATCTCCTCGCGCCTTCTTTTGCCATCTGCAGGAAACAACAAACAACCAAGTCATTCTTTACTTTTATGCTTTATATTTCTGAAGTTTACATTTTAGTTCTATATAAATACATCTCAAATAATCAAAACTCATTCTTATTCCAAAACTTGCAGTCAATTTACTCGAAGATCTATGACAACTTCGGGTGTGACAGAGACTTCACCCATAAACACTTAACTTTGGGCTCCCTGTGGGATCGATATCTATACTTCAAACTATCTATAAACAATGTGTGCACTTGTAGACATCAAGCTATTTTCTGGCGCCGTTGTCAGGGAGCTAAGCGCTAAGTGTTTGTATTTTGACATTTCAGGTGTTGCTACTACAAAATGTTCTCCCTATGAGACAAAGGGTTAACATGCTCTAGTAGGACCTATCTACCGGATTATATTGAGTGCGTGCTTGCTCAAAGGCGCGAAGATATTATTGAAAAAAATAGATCAAATAAAGTTGAAGTTGAAAACCTAAGTGATATTATGGAAATCATGTCTATTTACAGGACAACTCATATGAAACCTGAGAAAAATCTCAGGGAATACAGTGCTCCAAGTTCTAAATTTCTTAAACAACCAATAGAATTCCCTAATCCTGGAGTTAGATAATATTGATTTGATGGTGGAATTATTAAAAATTTGCAAGAAAAAGCTTTCAGTGGAAGGGAAGACGAAGACTCAGGAAGACATATTAGAGAGTTCGACGATGTGATAACATTGTTTGGACCAAAAGGTTTGCCAAGACACTTTTCTCGTCTAAAATTATTTCGTTGGTCTCTTAAAGGTAAAGCTCTAGACTGGTTATATTCTCTCCCTCACCATTACATTAAATGTTGGGAAAACTACATTGTTAAATTCTTAAATAGGTTTAATCCTTTTAAAAAGGTAACTGAACTAAGAAAGAATATAGGCAACTTTAGTCAGAATGTTGGAGAAAACTACCCACAAGCATGGGAAATATTCTTTGGAATGATCAATAGTATCCCTAATCATGGATATTCTGAATCAACTATTTGCCATTTATTTTACCACGGTATTAATACTTAATGTAGAGAGTTGCTTGACTTCTCAGCAGGAGGATCAATAAATACTTTAACTATTAAAAAATGTTTGGAATTGAGGTCTACTAGGGCTAAGAATGATTCTTTATATAATCCTAATTTTGGCACTAAGCCAGAAAGGGATACTTCGGATAACTCCTGATCTTATGCCTGAGGTACGCAAAACAATGAAAGAAAAAGGTATACCTTCCGAACTTGTTAAGGAAAACAAAGTAGATTTGTTAAAAGTTTTAAATGAAGAAGATGAAACTAGAAAAGTTTTTCAAGAATTAAAACATCAACAAGTAAAATCTCATAATAACTTGCATAAGAATTTCCAAAAACACAAAAAGATTTTGGCGGAACTCATTGAAAATTATGATGAGATCGGCCAAGAAATAAAAGTATTTCACAAGTATCTTAGTATGATTGAAACCCAGTGTGAAAAAATAGCATCTGGTTATCAAATTTTTCTTCGTGATGATAAAGATATTCATGTTTCTACTAATGTTGTCACAAGAAGGGGTACAGTTGTTACATGACCCTTAGGACCACTTGAATATGAAGCTGAAAAAGAGCGAAAGGAAAAGGTCTTCCTCGAAGCAAGCCAAGAAGATGATACATTGGTTGATCCTCAAGATGAAACTAAAACACAAGATCAAACCAAGGAGGACCAGAATGATGCACAGGATAACCATTATGATTCTGATGCAGAGATGGTTGATCCAAGAGAAGATAAAGAGATAAGCAAGGAAGATGAAGTTATTGTAGTAGAAAAGAAGAAAAGCAATAAGCAACAACAAAAGAAAGCAATGAAAGAGCCTGACCCCCCACAAAAGGTAAAAGACAAGAGTAAGTGAGGCGAGAAAAAGCTTCCTTATCCAGATCAAAAAAAAAGAAAGCACCAGATCAGGTAATTTATAATTCTCTTACAAAGGCACTTAGTGACCTTTGTCTAGAAATTCCATTTGCGGATGCAATCAAAGTTCCTACTTATACCAAATTCCTTTGTGATATTCTTAGTATAAAGAAAGAAATAACTGAAACTATTGCCATGGTAACTAGTTATCTTGCTAATGGGAAGCTGTTGTCTAAGTCTGGAGATCCTGGAATACCAACTATTTCATGCTCAATAGGTAAAATTGATATTCACAATGCCTTGTGTGAACTAGGAGCGGGAGTTAATGTAATGCCATAATCCCTCTATAAAAGGTTAGGATTAGGGGAGTATTCTCCTACTACTATCACTTTACAGATGGCTGACAAGTCCACTAAACAACCCATTGGTATGATTGAGGATGTTTTACTTAGAATAGATGAGCATGTTATTCCCAATGATTTTATTATTCTTGAAATGCTAGGAGATGAAAGATTATCTATAATGCTGGGAAGACCTTTCCTTAGTACTGCAGGTGCATCAGTAGATTGTGTTGAAGGAAAGATGATCTTCAATGTTTATGATGCTGAAATCATCCGGTATTTTCCAAAGAAGCTAGAAGTAGAAGAAAGATATATTCCACCGGCAAAACGAGTTCATGTGGTAAGTGCCTTTGATAGGGGGCAACCCAAGGTAAGAATTCGAGAACAGAAATGAGGTTGAGTTACTCAACCATTCTTAATAAATGCTTAATGGGAGTCAACCCATCTTATTAATAAAATAGATTAGAGAATAAAAGGTTCATCACATCCCTACCACTTTTTTCACAGATATTCTTGGGGAAGCGCGCCCGTGAAGATGCAACTATCAAAAAGTAGTAGAAACATTGATTGAATGAATTTAGAATATGAATAAAAATTAAAGTTTGAGTTTTTCATCTAAAGAAGCTAAAATTTTGCTTTTAATACGCCAATGTTGGTCCACAGTTTCTACTATCAATTTTCTGTCAAAAATAAGGTATTTCTCTAAGTTTTGGGATAAGAAGGTATTCCCAGAGAAATAGAATTTTTTGATGATTACTGATGGTTTAACGACCAACTATACGGCAGGAATAAAAATTCCGGCCATATAGTTCCAGTCGTATAGATATCTTTGCCATTAACAAATTTTCTTCGAAGACACAGAGAGTTTAATGACCAACTATATGGCAGGAATAAAAATTCCGGCTGTATAGCTCCGGTCGTATAGATATCGATGCCTTCGTACAAAATTCTCTGAAAGGTACGGAGAGTTTAACGACCAACTATACAGCGGGAATACAAATTCCGGTTGTATAGCTCCGGTTGTATAGATATAGATGCCTTCATAGAAATTTATCCCAAAGATACTGAGAGTTAAACGACCAACTATATGGCGGGAATAAAAATCCCGGTCATATAGTTCCGGTCGTATAGATATCGATGCTAGTTTTAGAAATTTATTTCGAGGGACTGACGGTTTAACGGCCAACTATACGGCAGGATCGTTGCGATCTGTCCGTATAGTTGTGTCTGTATAGATGTCTTCTGCATAAAGAAACCCTAGTTGGCGGCACCGCCGCAACTATATAGGCGGAGCAACATCACCCGCCCGTATAGTTCCGGCCGTATAGTTTGGTGCGACCACAAATTCACACTAGGGCGGCTAGGTTTTCCTACCCTCCTCATTATTTCTCTCATATTCTCTCTCCAAACCTCTCAAAATCCACCTAGAACTCTTGATTTTCGCGGATTTCGTTCGTTTGAGTGGGGGAATCAATAGATATGTATGTTTCTCTCCCTATCCATGCTTTATTTTTAGATTTCCATGGTTGAAACTCTCACATTTATCTAATGGATGAACTCAAGCTTATTTTGTTTACCTATTAATTTCTCACGTTAGGACCACGTAGGATTGTTCATATATCATGTAGAAACTATATGCCCAAGGTTTTATGGTGAAATTTTTCAGTGCATCACGATGCACAAAATCGGTAACCTCTTTCATTCGAGTAAGCGCCAACAGAGTGAGGGCTCGAGCTCGGGGTCCCAAGCCTCGCACAACTCCAAGTTGGACATTGCCTCATCGAGGAGGGTGCTGCCCACACATTGGGCGGACCACATCTTTCTCGCCACGGCAGGTTTGAAGGCGGACTTTGACCTCATGTGCAACAGGGAAGGGTTGGTGGTACTTGGCTACGCAAGCCATGATACCTACACTGAGCTTACCCATGAGATCCTTGCCTCCTTCTACGACGACCACGGGGAGAAAGGTAATATGTGCATGATAAGCTTCACGATGAACCGTCAGCACTACAAAATAAATTTCGAAAATTTTGCAATGCTTTCAGCTTCCCTCATGTTGGGGAGCCTACTGTTACTAACATCTATAGCGTCACAAGTGGAGAGACTTGGGAGGTTATTTCTGCTAATGGTGGCAGATAATTTTACTAGAAGAAGATATCCACCATTCAGGACCCAACCATCCGCTACTATGCTTTGTTCCTCGCTAACACACTACTGGGAAGAGGTGACACCGGTTCCATGGCCAATGCGGACATGACAATGATCACCAAGGCTCTCTTCCCCACTTCACCGCAAAGCCCCAATCCTAGAGCTCTACTCATCCAGCACCTTTGCCACCAAAGCAACAAGACCAAAGGTGATATTCGCATTAGTGAATTGGTAACCCACCTTGCCCATGCATTAAATATTATACTACCTGTTATGGAACAGTTGACGGCTCCAAACTCATGGACGTCAAGTATTTGACTGCTTGTGGCTTCCTTGGTGTTTACCATCCTAACCGGAGGCTCCGAGCATATCAATTCAGTTATCTTGGTGATGCACAGGGTGAGCAGGTTTGGTTGCCCTTCCCCCAAGCCTTCTTGATTATGGAGAAGAACACTTGGATCCTCACCAAGTACCAAGTGATGGAGATCATGGCCGAACTCCATCCCGATGAAGAGGAAGGTGAAGAAGGAGGGCAGCAGGATGAGCAGGAGCAGGAGTAGGAGGAAGAGCAGGGACACAACCCTCCTTGGGAGGGACAGCAGCAGTAGCAAGGGGGAGCCTAGCACCCGTGGCCCAACCAGCCACAGCAGGGGTACAGCTACGTCCCCTATCAGGAATTCCAGCAGCTCAACCAGCGCATTGGGGAGATCGACCACACTCTTCAGAAAGTGAATGAAGATGTGAGTACTTTGACTCACAACTTCAGTCACTTCATGACCCACTTCCCCGACTACTACTAGCAGTATCCGCACTAGCCGCCAAATGACGGCAACAACTAAGCCTGGTAATAGCTTAAGCTTGGGGAGGCTTGAAAACCTCTGAAATTTGCATTCATGTTTTTATTTCTTCTTTTGATTTATTTTATTGAAATTTTCATGTTTATTTTCAGTTTTGCATTCCTAAACCAAAAATACAAAAAAATATTTGTAGCTTTATTTGCAAGTTCATTTCTTTGTTTCTCTCGGAGATTGTGTAATTTTATGTGATTTGGCAATATGGAAATACAGGAGAGGTTTGACTCAAATACGAGAACGAAGCAAGCAAGAAGAGGTATCACATTCCTTTCATCACCCTCTTTGCAACCTTAAATTGATCCTACAATTATTTACTTGCTTGCAATGGAGTCACTCCCTACTTAGCTTCTTATCCTACAAATTCTATTCCTTTGCTAGTGTCTCCTTTTTAGCATTGAAACAATTAGCAATGAACTTGGTCAAAAATACTTCCTACATTTTTACAACAAGAGAAAGTGTCTGAAAGATGACTTGAGTCCATGTTTAGCCTGAAGAATTTAATTTTAGAACTACTCCATCCCATTTGAGCTTAATAATAGACTCAATAGTACCCTTGATTGAAACTGTTTGATAAAATGGATACTTCGAAGTAGTAGAGATTATGCCACCACTTTTTCTAAATAATTACCGTAAGATATTGCTTTATGTGTGTCATTATAACTCTGTCGTGCTCCCTGGAGAACTATTAACTCTGCTGGCCAATGAACGATCTAAATGTGGGAAACCACTTGATTTCATCTATTGAGTGATGTAAACGTCTGTAGCAACAATGCTATGATAGGTAAAATCTTTAGTCTCCTCATGGTTTCACGTTCCAAGTGAAGTTGCAGTACTCCTCTAACCCATTATTGCTCAACAATTATTTATTGGCATGGTCACGAGTGCACAACACAGCCCCAATTAACATGTTAAAAATAGTGGCATGATTTCTCTATGAAAGAGCTGAAGTTTTTGAAAGACAAAAGAAAGAAAAAGGTGCTTTGAGAGTCTTGAAATTTTGACATGGGAGTAGATGAGTTGTTATTAAATTAAATATTTTGATGCCAACTTGAGTACTCTTAAATGGTTTAAAATAAACAAGAACAAAAAGTTTTTGTCTCTCAACGAAGAGAGACACGAAAAGAATTTGTCTCACTTTCCTAGCTAAAACTTTCGACACTTGCTTGGGCATATAATTTATTTGCTAACAAGATATACATGGTTAGGAAGTGGACTCAGTGCAATCTTGTGAATACTTGTATGATCACATTTAAGATTACCTGGATTGTGAAGAAAAGAATTTGACACCAATTCAAACTTGTGAGTTCCTTTATTTTCAGTCTCGAATCTCTGCTATTCTTCCTTATTTCCTTGTCACTCGAGGGCAAGCAACATTTAAGCTTGGGGAGTTGATAGCTGTGAGATTCGACACATTTTTGATGGCTTTTATTGATGGTTTTCTCCTGGATTTGATTGTTTTCTAGCTTTACCTAACACTAATACTTCAGTAGCAAAGAAAACTTGGTTTTTATTGTGTGTTTCAGGTTTTGAATCTCAACAGAAGGTTTTAACTATAGAAACACAATATTCTGGAGAAAACAAGCAAGTCTCGCTTTGGAAGCACTCGAGAGGAGCATATAGAAGCTTTAACAAGCAACTATACGATGGGAATATTTTTCTGGCTGTATAGTTCCCGCCGTATAGTTGCTACCGCTTCTGTCTTGTCAAAAGGGACAACTTCCGTGAAGGGACCAAGGACGAAAACACAATGCAGCAGCCGCCATGCCATCTAGAAGGGAGAAATAAGAGATTTGGAGAAGAAAGGGGAAGACGTCCTTTATCTCGCTCCACGATCTTCTACCTCCTAGCCAATACACCCCTGTAGCCACTAATTGTACTAGAGAGAGAGAGGCATTTCCACCTTGCAAGACTAGGGTTTGATATTGTTTCTTCCCATCTTGAATTGTGTTGGATATTTTTCTAGTCTTATTGTGGATCTCCACAGAAATACAAATATGAATTCCCTTTATTTGATTATATTGATGATCCGTTCTTCTCTCATGTGTGAGTAATTCCCTTGGGCGTGGGAGATGTAGGGGATTGGTGAGATGTGATGTTCCTTCTTATATTTTCCATTATTTCGTGATTGATTCTAATTACTATATTATGTGTGATGGACTATCTGTGGGATGCCTAATGCTTGTTGTCCTACATAGATAAGATCTTATTCGCTAGTGGACTGGCGACCCCGGGTGACACGGGGATATCAATGGAAAACTAGTACACTCAAGGATAATGAGGAGCCACTGTGCTTATTGCATTAGTCCGATCCAAGGAGCTTAATCGCTAAGCGACCTGAAGGGTCTTAATCGTCTAGTGTCTGACCATGGTTTTGGTAATAGGGTAGTAGGATTATTGAAGTTGGGATGAAATCTACTAAGAGGAGTTCCGGCTAATTATGGATTGTTCGCCTACACATATATTTATAAGATTATAATTGTTAAATTGATCATTCATCCACCTGGCACAGTCAATATCACCATGAACTGAATCTCCCCATGCCTTCTTTTGCCATCTACAGGAAATAACAAACAACCAAGTCATTCTTTACTTTTATGATTTATATTTTTGAAGTTTACATTTTAGTTCTATTTAAATACATATCAATTAATGAAAACCATTCTTATTCCAACACTTGCAGTCAATTAACTCAAATACTTGTGACAACTTCAGGTGTGACAGAGACTTCACCCATAAACACTTACCTTTGGTCTCCCTGTCGGTATCTATACTTCAAAACTTGCTACAAACGATATGTGCACTTGCAGACACCACCCAACACGGTCCTAGGCGCATGCATGAATCTGGCCATACATTCGTTTTGTCCCTTCCTACCCCTCCATGATTTGTGTTCTATCCCTGTATCGGTGATGTGACACTGAAAATACTGGAGTTGTGATGTGTTGTTGTTGAACTGAGGAGAACAGTGGAAATGGAGTTGATGTGTGTTGGAGTTGGACACAAGACCGTGGAGATATGGTGTTGCCCTCTTTGGTTTTTGTCAAGATCTTCCAAAGCTCACAATGGTGGGGGACTAAGTTTGTCACATGGCTAAAGCCTTCACTGAAGCACAAGATCTACTTCCTGGAATCGAAGGACGTTGTACGCCAAGAGCTCCTTCCCGGATCCTCAAACCATAAAGGCTCAACCCTGAATAACGAACCCCGGCATCAGCGTCATGCTCTCCTTCATGGACAACAAGACCCCGTTCCTGGAGGCAAAGACCGATCTCGTTGACCCCTAGACCCTTGAAACCCAAGATCACCGGAACCCTATGTGTGATCCTAAGCCCCTATATTTTATAACATAATATTTAATTGTACATATTGATTTGTACATGCTCGCATGCATATGTTGGGGTTTGGGGGAATTTTGTCAGATCATATAATAATTAAATATGGAGACTAGATGCGGGCTAATCTAGTCTTATCTTGGCTCCATTTAAATTTGTGTAGTGAACTGATGCCATGTTTTGCCTTGTTCAGTCAACATTTAAATTGCGGGGTATCTAAACAACTTGAACCATATAATTAATTGTTGGGACTCCGGTTCCGCTTAATGTTGCCTAGTTGCATCGCACCTTTGCCATGCCATACATCATACATGCATCATGCCCGATCTTCTGCCGAAGTATTAAATAGTGCATCTGGTGTTTCTTCTAGTGCTTTGCTTCTTCACGGATTATGAGTGGATGCGAGTGTCGACCCGATCTTCGGTGAACCTTCGGTAGTGTTTTCAGGCGAGCAGTCTCCCCCTTTCTACCTATTTTCCATTTATAGACTTTACTTCCTCATGTTGATCTATTTCTATCCGTGTTGCGATGCTTTAGTTTCTGTGCACCATTTATATTCCTTGCATCCCCTATATTGCCTTGGACACATCCTATTGCCTGTTGTTTGATAGACAGTTGGCCTTGCGAGTAATAGTTGCTTGCTCAGGTGCTACTTTGCGTCGTTGTCGTTCCACCGTTTTTAGGAGGTTGGCACATGCTTAATGGTGGAGATGATCATGGCTTTAATTACAACTTGACAAATAAAATGCTAGGAATAGATATAACTAAGGCAGAGGCATCAGTGGGCAACAGCTAATATTTGGTTCTTAACCGCTCACTTGTGTCTCGTAGGCCCTGAGTACTTGATACATGTTCCTTGACTACCACACTATCTACATGTGGGACCATGAATCCCCTTAGCCAGAGCTTGATTCATTTCTTATTTCTTGGGGCCACAAACTAGTTTGGGGATTTATTACTATACTATACTTATGCCATGCTTTACTGCTTATTTACGATTACACGTGGAGTGTTGTACTATTCAGGAACCCTGTACGTTTATGCTGTATCAACAAGCCCAGTCACACTTTCGGGTTCCTAGTCATTTACCGTCATCGTCACAAACCTTGGGCCCGTCTCGGAGCCGGCCAACTTCGTTATGGGTAGCTTATTGGGGTAGCCCCCTGAAATATTTTATAAATCTTGTGATTGCTTTGTCGTGATGCCTCGCCGAGTTTTATTTAGTTTTTCTGAGGTTGATCATGTGTGTGTTGCTATTTGTGCACCCCTGCAGGGTAAATATTTCTCACAGCCGTGTCTGCGGTTATGGACAACTTGGAACACAATATCTCCATTACAGACAACCATAACTAAAGTAGTAATGTAAATTTGACTTTGACATGTCTAGTAAGCAGTTTCACTACAATGGAATGAGTAAATAAAAGTGACAACAACTACTGGTTTTGGGATGTCCCATGCTAATGGAATTTGGCTAGTAAGTATTGCAACTAAAACGGAATTAGGGATATTAAAACTGAACCAAAAGGGAGCTCTCTCACACTCTCAACATTTTTGGCCGTCCGATTGTCCTTCCTAATCATTTCTGGCCATTAGATCTGCTGCTATTCCCGCATTGGGCCGAATGTCCCTGAGGGAAGCTTCTCTAGAGATCAAATCCGCCCGTTGTGGTTAACTGGGCCTGGATGCTCCCACTGGATCTCAACAAAGTGCACACGTATGAGATCGATCATTCACTTCCCCTCCCGCCCCTCTCCCATCGGTTCGATGGCGGCAGCGAGCCGGCGACTGCGTCCTGTGGCCTACCCACCATACATTAGAGACGCAGCGACACATGCTATGCTCATATGACGATTGATCCATACCATGACGCACCACCAACAGACTTCTCACATGGTCTCGATCCTCCACCTGTTCGTGTGGTATCCTGAGGTATTCACCACTGCTCCTTCCCACGGCTCTGTTCCTCATGCCTTCTTTGTTGAATCCAGGACCTTATTAATACTAAAAGAATTTGATCCCAGGGGTGGCTCATGCCATGGGGCCTATGGTGTGTCAGTTGGAATCAAGACTCAAGATAGGATGGCAGACTGCAAAAACCATATGAAGGCAACGACAACTATGGCTGGAAAGTATTCTTTCCAGTCTCAGCGGGGCGGTTGTTCCTGTAGACCTGTTCTATTAATATTTTTACCTAATTAGGTTGTATTGATGGACGTGATAATCTGGAAAATCACACAAGGAAAAATGAAGTGATATTTTTCATGGCAAATTATTTATTTGGGATTTGTACTTTTCTTGCCATCTTCATCTAGTTCTCTTATCTGCGGGCTCTAGAATGCTAAAGTTATATTATTCCATCGGAGGTACAATTTCCTTTAGAAGTGAAAAACAAGAATGCAGAGGTACATTCTTTTAGCTGGGCATATACTTTACGATTTGTTGTTTCGAGTACTGCTACAGTATCTTGACAGTTGGTTAAATCTCTAACCATTCATTGAAATAACATGGGGAAAAGTGCTGATTTAAGTGACTGAAAGCAAACAAATGTCTAGAGCATCTTAACTTTTCGTTTCACTATATGTCAGCACCTAAAATTTACACTCGCCCATCACATGGAATATCTTTCCCTAAATCATGTATACCAATTTCAGTTTATTACTAATGATGCTAATACATTAGGTAGTACTATCTTTGCTCTCTAATTTGTTAGTGAGTTGATTTACTAGGGTATAGAATCGGCACTTTTTTTTATATGTGATAAGCTATCTCTAACCAAATGTGATTAAACCTGACAAGCTGGCCACAAGCAAGCAGCTTTTTTTCAGATAGTTGAGAAAGCATGGGCATGCCTCCTCACGACCTCGGGAATATATATGAACAACAAAATAACCCGAATCAGCCCCCGCGGTAAATAAACAGGTGTGGAGCCAAGTAGAGCCGACTTGTAGCCTGCAGCCGCGTGTGGGTAGGCTCAAGCCAGCGCTGTTGAAATCGAAAAATAGTAATCATCCTTCAAATGTTGTCAAGATTATGGTATGTTCAGGTTTTGGTAAGCATGATGATGAGATCTTTGTATTGGTGCAATACCCATGGGCTGGGGGCGTAGATATTAGAACCTTTATCCGCTAGACCAAATTATAGTATTATCTTGCGTATGAAATAAGTATCACAAGTGCATTGAGATTGTTCAATAATTCTTAGAAATATGTACTCTCCAGATTTCCTTAAGTGTTAGTGTTGCCTTATTCTTTTCTTATATATCTGTAATGCTTTTCCTAAATATTTTAAAATTTATGCGCTTTTCGTTGTGATCCTTTTCCCAACGGAAGCTTTAATTTATTTTAGTAGCCAAGTAGACCCGGATCAATTAAAATAAATTTATCCGTGAAACCATCCTAATTCAGAAATAATGCACTTGAGACCCAAACTCGAACCAACTACAAGTCCAATACACAAAGAAAAAAGTCTAGCAGATTACACCCGATATATGAGTAACTTAATGTAAAATTCCGTATTTTATATCTCAATAGATTTTATGAATAAAATCCAACCATTTTATTATAGTAATAGAGGGGCGTGGCAAAGCGCGCCAACATGATCTAGTGTTTAACTAAAACCGCCCACTGCTTATGATATCAGGATGACTCGTGCTATCTATATTTGACTAGTAAGTGCTGGAACCATAATGGAATGAATAAAACTACCAACTGTGTGAGTTCCTCGATTTGACTTCCTCGTTTGGTCCCGAGGGGGAATACCAGGTGGGGTATGATTGGTGTTAGTTTTCAGGTTGGTTCCGAATAGGTCTTTCTTATCCCCCTCTAATAGCTGACAGTTGTATCGAGTCTCTATAGGTTGTGTAGTGCATGCTTTCCTGCTGCTTCAGTCCACCATACCTATGTAGGGGAGAGCTCCCGAATTCTAGACTCTCCATGTACTAGCCTCAGTGTTGACCGCTCTCTTTTTCCTCTGCCCTTTGTTAGCACCCCTTTTTTTTGCAGGTTTGAGATCGACGTCGTTAGCAGGGTTACCCTTCTAGCTTGGGCTAGGCAGGGTTATGGATGTCATTGGTTATTCTTCAGGGCTCTTAGCTCAATTTTCTTCTTATCCGTACTCGGATGTTGTATCGTTTTTAAGGTGATTTGGATCTTTCTACTGTATATCTGTATTCTTGACTCGTTGATTCGTTGTTGTATATATATGTTCTGTGGGTTCCATTGTGAATTATTGTATAATGATATTACTTCATTTTCCAACCGCACGCAAGTGCCTGGTGGGCATTCTTGAATCGTTTCTATGTGGGTTTGGTGGAAAGCGCTAAAATCTGCATAGGACCGATTCGAGGGTGTTACAAAGTGGTATCAGAGCCCAGCAGTTGCGATACCCCACTGGTCCAGCTTGTAGGATAACCTAGCTAACAGCCGATGTAGAGTGTCAAAACTAGTTTCAAAATCAGTTGGATAGATCTGATTAGGTCTGATTTTACTCCTTAACTCTATGCTATTCTCCTCTTACCTCACGTGTTTTAAATTTGTTCTCTTACCTTTCTTCGAGTCTAGGATTTCTCATGGTTGGGTTTCTGTCGTACCTTCAGGGTTCCGCTTCCTCCCTTTTATAACAATGGTGCTACAATCCTCAAATCTGCATCTCGTTGTTGTTCCCTTCGTCCAACCTTTTTGGTCCTTGAACTCTTTATCTGTATCTACGCTTTGATGGATATCTGAATCATTGAAAAACATTATGAGAATGATGAGCATTGGTGAAGTTGGAGTATACCTTGAGCATGTGTTGTTCATGCCAATGGAACCATTGTGGAACCTAATCATTGTGTTTTTCATACGATTTCTTTTGTATCTTCTGATGGTTTCCAAAGTGACGACATCATCTATAGCAGAAGAGCCTACATCAATCCTTTGTTTTTGAACATCACTTATTAAGATCTTTAGTCTGAATTCCAAGAGTTGGTTGCACAGTTCTTTTGTTCATGTACATAGTAATGATTTGAGTTCGAGATGGAGTAGCTACCATACCACTACTCTTATCATTTGCTCTTGTACATTAAACTGTCGAGACCTCTACCTTCATCTTTCGTTTCTCCAGAGTGTTCTCTCGATGAACGTGAACAATGACCTCTTGTTGGTGGTGGCGCCAATTTCAAGATGGACCAAGAATCCTTGTTAGTGGTGTCACGAGGATCCACATGAAGCGCGAATAATTTGCTAATCAGCCTTCTTCCCCGTACCATGAGGCGGATCTCGAGGGCGAGATTCATTGTTAGTGGTGTCGAATTGTAGCATGTGGCACCCTGCTAAAACCACTACTAGAAAATCGCTGTGTTTTTGTGCATTCCATCATCATGACCGCATGCTCATGTCATCATGCCACATTGCATTTGAGCATCGCCGTCATCATGCACATGTGTGTCTGAAACTATTTTCGAAAACCTCGTTTTGTTTTCTAAACGCTCCGTCTTTTTTTTAAATTAAACTCCGGATCTCTAGATTATTTTGCTTCGTCTAAAAACAGTTTCTAAAAGCCTTGTTGTGTTAAATAAAATAATTATATTATTTCAGGGGGCAGCCGATCCAGGCCCGAAATGGCCCAGCCAGCCACCCCTGATAAACAAAATCAGAGCAATCCTAGTCTAAACCCTAACCCCTCCCCACCTTGTCGTCTCTCTCTCTCTCCCACCCCGCCTGGCCACGTCACCAGCCACTTCCTCCACCCTCCACATCATCCCGTCCACTCCCAGGCCGCCACCTCACCTCCTGGCCCCACCCCCTGTCTCCCATCCACACACGCCACACAGCACACAGCCACCCACACCTGCCCCAACACCACACGCACGCCAGCCCGCTCCCATCCTCCCATCCCGATCCACCCGTTACCACCCACCTACTCCGTCGCGGGCCCCACCCCCGCTGACGCGCCCCGCTCCTGTCTCCTCCCATATCGGCCTCTCTCCCTCCTCGTCATCGCTTCATTGCGGCCTGCCTCCTCTTCCGTGCCTGCCCGCTCGAGCCCGCCCTGAGCGCCAGCCCTCGCCTCATCTGCGCCACCTAGTCCTCCTTCCCTGGCTCGGCCCTGCCCAAGCTCGCCTCAGCCTCGACGCCGTCGCTAGGAACCTCCTCTGCCGCCGCCAGGACCGTCTCGCCGGCCGCCGAGGGCGCCTCCTCGCTCGCCTCGCACGACCCATGCTCTCTCTCCTGCAGAGCCGCGTTGTCCTCTCCTCCTCCCTTCGCGCTACTCTCGCTCCACCTTCCTGCCGCTGCACTCCCTGCTGCGACCCGTCCTCCCCGCGTCCGTCGGCCGCCGGCCAACACCGCCCGCCACCGTCCCGTCTACCTCGGCCCAGATGCGCCGTCGCCTCCTCTTCCCGTGCTCGCCGCCGCGCAGTGCTCCCCGGCCACCGCTCCTCCAACGCCGTCCTGGTGCCCTCTGCCAGCGTCGCCCTGCGCTGCCTCAACGAGTTCGGCCACCTGTTCTGTTCTACGCCGCCCTAGTGCTCCACAACGGCCTTCCTGATGTTGGTTCATGTCCATGTTAATGGTGTTATGTGGTGATGCTCCAGTGCATGCCTTTGTGTACCAAGGTTGGCCACCAAGATCTTCGGCTACCCTCCGCGCACAAGTCAAACAAGTACCTTGAGGGCGATGGCGAGCGGCCACGAGCTCGACTTCCGCTACATAACCGAGTCCGACACCACCAAACCAAGAGGAAACCCAAGTTCTCCGTCCCCCCAGATGATCAGACCATCGGTAGGAACCCGAAGCACCCCGGAGTACCACTCCAAGACATCCGACACCAAGTCCACCAACGAACATCGACGCAAGTCCATGACCGATGATCAAGATGGGATCCGAAGACCGAACCCTGGCGCGCCAAGTTCTCCGACCCCGAGGGCTGATCCATTGGAACGCTAAGACCTCCTTCCGTACCCGAGTTCTTCTTCACAGGCGTCAAGATCTCCTACACGGACCCGAAGACCACCGGTACCCGATTCATTCAAGTTTGCCATCGACGGCAAGGTCGACCGCTTGGAACCCAAGTGCTCCGTCACGACACGACAAGTTCTCCATCTTGTATCCGAACCTCGGTGTTCCCGTCAAACCCTGAGACCGGACCCCGGACCCCCGGAACCCAAGATCTTTCGAACCCAGATGTGTGACCCATGCCTCTATTTTTATAATATGACATATACCTGTCGCCTCATTAAATCATCATGCTTGCATACATGTCATCTGGTGGGTTGGGTTAAATAGTCGATTCACCTAAATTAAATATGGAGTCTATATGCGGACTATTCTAGTCTTATTTCGGACTCCATTTAAATTTGTGTAGCGAACCGATGCCTTGTTTTGCCTTATTAAGACAACATTTAAATTGAGGGGTAGATAAATAACTTGAACCATATCATTATTTGTCGGGACCCCGGTTCCACTTAATATTGCCTAATTGCACCGCATCTGCATCATATCATAATCATGCCGGATCTTCTGTCGTAGTATTAAATATTGTATCCGGTGTTTCTGCTAGTGTTTTCTTCTTCGCGGATTAGACCGATGAGTGGATGCGAGTATCAACAAGTTCTCCGGATATGATCCTTCTGCAGTGTTCCCCAGGCGAGCATCTCTTCCCCTTCTACCTATTTTGCATTTGTAGTCTTTATGTCCTCTTGTTGATCTATTGCTATCTGTGTCGCGATGCTTTAGTTTCCGTGCACCATTTATACTCCTTGCAGCCTCTATATTGCCATGGACACATCCTATTGCCTGTTCTTTGATAGATAGTCGGCCCTGCGAGTCGCAGTTGCTTGCTTCTGTGTTGCTTCGCGTCGTTGGCGTTCCACCATTGACGGCAAGTTGGCACATGACAAATGGTGGAGATGCTTTATGGTGGAGATGATCATAACTTTAAATACAACTATTTAATTGCTAGCAATAGATATAACTAATGCAGAGGCATCGGTGGGCAATAGATGTTATTTGGTTCTTCCACGCTCACTTATGTCCCGTAGGACCCCGAGTACTTGATACCTGTTCCTTGACTATCGCACTATCCACATATGGGACCATGAATCCCCTTAGCCAGAGCTTGATTCATTCTTATTTGTTGGGGCCACAAAGTAGTTTGGGGCTTTATTACTATCCTATACTTATGCCATGCTTTACTGCTTTATTTAAGATTGTGCGTGGAGCACCTGTACTGTTTAGGATTGCGGAGTGTTTTCGCGGTATCGACAAGCCCAGTCACATTTTCGGGTTCCCTGTCGTTTACAGCCATTGACGCAAACCTTGGGTCCGTCTCAGAGTCGGCCAATTTCGTTGCGGGTAGCTTAATGGGGTGGCCCCCTAAAATATTTTATGAATCCTGTGATTGCTTTGTCGTGAAAGCCTCGTTGGGTTTTGATTTGGTTTTTCCGAGGTTGATCGTGTGTGTGTTGTTATTTGTGCACCCCTGCAGGGTAAATCTTTCTGAAAGCCGTGTCCGCGGTTATGGACGACTTGGAGCACAGTATCTCGATCATAGACAAGTATAACTAAAGTAGTGTTATAAATTTGACTTAATATGTGACTTGTAATCAGCTTCACTATAATAGAATGGATAATAAAAGTGCCAACAACTAGTGGAACTGGTGTGTATCGTGTCTTGTTATACCTGCCTAGTAAGTATCACAACTCCAATGGAATGAAATAAAAGTGCCAACAACTGCTGGGTTTGGGATGTCACATGCTAATGGTATCTGACTAGTAAGTACTGCAACTACAACTGAATGGTTAACTAAGACTGCCCACTACTTATGCTATCAGGATGACTCATGCTATCTATATCTGACTAGTAGGTGCTTTAACTATAATGGAATGAATAAAACTGCCAAATGTGTGAGTTCCTCGGTTTGACTTCCTCGTTTGGTCTCGAGGGGGAATATCAGGATGGGTATGATTGGTGTTAGAATTAGGTTGGTCCCGAATAGGTCTATCTTATCCCTCTCTCATAGCCGACAGTTGCATCGAGTCTCTATAGGTTGTTTAGTGCATGCTACGCTACCGCTTCAGTCCACCATACCTATGTAGGCAAGAGCCACCGAATTCTAGCCTCGCCGTGTACTGGCCTCAGTACTGACGCTCCTCTTTTTCCCTTCGCCCTTTGTCGGCACCCCTTTTGTTTAGCAGGTACGAGTTCGACGTCGTTAGCAGGGTTACCCTTCCGGCTTGGCCTGGGCAGGGTTATGGATGCCATTGGTTATTCTTCAGGGCTCTTAGCCCCATTTGCATCTTGTCCGTACTCGGACACTGTAGCGATTTTAAGGTGATTTGGATCTGTACCGTATATCGGTATTCTTGACTCATGGAGTCGTGTTGTATATATATTTGTTCTGTGGGTCCCATCGAGGACTGTTATGTAATGGTATTACTTCGTTTTCCACCCGCACGAAAGTGCCTGGTGGGCATCCTTGAATCGTTTCTATGCGGGTTTGGCGAAAAAGGGCTAAAACTTGCATAGAGCCGATTTGAGGCTGTTACATAACACCCCGATAAAACCACTACTAAAAAATCGCCTGTTGTTTTTATTTTGTGCATCATCATAACCACATGCTCATGTCATCATGCCGCATTGCATTTGAGCATCGCCATATCATCCTGCATTTGTTTGCCTACAACTATTTTCCAAATGCTTATCTTTGTTTTCTAAATATCCCCCGTCTTTATTTCAAACTAAAATACTAGTCTCTTCTTATTAATTGTCTAAAAACTATTTACAAACGTCTTTTAAAATTAAAATAAATAAATAAACAAAATGTTTTGTACCGGGAGGCAGCCCAACCCATTGGCCAGGCCACCTACTACCCTGGTAGCCCAAACCCAAACCCTAGCTACCCTAACCATCTAACCATGCCACCGCTAACCCACCACCCTGACCACACACTCCATTGCCTGCATGCGACCCAATGACCCGCACTCCCTACGGCGCAACACACATGGCAGGCAGGCCTCGTCCCTGTCACGTCTCTCCCTCTCAGCGCCCAGAACCCCGGCACGCAGCGCCTCTAGCCCCATAGCGACGCGACACGCCCCACAGACCAACCCCGACGCGCTCACTCCTCTCCAACCTACCCCGCTTCCTCCTCTCCTCTCCTCTCCCTCCCCGCTCGATGCGCCGCCGCCCGCATCGCACCCCCCACCGACGCGCTGCCTCTCTCATCGCTAGTGTCGCCAGAGCCCCGCCTCCGCCGCCTCACATCCCTGCAATCCATGGCCCCCGTCTCTAGCACAGTGCTCTGCGTCGTACCAGGTCCCGCCGTGCCGCTTGTCTTATCTGCGAGCTCTACCGCCAGGAGCTCTGCGCTTCCCTCGTGCCGCTTGTCGATGCCCCGTCTCCGACCAAGTTCGGTTGCGCCCACTACACTCAGTGTTCCCTCTCCATCTAGCGCAGCTCTACCGACATTGGAGCCTGTTGCCCTCGCCGCCTCGAGCTACATGGCATGGCCACCGCCACGGATCCTATTTTGTCCCAGTATCTTGCCACCGTTCGACGCCAATACCTGCGTGCACCCACCATTGTACGCTCTGCCACCTCCCGGCTAGCACGCAAGGCCTCCGTCCTTCCGCACTGCCCTGAGCCCTACATCACGCTCACCGCCAAGCCTCCTCGTTGGCCTTGCCCGTCTCTTCCCCGCGTCGTGCCCAGGCATGCCCTCGTCTGCTCCCTACCGCCACAAACCTCTGTGGCCTCCCCAACATGCGCGTGTCCTAGGACATCGTCCTTCTCGCACCAAGACCATCCATGGCACCGGTGCGCACCAACACGGTCCTAGGCGCGTGCATGACACCGGCCATACATTCGTTTTGTCCCTTCCTACGCCTCCGTGATTCGTGTTCTGTCCTTGTACTGGTGATGTGACACTGAAAATACTAGAGTTGTGGTGTCCTATCATTGATCTGAGGAGAACAGTGTAAATGGAGTTGATGCGTGTTGGAGTTTTACACGAGACCGTGGAGATATGGTGTTGCCCTCTTTGGTTTTTGTCAAGATCTTCCAAAGCTCACAGTGGTGGGGGACTAAGTTTGTCACATGGCCAAAGCCTTCACGGAAGCACGAGATCTACTTCGTGGAATCAAAGGACGATATACGCCAAGAGCTCCTTCCCGTATCGTCAAACTCTGAAGCCTCAACCCTGAAGACCGAACCCCAGCATCGGCGTCATGCTCTCCTTCATGGACGCCAAGACCCTGTTTCCGGAGGCGAAGACCGATCTCGTCGACCCCTAGACCCTCAAAACCCAAGATCACCGAAACCCTATGTGTGATCCTAAGCCCCTATATTTTCATAACATAATATTTAATTATGCATATTGAATTGTACATGTTGTTGGATTGATGACAAGTATGCCATGAGGGGGTCCTCGAGGCGTGTGGAAGAGAGGGGTGTGAGATGTACGGTATTCCGGGACGGTGAGCACAGAAGTTTACCCAGGTTCGAATCCGCCGGCTTTGGTCGGATCCTACTCCTGCTAGCAATCCAGTAATACGGCAGAGCCGGAATATGGGTTACAAGGGTTTCGCATGTGCGAGTTGAGAGGGTAAGGTGCCCTAAAGGCCCTCCCTAGGACGGCTTATATAGATATCCGGCCTAAGGTTTATAGGAGAGATCTATCCGGCTACGACTAAGAGTCGGTTATAGAGTACATCTTGAACTACAAGTAACACTATGAGCCTATGTCGGTAAAAAAATTTGGGCCTTCCCGTAGCCGGACTGGACTCCATCTCTTCTCTCTGACTGGGCCGCCCATGAAGCAAAGCTCTAACCCAAAGTGGGCCACCCTGGTCAGTGAGGCATGTTGAGGATACCCGGAAAGTATATCCCCAACAGCAGCCCCCGGAAGCCTCCATGATCCAAAGTCGGATTTCATCACCATCTAGCTTGATCTTCGGCTTGTAGAATCATCAAGGGTTCCTGGAAATTCAAAAGAAAGATATGAACCGGGTCTCAAAAATGAGTTAGACCTATGAATACGTTATTCAGGTTTCTAGCTCGAAATTCAAACTAAGCCGGAACTTGGTCCCTGATGTAACCTCACACTAGTCATGGTCAAGTCACGTCACTAATAGACATTTTCTGTCAGCACGACCGTTGGTGGGTCAGCCTTTCGCGGAACCGAGGCGTCGTTTCAATGCGTGCGTGGAGATCGAGGCGGCGTAATCATCACGCGGGGGAGTTACCCAGTTCTTTCCACGACGCGTGGCACGTTCACTATAGCATTACACGAATCTTCATGCAGCTGGAGGATATAAGTGGTGAGGATCCTTTTCGTCATCTCCTTCACCAGCACTTTGCGCAGTTTCCTTCTCCCTAACACCTCCCCACGAACTCAAAGCTTATCTTCTCCCCGGAAACCTCCAGTGCCACCCATCCAAGGTCATCGGCACACAGGAACAATGGCTTCAGCATCATCTTCCGGCACGGTGGCGACGGCAGCGACGGCAGCCGCGGCGGAGAAAGAGAGCAACCACGGGGTCTAGATCTCGTGCGTCCTCGACGATGTCAAGCTCCGTCTCGTGGAAGAGGAAGGGCTTCTCCGCACCAGCGACTGGCAGAGCGGCTTCGGCGAAACCATCCCCAACCCCCACAACGGCGAGCGAGTACACTTCAGTACTCACCTCGACAGAGGTTTGAGCTTCCCTCCCTCTGATTTATTTTCTGAGGTTATAGATCACTATGGGTTCAACTCCATCATCTTCCCCCGAACTCTCTATTAGAGATGAGCACGCACGGATCTTTGTGCGAGGGGTATCTCAGCATTAGGCCGAGCCTTACTCTTTTTCTGTTCTATTTCATGTCCGGAGAAATTCCATTATTGCCGGTAATCCTTATATTACCGGTACTATTAGTTTTTCTGTTAGAAGAGAGCGTGTCTATCCTCGGATTATGGCCAGTGAGTCGGTCAAGCAATGGCCGTCAACTTTCTTCTATTATAAGGATATTCCTGCTCCCGGCAAAGCTACTGCTTTGCCGGCTTTCGTCGACGGTGCCGCTACGCCCCAAGAGTCCTGGGACGCAGATGCGCTGGCTCTCAGTGACGATCTTCTTCTCGACAAGAGGCGGATCGAGTATTTGATGAAGCACAAGGGCCTGAAAGGGTCCGACTTAGTTCAATACTAGGTGGCACGCCAGATCCAACCTCTTCAACATCATGGAGACCGGTTGATGCACTCCATCATGTCGTCGAAGAAAGATTCCCTCCAAATCAGCCCCAAGGCCTACTCGGAAAAAGATTACGTATGTCAAATCAAGTGGCTGATAAGGGAGCGGATTGAGAGGAAGATTTTGGAGCTGTCTCTCGACATGCATACGGCGAAAGATCCCGTGGTGCTGGTAAGCTTTAGCAATAACTCGTATTATGTGCTCATCTTTATATTATTTTGCAATACTGAGATATATCTGCCTTTCAGCTTGCCAACCTCCCCAAGTCGGAGCTTGCTCCTATCGACGGATATCCTCCTGAGTTTTCTCAGGATGAGGGAGAGTTGGTTCCACTGCCGAACATTGTTCCTCGGAAGCGTAAAGCTCCGACAGTGGCCATTGGCACAAAGGGGGTGCCTGTTGTGAAGAGGTAATCTTTCCTCACAAGGTCTTTGTACTATATGTCTTTATTCTTTCCAAGATGTAATGCTTTTTGTTATATCACCTTCTCAAAGCTAAATAGCTCATCAAGGGTAAAGGGAAGGGAGTTACCTCGAAACCCGTCGAAGCTCACCTTGGCTTCTCCTGCCGTAGATCCTCCTACTCCTGCCCCTCAACCTTCTCCCGCCTCTGCTCCTTAGCCTTCCGCGACGCCGGAGATTACTCCATCTCCGACTATCGTGGAAGATCCGGCTCAGTTAGCAGAGCCAACAATCCTTGGGTCGCAAAGTGACGTCACCATGGGTGACTCAGGTCTTGATAAGGGTGAACCCTCTTCGGGTAATGATCCCTCGGCAGAAGTCTTCGCTGAGAACCTTCTTAACAATCCGAGTCTTGCCAAGCTTGGCATTACTCGGAAATCAGCAGAAGAGATCCAACGGCTCGCTCGGCAATGCTTGGAGAGCCAGAACATTACTGCCGCGGAGGAGGCACAAGAAGCGGAGGATATCAAGTACTCCGAACTCCTCGAGCAAATTCGTCTTCGCGACGAGGGACTAAGAGCCGGTGTGCTTCCGCCACCACCAATTATTCCACTCACCCTCGCCAAGAACGTTTCTGTAGAAGTGAACGTGAGTTTGACCAAACTTACTCACGAACAACATGTAAGTCGGAATTCTAACTTATATTTTTACTTATGTTATTTTATATCATATCCTCTAGCCCCCAAGCATGAAGTTGGATAGATAAATCCGGATTTATGCTTTCTTAGGATGCCAAAGAATGAACTAGTGTAGCCCCCAAGGCTCGTGCTGATATTAGTTACAATATTAGCCCAAGTCTTTAATAGACTTCTGGCTCTGGGTATTCTGACTTATAGAAAGTTAATTCATATAACCAGGAATTGTTGAAGAATATCTGCAACAAGCGGATATAGATCAAGGCTCTCCGACTTCAAAATGCTCAATTGAAAGTATCAAGGGATGAGGCTGAAGGTAAACATTCCAGTACTCAAACCGTGCTCTTTAGTTCATAGTAGAATTTTTATTCAACTGTTGTTCCTTTGACTACAGCATTGTTAAAGCAGTCCTATGCTATGATTGAAGAAGCCGAGAACCTGAAAACCTTGGCGGTGGAGAACTCCGATTTATGTCAGGAGCTGGACAAACTGAAGTCAGATCATGAACAGAGCATTCCTCAGATTCTTGAATCCTCTTCAATGGCCACCGACGAGCGTGATTGAAGGATCGCCGCCAAGGATCAAAAAATCTCGGATATCAGCAATGAATTATTCAGAGAGAAGGATATCACCGAAGCACTCTGGGCTAAACTCCAGAGTCTTCTAGAAGAAAAGACCAAAACCGACGATATAATTTTTGGTATGCTTCCTTCTTTCTGACTTTTTTTGCATATTTCGACTCTTTCAAGGTCGGGTTTATTTTTTTAACCATCTTGCATTACATGTGCAGGTCCTCTGAATTTACTGGACTCAGCCTCTGCCAAATCTCGCACAAGTCGACTTACACAAGTCGGTGATCTACTTCATGACTTCCGCCAATCCATTGAAGATATTGGGAAGGTTCTCAAGGTTCCAGATATGCATAGCATGTCCGGCTCTAAAGTGCGAGACAAGGCCAATGAAATGCCCCAGCTCATCCAGGACTAGAACATGTCCTACGCGTGAACCGCAGCGAAGAACGCTCTCACCATGGTTATGAGCCATCATGGAAAAATGGAAATCTGGCAAGTAACCATAGGGTATTGCAAAGTGGATGAAGACGGACAGGAGCAGGACATCAAGGCCATCATGGACTCCTGTGCCGGATATGGGTGCCATGTTGCTGATCTCACCAGCTACGAGACTCCCTTCTTCACACGCGTGGCCACACCTCCTCCGCCTACCGAAGAAATAGCAAAAGTTTTCAATGATAATCAAACCGTATCAGATTTGAACATCTCGGAACGGTATCAAGGCGAGGCTGATGTGTCCAGTGAGCCGGCATCTCCTACCTCTCCCCCTGCATCATAGAGTATCAGAAAGAACAATGTGTTATTTTGAAAACAATTTGGCTCTATAACAAGTAGTATGATACTTTTGCTAGTGCTAAGTTTTTATTTTATCTATTCAGCACTTTTGGCTTTATAATCTTCGTGCTTGAAATGTTTTCATAAGCACTTGTGTTTTTTGTCTGCACTTATTGTTTATCTGGCTTTCCGCCTCGTCCCTTTCGTGAGCCAGCCAACCTTTAGCATGGAAACTTTACCGAGTAACGGAGCTCAATTGCTAAACCAGTTTAAACTCGGAAACAAAGCCGGCTTCTAGTACCAATAATTTACTACTCGGAAAATTCCCGCATCCGGCAATCAGACAAATAACCAAATCACAGACTATAAATTTTAGATTTATACCCGAAGGTAGCAATTTTAGAATCAAAAATCCAAACCAGAACAAACATGAGCATAAAGTACTTTCAAGTATTCTTGGATTTTTGACTGTGACATGATCATTCAGAAATAATAAGGTAAAAAAATTCTCAGAAAAATTTTTAAGGCAACCAATACTTTATTTCTTATTGAACATGTACAAATATATGATTACAAAGAAGGATAAACTAAGAATAAAAGGGACGTAGCTAAGCAATATTCCATGGTCTGTCTAATTCTTCCAGGTTTGTACTGCCTCCAACTCTCGTTCTCTTCTTTTTAGCAGGTCTTTCCTTGACTGGCCACATATCAGTTAGGTAGTATGAACCATTGTGCAATACTCGACTAACCAAAAAAGGCCCTTCCCATACTGGGGAAAGTTTGTGCTTTCTTTGCTGCACAAGCCGGAGAACCAAATCGCCCTTATTAAAAGACCGGTTTTTTACCCTCTGGCTATGATACTTGCGTAACTGCTGCTGCTAGGCTGTTGATCTCATTTCAGCAACGACGCGAACTTCTTCGACTAAGTCGAGATTATTTTGTCGAGAAATCTCGGCATCCTCTTCGATATACGTGGCAACTCTGGGAGAATTGTGAATCAAATCACTAGGAAGAACTGCTTCAACACCATAGACCAATAAGAAAGGTGTGTATCCGGTTGACCTGTTCGGAGTTGTTCGCAAGCTCCATATTATAGAGGGTAATTCCTCTACCCAAGCCCCCGCAACACGTCTTAGTGGTGCTTCGAGTCTTGGCTTTAGGCCTTGTAGGATTAAACTATTTGCTCTTTTGACTTGTCCATTAGCCTGTGGATGTGCGACTGACGCAATGTGAAGCCGAATATTTTGTTTGTTGTTGAATTTGGCAAGCTCTCCCATAGAGAAGTTACTCCCGTTGTCCGTGATAATGCTATGCGGATAACCGTATCGGATTATAATATCCTCGACAAATCTTCTGGTTGTTGCTCCATCACAACTAGTGACGGGTTTAGCCTCAATCCATTTGGTGAATTTATCCACCGTCACTAAAAGGTGAGTAAATCCACTTGGAGCCCATTTAAACGGTCCTACCATGTCAAGCCCCCAGACCATAAAAGGCCATGTTATAGGTATTGTTCGTAGCTGATCAGCCGGAACATGAGCTTATTTGGCGTACTTTTGGCAGCCCTTGCACGTCTTGACCAGCCGCTCGGCATCTGCCTTGGATGTAAGCCAGAAAAAACAGTGTTGAAAAGCTTTTGCCACTAAAGATTTGGCTGCAGCGTGGTGACCACACTCGCCTTCATGGATTTCTCGTAAGATTTCCACTCCTTCTTTCGGAGATACACAACGCTGAAAGACCCTAGATGCACTCCGCTTATAGAGCTCACCGCTAACTATAGTATAGGATTTTGCTCGTCGGATGATCTATCGGCTCATAACTTCATCTTCGGGTAATTTGCCATCTACCAAGAAATCAAGGTAGGGTTGAGTCCAACTGGGAATGACAGCCAGAACTGCTACTAAAGCTGAGTCAGATTTGGTCGGATATTCCTCGTCTACTCCTTTTATAGTGGGAACTTTGAGGTACTCTAAAAAAGCACCATCTGGGACCTGTTTCCGTGCAGAGCATATTCGAGATAATGCATTTTCTTCCTCATTTTCTGCTCGAGGGATGTGCTGAACCTCGAATCCCTCGAACATTCTAGATAATTCACCCACGATAGCTTTATATGCTGACATGTGTTTATTTGCATTACAGATATCTGACACTTGTTGAGCAACAAGATCCGAATCTCCGTAACAAATCAAACGTTGGATGCCAATATCCTTAGCAATCTGGATTCCATGGAGTGGATCTGCAACACATATAAAAGCTACGTACCAGTGCTTCATACTCGGCAATGTTATTTGTAGCTGTGAAGTGGATCTGCAACACATATAAAAGTTTATATCCTTGGAGTGATTTGAGCACCACGCCAGCCCCTGAGCCCCCTCGATCCTTAGACCCGTCAAAATATAGGGTCCAATATTCCGATTCCAGGAGGGTCATATTATCCTTTGTCTCTATCCAATCAGCGACAAAGTCAGCAAGGATTTGGGATTTGATTGTTGTTCGAGGTTTATACTCAATGTCGAAAGCTGAAAGCTCTATGTCCCATTTTGCGACGCGTCATGTAGCCTCGCTGTTGTTGATTATATCTCTAATGGGAGCTGTGCTCACCACGATAATTTGGTGTTCCTGGAAATAGTGCCATAACTTACGGGGTGCAAAAAACACACCATAATCTAGCTTTTGATAGTGCGGATACCGCTGCTTTGATTCTGTTAGGACTTCGCTGAGGTAGTAAGTCAGACCCTACACCAGGTGTTCCTGATTTTCCTCTGGTCTCTCCACTACCATGATGACACTGACGACCCTGTTTGTCGCAGCGAGATAGAGCAACATCAGTTCTCTTGGTTCCGGTGCTACGAGGATAGGAGCAGACGAGAGTCCTTATTTCAGGTCTTATAGTGCAGCTTCAGCTTCATCGGTCCAAACGAATTTTTTGGTCTTTTTTAGGAGCTTGTAGACTGGTGCGGCTCTTTCTACGAGCCTCCTTACAAACCGACTGACTGCAGCAATGCAACCAGTTAGTCTTTGAACATCCTTCAGGCGAGTCGGCCTGGAAATATTGAGTATAGCCTTGATCTTGTCTCGGTTCACCTCTATGCCTCTTTGAGACACGATGAAACCTAAGAATTTTTTGGTTGGAATTCCAAAGAAACATTTCTTCGTATTAAGCATTATGTTGTATTTTCGTAGATTGGCGAACGTTTCCTCCAAGTCAGAAATTAATGTTTCCTTATTTTTGGACATCACCGCAATGTCGTCCACATATGCATGTACTTTGCGTCCAATTTGGTCATGGAGGCAACGCCGCATAGTGCGCTGGTACGTAGCTCCTGCGTTCTTGAGCCCAAAGGGCATCATAATGAAACAGAAGGTTCCGAAGGGGGTTATGAATGAAGTTTTGATTTTATCCGATTCCTTCATCCGAATTTGGTGATAGCCGGAATATGCGTCGAGAAAACAGAGGAGTTCCGAGCGTGCCGTAGAATCGATAACTTGATCCATTCTAGGCAGAGCAAATGGATCTTTGGGACAAGCCTTGTCCAAGGCAGTATAATCAACACACATCCTTAAATCAGTGGTGTCCTTTTTAGGGACCATTATAGGGTTGGCCGACCAATCAGGATGGATGATCTCTTCTATGAATCTGGCTAACTCAAGCCGGGCTAGTTCTTTAGCTATTGCCTTACAATTTTTGTCGCCAAAACGTCGTAGGGACTATTTGACGGGTTTAGCATTCAGGTGTACATTTAGAGAGTGCTCGGCAAGTTCCCTAGGTACTCCAGTCATGTTAGATGGCTGCCATGTGAAGATGTCTTGATTTGCTTGGAGGAACTTGACGAGCGTGCTTTCCTATGCGATATCTAGGCCTACACCTATCTAGGTCACCTTGGAGGGATCATCATCCTTCAACAGCGTCTTCTTCGTTTCTTCCAATGCCTTGAACTTTAGATTCGGCTTTGTCACCTCCTTCTTCGTTGTCGGCATCTCGGACGGATCTATGGTCTTCTTGATCTCCTGGTACTCCTAGGCGTGCAGCACGGCTTCAGCAAAGGCGGCATTTCCATCTTCGCACTCTCGTGCTTTCTTCAGGTCTCCCCTGATGGTGATCACGTCGTTAGGACCTGGAATTTTCATCATATTGTAAATGTAACACGGACAAGCCATAAAAGCCCAGTAAGCCGGATGTCCAAATATAGCATGGTACACGCTCTTGAACAGGACCACTTCGAAGGAGAGTGCCTCCGTCTGATAGTTCTTTGGAGTTCGAAAGGTAACATCCAAAGTGATCTCTCCTATGGAATTTGCTTGCCTTCCTAGGACAACTCCATGAAAGATCACAGGGTTGTGATTCAGCTGGGTCTCTGAGATTCGCATCCGACGTAGCGTTTCGACATACAGGATATTGATGATGTTGCCACCGTCCATGAGAGTCTTGGAGAAACCATAGCCATCAATAAGAGGATTTATGACTAAGGCGTATTTCCTCGCCTATGCAACTTAGGCGGATGATCAGCATGGTTAAAGGTGATTGCTACTTCCGACCAGTCCAGGTATTGGGGGACAGCCGGAACTATTTTGTTGAGCTCATGCAGAACTGCTTTCTTGACTTTAGCTGGTTGAGATCCGAGGAAGGTGATGTAAGTGTCTTTCTTTGTGGGGAAGTTTTTCTTCCCCTCCGGCTTGGGATTTGAAGGGTCAGCTTCCTCCATGTCGGAATCTTCCTTGGTCACTTTATCTTTTTTGGGATCCTTCTTTCCCTTCTTCTGCTTAGCCGTGTAGCTAGCAGTATCGTCTTTCTTGATGTCGTCATTAAAATGACACTCGGCGTTTGTGTGAGACGAGCCCCCATTGGCATCTAAGTGATGCACACACGGGTTATTGGCAATGTCGGTCCAAGAGTAGGTTTTGCCAGGTTGCTGGTCTCCTCTACTCTGGACTCTTGATGTCCCACGGCCACCACCGCGCCCTCCTCGTCCTCCAAACCCGAAAGTAGCAGTGACCACTACCGTTTCTGCGTTGGGTTTTTCTTCCGGGGTATTCTTGCGCTTCTGAGCTTGCTGCTTTGGTTGTTTTGCTGACTGTGGTATAGCCAGGGCGTTTAGTAATCCCTTTGCATAGTCGTCAACATCTGCATACTTGCTCGTTATTTCTATCATCTCTCCCATATCAGTGACCTTGTCACACTTCAAGCCATGACGTAGCAAACCGATTGGGAGACCTACAATGAAGGCTTCAATCGCAGTTTGGTCATTTACTCCTTCGAAGGAGTGTTTAGTGTTGATCCATCATCCGAGATAATCTCGGCAAGTTTCTCCGGCTTTCTGAGTGCACCGTTGTAGGTCTCCTACTGTACAGGGCCTCCGGTACGTGCCTTCGAAATTCCGAAAGAACGCGCTTTGCATGTCATACCAGTTGTGGATGGTGTTCTCCGGAAGTTCATTGAGCCATGACCGTGCCGTCTTCCGCAACATAAGTGGGAGATACCGGGTCGCGACCAGGCTGTTTCGGCCTTTGGCGATGCAGCAAGCTTGGAAGAAATCCTGGAGCCAAGTATCTGGCCGAGCTACACCGTCGTAGGGATGGATGTGTCTTGAGATAGCAAATCCTTCTGGGAATTTTGTTGCTCTTATGCGTCGTCCAAAGAATTTTGGGCCCACGTATATATCATCATTTTCGTAGCGACGTGCCTCTATGTTGGAGTTAATCCGGTGCCTTGGGCCACTTGGAGACAGAGATCATCATCCTGATTGATGGCTATGGCTGCGGTGCCTTGGAGCCGGACTTCGGCTTCTACCACCACCTCCTCTGCTGCGACGCCCTCCTTGGCCTCCATGGGAGCCGTTGTGATGGCTACTTGGTGGAGAAGGTGGGACAGCTGGATTGTTTCCGGCTGATCATCGGCCTCCTTTCGGAGCGTCATTATTTTGGTTTCGGGGAGGGTCTTCATTACGACAAGCCCCCTGCCGGCTTGTCTCGGCATGGTGTCCGTCGTTTCTTCTCCCGTCACTCCCACCGTGGTGGGGCTTAGCCGGACGGCTTGTGCGTCTAGGAGGTGGCATTCTTTAACGGTCCTCCTCCCGACGTTTCTCTTTGTCTTCTTCCATGCGATCGTTCGACTCTCGCCGGGGAGGATTCCTTGGATATAGCGTAGCAATTGCTTCTTGCTCAGCAGCTGGAGCGATGTTGCACCAGTGACGTGCAGTTCTGTGGTGCAGCCCTAAAGATCCAGTTCTTGAGTAGTTGTCTTCCCTACGGTCGAAACGGTGATGCTGTTCCAGAACCCGTTGGGGTCTTATGTCATTCCAGGCCGGATCCGTGCAACATTGGTCGGATTGGGAGACCAGTTTTCCTCTTCTGGACTTCACGGCCTTCTGCTGCTCCAGACCCTTGGTGAGTAGCTTAATGCCCAATCGAACCTGTTCTGGGCCTGGATTATTTGCCAGGATATCTCGAGATGCGACAGTGTTTTGCACCGGTGTAGGGTACACCAGATCTCCCTTGCTGTCGAGTCGAGGCATCCCTGGGCCCCCCCCTCAAAGAGGACTTTGTGAACTTCTGGAAATTGATCATTATGCGTGTGACTTTTCCGGCTCTTCTGATGCTGCCGAGAGATGTACTTCTCTACAGTTGCCATGCATTTCTTTTCTTCCTGGATGTTGTTGGCTTCATCAAGGAGTACTTTGCGACGTGCTTCTAGGGCCTGGGCCCTTTCCTCCAGCTTCTCGACAGTAAGCTCTGCAGTTGTAGGGATATGTGTGGTTACGGCAGCATCGATGAGTTTATGCGCACCTTCGGTGATCACGTGCCCGTCCACCGATTCTTCTTTGGGCTCGTCTAGTATAAGTGCTCCATCTGAGTCTTCCTCATATTCCTCGGTAATCACTTCCTCTGTCAGGAGATCTTTTGCTGGTGTCTTGTTCTTCTTATTCTTCTTCTTTGCCTTGTTGGCCGCACCGGTAGTAAAGATGGCTTTGGGCCCGTTTCCCAGAGTCAAACTCTGATCGGTGCTTTCGGCCATTTGGTCCTCGAGATTATCTCCGAGATCCATGTTGTCCTGCGCTTTAGGAGAGTTTTCTCCGGATCCTTCATCCATGGCTTCTCCTTCTTCTGCAGCTGTGGAGTTAAGCTCCTCTTCGTATTCTGCGGAGAACTTTTCGAAATCTGCTGACATCATGGAATCATCCGAAGATGTCGGTAAGTCGATGCTTGTTCCGATTGCCTCCAGCACCGAGACTTTGTTGTCTCCAGCATCGGCAGAGCCGGATCCGGATCCAACATATCCGAAAAAGTGTGATGCGTGCCTCCTGAGATAGTTGCGGCTCTCGCGGTCGGCTTCTTCGAAACACCTGATGATCTCGAGAATTTCATCCACGCTTGCGTTTTGCATCATCATGCGCCTCAACGTGTATCTCATGAAGGATTTATCAGTTTCGGTACTATCAGAGCCGGAATCAGAGTTATTTTCTTGCTCTTCCTAGATTTCGACATCCACAGGTGGATCGATCTGGGATTCGACCTCGCTAGGGAGATCCACTCCAGATTCGATTTGTACTACAAGGTCTGCTTCAGGTTCAGCTTTCTCCACTATCTCCGCCATGGGTGCGGGCTAGGTGGGATTAGAGATTTCTGAGATCCAGAACTCTGCCGCCTCCACGGACAAAGGGGACCCAGAAATTTCTTCTGCCTCTATCATCACCGATGGGGTGTGTGGGGCAAGTTCAGCGAAACCGATGTAAACATCGATCTCGCCAAAAGATATGATCGTGTAGGTGGTAACGGCTTTCCTAGCCAGAATCTAGGTCTCGTCGAGAACGATAAGAGGGACGTTACTTGCGTAGAGGATGCGACCGATGGTAATAGTCTTGCCGATTCCGATTCTTGTAGATTCGGCTCGGAATGTAGATCCGAAGCTCACTTGCCCCATGGTGGGCGCCAACTATCGTCGGATTGATGACAAGTACACCCTGAGGGGGTCCTCGAGGCGTGTGGAAGAGGGGGGTGTGAGACGTACAGTATTCCGGGAGGGTGAGCACACAAGTTTACCCAGGTTCGAATCCGCCAGCTTTGGATGGGTCCTACTCCTGCTAGCAATCCAGTAATACGGTAGAGCCAGAATATGGGTTACAAGGGTTTCGCCTATGCGAGTTGATATTGTAGACTATTGTGAGGGTAAGGTGCCCTAAAAGCTCTCCCTAGGACATCTTATATAGATATCTGGCCTAGGGTTTACAGGAGAGATCTATCCGGCTACAACTAAGAGTCGGTTATAGAGTACATCTTGAACTACAAGTAACACTATGGGCCTATGTTGGTAAATCTTTTGGGCCTTCCCGTAGCTGGACTGGGCTCTGTCTCTTCTCTCTGACTGGGCCGCCCGTGAAGCAAAGCTCTAACCTGAAGTGGGCCACCCTGGTCAGTGAGGCATGTGGAGGATACCCGGAAAGTATATCCCCAACAGTACATGGTCGCATGCATATGTTGGGGTTTTGGGGGCATTTTGTCGGATCATATAATAATTAAATATGGAGACTAGATGCGGGTTAATCTAGTCTTATCTTGGCTCTATTTAAATTTGTGTAGCGAACTGATGCCATGTTTTGCCTTGTTCAATCAACATTGTCGTGGTATTGGCCACGACAGATGCTACAGGGTAGCTTACATAGAGAAATGGCAAGGCAACGTAGGAGAATCCAGAAGCGAGATTGGCACACAATGTACCCAGGTCCACGTCCCCTTGATGGAGGAGCTCTACATCCTGCTGTCAATCCAGTATATGATCATAGATTGGTTTACATGGAGCCGCCGGAGGCGGTGGGGAGACTAGATCTGATATGACGTGGGAGAGAACATGTCCCATGGGGTGCCCCTGGTGGCTTTATATACCCAGCCAGTTAGGGTTTACAAGTGCTAATGGCTTTCTATTGGGGTTTCCGTCTTGGGCCTTCAGTCGGCGAGTCATCTGGATCCATTATGTGCTAGTCGCCGTATTTGGCAAGTCGATCCGCCCTAGGCTAAGCTTCAGTCGGCTCGCTCCAGCTAGCGACTCCGCTTCGTGGGCATACCCCGATTGGTATTCCCCCGTCAGTAGTCCCCGAGCGCGTCAGGGAATCGGCGATGACTTCAAGCCGTTGAATTGGCATACGTGATTCCATGGTGGAGTCGTTGGCGAGTCGTTGACGAGCTCCTGAAACAGAGAACAAGCTCATGAAGTAGTCCATTCTCCTGGGCGAGTCAGTGTTGGGCGGAGTCGCCCTTGGAGAAATTTGACTGGCGCCTTGTTATCTTGTTGTTGTAGAAGTAGGGGCTGGCGAATAGCGGATGCGTGGATGCCACCAAATCGTTGATGATGAAGTATTTGAGTCGGTGCAGGCAATTCCGCAACAGCGAGTTGGTGATGGCAAGTCCCCGATCGTGTTGAGTACGCGAGGGCGAGTCCGCGGTGGCGAGTCCCCGAGCGTGTTGAGTACGCGAGGGCGAGTCCGTGGTGGCGAGTCCCCGAGCGTGTTGAGTACGCGAGGGCGAGTCCGCGGTGGCGAGTCCCCGAGCGTGTTGAGTACGCGAGGGCGAGTCCGCGGTGGCGAGTCCCCGAGCGTGTTGAGTACGCGAGGGCGAATCCGCGGTGGCGAGTCCCCAAGCATGTTGAGTACGCGAGGGCGAGTCTGCGATGGCGAGTCACCAAGAGTGGCGAGTCACCGAGCGTGGCGAGCCACGGTCGTGGAACCACGTGCACGCGCAGTATGTGTCGTTGGATTGAGGACAAGTACGCCATGAGGGGGTTCTTGAGGTGTGCGGAAGAGAGGGGTGTGAGACGTACGGTATTCCGGGACGGTGAGCACACAAGTTTACCCAGGTTCGAATCCGCCGGCTTTGGACGGATCCTACTCCTGCTAGCAATCCAGTAATACGGCAGAGCCGGAATATGGGTTACAAGGGTTTCGCCTGTGCGAGTTGAGATTGTAGACTATTGTGGTGTTGCCCTAAAGGCTCTCCCTAGGACGGCTTATATAGATATCTGGCCTAGGGTTTACAGGAGAGATCAATCCGGCTACGACTAAGAGTTGGTTACAGAGTACATCCTGAACTACAAGTAACATTATGGGCCTAAGTCGGTAAGTCTTCTCGGCCTTCCCGTAGCCGGATTGGACTCCGTCTTTCTCCCTGACTGGGCCGCCCGTGAAGCAAAGCTCTAACCCGAAGTGGGCCACCCTGGTCAGTGAGGAACTGTGAGGATACCCGGAAAGTATATCCCCAACAGCAGCCCCCGGAGGCCTCCAAGATCCAAAGTCGGATTTTATCATCGTCTAGCTTGATCTTCGGCTTGCAGAATCTTGAAGGGTTCCTGAAACTTCACAACAAAAAATACGATCCGGGTCTCAAAAATAAGTCGGACCTATCAACAGGTTACTCGGTTTTTCCAGCTTGATTTCAAACTAATCCGGAACTTGGTTTCTAACGCCACCTGACACAAGTCATGGTCAAGTCACGTCATCTGCCAGGCGTGTTGTCAGCACGACCGTTGGTGGGTCCGCCGTTCGCGGAACCGAGGCGTCATTTCAATGCGTGTGTGGAGATCGAGGAGACGCAATCATCGCGTGGGTCCTTCCCAGTTCTTTCCACGACGCGTAGCGGTTACACTGTAGCGTTTGCATGAATCTTGCCGCAGTTAGGTGGATATAAGGGGTTTGGATTTCTCCTTCTCCCTTCCACCAGTCCTTTGTCGTTTCCTTTCCTCCCAATCCTCCTGCGCGCACAGAGCCTCCTCGTCCTCCCCCCCCCCCCACAGAACTCCCAGCGCCTCCGGGGAATCTAGATCCCCTGCGCTCTCAATGAAGAGAGCCTCAAGAACGTGGAGAAGGAGGGGCTTCTCATCGCCGACGACTGGCGGAGCGGTTTCGACGAAACCGTCCCCAATCCATGCGATGGCGAGCGGGTCCACTTCGGCACCCACCTAGATAGAGGTATGTCTTTTCCTCCCTCGGAGTTCTTCTCCGAGGTGATAGATCATTTCGGAGTTCAACTCCATAATATTCCTCCCAACTCTCTCTTAGAGATGAGTGCGTATGCTTCGCTTTGTGAGGGCTTTCTCGGCATCAGGCCGAGTCTGACTCTCTTCCGGCATTATTTTCATGTCCGGAGAAATTCCATCACTGCCGGTGTTCCTTACATCACCGGCACTATCAGCTTTTCACTTAGACGAGACCGGGCTTATCCCAAAATTTCAGCTAGTGACTCGGTCAAACAATGGCCAACCACATTTTTCTATCATAGGGATATTCCGGCTCCCGGCAAAGCTACTGCTTTGCCGACTTTTGTCGACGGAGCCGCCACGGCCCAGCCTTCCTAGGACGAGGCTGCTCCGGCTCTCACCGATGATCTGATCCTCACGAAGAGGTGGATCGAATATTTGATCAAGCACAAGGGTCTGAAGGGATCCAACTTGGTTTAGTGCGGGGTCTCTCGTCAGATCCAGCCCCTTCAGTACCACGGGGATCGACTGATGCATTCCATCACGTCATCCAAAAAAGACTCCCTCCGCATCAGCCCCAAAGCCTACACCCCTCAAGGCTACATAAGCCAGATCAAGTGGCTGATCAAGGAGCGGATCGAGAGGAGAATTCCGGAGGTTTCTCTGGACATGCACACGGTGGAAAACCCCGTAGTGCCGGTAAGTTTCCATCAGTACACCTTTTTATGTGTTTCAATCTTTAAGTTATATCGCAATACTGACATGGTTTCTTGTTTTCAGCTTGCTGACCTCCCCGAGTCAGAACTTGCTCCGCTCGAAGGATATCCTCCTGAGATTTCTCAGGAGACCGAAGTGGTTCCATTGCCGGACCTTGCGCTCAAGAAGCGCAAAGCTCCGACAGTGGTTGTTGGCACAAAGGAGGTGCCTGTTGTGAAGAGGTAACTTTCAGTCACAATTTCCGCCTTTGTACTTTTCTCGAATTTCTTTTCGAGATGTAATGTTTCCGACTTTACTTCATTCTCAGAGCAAAGCCGCTCATCAAGGGCAAGGGTAAAGGGATTCCTTCGAAGCCCCTGCGACAGACGAAGCTCACCATAGCTTCCCCTGCCGTAGCTCCTCCGACTCCTGCCCCTCAACCTTCTGCAACTTCGGCGATCATTCCTTCTCCGGTGGTTGCAGAAGATCCGGCTCCTCCAACGGAGCCTACGATCCTTGGGTCGCAAACTTACGTCACCATGGGTGCGTCAGATCAAGATAAGGGTGAACCCTCTTCGGGTAATGATCCCTCGGTTGAAACCTTCACCGAAAACCTCATCAGCAATCCGGGACTTGCCAAGTTTGGCCTGTCCCAGAAATCTGTAGAAGAGATCTAGCGGCTAGCCAGGCAAGTCCTGGAGAAAAGCCACTTATCACCCGAAGAAGAAGCGCAAGAAGCAGAGGACGTTAAGTTCTCTAACCTTCTCGCTCAAGTCTTCCTTCGCGACGAGAGGATTAGGACTGGTGAGCTTCCAACAGCCCCAATGATCCCTCTTACTCTTGCCGAGAAGGTGGCCGCTGAAGTGAATGCGGGTTTAGATAAACTCACCCGCGAGCAATATGTAAGTCGGAATTCCAACTCTTATTTTTCCATTATGTTATATCATATCCTCTAGCCCCCAAGCATGAAGTAGGATATATAATCTAGGTTTATGCTTAATTAGGATGCCAAAGAACGAACTAGTGTAGCCCCCAAGGCTCGTGCTGATATTTAGCAAAAAATATTAGCCCGAGTCTTAAGTAGCTTTCTGACTTTGGGTATTCTGACTTACAGAAAGTATGTTCCTATAACCAGGAATTACTGACCAATGTCTGTGATAAGCAGAGAGAGATCAAAGCTCTCCGGCTTAAAAATGCTGAACTTAATGTAGCCAAGGATGAAGCCGAAGGTAAACATTCCGAGATTCAAACCTTGTCTTTTTCTTTTTCAATGTCGAATTTTTCCTGAACTATTGTTCTTTTTTGACTTACAGCGCTGGTGAAACAATCCATCGCTATGATCGAAGAGGCCGAGAACCTCAAGACCCTGGGGGTGGAGAACAAGGGACTTCGCCAAGAGCTGGATAAGCTCAAGGCGGATCATGAAAGGAGCATAGCTCAAGTCCTTGAATCCTCCTCCATGGCCACCGAAGAGCGTGATCGCAAGATCGCTGCTCAAGATAAAATAATCTCAGACCTCAAGAATGAGCTTGGCAGAGAGAAGGACATCTCCCAGGCGCTCCGGGCTGAACTCCAGAGTCTCCGGGAGGAGAAGACCAAGATTGACGATGTCATTCTCGGTACGTTCCATCTGTCTAACTTTTCTTTTTCTTTGACTTCTATCAATGTCGGATTTTTCTTAACTTGTTTTGTGTATAGGTCCTCTGAACTTGACAAACTCTTCCTCCTCCAAGCCTCACATCCACCGGCTTACCCAAGTCGGTGTTTTCTTCATGACTTCCGCTAGTCCATTGAGGACATTGGCGAAGCTCTAAAGATTCCGGATATGCCAAGCATGTCAGATTTTCAGGTGCGGGACAAGGCCAAGGAGATGCTGCAACTTGTTCGGGACTGGAATATGTCCTACGAGCGGACTGCTGCGCAGAACGCTCTCACCATGGTCATGAGCCACCATGGAAACATGGAGATATGGCAAGTCACCAGAGGGTACTGCAAGGTAGATGAAGACGGCCAGGAGCAGGACCTTCAAGCCATCATGCATTCCTACACCGGATATGGGTACTGCAAGGTAGATGAAGACAGCCAGGAGCAGGACCTTCAAACCAGAGGGTGGCTGATTTGACCAGCTACGAGATCCCCTTCTTCACCCGCGTAGCTACTTCGCCTCCTCTAGAAGAAACCGAAGAAGTTTCCGATGATGAACGCACCACCTCAGATGCAGACATTTCGGAACGATATCAGGGCAAAGTCACTAGCGAGCCGGTAGCTCCTTCATCTTCTCCTGCATCATAGACCAGAAACTTATGTATTATTCCGGAGAAAACATGATGCGTTTGTAAATATTAAGTACTATTTATTTTAATAGTGCTAAGCTTGTGATCTATTCAGCACTTTTGGCTTTTTTTGTGTGCCTGAAATATTTTCATAAGCACTTGAATTTTTTCATCTCTACTTATCGTTTATCTGGCTTTCCGCCTCGTCCCTTTCGTGAGCTGGCTAAACCTTCAGCCGAAACTTTGCCGAGCAACGGAGCTCAATTGCTAAACCAGTTTAAACTCGGAAACAAAGCCGTCTTCCAATACCAACAATTCACTACTCGGAAAATGCCCACATCCAGCAATCAGACAAATAACCAAAGTAAATACTAGAAACTTTAGAGTTATACCCGAAGGTAGCAATTTTAGAATCGGAAATCTAGACTAGAACGAACATGAGCATAAAGTACTTTCAAGCATTCTGGGATTTTCGACTATGACATGATCATTTGGAAATTAGATGGTAAAAACTTCTCAGAAAAACTTGAGGCAACCAAAACTTTTATTTCTCAAAGAACATGTACATATATATGATTACAAAGAAGGATAAACTAAGAATAAAAGGGGCGTAGCTGAGCAATATTCCAAGGTCTGTCTAACTCATCCGGTTTTGTACTACCTCTAGCTCTCTTTCTCTTCTTAGTAGCAGGTTTTTCTTTGACTGGCCTCATGTCAATTAAGTAGTACGAACCATTGTGCAATACTCGACTAACTAAAAAGGGCCCTTCCCATACTGGGGAAAGTTTGTGCTTTCTTTGTTGCACAAGCCAGAGAACCAAATCACCTTTATTGAAAGATCTATTTCGGACTCTCTGGCTATGATACTTGCGTAACTTCTGCTGATAGGCTGTAGATCTCATTTCAGCAACGACGCGAACTTCTTCGACTAAGTCGAGATCATTTTGTCGAGAAATCTCGGCATCCTCTTCGATATACGCGGCCACTCTAGGAGAAGTATGAATTAAATCACTAGGAAGAATTGCTTCTGCGCCATAGACCAAGAAGAAAGGTGTGTATCATGTTGACTTGTTCGGAGTTGTTCGTAAACTCCAAATTACAGAGGGTAATTCCTCCGCCCAAGCCCCCGCAGCACGTCGTAATGGTGCTTCGAGTCTCGGTTTCAGGCCTTGTAAGATTAAACCATTTGTCCTTTTGACTTGTCCGTTAGCCTGTGGATGTGCGACTGACGTGATGTCAAGCCGGATATTTTGCTCGTCGCAGAATTCAGCTAGTTCTCCCATAGAAAAGTTACTCCCGTTGTCCGTGATAATGCTATGCGGATAACCATACCGGATTATAACATCCTCGACAAATCTTTTGGCTGTTGCTCCATCACAACTAGTGACATGTTTAGCCTCAATCCATTTGGTGAATTTATCCACCATCACTAAGAGGTGAGTAAATCCACTTGGAGCTCGTTTAAATAGTCCTACCATATCAAGCCCCGAAACCGCAAAGGGCCATGTTATAGGTATTGTTCGCAGCTGATCAGCCAGAACATGAGCTTGCTTGGCGTACTTCTGGCAGCCTTTGCACGTCTTGACTAATCGTTCGGCATCTGCCTGAGCTGTAAGCCAAAAAATCCGTGTCTAGAAGCTTTTGCCACTAAAGATTTGGCTGCAGCGTGGTGACCACACTTGCCTTCGTGGATTTCCCTTAAGATTTCCACTCCTTCTTCCGGAGATACACATCGCTGAAAACCCCCAGAAACACTCCGTTTATGGAGCTCACCTTTAACAATAGTATAGGCTTTTGCTCGTAGGATAATCTGCCGGCTCAGCACCTCGTCTTCGGGTAATTTGCCATCTACCAAATAATCGAGGTAGGGTTGAGTCCAGCTAGGAATTACAGCCAGAACTGCTATCAAAGGTGAGTCGGATTTGGTCGAATATTCTTCATCTACTCCCTTTATTGAGGGAACTTTGAGGTGCTCTAGAAAAGTGCCATCCGGGACCTCTTTCCGCGTAGAACCTATGCGAGATAGTGCATCTGCTTCCTCATTTTCTGCTCGAGGGATGTGTTGAATTTCAAACCCTTCGAACGATTTAGATAGGTCATCCACAACAGCTTTATATGTTGCCATGTGTTTATTTGCATTACAAATATCCGAGACTTGCTGAGCAACAAGATCCGAATCTCCGTAACACATCAAACGTCGGATGCCAATATCCTTAGCAATCCGGATTCCATGGAGCAGTGCTTCATACTCGACAATGTTGTTTGTCGCTGTGAAGTGGATCTGCAACACGTATAAAAGTTATCTCCTTGGGGTGATTTGAGCACCACGCCAGCCCCCGAGCCCCCTCGAGCCTTAGACCCATCGAAAAAGAGGGTCCAATACTTCGACTCAGGGAGGATCATGTTCTCCTTCATCTCTATCCAGTCATCGACAAAGTCAGCAAGGATCTGGGATTTGATTGTTGTCCGAGGTTTATACTCAATATCGAAAGCTGAAAGCTCTATTCCCCATTTGGCGATGCGTCCTGTGGCGTCACTATTGTTGATTATGTCTCCCATGGGAGCTTTGCTCACCACGGTAATTGGATGCTCCTGAAAATAATGTCATAGCTTACGAGATGCTAGAAAAACACCGTAAGCCAACTTTTGATAATGCGGATACCACTGCTTGGACTCTGTCAGGACCTCGCTGACAAAGTACGTCGAACGTTGCACCAGGTGTTCCTGATTTTCCTCTGGTCTCTCCACCACCATGATGATATTGACGACCTTATTTGTCGCAGCAATGTAGAGCAACATCAGTTCCTAAGGTTCCGGCGCTGCAAGCATAGGAGCAGACGAGAGTACTTTCTTCAGATCTTGTAGTGCAGCTTCAGCTTCGTCAGTCTAGACAAAATCCTTGGTCTTTTTCAGGAGTTTATATAATGGTGCGGCTCTTTCACCAAGCCGGCTTACAAATCGACTGACCGCAACAATGCAGCCAGTTAATCTTTGTACGTCCTTCAGGCAAGTTGGCCTGGAAATATTGAGTATAGCCTTTATTTTGTCTCGGTTCACCTCTATGCCTCTTTGAGACACGATGAAACCTAACAATTTTCTGGCTGGTATTCCAAAGAAGCATTTCTTCGGGTTAAGCATGATGTTGTATTTTCGTAGATTGGCGAACGTCTCCTCCAAGTCGGAAATCAGTGTTTCCTTCGTTTTGGACATCACCGCGATATCATCCACGTATGCATGTACATTGCGTCCAAGTTGGTCATGGAGGCAACGCTGCATCGTGCGCTGGTACGTAGCTCCTGCGTTCTTCAGCCCAAAGGGCATCGTAACAAAACAGAAGGTTCCGAAGGGGGTTATGAATGAAGTTTTGACTTTGTTAGATTCCTTCATCCGGATTTGGTGATAACCGGAATATGCGTCGAGAAAACAGAGGAGTTCCGAGCCTGTCGTAGAATCGATGACTTGATCAATTCTAGGCAGAGCGAACGGATCTATTGGACAAGCCTTGTTCAAGGCAGTATAATCAACACACATCCTTAAATCATTGGTGTCCTTTTTAGGGACCATTACATGATTGGCCGACCACTCAGTGTGGATGACCTCTTCTATGAATCCGGCTAACTCGAGCCGTGCTAGTTCCTTAGCTATTGCCTTACGCTTTTCATCGCCAAACCGTCGTAAGGACTGTTTGACAGGTTTAGCGTTCGGGTTTACATTTAGAGAGTGCTCGGCAAGTTCCCTAGGTACTCCGGTCATGTCAGATGGCTGCCATGCGAAGATATCTTGATTTGCTTGGAGGAAATTGACGAGCGCGCTTTCCTATGCGCTACTTAGGCCTACGCCTATCTGGGTCACCTTGGAGGGGTCATCATCCTTCAACGGCGTCGTCTTTGTCTCTTCTGATGCCTTGAACTCTGGATTTGGCTTTGTCACCTCCTTCTTCGTTGCGGACATCTCGGATGGATCTATGCTCTTCTTGATCTCCTGGTACTCCTGGGTGTGTAGCATGACTTCGGCAAAGGCGGCATTTCGATCCTCGCACTCTCGCTCTTTCTTCGGGTCTCCCCTGATAGTTATCACGCCGTTGGGACCTGGAATTTTCATCATATTGTAAATGTAACATGGACGAGCCATTAAATCCCAGTAAGCCGGACGTCCGAATATAGCGTGGTATGCACTCTTGAATGGGACCACTTTGAAGGAAAGTGCCTCCGTCCGATAGTTCTTTGGAGTTCCAAAGGTAACATCCAAAGTGATCTCTCCTAGGGAATTAGCTTGTCTTCCTGGGACAACTCCGTGAAAGATCACAGAGCTATGGTTTAGCTGGGTTTCTGAGATCTGCATCCGGCGTAGCGTTTCGACATAGAGAATATTGATACTGCTACCACCGTCCATGAGGGTCTTGGAGAAACCATAACCGTCAATAAGTGTGTTGATGATTAAGGCATATTTTCCTCGCCTGTGTAGCTTAGGCGGATGATCATCGCGGTCAAATGTGATTGCCACTTCCGACCAGTCCAGATATTGGGGGACAGCCGAAACTGTTGCATTGAGCTCGTGGAGAACTGCTTTCTTGACCTTTGCTGGTTGAGATCCGAGGAAGGTGACATAAGTGTCCTTCTTGGTGGGAAAAGTTTTCTTCCCTTCCGACTTGGGTTTTGAAGCATCGGCTTCCTCCATGTCGGAATCTTCCTTGGTCTCCTTGTCCTTTTCAGGATTTTACTTTCCCTTCTTCCGCTTAGCTTTGTAGCCTGCGGTATCATCTCTCTTGATGTCGTCATTAAAACGACATTCAGCGTTGGTGTGGGATGAGCCCCCATTGGCATCTAAGTGATGCACACATGGGTTATTGGCAATGCCATCCCAAGAGTAGGTTTTTCCTGGTTGTTGTTCTCCTCTACCTTGGACCCTTGAAGTCCCACGGCCACGCACGCGGCTTCCGCCGCGTCCTCCTCGTTCTCCAGACCCGGAAACAGTAGTGACCACCGCTGTTTCCGCGTTGGGTTTCTCTTCCGAGGTATTTTTGCGCTTCTAAGCCTGTTGCTTTGTCTTTGATGACTGCAGTATAGCCAGGACATTGAGTAATCCCTCTGCATCGTTGTCATCATCTGCATACTTGCTCGCTGTTTCTATCATCTCTCCCAAATCAGTAACCTTGTCACACTTCAAGCGGTGATGCAGTAGACCAATTGGGAGCCCTGCGATGAAAGCTTCAATCGCAGTTTGATCGTTTACTCCTTCACAGGAGTTCTTGGTGTCGATCCATCGTCCGAGGTAATCTCGGCAAGTTTCTCCGGCTTTCTGGGTGCAACGATGTAGGTCTCCGACCAAATAGGGCCTCCGATATGTGCCTTCGAAATTCCGAAAGAACACACTTTGCATGTCATACCAGTTATGGATGGTGTTCTCCAGAAGTTCATTGAGCCATGATCGCGCCGTCTTCCGCAGCATAAGTGGGAGATATCGGGTTGCAACCAGGCTGTTTCCACCCTTGGCGATGCAGCAAGCTTGGAAAAAATCCTGTAGCCAAGTGTCTGGCCGAGCAATGTCGTCGTAGGCTTGGATATGCCTTGAGATACCAAATCCTTCCGGGAATTTTGTAGCTCTGATGCATGGTCCAAAGCACTTTGGGCCCACGTACATGTCATCGTTTTCATAGCGTCGCGCCTCTATGTTGGAATTGATCATGTGCCTTGCGTCGCTCGAGGATAGAGATCGTCCTGAATGTCGGCTGTTGCCGCGGTGCCTTGGAGCCGGACTTCGGCTTTTGCCGCCACCTCCTCCGCCACGTCGTCCTCTTTGTCCCCCTGGGATCCGTTGTGATGGCTGCTTGGTGGAGAGGGTGGGTAGTTGAATTGTTTCTGGCTGATCGTCGGCCTCCATCCGGAGCGTCATTATTCCGGTTCCGGGGAGGTTCTTGACTATGAAGAGCCCCCTGCCAGCTTGTCCCAGCATGTTTTCCGTCGTTCCTTCGTCCGTCGTTCCCACCATGATGACGCTCCACCAGACGGCTTTCATGTCTAGGAGGTGGCATTTTTTGGCGATCCTCCTCCCGATGTTTCTCTTTATCTTCTCCCCTGCGATCGTTAGACTCTCGTCGAGGAGGGTTCCTCGGATTTAGTGCAGCAACGGCATCTTTCTCGGCCTCTGGAGCCACATTGCTCCCGTTACGCGCAATTCTGTGTTGCTATCCTGACGATCCGGTTCTTGAATAATTGTCTTCCCGTCGTTCGGGGTTATGATACTGCGCCTGAACGTAATGGGATCTTACGTCAGCCCATGCCCGATCTGTGCGACATTGGTCAGAATCCGAGACTAGTTTTTGAATTCTGGACAGGGCGACCTTTTGCTGCTCCAGTCCCTTGTTGAGTAGTTTGATACCCGAATGTATCTCCTCCGGTCCTGGATTAGCCGATAGAATTTCTCGGGCTGCCACGGTATTCTATACTGGGGTTGGCTATACCCAATCTCTGTTGCTGTCTTTCCGTGGCTTCCCCATCTCATCCCCAAAAAGGACGGCACGGACACGTGGGAATTGGTCATCATTGGTGTGACGCTTCCGTGTCTTCTGATGCAACCGAGACATGTAGTCCTTGGTTGACATGCATTTCTTCTCCACCTCGATGTTTTTGGCCTCATCGAGGAGTTGTTGACGACGCGCTTCTAGGGCTTGCGCCCTTTCGTCCAGCTCATCCACAGTAAGTTCTGCAGCTGTAGGGATAGGTGTGGTTAATGCAGCATCGATGAGTTTACGCGCACCTTCGGTGATCATGTGTCCATCCACCGATGCTTCTTTTTTCGGCTCTTTTGGGATAAGTGCTCCATCCGAGTCTTCCTCGTACTCCTCAGCAATGACCTCCTCTGTCAGAGGGTCTTTTGCCGGGTTCTTGTTCTTCTTCTTCTTCTTCTTCTTTGCCTTCTTGGCAGTGCTAGTAGTAAAGACGGCTTTGGGTCCGTTTCCCGAAGTCAAGCTCTGTTCGGTACTTTCGGACATCTGGACTTCGGGATTATCTCCGACGTCCATGTCATCCTGCTCTTTGGGAGAGTGTTCCCCGGATCCTTCATCCATGGCTTCTCCTTCTTCTGCAGCTTTGGAGTGGTACTCCTCTTCATATTCCGCAGAGAACTTTTGGAAATCCACTGACGTCATCGATTCATCCGAGGATGCGGGTTCGTCGGTGTTTGTTCCAATTGCCTCCAGCACAGAGTCGGTGTTTTCTCCAGCATCGGCAGAGCCGGATCCCACATACCCGACAAAGTGCGATGCGTGCTTCCTAAGGTACCTGCGGCTTTCGCGATTAGCCATGTCAAAACATTTGATGGTTTCGAGGATTGCATCTGCGCTTTCGCCTTGCAGTATCATACGTCTTAGAGTGTACCTTAGGAAAAGCATGTCTGTCCCGGCGTCGTCAGAGCCGGAATCAGTGTCGTTGGTATGCTCCTCCTGGATTTTGACTTCCACGGGTGGGTCGATCTGGGATCCGGCTTCTCCAGGGAGATCCACTCCAGATTCGACTTGGTCTGCTAGGTCTTCTTCAGGCTCGGATTTCTCCACTATCTCCGCAACTGGTGCGGGCTGGGTGGGATTAGGATTTTCCGAGATCCAGAACTCTGCGGCCTCCGCGGACAAAGGGGACCCAGAAAATTCTTCTGCCTCTATCATCACCGCTGGGGTGGGTTGGGCAGGTTTAGCGAAACCGATGTAAACATCGATCTCACCAAAATACAAGATTGTGTAGGCAGTCCCGGGCTCCTTAGCCGGAATCCAAGTCTCGTCGAGAACGATGAGAGGGATGTCGCTGGCATAGAGGATGCGACCGATGGCGATGGTCTCGCCGATTCTGATTTTCGCAGATTCCGCTCGGAACACAGATCCGTAGCTCACTTGCCCCACGGTGGGCGCCAACTGTCGTCGGATTGAGGACAAGTATTCCATGAGGGGGTCCACGAGGCGTGTGGAAGAGAGGGATGTGAGACATACGGTATTCCGGGACGGTGAGCACAGAAGTTTACCCAGGTTCGAATCCGCCGGCTTTGGACAGATCCTACTCCTGCTAGTAATCCAGTAATACGGCAGAGCCAGAATATGGGTTACAAGGGTTTTGCCTTTGCGAGTTGAGATTGTAGACTATTGTGATGTTTCCCTAAAGGCTCTCCCTAGGACGGCTTATATAGATATCTAGCCTAGGGTTTACAGGAGAGATCAATCCGGCTACGACTAAGAGTTGGTTACAGAGTACATCTTGAACTACAAGTAACATTATGGGCCTAAGTCGGTAAGTCTTCGGAGCCTTCCCGTAGCCGGATTGGACTCTGTCTTTCTCCCTGACTGGGCCGCCCGTGAAGCAAAGCTCTAACCCGAAGTGGGCCACCCTGCTCAGTGAGGAACTGTGAGGATACCCGGAAAGTATATCCCCAACAGTATGCCTAGGATTAGAAGTTGTTCTCGAGCATGGCGAGTAGCGCTCGGCACTGTATGGAGTGCGGAGAGTGGCGAGGTTGGGCGACCGGCGAGTGCTGTTATCTGGAGCGCGCCGAGTCCCCAAGCACAACGAGTGGCGAGGTCGAGCGACCGGTGAGTGATGCTATGTAGAGCGCGCCGAGTCCCCGAGTTCGGCTAGTACGCGAGGGCGAGTCCACGAGGGGAGAGTCCCCGAGTGTGGCGAGTCCGCGATTATTGCGAGTCCGGAGGGGAGAGTCCTCGAGTGTGGCGAGTCCGCGATGACATTGATTGCGCTGTTTTTGTTAGCGAGTCTCTCGTCTTGGCCCGGGGGCCAGTCGCTTGGCGACTCCAAAGATGGCTCTCGGCTTGGCGTTCTTCCTGGACGATCCGAGGCTCGGTTTGCGAGTCCTCGTCCGCAGTACTTGGCCGTGCGAGTCGCACTGTCTAAGGTTGCGGAGGACATGGTGCTGTTTGTGTAGCACTACCATTTGTCTTGGCCCGGAAGGCCAGTCGAGCAAGGCGACTCCAATGATGGCTCTCGGTTAGCGCTTTTCGTGGACGATCTGAGGCTCGGTTTGCGAGTCCTCGTCCGTACTACTTGGCCATTGCGAGTCGCTCTTTTAAAGGTTGACAAAGGCGAACTGATTTTTCCCGGGGGGAAGAGACGCCCAATGGTGAGTCCATGCAGCATGGCATGTGACCCTCTCTGGCGACTCGGACGATGAAGGTCCCTTAGTAGGCGCGGCGTACGCATTCGACATAGCCGAAAAGATTTGACGCGGCGAAAGTATGGCCGCGCTTTGGCGAAGTCGATGCGGCGGACACGGGGTCGACGCGGCGGACAGAGGTCGCGCTTTGGCGAATGGAGGCCGCCCTTTGGCGGAGTCGACGCGGCGAACATATGGTCGCGCTAGGGCAAAGTCGACGCGGCGGACACGGCGTCGACGTGGCGGACGGAGATCGCGCTTTGGCGAAGGGAGGCCGCGCTTTGGCGTAGTCGATGCGGCGGACACATGGTCATGCGGCGGACGGAGGTCGCGCTAGGGCGAAGTCGACGCGGCGGACATGGGGTCGACGCGGCGGACATGGGGTCGACGCGGCGGACGGAGGTCACGCTTTGGTGAAGGGAGGCCGCGCTTTGGCGGAGTTGACGCGGCGGACATATGGTCGCATGGCGGACGGAGGTCACGCTAGGGCGAAGTCGACGCGGCGGACACAGGATCGACGTGGCGGACGAAGGTCGCTCTAGGGCAAAGTCGACGCGGCGAACACGGGATCGCCGCGGTGTACGGAGGTCGCGCTATGGCGATGTTGACGCGGCGGACGAAGGTCGCGCTAGGGCGAAATCGACGCGGCGAACACGGGATCGCCGCGGCGTACGGAGGTCGCGCTATGGCGATGTTGACGCGGCGGACGAAGGTCGCGCTAGGGCGAAATCGACACGGCGAACACGGGGTCGACGCGGCGGATGGAGATCACGCGGCAGATGGAGGTCGCGCTATGACGATGTCGACGCGGTGGACGACGATCACGCGGCAGATGGAGTCGCGCTGTGGAGGGGTCGCGCGGCGTTTAGCCGGTAGAATGGCGAGTTGGTGGTAGCGAGCCCGATCGGACCATTGGTCGGACGGGGTCGCGTGGCGGAGTTGCTTTGGTGGAGACGTTCGGTAGCCGGTAGCATGGCGATTCGCCGGATGTGGCGAGTCCGTGGCAGGAGAATCCATGAGCATGGCGAGTCCGTGATGGCGAGTCTGCAGCGGGTGAGTCCTCGAGCGTGGAGAGTCCGCAGCGAGTGATTCCCCATGTGTGGCGTGTCCATGAGCGCCCAATATGACGGGGTCGACGCGGCGGATATCGTCGGGTAGGCGCGCCGCATGCTTCCGGGCCGCGAGTGTGCAATTTGCTTGTTCCTCGCACACACACATCAACACGAATTATGTAAAAATACTATTAGTATACGAATAAAATATTTAGAATAAAATTGTCTGGAAGAAAATTATCATCTATAGCCGAGTTGTCGCTGGCCAAGTTGTAGGTAGACACGACGGCGAAAAGCCGAAGAAGTGCAGGGGAGACGGTTGTCCGATCCTTTGGATCAGGTCGCACAAGCGTGTCCGTCCTGACCTTCGCAGGCAGAGTCCGTCAGGTCTACTTCATCGGCGTGTTGCCGTCGAGGTGCTCGCGTGTGCGCTTAAGTCGCCTAGTGCTCGCGTGCGCGCTTAAGTCGCCTACTCTGAATTTTAGTGCCGCCTTACGTGGACAATGTCGATATATTTATTCCTCGTGCATAAGACAAAATAAAATAATATTAGTATACATGTCTAATTACATTATCTCACGGGAGGGTACAAAGTAGGCTAGCACTAAATATTTCTTAACCAATCTTCCATGCTTTACCATGGATGTACTGTTTACCGATTGATCTAACGCTCAGTCGGAACTAGATCCAAGTACTCCATACATATTAGTAATTAAAGAATAGAGAAAAGATGTCACCGATGATTGCTTTTGGAGTGCAACTGCTGCCGCTCGCATGCATGGCCGACACCAGATCGGCCGGTGCCTTTCTCATCAGCACATCGCCGACGATCGATCACGGAGATATATTCTGATTGAATTTATCTCCTGGTACTCAATCCTCCAAGCGATATCAGTACATGCAATTGCAGTAGAGGAGATTAGATCAAATAAACTAATGAATTAAAAGAGTATTCAATGCGAGAGGAATCCAAGTAAAATAACCAATCAGACCCATGGAGCCGATCGTGCATATGGGCGCACGCTTGATTCTTCAGGTCAACTGCATGCGCGTGTTCCGCGTCGACGGGCGGCAGCCGGATTGATCGGCACCCAACTCCGAGTGAGGCGAGATGCAATCTGGCCACCGGTGATAGTGAGGGATCCCGCCCGGATTATCACCTCCAAGCACCACTTGACCCATGGTGGGCGCCAACTGTCGTGGTATTGGCCACGACAGATGCTACAGGGTAGCTTACGTAGAGGAAATGGCAAGGCAACGTAGGAGAATCCTAGAGCGAGATTGGCACACGATGTACCCAGGTTCATGTCCCCTCGATGGAGGATCGCTACGTCCTGCTGACAATCCAGTATATGATCATAGATTGGTTTACATGGAGCCGCCAGAGACGGTGGGGGAGACTAGATCTGATATGACGTGGGAGAGAACGTGTCCCATGGGGGTGCCCCTGGTGGCTTTATATACGCAGCCAGTTAGGGTTTACAAGTGCTAATGGGCTTTCTATTGGGGTCGCCGTCTTGGGCCTTCAGTCGGCAAGTCATCTAGATCCATTATGTGCCAGTCGCCGTATTTGGCGAGTCGATCCGCCCTAGGCTAAGCTTCAGTCGGCTCGCTCCAGCTAGCGACTCCGCTTCATGGGCATACCCCGATTGGTATTCTCCCGTCAAACATTTAAATTGCAGGGTATCTAAACAACTTGAACCATATAATTAATTGTTGGGACCCTGGTTCTGCTTAATGTTGCCTAGTTGCATCGCATCTTTGCCATGCCATACATCATACATGCATCATGCCCGATCTTCTTCCATAGTATTAAATAGTGCATACGATGTTTCTTCTAGTGCTCTGCTTATTCATGGATTAGGCTGATCAGTGGATGTGAGTGTCGACCTGATCTCTAGTGAACCTTCGGCAATGTTTTTAGGCGAGCAGTCTCCCTCTTTCTACCTATTTTGTATTTATATACTTTACTTCCTCCTACTGATCTATTTCTATCCGTGTTGCGATGCTTGAGTTTCCGTGCACCATTTATATTTCTTGCAGCCTCTATATTGCCTTAGACACGTCCTATTGCCTGTTGTTTGATAGACGGTTGGCCTTGCGAGTCGTAGTTGCTTGCTTAGGTGCTACTTGGCGTCGTTGTTATTCCATCGTTGTTGGGAGGTTGGCACATGCTTAATGCTGGAGATGACCATGGCTTTAATTACAACTTGATAAATAAAATGTTGGGAATAGATATAACTAATGTAAAGGCACCGGTGGGCAATAGCTAATATTTGGTTCTTAATCGCTCACTTGTGTCCCATAGGCACCGAGTACTTGATATTTGTTCCTTGACTATCGCACTATCCACATGCCGGAGCTTGATTCATTTCTTATTTCTTGGGTCCACAAACTAGTTTGGGGCTTTATTACTATGCTATACTTATGCCATGCTTTACTGCTTATTTACGACTACGCATGGAGCGTTGTACTGTTTAGGAATCTTGTGCCACGTTTATGCTGTATTGACAAGCCCTATAACACTTTTGGGTTCGGAGTCGTTTACCACCATCATCACAAACCCTGGGTCTATCTCGGAGCTGGCCAACTTCGTTGCGGATAGCTTATTGGGGTGCCCCCTGAAATATTTTATAAATCTCGTGATTGATTTATTGTGATGCCTCGTTGGGTTTTATTTAGTTTTTCCGAGGTTGATCATGTGTGTGTTGCTATTTGTGCACCCATGCAGGGTAAACCTTTCTTAAAGTCGTTTCCGCGGTTATGGACGACTTGGATCATAGTATCTCGATCATAGACAACCATAATTAAAGTAGTGCAATAAATTTGACTTTGACATGTCTAGTAAGCAGTTTCACTACAACGGAATGAGTAAATAAAATTGTTAACAACTGCTGGTTTTGGGATGTCCCATGCTAATGGAATCTGGCTAGTAAGTATTGCAACTACAACGGAATGTTTAACTAAAACTTCCCACTGCTTATGATATCAGGATGACTTGTGCTATCTATGTCTGACTAGTAAGTGTTGCAACCATAATGGAATGAATAAAACTGCCAAATGTATGAGTTCCTTGGTTTGACTTCCTCGTTTGGTCCCGAGGGGGAATACCAGGAGGGGTATGATTGGTGTTAGAATCACTACAAGAAAAGTTTCCTTCCGCAACGAATTGGCTCGACGATCATTGTAGAAGGCGTGTCTTCCGCGACAAAATTCTCGGCTCGACCATGGCTGATGGAAAACTTTTTTTTCCAATTTCGCGGCCCTCTACTACGACGGATCTGCTAAAATGTGGAGGAAGATCGGCCAGCGCGTGGCAGAAGCAAGCTTTTGTTCCCACACGCGATGTTGACTCGCTGAAGTCTTTTGAGGCGTGTGGGTCCTGGACGTCAGTGTCTCTAGCGGACCATACTTTTCGGTCGCGCCTCCCTGATTTGAACTCGATAATGTTGCTCGAGGTGTCTACCGTTTAGTCAGGTTGCTAGGTCCCACATGTCAGCATCTCATTAGAAGGATCATGTGTGTGATGGAATTTTTTTCCTTCGCTCGCGCTACCCTGTTCCGAAGATGATAGCGCTGTTCGATGCATCTACCGTCCAATCAACCTCTTGGGACCCACATGTCATCCTCTGATTAGAAGAAATGTGTGTATGATGGAATTTTTTCCTTCGCTGGTGCTACCCCGTTCCGAGATGATAGCGCTGCTCGATGCATCTACCGTTTAACCAACCTCCTGAGCCCCACATGTCATCCTCTCATTAGAAGAAACGTGTGTATGATGGATTTTTTTCCTTGGCTCACGCCCTGTTCCAAACTTGATAGCGTTGTTCGATGCATCTACCGTTTAATCATGTTGTTGGGCCCCACATGTCATCCTCTCACTAGAAGAAACGTGTGTATGATGGATTTTTTACCCTCTGTCGCACCTTCGTGTTCCGAACTTGATAGTGTTGCTCGCTACATCAGCCATTTATTCAGGCTGGTGGGTCCCTTATGTCAACCTCACATTAGAAGAATCATGGGTATGATGGAAAAAATTTTCTTCTCTAGCGCTACCCTATTCTGAACTAGATAGCGTTACTTGACGAATCTACCGTTTGCTCACGCTGCTGGGTCCTCATTTCAGCCTCTCATTACAAGAAACGTGTGCATGCTGAACTTTTTTCTCACTCGTGCCTCCCTGTTTCGCACTGGCAACGTTGCTCGATGCAGCATTTGTATAAGGTCGCATAGCTGGGTCCCACATATCAGCCTCTCTATAAATGAAACATTGATTGCTCGATGCAACATCTGTATAAGGTCTCTGCTGGGTCCAACATATCAGCGTCTCTACAAATTCAAAGTGTGTATGATGGACTCCGCTGTTTTGACCTTGGCAATGTTGCTAGGTCCCAGATGTCAGCCTTCTCTGTGTAAGAAACATGTGTATGCTGGAAAAAAATGTAAAAGAACGACAGAGATTATACTATATATTACATATTAATATTGAAAAAACTAGGAATCTAACTCAAGACTTCAACAAATGGGAACCGCGTGTGCTTCCATTATGCTAGAACCATCTATGCCACGACCCTGACGACTTGCCATAAAAAATGCTAAATGCTCTGTACAAATACAACATGGGTAGGAGAAGCTTGTCCTATACTTTATCAGAATGGCACATAAATACTAAATTAAGACGATTTTGGGCGATAAAAAAATAACTTGGGTCCAATATTGTGAACCAATGGGCTTCTTATCGTGGGCTCCTTACCGAAACTTCTTCAGTGTGGTTCAAGCTTAAAAAACCAAGTAATAATGTGTTGAGGGTTAGCGGCCCACGGCCAACCTGAACCCGGAAGGATAAATTTGCGAGGTTTTGGGCCACAGTTGGGTAGAATGTAGTACTATTTTCTAATAACCTCCTCACTGAAAATTCAATGTACTCAATATGTCGGGGGTCGGTAGTCCACCTGACCCGGCAGGCTAAATTTGCAAGGTTTTGGGCCAGTGTTGGGTCAAATGTGCAATCTTTTCGCTAGCTCCTTAGTGAAATTCAATGTACTTTGTACCCCATCCTCAAAAAAAATGCAGTTGGTACCCTAAAAAATATATACTCTACTCACCACAAAAGGCTAATTAAGGGTTTTTCTTTTGAAATAACAATATGGGAAGTTTTTGTCCGAAGTGGGGTTGAAATATTCATTTTCATAGGCTGAGTAGTAAAAATATATTGTACTGAAGGTCGATGGTCCACCTGACCTGGCTGTACCTACGCCGAATCTGAAAGAATGAAGTTGGAAATGGAGAAAAGTGACCGATATTGCGCATTATTATACATAGCGAACATAGCGAGGAACTTGGGCATCGCAGGATTTTAACATGGAAAGTGCTGGAGGGAGTTTGACTCATTGACATAAAATCATGTCATATCAAGTCTTACAGGGCGCAATCATCTTTTCAGCAAAGGATATATTTCGAAATGGTTTAGGTGGCTTTGAATCGGCCTTAGTGTCCAATCGATTTGATGTACTTAAAACCTTGTAATCATGCCATATAAACTATTAGAGATAGACACATGGTGGCCTTGACTTGCCCAGACGCAGACAGCTCGGGTAACCACCATCTTAAACTGATCACTCGAAGTTGTATGCTTCCGTACGATGAAATTAGTACATGCCGCAATTAGCGCCAACATGTGGCATTGTCATCATGCAAAAAGGCTCAGAATTCGCACATTTAATTCACAGTTTCGAACACAATAATACAACCAATTTGTACACTAGGACAGACAGTACAATGTCAGCACATCAGAGCTTGACTTGTTCATGTCACATCAGAGGTTGATTTGTTCATTTCACATAAAAAAGAATGAGCAAGGATACATACTATATTGAACTAGTAATTTCACGGTAGTTCCAAAAGTATACCATGTATCAGAGACAATATGGGGTCTGCGTAAACAATTTTTATTTTTTGGAAGGGTGTGCATTAACTCTCTCTTTTTAGAATATCGGCATAAACATTTGCGGCTATCATCCTAGGGCGTCTCGGCCTGCTTTGGTGTACCGAGCCAAGATCAATTACGGTCCAGTTAAGGCCTGTTTCATGGCCCTATAAGAAGCAGTGACCTACTTTTCCCTATTCCCTAAGAGGAAAGAAGGAATATTCCTCTCAAAACACAAAGCTACACGAGGTGCGATGGTTCAAAAAAAATGCACGAGTCGCGTATATACAAGCCAGTAGCAGTACTAACTATAGTACAGAAATCACGCTACGAAATAAGCACGGCTACATGGATTATACCATGGAAGGAAATACTAAATACAAAAGCACGGCAGGGCTCATATAAAATGATTCAAGATGGCCACTAAAACCAGTGTACGAACAGTCAATTGTTGAACCACGATGCAAAAAAAGATGACACAATGATACACCAGAAAGATCCACAACTCAGTCTAGGGACGGCACAACGAGCATACCAAACCTAAACTAGGCCTAAACCAAATTGCCGCCTGTTGTACACAGTTCCAACCTTCTTTGGGAAGGCTGATAACTGCCATAGGTTCACCTTTAGTTGGCTGCAGGTTGCAGCATTTAATCCGAGGGAATTGTATTCCGCAAAATCTCTTGTATGTTGTGTACACACAGTTTTTCCTCATGAATGGGAACAATGTGCCATCAACAGCCTTGCATCCATGTTTCTTCATCATCTTGTCAATGATTGGATAATTGAGACGGAGAAACAGAGAGGTGTCCCCCGGGCTGTTAACCTACCTCCAAACGATGACCCCTAGAGGTCTAGCAAAGCTAGGATCCTCTTCAAAAATGTAGACACGAGAGGCAAGATATAGGCGTAGGTTAGTCCTATTTTGAGCATGAGGAATGATTTCACCCTCTTTGCCATGGGAAACCCCCATGCCATACGTTGTAATTATGATCATCAAGCGTTCAACATCAACCGATCGAGCGAGGAACCACATGCCTGGCCGATCATTCAGAATAGGTGCTGCGATTACAAACGGAAGCTCCTTGTTTCCTACAACATCTGAATTCGAGACAAAAAGTGCATTACTGGCATACATATTCTAACACCAGCATTCTTCATTGTTCATGCTAACAGTGTGAATAGGCAAATCCTAACTAAAATATTACTCAATAAATTAACAACATTAGGAATTGCATTTCTTACTCTGTTATTCTAAATATTTGGATTTCTTGCTTATCTTAGTTTCCTAGTTCTTGTAAGTTTCAAAAGAGGAAGTGCCATTTTTCTTTGATATAGAGGCGTGTCTACTTAAATCCTATAGGATTAGATGCCTATAGTATTTTGGATCAAGTGGTGTTTGATTGCACAGGAAAACCAAAGGAATTGTACAAAGAGGTTGGATTGGATGGAAATTTTCCTCTGAAATAGAGTGCAAAGGATTCCTTTGAAGGAATTCCTAAGTATTATACTCTTTAGAATCAAACAACATTTTATAGAAAAAATCCTAAGGATCCAAATCCTAAAAAAATCCTACACAATTCCTCTGAATCCCAAGGAAGAATCCAAAAAGGAAAGATTGGTGTCCTACAAAAATCCTATGTGATTCCTACAATCCGAGGAGGGCCTAAAAAGTACAAACAGATAAAGAAACTCGGCTTCACTGTGTTGCGCTCACAATTGACATGCTGGTTAATAATACCTTTCATATTTTGACAATGGATGAACTTAGTAGTGCAGGGACGCCATCATACACTATATTTTTGGAAGGCATATTACTGGTACTAATTCATACTAGCAATGGTTCATTCATTTTTTAGGACATAAAGCATGTGATCATTCAGTCATACGAAAGGTAAAACATAGACAAGGTAGTTAAAGAACAACTTCATTGAATCACTCACAATGTATCATCATGGAACTAGAATTACCTTCTGATGTGGGATCCCAGCAGTAGGTGCAGCCTTGACTTGTGACTCAAAAATGAGGCCACCATGTTCAATGGCATCATATATTGTCGTCTTCCAAGACCTGAATTCTCCAGACATCTCCAAACTTGGCTACCACCTTCCAGGTAGGCGATTTCACTGTCGAACAACGCGAGGAGCTTATAGTCTGTGTAACACAAGAGATCGCCTACCTGGAATGCGAGGACTTTTTAGATCAATGCGATTTCACCAAAAAAACTCTGTAGATTACGATCTTCAACAGCTCAACAGATCCATCCCACGACTTATTGAACTTTTGTCCATACCTGCGGATTCGTGATGTCTACGCAATTCTATTCTTGTAGATAGTTGTTGGGCCTCCAAGTGCAGAGGTTTGTAGAACAACAGCAAGTTTTCCATTAAGTGGATCACCCAAGGTTTATCGAACTCATGGAAGAAGTGGTCAAAGGTATCCCCTCTCAAGCAACCCTGCAATCAAGATACAAGAAGTCTCTTGTGTCCCCAACACACCCAATACACTTGTCAGGTGTATAGGTGCACTAGTTCGGCGAAGAGATAGTGAAATACAAGTCGTATGGATAATTATAAGTGGTAACGGTGCCAGAAAATAGCTTGCTGGCATGGAAGAGACTAAAGGCAAACTGAAATAAAGATGGAAGCAAACAAACATGTAACAAATCTAGTTGCAAGAGGTGTTTCAATGCTTGGAAACAAGGCCTAGGGATCATACTTTCACTAGTGAACACTCTCATATAAATATATTCTTCTTTATGATACTACGCTGAACTACTCTCCGGTTGGACACTCTAATCGTTGGTAGAGCTATAACAGCACACCCCAAAGTTCATCTTTCCCATCTAGATAACCCCACACTATCACCTTGAGTACTAGATGGTTCAAACAAACACCACAATTTCATAAAGACATCCAACTCCAAATATAACTCATAACAAGTATTTGTAATCTCTAGCCTAAGTGCCACCATGGTGTGCACACTATCAACTTCACACACATGGGGAGAGTAGAGATTTATTAAAGCACTTGAGTAGCAAGGTAGATCTATAGATTACAAGCTCATGATCTCAATAAGATCATGCATAGATAGAGAGATGAACACATAGCTACCGGTAGAACCCTTAGCCTCGAGGAAGAAATACTCCCTCATCATCATGGGAATCAGTAACGGTGATGGAGATGGCGCTAGAGTCGATGGAGATGGCTCCGGGGGCACTTCCCCATCCTGGGAGGGTGCCAGAACAGAGACTTTCTGTCCCCCGAATCTCCCCTTCGGTGGCGGCGGCGTAGCGGAACTTTTCGTGGAGTTCTGATTGACCACTTAGGGTTTTTCCATTGGGAGGCATCTTATAGGCGAAGAGGCAAGGTCGGTGGGCGGCCAGGGGGCCCACACCATGCCCTGGTGTGGCTAGAGGGGACCCGCACCTAGGGGTGGTGTTGCCACCCTGTGGCCCCTCTCCGTCTCGTCTTCTAGCTCCATGAGTCTTCCGGTAAAATATCAACTTCGGCTTTTGTCCCGTCCAATTCCGAGAATATTCATTTTCTGACTTCCTGGAACCAAAAACAGCAGAAAACAGGCAGCTGGCACTGTGGCTCTTTGTTAATAGGTTAGTCCAAGAAATCATATGAAAAGTACTCCAATGTGTGGACAAAACATAAAAAGGTAGATAAAACCAAGCATGGAACATCAAAAATTATGGATACGTTAGCAACGTATCAACATCTCCAAGCTTAACTCATGCTCGTCCTCGAGTAGGTAAGTGATAAAAAGAAAGAATAATTTTTGAGGTGACATGCACCATCATAAACTTGATCAAAGTATTTGTAAAACATTGATAGCTGGGATCATAGTACTTCAACATAGCATTAAAGACAAAGTTCTAACAATAAGACCAAGCAAAGATGTTGCAACATGAAAGGATACAAACAAAAGATTCATGAATAACAATTCTTTGCAAGACATTTGTTTCACATAAAGAAAACATAGCATAGTGGCATTCAGCTTGTCCCTCATAGAGTAGCAAACATAAATGCATAGGACACCTTCAGAGTTCATAAGAGTGACTACATACAAATAGTTTAAAACAAGCAATATCAAAGCTATGCATCAATCAACAATTCTTGGGACAATGCACATAGAACTAAGAATGGCCACTATGCTCTCAAAGTAGGTGCATAAAGATAGAAGGTGGGGACTCAACATAAAGGTAAAAGAAAGGCCTTCATAGAAGGAAGTAGGGATTCAAGTTTCATAAAGAGCTTCGAAAAATTATGGTACTTATTAGCTTTCATCTCTCATTGCCCCTATCATAAGCATCTTTAAGGTGATTAAGGTTAAAGTGACACAACTAAGAGGATATGCTTGACAAGTTATAAGCCGAAATCTCATGCCCCTTACTTACGAAGACCAAACCTCATGCTACTCAACTTTAGTCATGGGTAAGCTCTTGTCATTGTAAGTACATATCTATCATAAAGAACCGCCATCGGGGTACCCCTTGCACATGATATAGGAGCTATCCCATAATCAAAATGACAAGGCAAGCAGACAATGAGCATCTTAGTGATCTTTTTATTTGCTATTTGCATAGGTTTTTATTAAGGATGCTTCATAGAGTGCTCATTATGGTGATGCTGCAAGTTTCCACCATGATTAGGCATGGCTTAGGCTAGCGGCCCAGGCGTTTCTCTAACACTCATACAAACTCCATGATCTTACAAGTTCCACATTTATTTCACACCGCCGGGATCCATAAGCAAAAGAACATGATATCAACGGGGTACAAAGTACAAGTGCAATGTTTAAAGCGTTCCCCATGATACATGGTTCTGCTAACTTTAACTTATAAAGTGCAAGCATATACGCAACAAAGATGGACACAATGGGTCAAGTTTATTAATTGCAAGAAAGTAAAGTGTGCCATCAAGTTCATGAGAGCTTTAATCACTAAATTTCACATAACAAGTTTAATTCGGAAGGTAGATAAAAACATGAATATACTTGGAATAGCAAATGCTAATAGGTAGGTATGGTGGACTCTTTGGAATAACTTGGTTTTAGGAGTTGGATGCATGAGTGGAACTCATACTTGGTTACGGAGGCTAGCAAAAGACTGGGAGCGACCAACTAAGAGAGCAATAATGGCCATAATCATGCAAACCGACAAAACATCATTAATTAAAGCATAAAGTGATATTTGAAGTCAAAAACTAAAGGATCATCGAGGCTATGGTGACTTGGGATAGTCTTAACATGGTGTGAGCATGTGCCAAGTCAACCCAAATAAAGCATCAAAGGAGAATACCACAATACTATGCTTTAATATGCTAAAACAACGCATGATTCATCCAAGGCACATTAAGCAATCTCAATTGTTTATAACAAGTCATGCTACAGAAAATAATACTAAGCATAAAGCCAAAACAATACCAAGCATGGCATGACAAAGCATAGGCCACAATCAAAAACAAGCTCTCTTTACCACTTAAGCATGAACTTTCCTACTCTTTTCCAATCCAAACCAAACTATTTGAAAACCAACGTATGAAAGAGGGGGTCCAACCAATTTATTCAGAAAACTAAGCAAACCAAGCAAACGGAAAACCAAAACGAAAACGAAAAATAAGACACTCCAAGAACAACACAATTGTGCATGAAACAGTAAAAATGAAATGTTTGGAAGAAACCTGGGATTTTTATTGATGAAGAAGGGGATGCCTTGGGCATCCCCAAGCTTTCACGCTTGTACTTCTTCGATATTTCTCATCCTTCATCTCATTATTCATTCCTTCCATACACCTCAAATTTTTCCTTCATACAAAACTTCACACAATCTTTATTAGCAACATTAGTGCACTCAAGATAATACGTCTTTGGGTTCAGTTCAAACACCAATAAAACTTCCATTAGAACACAAGCTACTGTAGCACTTCCCTCAAAAAGCTCAATTCCCCAAAAGAACTCAAAAAGGAACCAACAAGAAGCAAATGCAAAAAATGGCAGAAATCTGTCAAAACAGACCAGCAGGTAAAGACAAATTTTTTTAAAGACCTTATGTTGCTCAAATAAAAAAGTGTTGAACTAACTAAAGTTAGATAACAACCTGGAGCCGAAGCACAAAAATTCATGCCTCAAAAGAACGTACAGAGATTTTACACGAATATTTACGGTGAAGCACAAAAATCTGTTTCGGGACAACAACTTTCCCAATCATTACTTCTCTCTCATTAGAGGTTACTCTTGGCACAAAAAGCAAATAAAAAGGATAAGGAGTGGTTATTACAGAGGTAATAACTTCCAAGACTCATCTAAAACTTTTGTATTATCTCCCAATAAGTACTTTTCTTTAACGCCTTTAAGTTAGGCATGATAGTTTGAGAAGATGCTCACATAAGAAATATGAATTGAAGTAAAAGAGAGCATCAAGAAGCAAATTTAAAGCACATTTAAGTCTAACCCACTTCGTATGCATAGGAATCTTATAAAGAAACAAGTCATGAAAGCACAAAGCAACAAGGAGAGGAAAGCAAAACAAGTGCAACTTCAAAAATTTCAACATAAAGAGGGGAAAGTTAATATTGTTGAGATCATAAAACCATGTTTCCCTCTCTTATAATAACTTTAAGTAGCATCATGAATAAAATTAACAATATAACTATCACATAAAACATTCTTATCATGAGCCACATGCATAAAAGAATTAATACTCTCCACATAAGCATAGTCATTCTTATTAATTGTAGTGGGAGGAAATTCAACAAAATAGCTATCATTATTATTCTCATCACCATAATCATCAAATATAGGAGGCATATCGTAGTCATAATTAATTGCCTCCTCAATAGTAGGTGGACTGGAAATATCATATTCATCATTGTAATCATCATATATTGGAGGTTTGGTATCATCATAAGCAATAGAATAGCTATCTTCCAAAGATGGGGAACTAAAAAGATCATTTTCATAAAAACTAGCTTCCACAAGCTTAGACTTTTCCATAGCATTAGCAATAATGGTGTCCAAAGAATTCATACTAACAACATTCCTATTAGCATGCAAATAAAGTTCCACAGGTTTTTAAATTTTATTTTCAATCACTTCATGTCCTAACTCAAGATAAATACTATAAAGCTCTCTATTTTTTGTTGTTTTCTATTAAGCCTAACTAGTGAAAATAAAAACAAGAAACAAAAAGACAAAATTGCAGAATCTAAAGGAAATAACTTCGAGCACTCACACCGGAGGATATGAGTACCTTTTACCTTGCCTCCCCGGCAACAGCGCCAGAAAATAGCATGATGTCTACGCACTTCTATTCTTGTAGACAGTTGTTGGGCCTCCAAGTGCAAAGGTTTGTAGAACAGAAGCAAGTTTTCCCTTAAGTGGATCACCCAAGGTTTATCGAACTCAGGGAGGAAGTGGTCAAAGGTATCCCCTCTCAAGCAACCCTGCAATCAAGATACAAGAAGTCTCTTGTGTCCCCAACACACCCAATACACTTGTCAGGTATATAGGTGCACTAGTTCGGTGAAGAGATAGTGAAATACAAGTGGCATAGATAATTATAAGTGGTAACGGTGCCAGAAAATAGCTTGCTGGCGTGGAAGAGACTAAAGTAAAACTGAAATAAAGATGGAAGCAAGCAAACATGTAACAGATCTAGTTGCAAACGGTGTTTCAATGCTTAGAAACAAGGCCTAGGGATCATACTTTCACTAGTGAACACTCTAATATAAATATATTCTTCTTTATGATACTATGCTGAACTACTCTCCGGTTGGACACTCTAATCGTTGGTAGGGTTATAACAACACACCTCAAAGTTCAACTTTCCCATCTAGATAACCCCACACTGTCACCTTGAGTACTAGATGGTTCAAACAAACACCACAATTTCATAAAGGCATCCAACTCCAAATATAACTCATAAAAAGTATTTGTAATCTCTAGCCTAAGTGCCACCATGGTGTGCACACTATCAACTTCACACACATGGGGAGAGGAGAGATCTATTAAAGCACTTGAGTAGCAAGGTAGATCTATAGATTACAAGCTCATGATCTCAATAAGATCATGCATAGAGAGAGAGATGAACACATAGCTACCGTTAGAACCCTTAGCCTCGAGGAAGAACTACTCCCTCATCATCATGGGAATTAGCAACGGTGATGGAGATGGCGGTGGAAACGATGGAGATGGCTCCGAGGGCACTTCCCCATCCCGGCAGGGTGCCAGAACAGAGACTTTCTGTCCCCCGAATCTCCCCTTCGGTGGCGACGGCGCAGCGGAACTTTTCATGGATTTCTGATTGATGACTTAGGGTTTTTGCATCGGGAGGCATCTTATAGGCGAAGAGGCAAGGTCGGTGGGCGGCCAGGGAGGCACACCATGCCCTGGCGCGGCTAGAGGGGACCCGCGCTTAGGGGTGGTGTGGCCACCCTGTGGCCCCTCTCCGTCTCGTCTTCTAGCTCCGTGAGTCTTCCCATAAAATATCAACTTCGGCTTTTGTCCCATCCAATTCCGAGAATATTCATTTTCTGACTTCCTAGAACCAAAAACAGCAGAAAACAGGCAGCTGGCACTGTGGCTCTTTGTTAATAGGTTAGTCCAAGAAATCATATGAAAAGTACTCCAAAGTGTGGACAACACATAAGAAAGTTGATAAAACCAAGTATGGAACATAAAAAATTATGGATACGTTAGCAACGTATCAATTCGCCAAAAAAACTTTTGAAATGTGAATGAGTTCAGAAATGACTACATGTAACTAGGGAAACCCAGGCTGGCTAGTAGCATTACAGGTTATATACTGGATGTGAGGCGGCCGCATTGTCACAGGTATCTGTCGATGGAAGGCCGATTACACGATAGATGTAGATGTTCGCTAGGCATCAGGCCCCACGTTGGTCCACCGTGGCGAGCTAGTCATCGTTCATGCCAACCCAGAATTTTTCGTGCATGAAGGGCAGGATGGCGGTGCACCGAGGATGGTTGAGGGGCACCATGTCGTACACCGTGTCATGTAGACGATGTACCCTCGTATTGCCATAGTGCGTGTCAAACCAATAAGCTGGCTAAGGCATCAGTAGGCAGGGTTCATTCCAATGGTGAAGAATCCATTTTGTACCTTCGTTGTTGGCGATACGATCATACAGCAGCTTGCAGCATGCGGCTAGCCTGACGGTGCTGGAAATGTCCAGACGGTGAACAATGAGGTCATCATCATCTATGCTGAGTTGATCCCACTTGCATCGCCCGCTGAGCTTTGAATCGGCCATCACAACTGGATGGATTTAGGCGGATGCCAAGTGCAGCTGGGGTTTTCTGCAAGAGGAGGGGAGCGTTAGAAGAGAGAGCGTGGGCGAGATCATGGGCGGAGTGGGGACTAGGGAAGAAGATGGAGAGGTAAAGAAAAAAACGAGGGAGGAGATTTTACTTGCTTGCTCTTTCTAGTTGACAGCAGCATCGAGGACACCGCCGCCTAGACTTCACTGTATGTTAGACTAGCACGCCACGCAGCTAGTAATTTGACAATACTCCTACTTACTACGTATCAGAGGTGCAGTATTGTCTAGTCACATCATTTTAACCAGAGGGTTTTCTTTTTACAGCTTTTATTTCAAAATAGTGTACTAGTATTTTCAACAGAAAATAGGAGGATGAACTACTACTAGTAGTAGTAGCCGCGACATGGACACATGTACTTTCATCTTGTTTCCCTACATGCAGAACTCGTAGAACATAACCGAAAATATATACACCGGATATAAAGCATAGTACGGGTGTGTCCGTGGTATTTTTGGCATGTTGCATGTGTTCATATATGTTCTAGTACAAGGTACATGGAACTACACGTGTACAGCATGCAACCGCGTAGCAAAATGAGAGACGTGCACGGACACCAGATTTTGCTCAAGTCAGGCAACGTGCATGACTTTGTGTGGTTCTGATTCACTAACATGTGGGCCCTGTTAAGGTCGGCTCCACTTTCTAGTGAGAATCTGCATGCACCATGCGCTTGGAGCCACTAGGTACGTCCACGACGGAAATTACAATTTGCAACTAGTTGCACCGGCAACAAGCTATTGCATGTGGCACTTCCAAGTTTTCAGAAAATGTGAAATAAATCATGAACATAGATCATATTTATATAGTTCATCTATAAATTTCCATCCCAAAAATATTACTAGTACATGGCCTCGCCATCACAAAATGAACAAATGAACACAAGATATTGTTCGCTTAGGTTTTTTCTTTTTCATTGACACATGTCACATAAGATCTTACTATGGGACTAAATATTGTAGATGCACAAAATACAACATAGCTAATGTTCTGGATTTATTTCACATTTTTTGAGAACTCGAAAGTGCAACAAATAATAAAGGGGTGTGGGCGCAATGAGTTGCAACATATTCAACCCGCACTAACTAAAACTATGGCTTGCATACAGAAGGAGTTTGATCAAATCGCGGGCCTTGCACTACATTGCGGCGAAATGAGTGTTAGAGTAAAGCAAGTTAACGCTTGAGGCCATATGATACAAATAAGGAAAAGGAAATATTTCAAGATACGCAAATCCCTATTCCATATGATCTCCCTTGAACCGTTAATTATGCCGGTTCCAATCCTTCGCGTTGGCCAAGCTTGGGATGAACCACAACGGAGTCTGCCGCCAATTCTAGCCAATGTTTTTTAGGGAAATTCCACCCAATGTTGGTTGAGAAACCAACAGCGGCGTCTTGAGCATTCATACTGATGCGGCATATTTTAGGAAAATATTAAATCCGCTGAGACTAACTACGTGTGGCGAGGTGTATACAAAGTTGCTCCTCGTTGGATATCTAGGGCCAAGTCCTGCCGCACCAACTGGAATGGTAATTGGATAGTTCAATCCAAGGAAGATAGAAAATGCTCCAAGGTTGATGAACCACAAGTATAGGGGATCGCAACAGTCTTCGAGGGAAGTAAAATCCAATTTATTGATTCAACACAAGGGGAGCCAAAGAATATTTATAAGCCTTAACAACTGAGTTGTCAATTCAGCTGCACCTGAAAACAATCTTGCTCGTAGCTGTTTATCAGTAGCAATAGTTTTGTAGTAGCAATAGCAAAGTGATGGCAGTAGTAAAAGTAAACACAGTAGTAACAATAGCAGTAAATAGTAGGATTAAAGCATGGAGGGCTAGGGGTGGCCCACACCATGGCCAGGCGCGCCCCTGGTGTGGCCACGCCACCAGGTGGTGTGCCTGCCTGGTGGGCCCCCTGGGTCACTCCGGGTACTCCTCTGCCCCTTTTTTCACGTAAAAATTTAATATGAATTTTTTGGAAATATTCGAGACACTTTATTATTGAGCATTTTTCAGGTATTGATGAATGAATTTCTGATAGAAAGATGATTTTAGAATGATGCAATAACAAAACTAAAATAAAACTTCAGAAGTTCTAAGACACTCTAATATGCAAGTAACTAGCAAAACAAAAGTAAACTAAGTGAAAGCAAAAATTAAAATGGATAAAGTAAAAGTAAGCAAAGATAATCATGGTGAAAACATTATTTTGTTCATTGAAATCCCTTTGTTAACAAGGTTGATCAGGTCTTGTTACCAAAACAATTTTATATGAAACCAAACTTTGCATTCCACTAAATGATTATGTTACCTCAACCTTGATAGCAATGGTCCCAATCATAATAGTTTCATATTTTTCTCGTGGTATGGGACAATATATTTCTCCAACTTGGATGCCCTCAACATGTTCAATTGAATTTAGGCCATAAGTCCTATCAATCTTCTTGGGGAAATAGACAGTATGCTCCTTGTCATTAACATTAAAAGTTACCTTTCCTTGATTGCAATTAATAACAGCTCTTGTAGTATTCAGAAAAGGTCTCCCAAGAATAATAGACATATTATCATCTTCAGGCATTTCAAGCACAAAAAAGTCAGTTAATATCAAATAATTATGAGCCACTTGAAAAGGTACATCCTCACATATACCAACAGGAATAGTAGTAGATTTATCACCCATTTGCAAAGATATATCAGTTGGTATTAATTTTTCCAATTGAAGTCTCTTATAGAGAGAAAAAGGCATAACACTAACTCCTGCTCCCAAATCACACAAGGCAGTTATAACATAATTGTTTTTAATAGAGCATGGGATAGTTGGGATCCCTGGGTCTCCAAGTTTCTTTGGAACCTTACCATTGAAGGAATAATTAGCAAGCAAAGTAGAAATTTCCTCATTAGGGATCTTCCTTTTATTAGAGACAATATCCTTCATATACTTTGAATAACGAGGCAATTTAAAAGCATCAGTCAAAGGAATTTTCAAAAATAAAGGTTTCATCCATTCACAAAACTTATTATTGTGTTTGTCTTCCTTTGACTTGTGTTTCTTATTAGGTACATGCATAGGTTTTTGAACCCAAGGCTCTCTTTCACTACCATGTTTCTTACCAACAAAATCTTCTTTAGTGTATTTAGTATTCTTAGTGTGCCTTTCAGGTTCTTCTTCAACTTTTTCTTTATCAGTAGCATCATTTTCCTCATTACCACTTTTAGTTTCAGCATCAGAGACAGATATACTATTAGGATCTTTAGCAGGTTCGGAGGATTCTACAATAGTTTTACATTTATTTTTCCTTTTCTTAGGAGAAGTACCACTATTTTCAATTTGCTGAGAATCTTGCTCAATTCTTTTAGGATGCCCCTCAGGATATAGAGGATCCTGGGTGGCAGCACCACTTCTAGTTCTAATTTCATAAGCATGTTTTTCTTTAGCAGCATTCACTAACAAATCTTTTTGTACTTTAAAAGCTGATCAATTTGAGTTTGAACCATTTGGAAATGTTTAACAAGCATTTTAACATCATTAGTGGTTCTTTCCGCAATATCTTTTAACTCAATAATAGCTCTAGAATTTTCCATCAAATGATTTTGCACTCTTTTATTGAAATTATCTTGCTTAACAATAAAAATATCAAATTCTTCTAAGCATTGATCAGGAGGTTTAGAATAAGGAATATCACCTTCATCAAAATGTTGGAGAGAGTGTACCTCAATAGTGGATGAGTGGGATATTGGCTTACATAATTCTTCTATAGGAGGTAAAATTTTAACATCTTTAGATTTAATACCCTTCTCCTGAAGACATTTCTTAGCTTCCTTCATCACTTCATCATTTAGTTCAATCACTCCCCTCTTCTTTGGTGTTGGTGTTGGTGTTGGCTCAGGCACAGCTAACTCAAGTGTAGTTGACTCAGGTGAAGTCCAGTCATCATAATTCTTGCTTATTTTAGCCATTAATTCCTCACCTTCTTTGGGAGTTCTCTTCCTGAAAACACAATCAGCACAACTATCCAGGTATGTCTTAGATTCATCAGTTAGTCCATTATAATATATATCAACAAGCTCATTTTTAGGTAATGGATACACAGGTTGTGCATGAATCAAAGCACAAAACCTTGCCCATGATTCAGGCAATATCTCCTTTTCTCCTTGTTTAAAATCAAAAAGTTCCTGCAAAATGGCATGTCTAGCACTAGGAGGGAAATATTTCTGAAAGAAAGTATCAATCAAGCAATCAGGGATATCAATAGATCTAGGAGGTAAATTACTAAACCAAGTTTTAGCTTCTCCTTTTAGTGAAAAGGGAAAATTTTAGCAACAAAGTAGGTGCGCATCTTAATATCATCAGAAAATAGGCCACTCATGGTAGAAAGCTCAGTCATATGTGCTACAGCACTTTCATTCTTAGTTCCACAAAAAGGTTCTTTCTCAACAATGGTTATGTAAGATAAATCAAGAGAGAAATCATAATCCTTATCTTTAATGTTTATGAGAGATGTAGCAAACTTAGCATTAGGAGATAATTTAGGTCTAACAGTATGTTTCTCAAGAAAAAATCTTAATAGCACTTTTACCATGAGTGTTTTGACATTCTTTAATAAATTCATTAGTCATCTCTATATAACCGTCTTCAATATCATAGTTATCTCTAGACTCAGGTGAACTGACAGGTGTAGTAGTGTCTTCATTAGGAGTTTTAGTATTTCCAGCTATAGTTCTAGTAATCGTAGCATCTAGGAAAGGACCTAATGAACCACTCTTATCAAGCACAGTAGAAGCAGCATCATAAGTATCAGAAGTTTCAGATTCAGCAGTAGTAGTAGTAGTAGTATGTGTAGCATGTGTATGTGGTGGCGTAAGGAGCTTACTCATCACAGATGGTGAATCAAGAACAACAGAGGTATTCAGAACCGTACCTCTCCTTATAGTGGATGGTAAAATAGGAACCTTGCCATCATGAGACTTACCCATGATGGATGGATGGCAGTGGAAAATAGTGATTCCAAGTGAACTTGATAAATAGAGCTATGCTCCCCGGCAACGGCGCCAGAAAATAGTCTTGATGACTCACAAGTATAGGGGGTGTATCGCAGTATTTTCGAGGGAAGTGAAACCCAAATTATTGATTCGACACAAGGGGAGCCAAAGAATATTTATAAGCCTTAACAACTGAGTTGTCAATTCAGCTGTACCTGGAAACAATCTTGCTCACAACAGTTTATCAGTAGCAACAGTTTTGTAATAGCAATAGCAAAGTAACAGCAGTAGTAAAAGTAAAGACAGTAGTAACAATAGCAGTAAACAGTAGGATTAAAACGCGGTAGGCATAGGGATGGATGGACGGGCGTTGCATGGACAAGAAAATTCATATAGCAATCAAGACATAGGGCATTTGCAGATAAATAAGATAAAGCATCCAGGTACTAAATAATCATAGGCATGTGTTCCATATATAGTCATAAGTGCTCGCAATGAGAACTTGCACAACATCTTTTGTCCTGCCAGCCCGTTTGCAGCAGGGCCTCAAGGGAACTACTGGCAATTAAGGTGCTCCTTTTAATAAAGCACTGGAGCAAAGCATTAACACTCTGTGAACACATGTGATCCTCACATCAAAGCCATTCCCTCCGGTTATCCCGATTGATGTCACTTTGGGGCCTTTGGTTCCAGACAACAATGTGTGCATACAACTTGCAGGTAAGACCATAAACAATACTATCATCATGAATCAATAACATGTTCAGATCTGAAATCATGGCACTCGGGCCCTAGTGACAAGCATTAAGCATAACAAGTTGCAACAAAGTCAAAAAGCACTAATAATAGATACTAGGCACTATGCCCTAACAATCTGATGCTATAACATGAACGATCTAATCCAATCCCTACCATCCCCATAGCCTACAATGGGGGATTACTCACTCATAGATGGGGGAATCATGGATGGTCGATGGAGAAGCGATGGTGGCGATGATGGCGATGATCTCCTCCAATTCCCCGTCCTGGCAGGGTGCCAGAACGGAGTTTCTGGTTCTGATTTGCGGAATCTAGTGGTGGTGGCACAGCGGAACTCTTTCTAAAAAAACATCGACCCCCCCTGGGTTTTAGGTCAAGGGGCATCTTATAGGCGAAGAGGGTGGCCGAGGGGGTAGCCGAGGTGGCCACACCACCGCCTGGTTTGGCCAGGCCTGGCCCGCGTGGCCATCTGTACACCCACACACTGCCACCTCAAATAAGCTTGCCTGCCACACAGCCAATTTCCTCTCCCCTGTCGGCCTCTACGCCCCGTTACCAGACCTAAAATCGAACATCTCTCAGTTCAATAAAGAAAAAAGTCGAAAATCTCTCAAGAAAAATCAACCATCCACCAAAAGAAAATCCATTGTCTAATGCTTCCCATTCATTATGAACGGACGGTCACAATTTCCCGAGCGCCGCGCGGGAGTAGTAGTCGTCTGATCTACTGGTTGTAGCTCCACGAAAGCACGCGCCTGGAAGCGGTAGAAGAATTTATTCTCTGTCAGTGATGGAAGAAGATCGACAATATACAATACCAAATCAACAAGTCAGTGGCTTTATCCGTCTAACTAGTGAGAGCCGACACGAGTGGTGAACAGCATGAAGCGCAGCGGAACATGTGCCTTTAAGGCATACAGTACATACACCTCCGTTCTGATTTAGGATGGTCACATAGTGGTAAATAACTTAGACTACTCCAGTAACTTGCACATTTACCTTCATCATAGTGGGTAACAACATGTGTGTAGTGTCACGCAAAGGCCTAATTAATTAGGTTATACTCCCTCCGTTTAGAAATATAAGACGTTTTAGCTTTGTGAATCGAATGTATCTAGACATCTTTTAGTGTATGGGTTCGTAGAGGTTAAGAGTGAACCTATACACTAAAAGCCGTCTAGATACATTCATTTCACAAAGCTAAAGCGCCTTATATTTCTGAACGGAGGGAGTAGAATCATATACTACTAGTCTTGGTATGTGTGATGTTATGGTAACTAGCTAAGTTATTATGTCACTTTCTTTTTTCATTAGTTAACTCTGAAAAGACATTTAATTCGATACAAGTATCTACGCATACTTGTAGTTCAAATTTGTCAAGTTGCAAAATCTTAGGAAGAAGTTGAACCTCTTGTCAAAACTCTCTGTGGTTTCTGATACAGAGTATATTAATTGACTGTCCGATGGGTGCCTCCAAAAGATTTTTCTTAAAACTTTCAAAGCAACCTACAATTTACTTGTAGTTCAAATTTGACCTAATTTTGATGAATCTACATAGAGTCATTCAAGTGGCGGAGTTAGCTAGGAAGTTTGAAAACTCAGAAAACATAGGAATCGTTAGTACAACATGTTGGTCCACTATATATACTAGTAAGTTGCACGTTCCTTGCACGTGAGACTCAGATAGTAGACGTATGACATGTCATCACTATACACAATTATAATTGGTAAAGCACAAAAAAAATATAAATTCGATCAACATTTATAAAGTATGGGTGTATATTTGGTCCTTGTACTTTGTATCATCATGTAGAAGTCAAAGATTATTAGCTACCTAACACATGAAATTTTTGATAACATGGTCTAGAGAAACAAGAAAGAAGATTCTAGTATGATGGAGAAGTGTGTTTTGAGGTTTGTGCATAGCATTCATTATGCCAAGACTACCAATAGAATCTTCTGGATGCTAGAATGGAAAAGAAGATCCAACGGCGAGAAAATATGGGATTCACGAGTCTTGATCCAACGGCCAACATTCAAAGTTACTCGTACTCTATATAGTGGTTTGTAATGAAGACTATCAATAGAATCTTCAAGATGCTAGAATGGAAAAGAAGATCCAACGGCTAGAAATGTTGGGATTCACGAGTCTTGATCCAACGGTCAATATTCAAAGTTATTTGTACACTATATAGTGGTAAGATCATATAGAAGTTAATGATTATTAGCTACTAGTAAGTTGCACGTGAGATTCAGATAGTAGACGTATGACATATCATCACTATATAAAATTATAATTTGTAAAGCACAAAAAATTATAAATTTGATCAACATCTATAAAGTATGGGTGTATATTTGGTCCTTGTACTTTCTATCATCATCTAGAAGTCAAAGATTATTAGCTACCTAACACATAAAAATTTTGATAACATGGTCTAGAGAAACAAGGGAGAAGATTCTAGTATGATGGAGAAGTGTGTTTTGAGGTTTGTGCATAGCATTCATTATGCTGAAGACTATCAATAGAATCTTTTAGATGCTAGAATGGAAAAGAAGATCCAACGGCTAGAAATGCTGGGATTCACGAGCCTTGATCCAACGGTCAACATTCAAAGTTATCCGTACACTATATAGTGGTTTGTAATGAAGACTATCAATAGAATATTCAAGATGCTAGAATGGAAAAGACGATCCAACGACTGTAAATGTTGGGATTCTCGAGTCTTGATCCAACGGTCAATATTCAAAGTTGTTTGTACACTATATAGTGGTAAGATCATGTAGAAGTCAACGATTATTAGCTACTAGTAAGTTGCACGTGAGACTCGGATAGTAGACGTATGCCATATCATCACTATATACAATTGTAATTGGTAAAGCACAAAAAATTATAAATTTGATCAACATCTATAAAGTATGGGTGTATATTTGGTCCTTGTACTTTGTATCATCATGTAGAAGTCTAAGATTATTAGCTACCTAACATACGAAATTTTTGATCACATGCATGGTCTAGAGAAACAAGGGAGAAGCTTCTAGTATGATGGAGAAGTGTGTTTTGAGGTTTGTGCATAACATTCATTATGCCGAAGACTATCAATAGAATCTTCTAGATGCTAGAATGGAAAAGAAGATCCAATGGCTAGAAATGCAGGGATTCGTGAGTCTTGATCCAACGGTCAACATTCAAAGTTATTCATACACTATATAATGGTAAGATAAGATAAGATAAGATACTAGTAAGTTGCACGTGCCCTGCACGTGAGTCTCAGATAATAGACGTCTGGCATATCATCACTATATAAAATTATAATAGGTAAAGTGGAAAAATATAAAGTTGATCAACATCTATAAAGTATTGGTGTATATTTGGTTCTTCTACTTTGTATCATCATGTGTAGAAGTCAAAGATTATTAGCTACCTAACACTTGAAATTTTTGGTAACATGGTATAGAGAAACGAGGGAGAAGATTCTCGTATGATGAAGAAGTGTGTTTTGAAAGGTTTATGCATAGTGTATTCATTGTGTTCAAGACTATCAATAGAATCTTCTAGATGCTAGAATGGAAAAGAAGATCCAATGGCTGGAAATGTTCGGATTCGCTAGTCTCGATCCAACGGTCAATATTCAAAGTTATTCGTACACTATATAGTGGTAAGATAAGATGTCTAAAAACATGATTTGTGGCATTCAGATCCATATTCTTCAGTCAGTCTTTACAGAAAGGAACAATCCCATCGTCACTCAGAAAATTAAGAATGATATTTCGTGATATTTGGAAACTCACATCGACGACATTGTTTACTACAAGAAGATGCACATGTCTACCTCCAAAAAGACAATTAATTCAAGAGAAATCTATCACATTTACTTGTAGCTCAAGTTTGATCTAATTTCGTTAAATTGTCAAGATGCAAAATCTTAGCAAGAAGTTGAACTTGTTGTAAAAACTATCGGTGGTGGTTTGTGATATATTAAATCAGCCCCCAATAGTTACCTCCAAAAAACGTAAAACTTTCAATGCAACCTACAATTTACTTGTAGTTCAAAATTGACCTAAATTTCAATAAATCGACATAAAATCAATTTCAAGTGGGCAAAGTTAGCTACAGGAATAAGTTTGAAAACTCATAAAACACGGGAATCATAAGTAGAACATGACGGTCCACTATATATGTCTGAAAGCTTGTATTGTGGCATTTAGGTCCATATCTTTCGGACTTTGTTTACGAAAACAAATAGTAATCTCATCATCACTTAGAAAATTGAGAATGTTCTTTCCTGATAGTTGGAAACTCACACCGGCGGTACTGATTACTACAAGAAGATGCATCCATCTACCTCCAAATAGACATTTAATTAAAGAAAAATCTATCGCGCTTACTTTTAGCTCAAGTTTGAGCTAATTTTTCATTAAATTGTCAAGATGCAAAATCTTAATTAGTAAGGTGTTAAAAACCTATTGTCAAAACTCTCGGTTGTTTTCTGATATATTAACTGAGCCCCCAATGGGAACACCTCCAAAAGTTTTTTGTAATTCTTTAGAAGCAACCTACAATAATTTAGTTGTTGTAGTTAAAGTTTGACCAAATTTCAATAAATATAGGCATGAAGTCATTCAAGTGGGGCAAAGTTAATTAGCTATATAGGGAGTTTGAAAACTCATAAAACATGGGAATCGTAAGTAAAACACGTTGATCCACTTAATATGTCTAAAAGCTTGGCTTATGGCATTGAGATTCATATTCTTCAGACTTTCTTTACATAAAAGAACCATCTCATCATGACTCGGAAAACTGAGGATTTTCTTTCCTCATAGTTAGAAACTCACACCGACGACATTGTTTACTAGAAGAAGATGCACCCATCTACCTACAAAAATACATTTAATTCAAGAGCAATCTATCATGATTACTTGTAGCTCATGTTTGATCTAATTTTGTTAAATCGACAAGAAGTCACTGAAGTGTGCAGAGTTTGATAGGAAGCTTGAAAAATCCTAGTACTACAAACTTGGGCATTACGTATAAGAAACCATTGGTCTAGTTTGTGTGATAATTGGGGTGGTTGCATATTCTTTTAACTATGGTAGGTCTCGTAGGAGAGAGGTGCTTGAGAGTTAACACGATCGATGGAAGTACAACTTACATCAAGGACCTCATAAAAATGAAAATTGCATCCAAGTCCATCCATTTAACACAATGACCCTAAGACTGAATAATGAAGTGTGTGTGTGTGTGTTTTGTGGTTTGCACATACTAGCGTTCATCGTGCTAAAGACTATCAATAGAATATTTCTCGATGCTAAGGGAAAATAGAAGATCTAACGGTTAGCAATGTTTGGATTTGCCAGTCTTGATCTAGCGGTCAATGTTCGAAGTTAATTCGTACACTATACAATGGTGGTATGGTATTGTAAGAGATAAGACAAGATAAAGATAAGATAAGAAGTACCGCGGATGGCCGATCTAATGGTTGGTCTCGTAGGAGTGAGGTGCTTGAGAGTTAAGACGGTTAGTGGAAGTACAAGTTACAGCATGGATCAGACCTCATAACAAATGAAAATTGCATCCAAGTCCATGCATGCATTTAGCACAAGGACTCTAGAACTGAGCAATGAAGTGTGTGTTTTGAGGTTTGGCATACTAGCGTCCATTGTGCGAAAGACTATCGGTAGAATCTTTCTAGATGCTAATAATGGAAAAGAAGATACAACGGTTAGCAAAGTTTGGATTTGCCAGTCTTGATCCAACGGTCAATGTTCAAAGTTTAGATTTGCCAGCCTTGATCCAACGGTCAATGTTCAAAACAGGTTCAAAATTGCCTTTCCTCCCGATGTTTGGCCGATCTTTTGAATAACCTTCCCTCCCGATGTTTGGGAAGCAAGTGAAAATTTCGAAAACCGGAAAACTTTGAATTTTTGTGCCGCCAAGGGCCAAAGTGGTTTCCTTCCTATGTACTCCTCGTCCCTACTCCACACCAACGTGCGGCTGTCGAACACAACAGAGACACAGATCCGCCGTACCAAGGCCCACGTGCGCAGCGCCACACTATGGACGTGGGGAGAGAGATCAGTCGGACCGGTGCGAGAGAGGAAAGGGGAGGAGAGATGGACCATAGGGAAGGAGAGAGAAAACACACGATTTGTTTTGCGTTCATAGGTCCTGAAATTTACTACTAGTAGAGTGTACACTGTAAGGCCGCAGGAGTACCTCGTGTCAAAAACCCATCATAACTTTGCTCTGACATGGAACCGCCTTCAACTTCTCTTCGTTGCTGCCCTCTTCCCCTGCCAACGGTTTATTCTCTCAGCACGTATAGCGCGTGGACTATGTGTAGTGGTATGGTATTGTGAGAGATAAGAGACAAGATAAAGATAAGATAGAATTACTATGAATGGCCGATCTAATGGTAGGTCTCGTCAGAGCGAGGTGCTTGAGAGTTAACACGATCGGTGGAAGTACAAGTTACATTAAGGACCTCACAAAAAATGCAAATTGCATCCAACAAGTCCGTTCATTTAGCACAAGGACCCTTAAACCGAGTAATGAAGTACTATGTGTTTTGAGGTTTGCGCATACTAGTGTTCATCGTGCTAAAGACTATCAGTAGAATCTTTCTAGATGCTAAGAATGGAAAAGAAGATCCAACAGTTAGCAATGTTTGGATTTGCTAGTGTTGATCCAACGGTCAATGTTCAAATAAGTTAATCCCTACACTATTTAGTGGTGGTATGCATGGTATTGTAAGAGATAAGAGACAAGATAAAGGTAAGATAAGAAGTACTACGAATGGTCGATCTAATGGTAGGTCCCGTAGGAGCGAGGTGATTGAGAGTTAACACATTCGGTGGAAGTACAAGTTACATCAAGAACCTCGTAAAAATGAAAATTGCATCCAAGTCCATGCATTTTAGCACAAGGACCCTAACACTGAGCAATGAAGTACTATGTGTTTTTAGGTTTCCGCATACTAACGTTCATCATGCTAAAGACTATCAATAGATCGAATCTTTATCGATGCTAAGAATGGAAAAATGATCCAATGGTTAGCAATGTTTGGATTTGCCAGTCTTGATCCAACGGTTAATATGTTCAAAGTTAATCCCTACACTATTTAGTAGTATGGTATTGTAAGAGATATGAGACAACATAAAAGATAAGATAAGAAGTACTCGAATGGACAATCTAATGGTAGGTCTCGTAAGAGCGAGGTGCTTGAGAGTTAACACGGTGGGTAGAATTACAATTTACATCAAAACCACATAAAAATGAAAATTGCATCGAAGTCCATGCATTTATCACAAGGACCCTAAAACTGAGTAATGAAGTACTGTGTGTTTTGAGGTTTCCGCATACTAGTGTTTGATGTCTACGCACTTCTATTCTTGTAGACAGTTGTTGGGCCTCCAAGTGCAGAGGTTTGTAGAACAGCAGCAAGTTTCCCTTAAGTGGATTACCCAAGGTTTATCGAACTCAGGGAGGAAGTGGTCAAAGGTATCCCTCTCAAGCAACCCTGCAATCAAGATACAAAAAGTCTCTTGTGTCCCCAACACACCCAATACACTTGTCAGGTGTATAGGTGCACTAGTTCAGCGAAGAGATAGTGAAATACAAATGGTATGGATAATTATAAGTGGTAATGGTGCCAGAAAAGAGCTTGATGGGTAGGAAGAGACTAAAGTAAAACTGAAATAAAGATGGAAGCAAGCAAACATGTAACAGGTCTAGTTGCAAATGGTGTTTCAATGCTTAAAAACAAGGCCTAGGGATCATACTTTCACTAGTGAGCACTCTCATATAAATATCTTCTCTTTATGATACTACTCTGAACAACTCTCCGGTTGGACACTCTAATCCATGGTAGGGCTATAACAGCACTCCTCAAAGTTTGCTTTCCGCATCTAGATAACCCCACACTATCACCTTGAGCACTAGATGGTTCCAACAAACACCACAATTTCATAGAGACATCCAACTCCAAATATAACTCATAACAAGTACTTGTAAGCTCTATCCTAAGTGCCACTATGGTGTGCACGCTATCACTTTCACACACGTGGGGAGAGCTAGAGATCTATTAAAGCACTTGAGTAGCAAGGTAGATCTAGTTGATTACAAAGCTCATGATCACAATATGATCATGCACAAAGAGAGAGATGAACACATAGCTACAAGTGGAACCCTTAGCCTCGAGGAAGAACTACTCCCTCATCATCATGGGAATCAGCAACGGTGATGGAGATGGCGGTGGAGTCGATGGAGATGGCTCCGGGGGCACTTCCCCGTCCTGGCAGGGTGCCGGAATAGAGACTGATGTCCCCCGAATCGCCTCTTCGGTGGCAACGGTGCTGCGGAACTTTTCGTGGCTGGAGGCTGGATGATTTAGGGTTTTCTCATTAGGAGGCTTCTTATAGGCAAAGGGGCGATGTCAGGAGGTCGACCAGGGGCCCACACCACCTGGTGGCGCGGCCAGGGGACCCACGCCACCACATGGTGTGGCCAGCCCCTGGCCCCTCTCCGTCTCGTCTTCTGGCTCCATGAGTCTTCTGGTGAAATATTGACTTTGGCTTTTGTCCGGTCCAATTCCAAGAATATTCATTTTCTAGCTTTTCTGGAACCCAAAACAGAAGAAAATAGGCAACTGGCACTGTGGCATCTTGTTAATAGGTTAGTTCCAGAAAATGTGTAAAAGTACTCCAAAGTGTGGACAAAACATAAGAAAGTAGACATAAAACAAGCCTGGAACATCAAAAATTATAGATACGTTAGCAACGTATCAACATCCCCAAGCTTAACTCCTGCTCGTCCTCAAGTAGGTAAGTGATAAAAAGAAAAGAATAATTTTTGAGGTGACATGCACCATCACAATTTTAATCAAGGCGTTTATAACATTGATAGCTGGGATCATAGTACTTTAACATAGCATGAAAGATATAGTTCCAACAATAAGACATAGCAACTATGTTGTAACATGAAAAGGTACAAACAAAAGATTCATGAATAACAATGCTTTGAAAGACGTTTGTTTGTTTCACATATAGAAAACATAATTAGGATGGTATTCAGCATGTCCCTCATAGTGTAGCAAAACATAAATGTATAGGACGCCTTCAAAGTTCATAAGGGTGACTAGATACAAAGAGTATAAGAACAAGCAATATCAAAGTTATGAATTAATCAACAAGTTTTGGGACAATGCACATTAAACTAAGAATGACCACAATGTTCTCTCAATAGGTGCATAAAGATAGAAGATGGAGACTCAACATAAAAGTAAAAGAAAGGCCTTCATAGAAGGAAGCAGGGATTCAAGTTTCATAAAGAGCTTCCAAAAATTATGGTACTTATTAGCTTTGAGCTCTCATTGCCCCTATCATAAGCATCTTGAACTGATTAAGGTTAAAGTGAACAAACTATGGAGTATATGCTTGACAAAGTATAAGTTGGCAATCTCATGTCCCTTGAATACGAGGTCCGCTCCTCATGCTACTCAAGTTTAGTTACCGGTAAGTTCTTGTCATAGTAAGTACATGTGTGTCATAGAGAAGCGCCAACGGGGTACCCCTTGCCCGATGATATGGAAGAATCCCCATATCAAAATGACAAGACAAGCAGACAAGAAGCATCTCAGCAATCTTCTTATTTACCATGGGAAAATGGTGCTTTTTCTCTCTTTACTCTTTTCCCATCTCTTTTTTTCTCTTTTTCTCAATCTCTATCTCTTTTTTATAAGAAGAATGCTTCATAGATTGCTCATTATGGTTACGCTGCAGGTTTCCGCCATGATTAGGCATGGATTAGACCAGCCGCCCAGGCGTTTCTCTAACACACATACATAACTCCATGGACTTACAAGCTCCCATTTCATTTCACACCGACGACATCCATAAACAAAAGAGCATGATATCAATTGGGTATAATGTACAAGTGCAATGTTGAAAGCATTCCCCATGACAACATGGTTCTGCTAATCCCAACGTATAAGTGTAAGCATATACAACATAGATGACACAATGGTTCAAGTTTATTAAGTGCAAGAAAAGAAAAGTGTGCCATCAAGTTCATGAGAGCTTTAATCACTAATTTTCACATAACAAGTTTAATTCGGAAGTTAGATAAAAACATGAATATACTTGGAATAGCAAATGCTAATAGGTAGGTATGGTGGACTCTTTGGAATAACTTGGTTTTATTTGGAGTTGGATGCATGAGTGGAACTCATACTTGGTTATGGAGGCTAGCAAAAGACTGGGAGCGACCGACTAAGAGAGCAATAATGGCCATAATCATGCAAAGCAACAAAACATCATTAATTAAAGCATAAAGTGATATTACAAGTCGAAAACTAAATGATCATAGAGGCTATGGTGACTTGGGATAGTCATAACATGGTGTGAGCATGCGCCAAGTCAACCCAAATAAAGCATTTAAAGGATAATACCACAATATTATGCTTTTAATATGCTAAAACAACGCATGATTCTTTCAAGGCACATTAAGAAATCTCAATTGTTTATAACATGTCATGCTACAACAAAAATCACTAATCATAAAGCCAAAACAATATCAAGCATGACATGATAAAGTCTAAGCCACAGTCAAAACAAGCTCCCTTTTGTACCACTTAAAAGCATTAAACTTCCTACTCTTTTCCATCACCAATCGAAAACTAAAGCTAAATGCAGTGCTAGCAAAGGAGAACACTCACAAAACAATAAGAGTGAAAACTAGAGTGTTCTAGGTAATGAATAACAGGGTGTGTCTCTCTCCAAAAGAAGTGTGTTGGGATCCAACCAACTTATTCAAGCAAACTAAGCAAAGGAAAACTAAAAGAAAAAAACCAAGACACTCCAAGAAAAACACAAATGTGCATGAAACAATAAAAATGAAGCGTTTGGAAGAAACCTGGGTTTTTTATTGATGAAGAAGGGGATGCCTTGGGCATCCCCAAGTTTTGACGCTTGTACCTCTTGAATATTTCTTGGGGTGACACGGGGTGGCATCCCCAAGCTTGAGCTTTTGTCCATTCTTCATCTCATTACATCATTCTTTTCCTACACCTAAAAATTTCCTTCATACAAAACTTCACACAATCTTCATTAGCAACATTAGTGCATTCAAAAGATAATAAACCTTTGGGGTTTAGTTTTAAAACAGAAAAACTTTCATTAAAAACACAAGCTACTATAGCAATTCCCAAAAAGAACCCAAAAAGAAATCGATAAAGAGGCAAATGTAAATAATGGCAGAAATCTGTCAAAACAGACCAGCAGGTGAAAACCGATTTTTCGAAGACCTTCTATTGCTCAAATAGAAAATTGTTGAACTAACGAAAGTTGGATAACAACCTAGGGCAGAAGCACAAAACATTATAGCTCAAACCGACGTATAGAGATTTTTCACGATTTTTTTACAATGAAGCATAAAAATCCGTTTTGGGACAGCAACTTTCCCAAGTCTTACTTCCCTCTCATTAGAGGCTACTCTTGGCACAAAAACCACACAAAAAGGATAAGGATAGGTTATTACAGAGGTAATAACTTCCAAGAATCAACAAAAGATTCCTAACAAAATTAGGGTTATCTCCCAATAAGTGTTTTTCTTTAATGCCTTTGAGCTAGGCATGATAATTTCGATGATTCTCACATAAGAAATATGAATTGAAGTAAAAGAGAGCATCAAGAAGCAAATATGGAATAAATTTAAGTCTCTAACATCCCAAAATTTTCTTTAAAAATCTTCATCATAGCATTCATATCATCATGGCATGTACTACTTTGCATTAGATTCATCCTCCAAAAATTTGGTGAAATTTAGAGGATTTTTGGAGAACTTTTTCTAAATTCAAACAAAACCTAGAAAAGAATTCAAAAAGAAAAAGAAAAGGGGGGAAAGAATTTTCAAACAGCAGCAGCAGCTTTTGGCCTTTTGGCCCAATCCGGCCCAACAGCCCACCCCGCCTCCCTCTCCCCTTTCTCTGTCTTTTCGCACCCCTCCCTCAGCTAACCCCCACCCGCTGACTTCTGGGCCCCACGCCACGTCGACGCCACCTCATCATCTTCCACGCGAACGGCCGGCGCCCCCTCCACCTCCTCTGCCGTTACCAAGTCCGGTTGAATTCGAGCGTTACATCGATTAAATCGCAATCACCACCGCCCCTTCGTAATCCTCTCCCCCTCCTCGACAGATTCCCCCAGCCACTGCCCCTGGAGAGCCCCTAGGCTCCCCAATTGCCAGCTCAAACTGCCACCATCCGAAGCTACTCCGGCGACAATTCCGGTGAGCTCCGGCCATGCCGTTCCGTTCTCTCTGTCCTATCTTGATTGTCGTGTACTGGCGCGTGTTTTAACCCCGTCCACCTGCCTTCTCTTACCCCAGGTCGACGACGCAGTCAACTCTGGCGAACTCCCTCTGCCGTCGTCCATCGCTTGTTCCGGTGAAGGTAGGGTTTCCGCCGCCCCCCTTTTGGCCTCTACTAGATCGTGCTGATTCAGGCCAGAGCACCTCCCGCACCGCCGTGACCTCCATCGAGACCGCCACGACCTCCTCGACCTCTGGTACGTGTCCACGGTCTCCCAGCCCTTGTAGAATCGCCGGAACCTCATCGGCCGACGCTCCGCCGCCGCGCGCAGCTGGTCAACGCCGCCCATCTCCGGCCAGGTCACTAGGGACCGTTAGATCTTGTGTCTACGGCTAGGATTAGAACGTGGACGAAACGGTACAGGTTAATCTGATCCGTCTGTTATCACTTAAGATCCAACGGCCCACAGCGGTCGATCGGACCGAACCGGTACGGGCCAATCAGATGGCGCCACGTCGCCCAGGATTATCTGTTTAAATAGAAATTAGACAGATTTTGTATTAAACTTAGAAAATCCATAAATTTTTTTCCACAATTTAGAAAAATGCAAATTTGGTGTCTATGGATTCAGAAAAATAAGACCTTTATTATGGAGGCCTTGTTACACACTTTTGCCTCTGAAAACTGGAATTTTAGGCAGAACCTTTTTAGGAGTATTTTGCTCATAGAAATTCTTCTATAAATTGTTTTGGGGTATTTCTTATGCATTTAGATGAGGTAATTTACCCTGTGTACTGTAGACTCTGTAAGTTATAGAGTTGTGGTCATATCATTGCATTTTGCATGCATTCATGTTTTTTGTAATGTTTTATTGATTGAATTATTGTTGTTGTATTGATCTTGTGTAGATTGTGTGGATTGTGAAGTTTGTTGTTGTGAGGATTGTACCTATTCCCCTAGCTACCAAGGCAAGTGATATCTCATCTCATGTCCTATTATTTTCACTATTGCACTAGTGTTATTTTTGGTAGATCTTAGCATGATAGGATTATTTATATGTTACTATGCTATGCTATCCTATAGATTATATCTTGGTAGTATCTCCTAGTTGAAAGACTTCGTATGCTAGAGTGCTTAGCCATGCTATTAGAATTCGTGCGTGGAATACACATATAAGATAGTATGGAAAGATATTTTTTGTTGACTAAGAAAACAACTAATATTAATGAAACACCTGGGTGGAATGGGACTTGCTTGGATTATGTTGAGTGGTTACTCAGGGGCCATGTCTATGGTCAGCTGGTGTATCACACTTGTGGATGGCCACCCAGGAACAAAGAGATTGGAGACATTCTTGTCATGAAGCTTCTAGTGCAGCCACATGGCATATGGGCTCTGCCTTGACCAACTAAGTTGCAAGAACTCAGCCAGACGGACAGAAGGTGGTAGATGTGGTAGGATGGAACGCGTCCGTGGTGGTCTGAGGGATTGCTTCTGAAAAGTCTTGTCTCGATGCATGTCGAGTCTTGTGGGGAAAGTGCACCACCTCTCGAGAGGGTAAAACTAAGTACTTAGCCGTGTCCCCAGTTATGGACAACTTCTGAGCCTCAAGACAGTGAAGCAGTTCAATAATATCCTCATCCAAATTTCTCTAAGTTAAAACTTGTGGGTGAACATGGGTAGAGGTTCAGTGATGTCTATCATTGGTACCTTAGTGTTGAATGAGAAAACTTACTCTTCAAAAACTATAAGTTAAACTAGCTTTTTGCAAAGCCAGCCATAACCCCACTTAGCCATATATTCATGTAGTTGTTGGATTATACTAAGTATATGGTATCACTTGCCAATACAATTCCAAATGTATTGACCCTTGTGGCTGTAACTTATTATGTTGTAGGATACTCTGATGATGAGTAGGGTTGCGGGTCTACACTCGACATGCTTGCCTGTGGCACACGAAGACTAAATACTCTACTATTATTATGATATGTAATGTGAACTTTGAGTGTCTTAGCCTTGGGCTAAGTGAGTTGTAAGAACCATTATACTCCTGGATATGCGATGTAATAATGACCTTTGTTTCTATGTACTTCATCTTAAACTGTGGGTGCTAGCATTTTCGATCCAGGGACTAGCACTGCAATCACAGGGATCTTACCTTATTATGGTGAGATCTTACAGATGGTATCAGAGCACTGTGTTGCCTGTAGGTTCGTGACCCTAGAATGGATTAGACCAAGGAAAACCCTTAGGAAAAATAACTCTATATTCCAACCTTACACTTGTCTATTCATCTCGTAAAGCTTTCCCTAATCATCCTTCTCATCTATTTTTGTAGATGTCCACCATCAATGAATCTGTCAAGAAGGGACCACTGATGACTATGACCCTGGAGTGTGAGACAAAATTTCCCAATGTACTCAAGAACCTCATGCTCGGCTTGGGGATGAATGGTGAAGCTGTGTACAAGGGATTTCCTGTGATAGACGAAGGACAAGAGTATTGGTGGGTGCAACTCCATTTGTACAAGGACAAGGAGGATGATCCCAAGAGTACGGGATTCTGCATGTTCACCAACTCTAAAATGCACCCGTCATTCTTTGACTCTGCAAGGAATGCTGCATGGAAAGCTATTGTGGAACTTGGGGAGAGACTGAAGTATAGAATGCTCAATACTCAGGAAGATCTCAAGGAGGAGAAGCGTCTTGTCCAAGACTCAAAGGCCACTATGAAACGCCTAAGTAAGGATATCATAGGCCTAGCTTTGGAGCTATGTGACCAAGACAAGCAGATTGCTGCCAAGGATGCCCAGATTGCCACCTTGGTTAAGAAGGAGTGAGCTATTAGTTGGACCACCACCTTGGCGTTTTATCATGTTAGTATTTTGATCATACCAACTTATGTGGTATGGCAAAAATAAGTTATGTCTGGAACCTTGAGTGCTTGAGTTGAATAATGTATTGCTACTTGGAGTGTTCTGTTGGTTGATTTTTATTTTGTGACTTGTGTTTACTTTCTTTATTGTGTGTTACTAATTTTCTCCATACTATGCAAAAGATACCGAATTTTGTCTACAGCACGGCCAGGGATTTCAAAGGGACTCGTATGTTGGAGCTAGTCCAAGTGCTCGCTCTTCCAATCCCTACCATTTAGGGACTTCAGCTGAGGAAGTTTCAGAGGAAGGACTTATGGGGATTCAGAGTTACCCAGCCAGGACGTGAGACAGAGCGTCAAACTAGGGAGATTGCCTTCAAGATACTCCATGATGACATGGAAAGGGGCCTCGACATCGCTACGCAGGAGCTGTTGGGACGCCTATGTGGACGTCACTCTTCTGAGATCAGGAGCCACTACTTCCATTTCTTTGGGAGGCGCAACGAGGATGGAGAGCCTATTGTGTTAGACGAGGCCACTAAGGAGTCTATCAAGCCCGTGCGTCACTACCTCCAGGACTTAGAGAGCCTTATTAGACACCTTGATACTGATAGGACTAATGTGATGCTTAGTAACGATGAACTACGAGTCCAACTTAAGGAGAAGGACAAGGCCTTCCTGGAACAGGAAAATCGAATCAAGGAAATGGAGAAGAAGTTTGAAGACCAAGAGAAGAAATTCAAGAGCCAAGAGAAGAGAGTTCAGGAGAAGAACAAGAAGATTAGAGACTTGGAGACCGAGTTAGAGCTTGAGGACATTGAGCTGGAAGCGGATCACGAGGTGATAGAGAGGCTACGCACTCAGAAGAGAGAGTTACAGACAAAGATCGATGCTCTAACTACGAGCTTGGAGGAATACAAGGCAGGGTTCGCAGCAGCAGGACTTGCACTAGTGGAGGAGGAAGTCGACATGGAGGAGTAGTGATGCTGTTCCATCTACCTATCGTTCTATTATTATTGAGTGCATAGGTCATACCGACTTGTGGGTGACTATGCTAGTATGTTTATTTTTGCAAACTCTGCCATTGTTGTGATGTTGAACTTGCATGTGCCTGTTTGTCTGATTGTTGTTTTTATTTGGGTTATCTATCATTACTTACCCTTATTAAACCCACAGATGCCTCCCCGACGCAACAACGAGGATGACAATGGCAATGGAATGCAGCAGATGATGGCTGCGCAGACCCAATTGATGCAAATGATGACTCAATTCATGGCAACCCAGAATAAGAACAACAATAATAACAATAACAACAACCAGAACAATCCACCACCTCTGGATATGCTGACCAGATTTCTAAGGCTGAGACCTGCTAAGTTCTCGGGTACCACTGACCCCATGGTAGCAAATGATTGGCTACGCTCTGTGAATAAGGACCTAGTCACAATTAGATGCACGGATGCAGAAAAGGTCAGATTTGCAGCACACTTATTGGAAGGTCATGCAGCTACTTGGTGGGACAATTTCCAAGTTACTCACCCTATTGAGGAATTGACTTGGGCGATGTTTGAAGATGGGTTTCGCACCACTCACATCTCTTCTGGAATAATGGGGTTGAAGAAAAAGTAGTTTCATAACCTCAAGCAACGCCACCGCAGTATTTCTGAATACATCGAAGAGTTCAATAATTTGTCACGTTATGCACCCGATGATGTTGACACTGATGCAAAGAGAAAGGAGAAGTTCCTAGATGGGCTGAATGATGAAATTTCTATGCAACTATCAGTTGCATATGTTTCAACTTATCAATCCTTGTGTGATAAAGCTACCATCCTGGAAAACAAGATGAAACAAGTGGAGGGTAGAAAGAGGAAGCACCATTTTGATAAGTTTGGATCAGGATCTCCTCACAAGCGCTCTCATGGCGAAGGAAGTGGGAGTTCAGGATTCCACAAGAATGGGAATCATAATAACCATCGTAACAACAAGCACCACCATGATGGAAACAACTATCATGGGCATAACAAAAGTGGATTCAGGAACAACCACAACGGTCATGGCCATGGAAACCAAAATGGTCAGAATCGTCACAGTCAGCCAGCAAAGAAAGACATCAGTCAGGTGGAATGCTTCAAGTGCAAGAAGACAGGGCACTATGCTAATGAATGCCCAGAGAAGAAGACTAATGGGGCTAAGCCAAACCCATTCCAAAAGGGTCATGTGAATCACATTAATGTGGAGGAAATTCAAGAAGGATCTGATGCCGTGATCGGTAAGTTCAAGATTAATTCCTTTCCTACACTTATCATTTTTGATACTAGCGCATCGCATTCATTCATTCCAAGAGCATTTGTAATCAAAAACGAACTCTCCACAGAAACCATTGGATGTCCCACTAAAGTAAGCTCCCCGGGTGGAGAAATGATAGTAAATTCTGGGTGCTGACAGATCATCCTAGAAATTGGAAAGAACAAGTTTCCGGTTAGTTTAATAATCCTAGAGTCCCAAGGATTAGATGTTATATTAGGGATGGACTGGTTGACCCGTTACAAAGGCGTGATTGATTGTGCCAAGCGAACGGCTATGCTCACCACCCCAGAAAAGAAAAGGATCAGGTTCAAGTCTAACTTTGAACCCAAGGGGAGCAATGTTAATTCTCTTAAGGGGGTTAGCCTAGATAGTGTGCCAATAGTGAAGGAATACCCAGATGTGTTCCCCGAGGAATTACCTGGCATGCCACCAGATAGGGACGTGGAGTTTCTAATAGACCTACTGCTAGGAACGGGGCCTATAGCAAAGAGACCTTATAAAATGTCGGTGGACTAGTTAAAAGAACTCAAGAAACAGCTGGTAGAACTGTTAAAAAAGGGATTTATCCAACCAAGTTCGTCGTCTTGGGGAGCACCAGTCTTGTTTGTTGATAAGAAGGACCGAAGTCAAAGACTATGCATAGATTATCGTTCACTTAATGAAGTGACCATAAAGAATAAATATCCCCTGCCTAGAATAAATGATCTCTTCGATCAGCTAGAGGGAGCATGTGTGTTCTCAAAAATTGATCTTCGATCAGGATACTTCCAACTAAAGATTAGAGAACATGATATACCCAAGACCGCATTCACCACTAGATATGGGTTGTATGAATATACAGTGATGCCGTTTGGATTGACTAATGCACCGGCCTATTTCATGAACATGATGAATAAGGTATTCATGGAATTCCTTGACAAGTTCGTAGTGGTATTCATCGACGACATCTTGGTATATTCCAAGAGCAACAAAGAACATGAAGAACATTTACGCCTGATTCTAGAGAAACTCAGAGAACACAAACTTTATGCCAAGTTTAGCAAATGTGAATTCTGGCTAAATGAAGTGGGTTTTCTTGGGCACATAGTATTTGGAAATGGTATAGCTATTGATCCAGCAAAAGTGGCAGCTGTGACAAAATGGGAACCTCCTAAATCGGTTAAAGAAATTCGTAGTTTCCTCGGCCTAGCAGGGTACTATCGGAGGTTCATTGAAAATTTCTCTAAGATAGAAAAACCCATGACTGGTCTACTAAAGAAGGAGAAGAAGTTTAATTGGACAGAAGCTTGTGAAACCAGCTTTCAGGAATTGAAAAAGAGACTAGTATCAGCACCAGTGTTATGTCTGCCAGACCTTGAGAAAGACTTTCAAGTATATTGTGATGCATCTCACCAAGGATTAGGAGGTGTACTGATGCAGGAAGGTAAAGTTGTAGCTTATGCATCAAGGCAACTCAAAAATCATGAAGTGAACTATCCTACTCATGACCTAGAGTTGGCATCTTTTGTACATGCCTTAAAAACATGGAGGCATTATCTTATGGGAAAACATTGTGAAATGTTCACTGATCACAAGAGTCTGAAATACATTTTTACACAGAAAGAACTCAACATGCGACAAAGAAGATGGCTAGAACTTATCAAAGATTATGACTTAAGTTTGCAATACCACCCTGGAAAGGCAAATGTCGTGGCCGATGCATTAAGCCGCAAGGCTTATGTAAATGGCCTCAATAAAGGAGAATTGCCGGAGGAGTTGTGTGCCCAATTTAGAGAGCTAAGACTCGAGATAGTGCCTGAAGGGTACCTTGCATCCTTGGAAGTGCAACCCACGCTAATGGATAGAATCCAAGAAGCCCAAAAATTGGACAAAGAAATAGAGGAAATCAAAAGTAAGATTTGTGATGGCAAGGCAAAAGGATTTCATGCAGATGATCAAGGAATCTTATGGTACGAAAAATGTATCTGTCTTTCGCAAGATCTTGAACTTAAGAAGTTGATCTTACAAGAAGCGCACAACTCACCATATTCAATTCATCCTGGAAATACTAATATGTGTATGGATGTTAAGGAGAGGTTTTGGTGGAATAATTTAAAGAAGGACATAGCAGAGCACATTGCCTTGTGCGACGTGTGCAGTCGTGTATAGGCAGAACATCAGAAGCTAGCAGGATTATTACAACCACTACCAATAACTGATTGGAAATGGGATAAAATTGGTATGGACTTTATCACCGGACTGCCCAGGACTAAATCTGGATACGATTCTATATGGGTTATCGTTGACCGCTTGACAAAAGTGGCCCATTTCATACCAGTAAAGACCACTTACACAAGTGCAAAGTTAGCCACGATATACATGAATAGAATTGTATGTTTGCATGGAGTACCTAAAAGTATCGTGTCCGATAGAGGAACTCAATTCACTTCGCACTTTTGGCGACAACTTCACGAGTCACTAGGAACTCGGTTAGAATTCAGCACTACATTTCATCCGCAAACAGATGGGCAGACAGAAAGGACCAATCAAATATTAGAGGATATGCTGAGAGCATGTGCGTTAGATTAAGGATCCAGTTGGGATGAAAGTCTACCATACGCAGAGTTTTCCTACAATAACAGCTATCAATCAAGCATAGAAATGGCTCTGTTTCAATTTCTTTATGGAAGGAAGTGTACTACACCATTACTGTGGAATGGAGTAGGAGAAAGAAATTTGTTCGAGCCAGACCTAATTAAGGAGGATGAAGAAAAAGTCAAGATGGTAAGGGATAGGATAAAGGTAGCCCAATCTCGGCAAAAGAGCTATGCTGATCCAAAACGTAGAGAGGTTACCTATGAGGTTGGTGATAGAGCTTATCTCAGGGTATCACCACTTCGTGGTGTGAAAAGATTTGGAATCAAAGGAAAATTAGCACCACGCTATGTAGGACCTTTCAAGATTTTGAGCCGTAAAGGAGAAGTGGCATATGAGATAGAATTACCAGAATCCATGTCAGCAGTTCATAACGTATTCCATGTCAGTCAGCTAAAAAAGTGTCACCCAGAGATGGAAGAAACTTCGTTGAAAGACACTATACCATTAGAGGAAGTTCATCTAGAGAATGATCTCACTTATGAAGAGAAACCTATTAAGATTCTGGAGACAGCAGAAAGAATTACCCATACCAAGACAATCAAATTCTGCAAAGTGCAGTGGAACCATCACACTGAATCATAAGCAACCTGGGAGCGAGAGGATGAACTTCGGAGGGATCACCCTCACCTATTTGCTAGCCAACCTGAATCTCGAGGGCGAGATTCATCTTAAGGGGATTAGATTTTCGTAACATCCCAAAATTTTCTTTAAAAATCTTCATCATAGCATTCATATCATCATGGCATGTACTACTTTGCATTAGATTCATCCTCCAAAAAATTTGTGAAATTTAGAGGCTTTTTGGAGCACTTTTGCTAAATTCAAACAAAACCTAGAAAAGAATTCAAAAAGAAAAAGAAAAGGAGGGAAAGAATTTTCAAACAGCAGCAGCAGCTTTTGGCCTTTTGGCCCAATCCGGCCCAACAGCCCACTCGGCCTCCCTCTCCCCTTTCTCTGTCTTTTCGCACCCCTCCCTCAGCTAACCCCCACCCGCTGACTTCTGGGCCCCACGCCACGTCGACGCCACCTCATCATATTCCACGCGAACGGCTGGCGCCCCCTCCACCTCCTCTGCCGTTACCAAGTCCGGTTGAATTCGAGCATTACATCGATTAAATCGCAATCACCACTGCCCCTTCTTAATCCTCTCCCCCTCCTCGACAGATTCCCCCAGCCACTGCCCTGGAGAGCCCCTAGGCTCCCCAATTGCCAGCTCAAACCGCCACCATCCGAAGCTACTCCGGCGACAATTCCGGTGAGCTCCGGCCATGCCGTGCCCTTCTCTCTGTCCTATCTTGATTGCCGTGTACTGGCGCGTGTTTTAACCTCGGCCACGTGCCTTCTCTTACCCTAGGTCGACGACGCAGTCAACTCTGGCGAACTCCCTCTGCTGTCGTCCATCGCTTGTTCCGGTGAAGGTAGGGTTTCCGCCGCCCCCTTTTGGCCTCTACTAGATCGTGCTGATTCGGGCGCGTCTCACTGACCCCTTATCTTGCTTGCCCGAGCCTTAGGTCGCCATCTCCGACACCGAGCCGCGAGCTCTGCCGTCTACTCAACTCCGGCGAGGGATCAAGGCCAGGCCAGAGCACCTCCCGCACCGCCGTGACCTCCATCGAGACCGCCACGACCTCCTCGACCTCTGGTACGTGTCCACGGTCTCCCAGCCCTTGTAGAATCGCCGGAACCTCATCGGCCGACGCTCCGCCGCCGCGCGCAGCTGGTCAACGCCGCCCATCTCCGGCCAGGTCACTAGGGACCGTTAGATCTTGTGTCTACGGCTAGGATTAGAACGTGGACGAAACGGTACAGGTTAATCTGATCCGTCTGTTATCACTTAAGATCCAACGGCCCACAGCGGTCGATCGGACCGAACCGGTACGGGCCAATCATATGGCGCCACGTCGCCCAGGATTATCTGTTTAAATAGAAATTAGACAGATTTTGTATTAAACTTAGAAAATCCGTAACTTTTGTTCCACAATTCAGAAAAATGCAAATTTGGTGTCTATGGATTCAGAAAAATAAGACCTTTATTATGGAGGCCTTGTTACACACTTTTGCCTCTGAAAACTGGAATTTTAGGCAGAACCTTTTTAGGAGTATTTTGCTCATAGAAATTCTTCTATAAATTGTTTTGGGGTATTTCTTATGCATTTAGATGAGGTAATTTACCCTGTGTACTGTAGACTCTGTAAGTTATAGAGTTGTGGTCATATCATTGCATTTTTCATGTATTCATGTTTTTTGTAATGTTTTATTGATTGAATTATTGTTGTTGTATTGATCTTGTGTAGATTGTGTGGATTGTGAAGTTTGTTGCTGTGAGGATTGTACCTATTCCCCTAGCTACCAAGGCAAGTGATATCTCATCTCATGTCCTATTATGTTCACTATTGCACTAGTGTTATTTTTGGTAGATCTTAGCATGATAGGATTATTTATATGTTACTATGCTATGCTATCCTATAGATTATATCTTGGTAGTATCTCCTAGTTGAAAGACTTCGTATGCTAGAGTGCTTAGCCATGCTATTAGAATTCGTGGGTGGAATACACATATAAGATAGTATGGAAAGATATTGTTTTGTTGACTAAGAAAACAACTAATATTAATGAAATACCTGGGTGGAATGGGACTTGCTTGGATTATGTTGAGTGGTTACTTAGGGGCCATGTCTATGGTCAGCTGGTGTATCACACTTGTGGATGGACACCCAGGAACAAAGAGATTGGAGACATTCTTGTCATGAAGCTTCTAGTGCAGCCACATGGCATATGGGCTCTGCCTTGACCAACTAAGTTGCAAGAACTCAGCCAGACGGACAGAAGGTGGTAGATGTGGTAGGATGGAACGCATCCGTGGTGGTCTGAGGGATTGCTTCTGAAAAGTCTTGTCTCGATGCATGTCGAGTCTTGTGGGGAAAGTGCACCACCTCTAGAGGGGGTAAAACTAAGTACTTAGCCGTGTCCCCGGTTATGGACAACTTCTGAGCCTCAAGACAGTGAAGCAGTTCAATAATCTCCTCAAAAAAATATCTCTAAGTTAAAACTTGTGGGTGAACATGGGTAGAGGTTCGGTGATGTCTATCATTGGTACCTTAGTGTTGAATGAGAAAACTTACTCTTCAAAAACTATAAGTTAAACTAGCTTTTTGCAAAGCCAGCCATAACCCCACTTAGCCATATATTCATGTAGTTGTTGGATTATACTAAGTATATGGTATCACTTGCCAATACAATTCCAAATGTATTGACCCTTGTGGCTGTAACTTATTATGTTGCAGGATACTCTGATGATGAGTAGGGTTGCGGGTCTACACTCGACATGCTTGCATGTGGCACATGAAGACTAAAGACTCTACTATTATTATGATATGTAATATGAACTTTGAGTGTCTTAGCCTTGGTCTAAGTGAGTTGTAAGAACCACTATACTCCTGGATATGCGATGTAATAATGACCTTTGTTTCTATGTACTTCATCTTAAACTGTGGGCACTAGCATTTTCGATCCAGGGACTAGCACTGCAATCACAGGGATCTTACCTTATTATGGTGAGATCTTACAAAGTCTAACCCACTTCCTATGAAAAATAATCTTGTAAAGAAACAAGTCATGAAAGCACAAAGCAACAAGCATAGGAAAGCAAAACAAGTGCAACTTCAAAATGTTCAACATAAAGAGGGGAAACTTAATGTTGTTGAGATACATAAAACCATAATTCCCTCTCTCATAATAACTTTCAGTAGCACCATGAATAAAATTAACAATATAACTATCACATAAAACATTCTTATCATGAGCCACATGCTTAAAATAATTATTACTCTCCCTATAAGCATAGTCATTCTTATTAATCATAGTGGGAGCAAATTCAACAAAATATCTATTATTATTCTCATCACCATAATCATCAAATATAGGAGGCATATGGTAATCATAATTAATTTTCTCCTCAATAGTAGGTGGACCGAAAATATCATATTCATCATTGTAATCATCATATAGTGGAGGCATGGTATCATCAACGTAAATTTTCTCCTCCGTGCTTGGGGGACTAAAAAGATCATTTTCATAAAAACTAGCTTCCCCAAGATTAGACTTTTCCATAGCATTAGCAATAATGCTGTTCAAAGAATTCATACTAATAAATTTGCTATTAGCATGCAAATAAAGTTCCATAGGTTTTTTAATTTTCTCTTCAAACACTTCATGTCCTAACTCAAGATAAATACGATAAAGCTCTCTAATTTTGTTGTTGTTTTCCATTAAGCCTAACTAGTGAAAATAAAAACAAGAAACAAAAAGATATAATTGCAGAATCTAAAGGAAATAAATTCGAGCACTCACACACCAGCAACGGTACTAGAAGATAGCTTAGTAGCCAGAGGATGTGAGTACCTTTTACCTTACCTCCCCGGCAACGGCGCCAAAAAATAGCCTGATGTCTACACACTTCTATTCTTGTAGACAGTTGTTGGGCCGCCAAGTGCAGAGGTTTGTAGAACAGTAGCAAGTTTCCCTTAAGTGGATTACCCAAGGTTTATCGAACTCAGGGAGGAAGTGGTCAAAGGTATCCCTCTCAAGCAACCCTGCAATCAAGATACAAGAAGTCTCATGTGTCCCCAACACACCCAATACACTTGTCAGGTGTATAGGTGCACTAGTTTGGCAAAGAGATAGTGAAATACATGTGGTATGGATAATTATAAGTGGTAACGGTGCCAGAAAAGAGCTTGACGGGTAGGAAGAGACTAAAGGAAATCTGAAATAAAGATGGAAGCAAGCAAACATGTAACTAATCTAGTTGCAAACAGTGTTTCAATGTTTAGAAACAAGGCCTAGGGATCATACTTTCACTAGTGAACACTCTCATATAAATATCTTCTCTTTATGATACTACTCTGAACTACTCTCCGGTTGGACACTCTAATCCATGGTAGGGCTATAACAACACTCCTCAAAGTTTGCTTTCCCCATCTAGATAATCCCACACTGTCACTTTGAGCGCTAGATGGTTCCAACAAACACCACAATTTCATAGAGACATCCAACTCCAAATATAACTCATAACAAGTATTTGTAATCTCTAGCCTAAGTGACACCATGGTGTGCACGCTATCACTTTCGCACACGTGGGGAGAGCTAGAGATCTATTAAAGCACTTGAGTAGCAAGGTAGATCTAGTTGATTACAAAGCTCATGATCACAATATGATCATGCATAGAGAGAGAGATGAACACATAGCTACCGGTAGAACCCTTAGCCTCGAGGAAGAACTACTCCCTCATCATCATGGGAATCAGCAACGATGATGGAGATGGTGGTGGAGTCGATGGAGATGGTTCCAGGGGCACTTCCCTGTCCCGGCAGGGTGCCGGAACAGAGACTGCTGTCCCTCAAATCTCCTCTTCGGTGGCGGCGGCGCTGCAGAACTTTTCATGGCTGGAGGCAAGATGATTTAGGGTTTTCTCATCGGGAGGCTTCTTATAGGCGAAGGGGCGATGTCAGAGGGTGGACCAGGGGCCCACACCACCTAGTGGCATGACTAGGGGGACCCGCGCCACCACATGGTGTGGCTAGCCCGTGGCCCCTCTCTGTCTCGTCTTCTGGCTCCATGAGTCTTCCGGTGAAATATCGAGTTTGGCTTTTGTCCGGTCCGATTCCGAGAATATTCATTTTCTTGCTTTTCTGGAACCAAAAACAGAAGAAAATAGGCAACTGGCACTGTGGCATCTTCTTAATAGGTTAGTTCCAAAAAGCGTGTAAAAGAACTCCAAAGTGTGGACAAAACATAAGAAAGTAGATATAAAACAAGCATGGAACATCAAAAATTATAGATACGTTAGCAACGTATCAGTGTTCATCATGCTAAAGACTATCAATAGAATCTTTATAGATGCTAAGAATGGAAAAGAAGATCCAACAGTTAGCAATGTTTGGATTTGCCAGTCTTGAGATCCAACGGTCAATGTTCAAAATAAGTTAATCCCTATACTATGTATTGGTGGTATATATGGTATTGTAAGAGATAAGAGACAAGATAAAGATATAAAGTACTGCGAATGGCCGATCTAATGGTAGGTCTCGTAAGAGCGAGGTGCTCGAGTGGTCGGTGGAAGTACAAGTTACATCAAGGACCTCATAAAAAATGAAAATTCCATCCAAGTACGTGCATTTGGCACAAGGGCCCTAAACCAAGTAATAATGAAGTATTGTGTGTTTTGAGGTTTGCGCATACTAGTGTTCATCGTGCTAAATACTATCAATAGAATCTTTCTAGATGCTAAGAATGTAAAAGAATATCCAACGGTTAGCAATGTTTGGATTTGCCAGTCTTGATCCAACGGTCAATGTTCAAAGTTAGTCGGTTAGCAAAGTTTGACCTAATTTCATGAAATAGAGAGCAAAGTTTGACCTAATTTCATTAAATAGTTAGGATGCAAAATCTTAGCAAGAAGATGAACATGTCGTGAAAACTCTCGCTGGTTTCTGATATATATTAATTAACCCTTCCCCCCGATGGGTACCTCCAAGAGCTTTTTCGTAAAACTTTCAAAGCAACCTATAATTTACATGTAGTAGTCCAAATTTTACCTAATTTTGATACATCGACATAAAATCATTCAAGTGGGTGAAGTTAGCTAGGAAATTTGAGAACTGATAAAACATGGGAAATCGTAAGTGCATCGTGTTGGTCCACTATATATGTGTGAAAACTTGGCTTGTGGCATTCATATCCATAGTCTTTGGACTTTCTTTAGGGGAAAGAACAATCAAGTCACCACTCAAAAAATTAAGAATGTTCCTTCCTAAGATAGTTGGAAACTCACACTGGCGGCATTGTCTACTACAAGAAGATGCACCTATATCTACCTCCGATAAGACTTTTAAATCAAGAGGAATCTATTGCACTTACTAGTAGCTAAAGTTTGGCCTAGTTTTGTTAAACTGGCAAGATGCAAAATCTTAGCAAGAAGTTGGAAATTCCTACAACAACAATAGGAGTGCTCCCTCTGAACTTGAAGTTATGCATAAAGACTTTATTAGTAAACAAACTGCTTTCAATAAAACTATTGAGGAAAAACTCTCTAATGCTGAAAGAAATATAACATCTTTAGCTGAAGCTCAATCTTCTTTTAATAAAATGGCTGCTAAACTGAAACTAATGATAATACTTTTGCAGCTACTAATGCCATTCAAGTTAGAATTGATGAAAATATTAGACTATTAGCTGAATTACATGCTAACTGGGAAAGAGAAGATGAAATTGCTAGAAACATTAGTGTTTCTACTACTTTAGATGATAATTATGATTTTGATCTTGATGGTTGCAATATCTCTGAAGTTATTAAGTTCCTACAAAAGCTTGCTAAAAGTCCTAATGCTAGTGCTATGAACATGGCCTTTACAAAACACATTACTGATGCTCTCATAAAGATTAAAGAAGAAAAGATGAAACATAAAGCTTCTATTCCTATAAAACAAGAAGATGGTTGGGAACCCATAATTAATATGAAAGTGAATGATTTTGATTTCAAAGCTTTATGTGATCTTGATAGTAGTGTTTCTATTATGCCTAGAAGGATTTATGATATGCTTGATTTGCCACCACTTGAAGATTGTTATTTGAATGTCCCACTTGATGACAATGCTAAAAAGAAACTCATGAGGAGTCTTAATGATGTTCTTATTATGGTCAACAATGTCTATGTCCCCGTTGATTTCTATATTTTGGATGTTGAATGCAATGCTTCTTGTCTTATTACTTTGGGAAGACCTTTTCTTAGAACTGTTGGTGCCATTATTGATATGAAAGAAGGCACCATTAAATATTAACTCCCACTCAAGAAAGGTATAGAACACTTCCGTAAGAAGAGAGAGAAGATTTCTTTTTCCTCTCCTATGGAAACAAAATTTGGTTTTAATGCTTCTTCATTTGAGAACACTTGATTCTTTTTCTTGCTTCTTATGTCTAACTTAAAGGCGTTAAAAAAGTACTTATTGGGAGATAACCCAAAAGTTTTATATGAGTCTTGGAAGCCGCTCCTTATCCTTTTTATTTGCTTTTTGTGCCAAGAGTAACCTCTAATGAGAGAGAAGTAATGATTGGGAAAGTTGCTGTACCAGAACAGATTCTTGTGCTTCACCGTAAAAATTCGTGTAAAATCTCTGTACTTTATTTTGAGGCGTAAATTTTTGTGCTTTTGCCCCAGGTTGTTATCTAACTTTCGTTAGTTCAACAATTTTTGATTTAAGCAACAGAAGGTCTTAGAAAAAATTCGTCTTTACCTGCTGGTCTGTTTTGATAGATTTCTGCCATTTTCTGCATTTGCTTCTTGTTGGTTCCTTTTTTAGTTCTTTTGGAGAATTGAGATTTTTGAGGGAAGTGCTACAGTAGCTAGTGTTTTAATGGAAGTTTTATTGGTGTTAGAACTGAACCCAAAGGCTTATTATCTTGAGTACACTAATGTTGCTAATAAAGATTGTGTGAAGTTTTGTATGAAGGAAAAATTTTAGGTGTATGGAAGGAATGAGTAATGAGATGAAGGATGGACTAAAGCTCAAGCTTGGGGATGCCACACGTGTCACCGCAAGAAATATCCAAGAAGTAAAAGTGTCAAAGCTTGGGGATGCCCAAGGCATCCCCTTCTTCATTAATAAAAATTTCAGGTTTCTTCCAAACGCTTCATTTTTATTGTTTCTTGCACAGTTGTGTTGTTCTTGGAGCGTCTTCTTTTTTGTTTTCGTTTTGGTTTTTCGTTTGCTTTGTTTTCTTAGTTTGCTGAATAAATTGGTTGGACCCCTGAAGGAAATATGCCCTGAGAGGCAATAATAAAGTTGTTATTATATATTCTTTATATATGATAGATGTTTATTTTACATGCTAAGAATTGTATTGATCGGAAACATCAATACATGTGTGTTTAATAAACAAAAAGGGTTCCTAGTTATGCCTCTCTTATAGACTAGCTTCTTGATTAACAAGATGATCAAGGTTTCCTGATCATGGACATTGGATGTTGTTAATAACAAGATCACACCATTGGTGGAATGATGTGATGAACATTCATCCCAAGTATAGCATTACGATCAAGTCATTATGTTTATATTGCTATAACATCATACGAAGTAATCTTTATCCTTAGACCATGAGATCATGTTAATAGCTAACACCGGAAGAGTATATTGATAACATCAAACGTCACACCGTAATAGGGTGACTATAAAGATCGGTTCAGTACTACGAAGGTGTTATGTTGAGGCTCATGGATCAAGAGTGGAATTTTTCAATCCAGATGACGGATAGATATACTCTGGGCCCTCTCGGTGATATCACATTAAGATAGCTTGCAAGCAAGTGATGTGATCACTAGAATGTTATATCACGGGAACGAGAAAAGAGTGCATGTCGGTAACGAGATCAAACTAGGTATGGAGATACCGATGATCGAATCTCGGACATGTAATATATCGAGAGATAAAGGTATTTAGTTACAAGCGTTAAAGGTTCTCACGATCACAGAAGTCATCGTTGAATGTGTAGGAGTCAGTACGGATCTCCAGGTCCCGCTGCTGATTATTGATCGGAGAAGGGTCTCGATCATGTCTGCATTATTCGCGAACCATAGGGTGGCACACTTGAGATTTACCAGACACCATTTTGGAGCACATATGTTTCAGACGAAAGAATTGCAAAGCACGGGAATTGTTTCAATAGAAACCGGAAATTGTTTCGGGTGAAATTGCAGAAAGTGGTTCTGCATGTGATATTAAAATATTGAAGGGTCTATATGTGAATGTTTGTTAATTAAAGTAATTAACAAAATTCTGAATAAATGTAATAAAAAGAGTTTTATTAAATGAGAGAGCATTAAATTTGGAGAAATTTAATGCATTTAAAGTGGAGACTTTAAAAGGGAATGTGAAGAAACATTTTAATGTGGAGGGGTTACCACCACATGAATGGGGGAGGTGAGGGGTCACCACCCCATGCGTCGGCCATGGAGAGAGGGGGCACCCCCCCCCCTTCATCCTATAAAAGGCCACCCATTCCCTCCTTCATCCTCACACCTCCTTGTGAAGGATCTCTCTCCCCCTCTAGAATTATTCCCCCATGGTCTCGGATTAGCGAGATACATGTTCCCGGTGGCATTTCGTCTGGAAGGAGTTGCTGCTTCCGCTAGATCGCTGGAGCGAGGAGGTGGAGGTTGTCCGGTGGCTTGAACGTGTGTGCGAGTGCGGATGCGCTGCTGAGTTGCGGCGCTCGGACTTCCTCACGATCTTGAGATCGGCAAGTGTACGACTACATCAACCACGAGTTCCTACTCGTTAACAAAACTCGTTGTCTTCGAGGGTAAGTTCTCGTTGGATGTATGTCCATCCGTTGATTTGTACCTAGTAGATAGATCTTGGCGTGTAGTTCACACCGTAGGAAATTTTTTGTTTTCTATGCTGCGGACCCAACAGTGGTATCAGAGCCTGATCTATGCGTAGGTGCTTTGCAGGGGTAGTACACATATGTTTATATGTGGGCGATGATGATCATGTTATTGCATCTTCTATGTATTTTGGATATTGGTGGCATAGTGGGATGAAGCGGCCCGGACCAACCTTACATATCATCGTACATGAGACCGGTTTCACGACTGACATGCAACTTGTTTTGCATAAGTGGCTGGCGGGTGTCTGTCTCTCCTACTATAGTCAATATCTGATTTACAACGAGTTGCTAATAGCTTAGTTATCCTCGTTGTGGTTCATGTTCGTAAGTGAGAACAGTTCTATCTCTAAAAGCCCTAAGCCACGTAAAACTTGCAATTGATAAATTAGAGGCGTCTAGCTTAGATCGTTGTTGGGCTAGTGTATTGATATGGTATTGTTGTAAGTAGATGTATGATAGATACTCTTACAACACACTCAACGTGTAAGTTCCATAGACCTTGGCCTTACACACAAAGGAATGATAGAGATCATACCACGATGCAAGATATAGAGATCAAATGCATGGACCATATCATCTCACTTTACACATTAGATGTTAGCATCTTATACTGCTAGTTTGGCGCTTTTGGTAGCATTATAAGATGATCCCTCATTTAGATAAATCAAGATAAAAATGTGTTCTTCCTTAAGGATGCGCCGTTCTGTGGATCGTGTTTAGAGACATCACGTGATGATCGGGTGTACTCGAATCTACGCTTTCATAGGAACGGGTGTAAGACAGTTTTACACACGCAAATACTAAGGTTCTTACTTGGCGAGCCTAGCATGTACAGACATGGCCTCAGAACACGGACCAAAAGGTTAAGCATGAGTCATATAGTTGATATGATGCCCATATAGATGCTCGCCTTTGAAGCTACATCAACTCATGTGATGATCGGACTTGGTGTAGTGGATTTGGTTCATGTAATCACCAAAAATACACGAGGGATATCATTTTTGAGTGGGAGTTCATTAGTAATTTGGATTAGTTGAACTCAATCTATCATAAACTTAGTCTAAATAAACTTTACAAATTCTGTTGTAGATGGCACCACCTGCTTTTAATTTGAATGTGTTCATGGAGAAAGAGAAACTTGCTGCGAATGGTAGCAACTTCACCAACTGGGCTATGAATTTGAGGATTCTCCTCACTACTGCACAAAAGCAATATGTGCTAGATGCGCCGCTAGGCCCCCCACCAGCTCCTGATGCCCCTGACGAGGAAAAGAATGTCTATGTGACTCGTCAGGAGGACCACAACTTAGTTCATTGCGGCATACTGTATGGGCTAGAGCCAGAACTTCAAAAGCATTTCGAAAATGGCAATGCCTTTGATACCATGGGAGAATTGAAAATGATTTTCGATACCCATGCTGCCGTAGAGAGTTATAATGCTACATAAAAGTTCTTTAGCTGCATGATGGAGGAAAACAGCTCCGTTAGTGAGCACGTACTCAAAATGTCTACGTACGCCGATAAGCTTGTGTCCTTGGGAATAACGATTCCCATTGACTTAGGCATACATCGTGTTCTCCAATCTCTACCACCTAGCTACAAGAGCTTCGTGATGAACTATAATATGCAGGGCATGAAGAAGTCTCTTCTCGAGCTTCTGTCAATGCTTAAGACTGCAGAAGTGGAGATTAGGAAAGAACATCAAGTGTTGATGATCAATAGGACCACTGGTTTCAAGAAAGACAAGAAATGCAAGCACAAGGGAAAGAAGGGTGGCAAGTCTGTTGCCACGCCTGAAAAGAAACCCCGAGCTGGCCCTAAGTCTGACACCGAGTGTTACTATTGTAAGGGGACTGGCCATTGGAAGCGCAACTGCCCCAAGTATTTGGCGGACAAGAAGTCCGGCAAGGCAAACAAAGGTATATGTGATATACTGTTATTGATGTGTACTTGACTAGTACTCGCAGTAGCACCTAGGTATTTGATACGGGATCGGTTGCTAATATATGTAACTTGGTTCAGGGGCTACGGAACAAGCGACAACTAGCAAGGGATGAGGTCAGAATGCGGGTCGGCAATGGATCAAAAGTTGATGTGATCGCCGTCGGGATGCTACCTCTCCATTTGCAATCGGGATTAGTTATAAACCTAAATAATTGTTATTTAGTGCCTTCACTGAGCATGAACATTGTATCTGGATCATGTTTGATGCAAAGTGGTCATTCCTTTAAATCTGAAAACAGTGGTTGTTCGATTTATAAGAATGATATCTTTTATGGTCATGCGCCTATGTTGAATGGTTTATTTCTATTGGATCTCGATAGTAATATTACACACATTCATAATGTTAATGCTAAAAAGATTAGACTTGATGATGATATGTCTACATATATGTGGCACTGCCGTCTAGGACATATTGGCGTTAAACGCATGAAGAAACTCCATTCTGATGGACTTTTGAAATCACTTGATTTTGAATCATTTGATACATATGAGCCATGCCTTATGGGCAAGATGACTAGAACGCCGTTTTCCGGTTCAATGGAACGGGCGACAGATCTATTGGAAATCATACATACTGATGTGTGCAGACCAATGAGTGTGTCGGTGCGAGGTGGATATTGTTATTTTGTTACTTCCACGGATGATTTGAGTAGATATGGGTATATCTATTTGATGAAACACAAGTGTGAAACTATTGAAAAGTTCAAGGAATTTCAGAATGAAGTGGAAAATCATCGTAATAGAAAGATCAAATTTCTATGGTCTGACCATGGAGGAGAGTATCTAAGTTACGAGTTTAGCACACACATGAAAGAGTGTGGAATAGTTTCACAACTCACGCCTGCCGGAACACCACAACATAATGGTGTGTCGGAACGTCATAATCGTACCTTATTGGATATGGTTCGATCTATGATGTCTCTGACCGACTTGCCACTGTTATTTTGGGGTTATGCATTGGAAATAGCTGCATTCACTTTAAATAGGGCACCATCTAAATCCGTTGAAACGACACCGTATGAATTATGGTTTGGAAACAAACCTAAGCTGTCATTTCTTAAAGTTTGGGGATGCGATGTTTATGTGAAGAAACTTCAACCGGATAAACTCGAACCCAAAGCGGAAAAATGCGTCTTCATAGGATACCCTAAGGAAACAATTGGGTATACCTTCTATCACAGATCCGAGGGCAAGGTTTTTGTTGCCAAGAATGGATCCTTTCTTGAGAAGGAGTTTCTCGCGAAAGGTGTGAGTAGTCGAAAGGTAGAACTCGAAGAGGTTATTGAACCTTCTCTTCATGGAATGGCGAGTGGCGCAGCACCGGAAGTTGTTTCGGAGTTGACTTCACCTGATGAAGAGAGAGCTAATGATAATGATCATGAAACTCCAAAAGAGGACACTACCGAACCTCGCAGGACACGTGCAGCTCCTGAACTGTACGGCAACTTGTGAATTTCATGGTTGATGAAATGGATGACCCTGCGACACATGAAGAAGTGATGATGAGCCCGGATTCCAACAAATGGCTAGAAGCCATGAAATCCGAGATGGAATCCATGTACGAGAACCAAGTTTGGAACTTGGTGGACTTACCTCACGACCGAAAGGCCGTTGAGAATAAATGGATTTTCAAAAGAAAAACTGATGTTGATGGTAATGTGACCATCTATAAGGCTCGACTTGTCGCAAAGGGGCTTCGACAAATTCAAGGAGTTGACTACGATGAGACATTCTCTCCCGTAGCGATGCTTAAGTCGGTTAGGATTATGTTAGCAATTGCTGCATATTTCGATTATGAAATATGGCAGATGGATGTCAAAACTGCGTTCCTCAATGGTAATATTGAAGAAGAGTTGTATATGATACAACCTAAGGGTTTTGTCGATCCTAAGGATGCTAATAAGGTATGCAAACTTCAGCGATCCATCTATGGACTGAAGCAAGCATCCCGGAGTTGGAATCTCCGCTTTGATGAGGTGATCAAAGAGTTTGGATTTGTCCAAACTTATGGAGAGGCTTGTATTTACAAGAAAGTGAGTGGGAGCAATGTGGCATTTCTGATATTATATGTGGATGACATATTATTGATTGGAAATGATATAGATCTTTTAAACAGTGTTAAAAGTTATCTAAACGGCAAATTTTCGATGAAAGACCTTGGTGAAGCATCATATATATTAGGCATTAAAATCTATAGAGATAGATCAAGGCGCCTAATTGGGCTATCGCAGAGTACATACCTTGATAAGATATTAAAGAAGTTTAATATGGACGAAAGTAAGAAGGGGTTCTTACCTATGTTGCAAGGCAAGACATTGAGTAAGACTCAAAGTCCGGCTATGGCGGAAGAAAGAGAGATGATGGATAAGACCCCCTATGCCTCGGCCATAGTCTCTATTATGTATGACATGCTATGTACAAGACTGGATGTGGCACATGCTATTAGTTTGACTAGTAGGTACCAATCTGATCCAGGTTCGGAACACTGGATAGCGGTAAAGAACATCCTCAAGTACTTGAGAAGAACAAAGGATATGTTTCTTATATACGGAGGTGAAGAAGAGCTAGTCGCTAAGTGTTATGTCGATGCTAGCTTTGACACCGATCCGGATGACTCTAAGTCTCAATCCGGATACGTATTTCTCTTAAACGGAGCAGCAGTTAGTTGGAGGAGTTCCAAACAACCTGTGGTGGCTGGATCAACGACGGAGGCGGAATATGTTGCTACTTCAGAAGCGGCGCTGGAGGTGGTTTGGATGAAAGAGTTCATTACGGAACTAGGTGTGGTTCCCAGTGCGTTGGACCCAATGGTGAACTATTGTGACAATAATGGAGCCATAGCCAATGCAAAGGAACCAAGGTCTCACAAGAATTCCAAGCATATTAAGCGCCGGTTTCACTCCATCCGCGAGCATGTCAAGGATGGAGATATAAATATTTGTAAAGTACACACAGACCTAAATGTAGCAGATCCGTTGACTAAAGTTATCCCTAGGGCAAAACATGATCAACACCAGAACTCCATGGGTGTTAGATTTATCACTATGTGAACTAGATTATTGCCTCTAGTGCAAGTGGGAGACTGGAGCAAATATGCCCTGAGAGGCAATAGTAAAGTTGTTATTATATATTCCTTATATATGATAGATGTTTATTTTACATGCTAAGAATTGTATTGATCGGAAACATCAATACATGTGTGTTTAATAAACAAAAAGGGTTCCTAGTTATGCCTCTCTTATAGACTAGCTTCTTGATTAACAAGATGATCAAGGTTTCCTGATCATGGACATTGGATGTTGTTAATAACAAGGTCACACCATTGGTGGAATGATGTGATGAACATTCATCCGAAGTATAGCATTACGATCAAGTCATTATGTTTATATTGCTATAACATCATACGAAGTAATCTTTATCCTTAGACCATGAGATCATGTTAATTGCTAACACCGGAAGAGTATCTTGATAACATCAAACGTCACACCGTAACAGGGTGACTATAAAGATGGGTTCAGTACTACGAAGGTGTTATGTTGAGGCTCATGGATCAAGAGTGGAATTTTTCAATCCCTATGACGGATTGATATACTCTGGGCCCTCTCGGTGATATCACATTAAGATAGCTTGCAAGTAAGTGATGTGATCACTAGAATGTTATATCACGGGAACGAGAAAAGAGTGCATGTCGGTAACGAGATCAAACTAGGTATGGAGTACCGATGATCGAATCTCGGACATGTAATATATCGAGAGACAAAGGGATTTAGTTACAAGCGTTAAAGGTTCTCACGATCACAGAACTCATCGTTGAATGTGTAGGAGTCGGTACGGATCTCCAGGTCCCACTGCTGATTATTGATCAGAGAAGGGTCTCGATCATGTCTGCATTATTCGCGAACCGTAGGGTGGCACACTTAAGAGTTACCGGACACCATTTTGGAGCACATATGTTTCAGACGAAAGAATTGCAAAGCACAGGAATTGTTTCAATAGAAACCAGAAATTGTTTTGGGTGAAATTGTAGAAAGTGGTTTTGCATGTGATATTGAAATATTGCAAGGGGCTATATGTGAATGTTTGTTAATTAAAGTAATTAACAAAATTCTGAATAAATTTAATAAAAAGAGTTTTATTAAATGAGAGAGCATTAAATTTGGAGAAATTTAATGCATTTAAAGTGGAGACTTTAAAAGGGAATGTGAAGAGGCATTTTAATGTGGAGGGGTTACCACCACATGAATGGGGGAGGTGAGGGGTCACCCCCATGCGCCGTCCATGGAGAGAGGGGGCACCCCCCTCCTCCTATAAAAGGCCACCCATTCCCTCCTTCATCCTCACACCTCCTTGTGAAGGATCTCTCTCTCCCTCTAGAATTATTCCCCCATGGTCTCAGATTAGCGAGATACATGTTCCCAGTGGCATTTCGTCTGGAAGGAGTTGCTGGTTCCGCTGGATCGCTGGAACGAGGAGGTGGAGGTTATCCGGTGGCTTGAACGTGTGTGCGAGTACGGATGCGCTGCTGAGTTGTGGCGCTCGGACGTCCTCACGATCTTGCGATCGGCAAGTGTACGACTACATCAACCACGAGTTCCCACTCGTTAACAAAACTCGTTATCTTCGAGGGTAAGTTCTCGTTGGATGTATGTCCACCCGTTGCTTTGTACCTAGTAGATAATCTTGGCATGTAGTTCATGCTGTAGGAAAAAATTTGTTTTCTACGCTGCGGACCCAACAACCCCCTCTTTCATACATTGGTTTTCAAATAGTTTGGTTTGGTTTGGAAAATAGTAGGAAAGTTCATGCTTAAGTGGTAAAGAGAGCTTGTTTTTAACTATGGTCTATGCTTTGTCATGCCATGCTTGATATTGTTTTGGTTATATGCTTAGTATTCTTTGATGTAGCATGACTTGTTATAAACAATTGAGATTGCTTAATGTGCCTTGGATGAATCATGCGTTGTTTTAGCATATTAAAGCATAGTATAGTGGTATTCTCCTTTGATGCTTTATTTGGGTTGACTTGGCGCATGCTCACACCATGTTATGACTATCTCAAGTCACCATAGCCTTTATGATCCTTTAGTTTTCAACTTGTAGTATCACTTTATGCTTTGATCAATGATGTTTTGTCGCTCTGCATGATTATGGCCATTATTGCTCTCTTAGTTTGTCGCTCCCAGTCTTTTGCTAGCCTCCGTAACCAAGTATGAGTTCCACTCATGCATCCAACTCCTTAAACCAAGTTATTCCAAAGAGTCCACCATATCTACCTACTAGCTTATGCCATTCCAAGTATATTCATGTTTTTGTTTACCTTCCAAATTAAACTTGTTATGTGAAAATTAGTGATTAAAGCTCTCATGAACTTGATGGCACACTTTACTTTTCTTGCATTTAATAAACTTGAACCATTGGGTCCTTCTTTGTTGCGTATATGCTTGCACTTTATAAGTTGAAATTAGCAGAACCATGTATCATGGGGAACGCTTTCAACATTGCACTTGTACTTTGTACCCCGTTGATATCATGTTCTTTTTCTTATGGATCCCGGGGGTGTGAAATAAAAGTGGAACTTGTAAGATCATGGAGTTTGTATGTGTGTTAGAGAAATGCCTGGGCTGCTAGCCTAAGCCATGCCTAATCATGGTGGAAACTTGCAAAATCACCATAATGAGCACTCTATGAAGCATCCTCAATAAAAACCTATGCAAATAGCAAATAAAAAGATCGTTGAGATGCTCATTGCCTGCTTCCCTTGTCATTTTGATTACGGGATAGCTCCTGTATCATGTGCAAGGGGTACCCCGTTGGCGGTTCTTTATAATACATATGTACTTACAATGACAAGATCTTACTTGTGACTAAAGTTGAGTAGCATGAGGTTCGGTCTTCGTAAGTAAGGGGCATGAGATTTCGATTTATAACTTGTCAAGCATATCCTCTTAGTTGTGTCACTTTAACCTTAATCACCTTCAAGATGCTTATGATAGGGGCAATGAGAGCTGAAAGCTAAAAAGTACCATAATTTTTGGAAGCTCTTTATGAGACATGAATCCCTACTTCCTTCTATGAAGGCCTTTCTTCCACCATTATATTGAGTCTCCACCTTCTATCTTTATGCACCTACTTTGAGAGCATAGTGGCCATTCTTAGTTCTATGTGCATTGTCCCAAGACTAGTTGATTGATGCATAACTTGATATTGCTTGTTCTAAACTATTTGTATCTAGTCACTCTTATGAACTTTGAAGGTGTCCTATGCATTTATATTTGCTACTCTATGAGGGACAAGCTGAATGCTACTATGCTATGTTTTATTTATGTGAAACAAACAAACGTCTTGGAAAGCATTGTTATTTATGAATCTTTTGTTTATGCCTTTTCATGTTGTAACATAGTTGCTCTGTCTTATTGCTAGAACTTTGTCTTTCATGTTATGATTGAAGTACTATGATCCCAGCTCGGAATGTTTTACAAATACTTTGATCAAGTTTATGATGGTGCATGTCACCTCAAAAATTATTCTTTCTTTTTATCACTTACCTACTCGAGGACGAGTAGGAGTTAAGCTTGGGGATCTTGATACATTGCAAATGTATCTATAATTTTTTATGTTCCATGCTTGGTTTTATCTACTTTCTTGTGTTTTGTCCATACTTTGGAGTACTTTTCATATGATTTCTTGGACTAACCTATTAACAAGAGCCATAGTGCCAGTTGTCTGTTTTCTGCTGTTTTTGGTTCCAGGAAGTCAGAAAATGAATATTCTCGGAATTGGACGGGACAAAAGCCAAAGTCATTATTTTACTGGGGGACACACGGAGCCAGAATACGAGACGGAGAGGGGCCAGGGGGCCGCCACACCACCTGGCCACGCGACCAGGCCTAGCCCGCGCCAGGGGTTGGTGTGGCCGCCTCCAGCACCCCCTCGGTCTCTCCTTCCACCTATAATATGCCTCTGATACAGAAACCCTAATTACCGGATCAAAATTCCACGAAAGAGTCTGTAGCCACCGTCATTTCTGTCCCTAGATCGGGAGGGATGTGAAGCTCTTCCCGGCACCCTGCCTGAGAGGGGAATTCACCCTGGAGGCCTTCTTCATCACCATGCAAGCCTCCGGTGTGATGCGTGAGTAGTTCATATCTGTACTACGGGTCCATGTAGTAGCTAGATGGCTCGTTCTCCTCCTTTGTGCTATCAAGTTTAGATCTTGTGAGCTCCATTCATGATCAAGATCATCTATTTGTAATTCTACATGTTGTGTTTGTGGTGATCCGATGGATACTGAGATGCTATTTCAGTTTGATTATTGATTCTATCATGTCTTTTTTATTTGTGATCTTGCATGCTTTCCGTTGTTAGTAGCTATCTTGGCCAAGTAGATGCTAGCAACTCCAAGAGTTAGTATTTATGCTCGATAGTGGGTTCATGCCTCTGGTAATCTAGGGAAGTGACAGAAATCTCTAAGGTACTAGATGTGTTGTTGCTACTAGGGAGAAAACAACAATCCTTTGTTCATAGAACAATCGTATTGTTTACTTTACACGCAATTCGTAATGCAATAATCTGTTGCTTTCAACTTAATACTTGAGGGGGTTCGGATGATAACATGTAGGTGGATTATTAGTCATAGATGCAGTTGGTTGATGATCTATGTATAATGTTGTAATGCCCAATCAAGTCTCAAAGGAGTCAAGATGATTAGTATATGCGTATATGCTTTCTCGATGTTTGTCAATTGCCCCGCTGTAATTTGTTCACCCAGCATGTTATCTATCTTAAGGAGAGCCACACCTAGTGAACTATGGACCCCGATCCTTTCTTTTACATTCACTCCACAAACTGTTACTGCTTTGTGTTTACTTTCTGCAAACTGTTACTTCCTTCCATTCGATACGTTTAATCATTTGTTTTCAGCAAAACCGGTGAGATTGATGTAGCATCCCATCTGCCTAACATATGTAATGCTACATTGTCTAGTAATATAATTGCTACTTCCTGCATATAATTGTTGCATCATAATTATATCATTCTCATGTCATCATGCCACCTTGCATTTGAGCATCATATAAAACCCTTTTCATTTGGTTCTTCTCTCATATGCATTAGTAATTGTGTTTGGCTCTTGATATATTGTATTTGGTTCTTGATAAATGCTTGATGCCCAAGTTGAGTTGGGGGCATATCTTTTATTCAACTCCACCACCTTTTCCTTGTCACCACCTTATAATTCCACCATCCTAATAATCCATGAGCTTTTACACTTTTCCTTTGGCATTTAAATCTAGCTCATGTGGGTTGGGATGGATCCACTTCTATTTTTCCACATGCCCTCACACTAGCATCATGTTGTTTTCACATTATTGATATGTGGAGCCACCTTGGCATGCCTTGTGAGTGGTACCCCTTTTTCTAGCTTCCATATGGATTGGTTTGGAATAATTGCTCATGTTGGAATATTGTTGAGGATATAATGCACCTAGTGGAACACACACACTAGCATGTCCCAAATTATATTCAAGTATGATCATCCCCATCTACTCCACATGGAACCTCCTTTTAATTCTTTTGGCTTGGCCTTATCTCCATATTTTAGGGATGCATGGGAATAAATGCCATGAGACTTTATTTTGTTTTCACAAGACTAAACAAGGCATTAATGACCATGCATGGGCCATGCAAACATCACCACCATCTTATCCTTCTTGGGTTTTCTTTGGTTTTTGAGTGGATCTTCTCCTTGGGATAAGCTCTACTCCTTTTTGCTCTTACTCAACCATCTTCACCTTGACCTTTTCTTCCCTTATCCATCATCCCATCCATGCATGATCATGTGAGATCATATCCCTAAAACCATCTCTATCTCTCTCCTCCTCTTTCCATCACCTTGTGCTAAACCAAAAAACCCTCACCTCACCATCTTTTTTCATCATGCTTGATCTTGTAGATCATAACAAACCCTAAACCCCTTGCTTGCTCTTGTCTTGTCCATGCTCAAACCCTAACCACCACACCCCACTTTAACCTAAACCCTAACCCTCCTCCCTACTCTAACCCTAACCTCACCACCACCTTGCTCTCACCATGCCGAGCATCCCCCCTAGCTGCTCTCTCTCTCTCTCTGCCAGCAAGGGCCCACCCTAGCCCCTCTCTACCCCATGCCGAGCTACCCCAACCCTAGCTAACCACTCCCTCCAACCCTAGCCATACCCGGCCCTCTCTCTCTCTCCCTTCTCTCTCGCTGCAGCCCGTCCCCACACCGAGCCTGGCCTCCTTGAGAGTAGGACTGCTTCCATTTTTCTTCCTGCCCACCCACCCACCCTTTTCTGGTAAGGAAGTGTAACGTTTTCAATCCTCTTCTAAAATTCAAACTAGGATTCACGTCTTCGGGGTTCCGTAGTACCATAGGTTGTGTGTGTGTGTGAATTCCTTGTCTATCTGTTGCATCCAAATATTATCACTATCTGCCTTTTGGTTATCTACTATTGGTACATTCCATACTGACAGGCCGTTGTAAACCGACGTGATCTATCTGATACATTGAATACCGGCGCGATCTGTCTTACTCGTTGTTATCCGATGCTATGTTGTTGGGGTGTTCGTTTCCGTAGTTACTAATCTTTAGGTTCATCTTAGGAAGAAGGAAGTTGGGATATGTGTTTTACTTATTCATGTGCGGAGTAATGATTTGAGTGCGGGATGGAGTCGCAACCATACAACTACTTTTATCATTCGCTCTTGTATATTGAATTGGTAGAGTTACTAATCTTGATTCGTTAAGTGGGTTTGCTCATATAGTGGTATTTTAATGCTGAAATTTGTGGAAAAAATTTCTTTGTTAGCTTGTGTACCACATTCCTTGTTCAGTCGTGTGCGATATGCTTAATATCTTCGAGGTGCTTTGAACTTTGTTGATATTTTAATATCATCTTAGTAATTTGTATCCTTTAAATCTTGGTTAATTCCATTTTGGTACTATTTTGGATTATTGTTATTCTCCATTATAGTACTGACTTGTGTTGTATATCAATCACAGGATGGCACCACCACGCCGTTCTAAGGAGGACATACCACCTGAACTGGGGGCTGCGTTGGCAAGTATTGCTAATGCATTGGGAGCAATGCAGCAGAACCAGCAGCGATTCGAAGAAAGTGTCAGGAGGAATGAGTTTGTTCCGCTACCTCTACCTCCCAAGCGAGGAGACATCAAGAGTTTTCTGAAGTTCAATCCACGCCAATTTGAGGTGTCTGATCAGCCACTTGATGCTGATGATTGGTTGCGGGAGATGTCAAGGTTGCTGATGACTGCGGATGTTCCAGAGCAAGAATGGGTAAAATGTGCCACGCACCTTCTGAAGGGAGATGCAGCTCTGTGGTGGGAAAATTACCTAAAGGCAGACCACTCTGGTTTTCAGCCTACTTGGGAGCAATTCACTGCGGCTTTCAAAGAGCAATATCTGTCAGAAATTGTCATGGAAAGGATGAAGGAAGTGTTTCTCAACCTCAAGCAGGGCAATGACAATGTCAATACCTATATCAGAAACTTCATGAACCTTTCTCGGTATGGTGGCGATGAGATCTCTGATGACAAGAAGAAGCAAAAGAGGTTCAGGCAAGGGCTCAATGCATCAATCAAATATGCAATCACTCATGCAAGGCCAGGGTCTTTTCTGGAACTCTAACATATAGCTCTGCAGGAAGAAGCAAGTAGGCAAGTGTTTGAGTAGTCAAAGAAACACAGCCGCGACGCAACAAGCTCTTCATCTATGACAGCTCCTTCTAAGCGCCGCGTGTGGGTTTCTAACACCCCACCGTCGCTCCCGGCTCCACCAAGACCGTCAAGCTACGCGCCAAGGCCACCAAACTCCTTCACCGCGGCTCCTAGGGGCTACAACCACAACTACCCTGGAGCGCCTGGCGGAGTCCCTGGCTATGCTGCTCCACGTCCACCTGGTGCTAGTTATACCTATGGGAACACTGGGCATCAGCACTGGAATTGTCCAATGAACAACAAAGCTCTTCCACCACCACCTCCAAGACCTGCGGCAAGTTCTTCTATGGTTCGTGCACCTCCACCTCGGGCTCTCAACACCAACACCAAGCCCGGGTCTACGGTTGCTCGTGCCAACTGTGTCAACGCCGCTCAAGCTGAGCATGCACCTGGAGTTGTGATGGGTACGCTTCTCGTTAACTCAGTCCCTACACGAGTTTTGTTTGATTCTGGTGCTTCACATTCTTTTGTTTCTCACAAGTTTGCACATGAGCATGATCTGGCTATGGTTCCCTTATTGCATCGTCTTGTGGTACAATCTCCTGGGTCAAACATGAGGGCTGCTCATATCAGCCATGGCAATCAAATTGAGATTGGTGGCTCTTCATTCCAGGCTTCCTTAATTATTCTGGGCAACTCTGACATTGATGTTATCTTGGGCATGGATTGGTTAATAGCAAATGCAGCTGTGATTGATTGTGCTGAACGCTCGGTTTCTCTGAAAATTCCTGAAGGCCATATAGTCTATTCTCCAAGTCTAACTCTTGCAATTCAGCTTTTCTCTTTGGCAGCTCTGAATGATGATGCTATGGAAGCTATTCAGAGTGTTCCGATGGTCTGTGAGTTCCCAGATGTTTTTCCTGAAGAGTTGCCAGGTATGCCTCTTGACCGTGAGGTCGAGTTTGTGATTGAACTTGAACCTGGTACCGCTCCTATCTCCAAGCGGCCTTATAAAATGGGTCCTGCTGAGTTGGCTGAACACAAACGTCAGCTTGATGAACAAGAGAACTTGGGTTTCATTCAGCACAGTACTTCTTCTTGGGGTAGCCCAACCATCTTTGTGAAGAAGCGAGACAAGACTGATAGACTTTGTGTTGACTATCGGGCTCTCAATGCTAAAACCATCAAAAATAAATATCCCCTTCCGCGGATTAATGATCTCTTCGAGCAGCTAGCTGGAGCTGTGGTTTTCTCTAAGCTTGACTTGAGAAGTGGATATCATCAAATCAAGATTCGCAAGGAAGATGTTCCCAAAACAGCTTTCACCACCCGCTATGGCCTGTACGAGTACACGGTCATGTCCTTCGGTCTCACTAACGCACCTGCCACCTTCTCGAGGCTTATGAACTCAGTTTTCATGGAGTATCTTGATAAGTTCATCGTGGTCTATCTGGATGACATTCTAGTCTATTCTAAGTCAAAGGAAAAACATGAAGAACACCTTCGGTGTGTCCTAAACAAGCTTCGTGAGAACCGCCTGTATGCAAAGTTCTCCAAGTGTGAGTTCTGGCTGCCTGAAGTCACCTATCTTGTTCACATCATTTCTACCAAGGGCATCGCCGTTAATCTAGAAACTGTTAGGACAATTGTTGACTGGCTTCCACCCAAAAATGTCAAAGAAGTCCGGAGTTTCCTTGGTTTGGCTAGTTACTGTCGTCGCTTTGTTCAGAACTTCTCGAAGATTGCGAAGCCTCTTACCGATCTCCTCAAGAAAGGCAAGAAATACCTTTGGTCTCCTGCATGTCAAGCAAGCTTTGAAACACTCAAAGAGAAGCTCACTTCCACACCAGTCTTGATTCCTCCAGATACATCAAAGCCTTTCTAGATATTCTGTGACGCCTCCTTGCAAGGATTGGGTGCGGTCCTTATGCAAGAAAAACAAGTTGTTGCTTATGCCTCTCGACAGTTGAAGACGCATGAGATCAACTATCCTACACATGACCTCGAACTCGCAGCAGTGGTCTTTGCTTTGAAAGTATGGAGGCATTACTTGCTTGGCAACCGTTGTGAGATCTTTTCTGATCACAAGAGTTTGAAATACATCTTCACACAACCTGACCTCAACCTTCGTCAGAGGAGGTGGATTGAAGCAATTAATGATTTCGATTTGACCATCAACTACACTCCGGGCAAAGCTAATGTCATGGCCGATGCTCTCAGCCGAAAAGCTTATGTCAACAACCTCATGGTGGAAGAACAATAGCCTCTCTTGTGTGAGGAATTCTACAAGCTCAACCTTGAAATTCTGGATCAAGGGTATCTTTTGAACCTTCTGGCAACCCCTCTCTTGGAAGAAAAAGTTCGCTCCATTCAACTTGGTGATCCTTACACTAGAAACATCATCTCCAACATTCAGCTTCCGAAGTATGAGTCCTTCCACGTCGATGACCAAGGCGCTCTTTTCTTTGAACATCGGATGTTTGTTCCAAACTACCCGGGTTTAAGAGAGCAAGTTCTTAACGAGGCGCATGATTCTGTTCTTTCAATCCACCCTAGCAGCACTAAGATATACATGGACTTGAAAACACAATATTGGTGGCCTGGGTTGAAACAATGTTGTGCCAAGTATGTCTCAGAGTGTGATGTCTGCCGCAGATTTAAAGCTATCCATCAGAAACCTTCCGGTCTTCTACAGCCATTGAAGCCCCCGGAATGGAAATGGGAGAAAGTAGAGATGGACTTCATAACTAGTTTTCCAAGGTCGCAGAAGGGCAACAATGCAATCTTTGTTGTCATCGACAGGCTTTCTAAAGTGGCTCACTTCTTTCACGTCAAGGAAACAATTTCTGCAATTCAGTTGGCTGAGCTCTATATCAACAGAATTGTCTCTCTGTATGGGGTTCCTCTTGAGATCAGCTCAGACCGTGGAAGCATCTTCACTTCCAAGTTCTGGGGAAGTTTCCAAAACGCTTTGGGAACAAAATTGAACTTCGGCACAGCTTACCACCCCTAGTCGGAAGGACAAGTTGAAAGGATCAATCAGATTCTGGAAGATATGCTCCGTGCTTGCGTTATCTCTTTCGGCATGAAGTGGGAAGAATGTCTTCCTTATGCTGAATTCTCTTACAACAACAGCTTCTAGAAAAGTCTAAAGATGGCACCATTTGAGGTTCTCTATGGTCACAAATGCAGAACTCCGATTGGTTGGTCGGGCGCAGGTGAAAGAACATTGTTTGGCCCCGACATTGTAACTCAAGCGGAAGAGAAGGTTCACATCATTCTTGAAAATCTGAAGGTTGCTCAAAGTCGCCAGAAGAGCAACTATGACAGAAAGCACATGGACATGGAGTATGTCCCTGGTGATCTCGTTTACCTTCGTGTCACTCCCATGAGAGGCACGCACCGTTTTGGTATCAAAGGAAAGCTGGCTCCTAGATACATCGGTCCTTTCAAAGTTCGTGGAAGAAGAGGAGAAGTCGCTTATGCTCTTGAGCTCCCTGAAAAACTCAAGGTCCATGATGTTTTCCATATCTCTCAACTCAAGAAGTGCTTCAAGGATCCCGGCAGGACCGTGGACCATGAACTCATCAATCTCCAAGAAGATCTGTCTTATCAAGAACACCCCATAAAAATCCTAGAAGTCGCAGAAAGAAGGACTCGCAACAAGTCCATCAAGTTCTGCAAGGTGCAGTGGTCGCACCATTCCGTTGATGAAGCCACTTGGGAACGCGAGGACGAGCTCCGTGCCAAGTATCCTACCCTCTTCGTGTCTTCTTCTTCTTCCTAGAATCTCGGGGAGAGATTCCTGTTTAGTGGGGGAGAGTTGTAGCATCCCATCTGTCTAACATATGTACTGCTACATGGTCTAGTAATATAATTGCTACTTCCTGCATATAATTGTTGCATCATAATTATATCATTCTCATGTCATCATGCCACCTTGCATTTGAGCATCATATAAAACCCTTTTCATTTGGTTCTTCTCTCATATGCATTAGTAATTGTGTTTGGCTCTTGATATATTGTATTTGGTTCTTGATAAATGCTTGATGCCCAAGTTGAGTTGGGGGCATATCTTTTATTCAACTCCACCACCTTTTCCTTGTCACCACCTTATAATTCCACCATCCTAATTATCCATGAGCTTTTACACTTTTCCTTTGGCATTTAAATCTAGCTCATGTGGGTTGGGATGGATCCACTTCTATTTTTCCACATGCCCTCACACTAGCATCATGTTGTTTTCACATTATTGATATGTGGAGCCACCTTGGCATGCCTTGTGAGTGGTACCCCTTTTTCTAGCTTCCATATGGATTGGTTTGGAATAATTGCTCATGTTGGAATATTGTTGAGGATATAATGCACCTAGTGGAACACACACACTAGCATGTCCTAAATTATATTCAAATATGATCATCCCCATCTACTCCACATGGAACCTCCTTTTAATTCTTTTGGCTTGGTCTTATCTCCATATTTTAGGGATGCATGGGAATAAATGCCATGAGACTTTATTTTGTTTTCACAAGACTAAACAAGGCATTAATGACCATGCATGGGCCATGCAAACATCACCACCATCTTATCCTTCTTGGGTTTTCTTTGGTTTTTGAGTGGATCTTCTCCTTGGGATAAGCTCTACTCCTTTTTGCTCTTACTCAACCATCTTCACCTTGACCTTTGCTTCCCTTATCCATCATCCCATCCATGCATGATCATGTGAGATCATATCCCTAAAACCATCTCTATCTCTCTCCTCCTCTTTCCATCACCTTGTGCTAAACCAAAAAACCCTCACCTCACCATCTTTTTTCATCATGCTTGATCTTGTAGATCATAACAAACCCTAAACCCCTTGCTTGATCTTGTCTTGTCCATGCTCAAACCCTAACCACCATCACACCCCACTTTAACCTAAACCCTAACCCTCCTCCCTACTCTAACCCTAACCTCACCACCACCTTGCTCTCACCATGCCGAGCATCCCCCCTAGCTGCTCTCTCTCTCTCTCTGCCAGCAAGGGCCCACCCTAGCCCCTCTCTACCCCATGCCGAGCTACCCCAACCCTAGCTAACCACTCCCTCCAACCCTAGCCATACCCGGCCCTCTCTCTCTCTCTCCCTTCTCTCTCGCTGCAGCCCGTCCCCACACCGAGCCTGGCCTCGCCCTGGCCCCCTTGCAGCCCCTGACCACCCCTTCCATGCCCTGGCCGAGCCGGTCGAGCACGTGGGGGTAGAGGAGAAAAGGTTGCCGAGCCACCTTTTCCTCCACCATGCCTCCCACGGCCTCCCACTCCCTCACCTTTATCTCCACCCCTCCCTCTCTGCCGTACCGACCACACCTCCCCCTGGCCGCTGCGCCGTTTCCCTTCCTCTCCCCTGCAACCTCCTCTCCACCGTCGGCCTCCACCCTACCTCAACAAAACACGGCGGCAGGCGGGTGTGTTGGCGTTGGGGAAGACCGACGCGAACCTCTGCATCGTCCCTGTGCACAGCAGCGAGGAGGAGGAGGCTCAGGACCTGTTGCACGTCCACAACGCCGATCGAAACCCTAATCCGACCAGCCGTCTGCATCGCCGGTGAACCGCTGCTTCCCCGATCGATCCAACCCCTCCGGCAGCCCCGCGGTGAGCCAACCTCCCTCCTAGACACCCCCTCTCTCGCCTGGTTCCCCTGGTCTCGCCGGATTTTGTGCCGAGCGCTCTAAGTGCAACGGCTGGCACTGGTTTCTGCTCGTCGACGCGCCGCGACGCGGCTTACCTAGCCGCCTACCGCCCTCCTGTCAACATCCCTCTCTCTACCGCACTGGTTCCACCCCGCTGCGCGCGCGCCGCAGGTCGCGGGTTCGATCCCCCGCGTCATGCGCCGTTCTTTGTCGCCGATCTATCGTAAGTGGATTCGGAGAAGAAAAACAGTGCCTGTGCGCACTTTGCAAACCCCCCCCCCCACCTTTTTACTCCCTCAAACCCGCGCTCCCTAGGTCCCACCTGCCAGCCGCTGTGTCTTTTTACAGAAAGGCTCCTGGGTTTCCAAAAATCTCAACCCGCAGTCCCTGGATCGGCCAAGTGTGCAGCCCTGGCTGGCGCACACGCGCGGTGGACCCGCTGTCCACAGGCCCCACTTGTCTGTCTCGTGGGCTAGATAAGCTCGCGGTGGGAAAAGTTCTGCGTGCAGTTTTTCACCAGCTCAGCTCGGTCCCACCCGTCAGCGTCTGGGGCTAGCTGCCGCTGAGTATAAAAAGTCTGTATGTTTTTCTGTTTAAATAAAATGTTTTCCAGAAATGTTTAAATATGGATTTAATTCTGTTTTTAATAACTTTTAATTTGTAATTACAAATAATATATGTTTTGGAATCAGAAAAATGTGAGGATTTCAAATATGCCATTCAAAATATTATTTGAGCACTTTAAAATTTTCGAGCTAATTAAAATTACAATAAAATGCCCTTTTCTTAATTAATTAATAACTTTAGTTTTATAACTCCAAATTTAATAAATAATATGTCTAAATCGATCAGCGCGATGAGCCCGTTCTGTCTATGCATTCCATGTTCTGAATTGAAGCATGCATCATGTCATTATTAAAAATCAGAACTGTTTATGGCAATAAAACTTGACCAAATAATTAATAAAAGGATTTATTCTTGTACCCCACACCTCACCCATGCCATGCTACATTACTGCCATGTAAATTGTGCATTATTCATCATGGCATGCTTGTTTGCTTGTCGCATTTTATTCTTATGCTTGTGCACTTTATTTATGTTGGCCCTTGTTTGTTTGGTTCTTCTTCGAATAGACGCCCAGCAGGAGAATTATCAGGAATCACAGGAGTTCTACCCAGATCCATCTCTCGCGACAACTGAGCTACCAGGCAAGCACTACCACATGCTTGCATACATATAGTACCTATTGCCTCTATCTTATTCTTGCATCATTGAGTCGCGATTGCATTAAATTGAATCCCAAGTACTGCATAGCCTTTATTTTTAAACCCCACTGAAGCTTGTTCCTCCATCCCATGAGCCATTACTATAGGAGTTGTTTGAGCCATGTGAGTCGTAGAACAGCATGTGTAGGGTATGTGAGTGTCCGATGGATAACGAGGTACCTAAACAACTTAACCTGAATAGTAATGGGATAACTAATGAAAGAGGCACCGGTGGGCAATGCCTGCTATTTGGTTTTTCATGCTCACTTGTGTCCCGTAGGACCCCGAGTACTTGATTCATGTTCCTTGACTATTCGCACTATCCACATCCGGGAGGCCTTATGGACCCCCCTGAGCCAGAACTTGATTCATTTCTATTTCTTGGGGCCACAAACTAGTTTGGGGTTTTATTACTATCCTGTACTTATGCCATGTTTTACTGTTTATTTATGATTGTGCGTGGAGGACCTGTACTGTTTTGGATCGTGACACGTTTTCGCTGTATCGACAAGCCCAGTCACACTTTCGGGTTCCCAGTCGTTTACCGCCGTCCACACAAACCTTGGGTCCGTTCCGGAGCCGGCCAACTTTGTTGCGGGTAGCTTAGTGGGGTGTCCCCCTGAAATATTTCTGAATCCTGTGATCGCTTTGTCGTGAATGCCTCGTTGGGTTTTGAGTTGGTTTTTTCGAGGTTGATCGAGTGTGTGTTGCTATTTGTGCACCCCTGCAGGGTAAAACTTTCTAAAAGCCGTGTCCGCGGTTATGGACGACTTGGAGCACAATTTCTCGATCATAAACAAGTATAACTAAAGTACCGCTTTTAATCTGACTAAATACCTGACTAGTAAATAGTGCAATACTCATGGAACGGTTAATAAAACTGCCAACGGATGGGTTGTTCGTCCGCTTTCTCGTTGGTAAGCGAGAAGGAGGATGGATCTGTTAATAATACTGTTATAACTGTTGTTACTAATTAACGGACATCCGTCTATCATTGGTTAGGCGGATGGTTAGCGAGTATCTATAGACTTGTTAGTTATTATCTTTTGCTGCAATTGCGTCACCCCAGGTATATGTCCCCTTTAGAGGCATAAAGACTTGCTGAGTACCCCTACGGTCTCACACGATAAATTGTTTGATTCATATGAACAGGTGTATTCACAAGATGGATACTAGGTGGAGGAGACAGATGATGTTGGCAACGATCACTCGGTGTAGAGATTCCGGGGATGGGGATCCGTGAGATCTGTGGGCGGGATGTGTTTATTTATGTGGCATCTTATGTCGATTTTCTTCTTATCCGTACTCGGATCTTGTTTTCCGCTTCCGCCTGATACTCTGATGTTTGATGTATGAGGAGCTATCCTAAACTATTATCTCTATCTAGGATATTTGAATCTTGTCGTATGGTGTTGCAATATTTCTATTTCTTTTAGATGGAATGGCTCTGAAAACTGTTGTAAGGTAGCTTGCATACATACCCACTTGTGTATGTATTTGATCTCTTCGCCTGTTGCCTACGTCGCTCGCTCTTGTCCCGATGTCTTGGAAGTGGTTAGGACGGCCAACGGGTCTACACGTGGGCGGTCCTCTGGGCCCCCGCTGTACTATTTTAACCACTTCCGCTTCATCCAGGCTTGAACTTAGAGCGTAGGGTCCGAGGTAGTTACAATTGACAACCTCATCGTATGTTGGGGGCAAAGTTCTGTGGTTGTGTTGTGCAGGTCTCCACGTTGCTGCTGGCACCGGTAGTGCGCCTTACGAACGTTCAGCTAGCTACACCTTTGGGGTGTTTTCTTGCTCCTACTGGATTGAAAACCTTGGTTTCGTACTGAGGGAAAGCTTGCTGCTGTGCTCATCATACCTTCCTCTTGGGGTCCCCAACGAGCTCGATATATTTTGGGCCATCAACACCCTGTTAGTGCGTTGGAGTAATAGATCCGAGAGCTTCGCCAGAGACAGGGGAGGCAGGAGCAGGGAGATCGTGAGATATACGGGCTCAAGATTAGGCCAGAAAGTGGTAACAATTTCCTCATTAATGGGCATTATCGGTTGCTATTGCTGTTTATGTTGTCATGCCATTGTCCAGCAACTGAAATGAACTTGTTTTTCAGCTCAGAACTTATAATAAGTGTAATCCCAAAAGCAGAGATTCATGAAACGTTTAAATAATTTATTTCTATGTCACTAACATTCCATTAAATTTGGAGACCCCCTCCCCCTCAGCAATCGCGGCCCCAGTGCTGCGAGTTTTCAGATAGTAGTGGCACAATCATAATTTTGGATTCAACTAGTGACTCGTCTGTTTCCAAACCTCAAGTTGTTGTATATTTTACTATATTTTACTTCGAGAACGGAGGTAGATTGTTTCGTCCGACAAGTTTCACGCACACAGCTCCAGAATTTAACCGAATTACATATATAAGTTCAAGTTCAACACATTATTATGCATCTTTATTGTTAGCCTTCTTCCCCTGCCTGGGTGCCAACTTGCTTGCCTTCACGTCCACTAACTTCTTTATTGTCTGTCTTCCTCCTCTTTATGGATGCTAATTTTTTCACCTTCACGTACTCTGCATCTCCCGGACAATCAATACCAGAATCATGTCCAACATCATCAGTCTACTCGTTTTGATTTTCTTTCCGTAGCAAAATGATTGACTCGGTAGTCATGTTTCTAATCTTGCGCTTCCCGCCAAAGAAACGTGACACGGCTAACTACCTAATATCTACAAAGTAAACCAAAAATTATATAATTTAGCATAAACATGCAAACCCTGAGAGACTTTTGCTTACCATAAGCAAGGGTTCGAGTGACCACCCTGTCCAAGAATAGCAGAGCGACTCTTAGTATCAGCAGCTTCCACATCCAGTACATCACAATTCAACATAAATATGCAAGCCGAAACAGACTTTTTCATCAACCCAATTAGCTGACTATCACACGTTACCTTCGATCCTATTTTAGTATATTTACGCAGAGCAGCAACCGTATCAGAGATACTACATATCTAAGCAGTCTCTTCTTTCATCGTGAGACAATGAAGTTAATTTCACTTGCTCTTTCCATTTGCTAATTTAAAGTCGTAGCTGAAGAGGGTACCATAACCAGGTAAGGGTGATCCACGGAGATCCTACTTGACAGAAATTTGGGGATAAAAAATAAGAATTATTTATCGGCGTTGGGCTAGAAAACAATTTTAGGTTTGATATATCTCTATAATGTCAATAGTCAGCTAGCAGTTATAGTTAGTGTGGATAGCGAAGAGAAGAGTAGCTCACCTGTATGTATTCATAACTTCTTCCTTAGTAGTAGGATCTTCCATCCTCTATGCTTCTCATTTCATCGACGAGGGAGGCTGGCTAGAGCCTCGCAACGGCGAGCACGGCATGTGGCATTGAAGCTCGGGATCAGCGAGTGGGCGCAACAACTTGGCGCCGGAAGTCAAATATCTGAAGTGATCATCCTGGTTGGAGGGTGGATTTCGCCACCGCCAGTTTTAGGGTTCATGCGAAGGAGGGAGTGAATTTGTGAATTTAGTCAATGCACTAAGCCATTTAGTTCCTCGTTTTTCCTACGTGGTTGCCGCGTTGGCGCTGGCGTCACGGACAAAGTACTGACATGAGGGTCCCGACCGTCTACTTCACGGGACAGTTGATAGAATGTTTGAATTTCATAGGAGTAGGATGAGTTTACCTCGAAATGGATCCTCTCACTAGTTGGCAGGTCAATTTTATGAAACATAACAATTACTAGCAAAAGTGCCTGTGCGTTGCACCGAGAGAGATATTAACTTTTTGAAAAAAAAGCATCAGCACGAATATCTCTAGACATGTTTCTAGACAAATTTAAGACAACTTATTTGAAATCAAGTGAGTACTAAAGATTCTACAAAATTAGAAGAAAAATAGAAAATAAATTAGCAAGATGAGCTAGCTCAATGCCTCCCATTTAATAGCTCATACCATATGTCATAGGCAATCATATCTTTGGACCAGACAATAGTAGGCCTTCTTGTTGATTTCTAACTTGACTTGATGATATCCCGGTAATTTGTGAACCTATATAAACTGGAGAGACTCAATCTAAAGAGGCAAGGTGGAACTATTAAACACAAAATATCCTTTCTATGCTCTTTACTGTAGCACCTAATTTCAGCTAACCTTTTAAGCCTACTCGCGTTTTCAGGTCAGCCTGAGGGTACTCACCTGGATATAATAATAATTGGCCTTTACAGTCTTAGTCAAGGACTCTAGGCCCATGAACGCATGGGTTGGTCCGAGTCACCGTGGCCTGACGTGAACTGAAAATTAGATCGGTAGATCAATGTACAAGCGTTGTCGGTAGGGGAATATAAAAACAAACCATTTACTTTGACTTGTGGCATGTTGGGTAATATTTTCAAACTTGCAGGATAAAACTATACTAAAAATATAGGAACGGCGAGAAAGGCTCGTTTCTTTATTATTAGGTATATACTCCCTCCGATTTAAAATATAAGATGATTTATTTTTGTAAAAGGGGTCTACACACTAAAAGTGGTCACTTCATTCAAAAAGCTAAAACATCTTATGTTTTGAAACGGAGGGAGTAGATACAACTACTATGCATGTCTCCAATTGGTTCTCACATAATCAAGTGGATTGCTAAAAAATAATGTTAATGAAACGACTCGACCTGAAGTCTGCGTGCAAAATCATGCCTAGCATACATGTATCTTATGATTTCCAACCGCATCCAGCCTCAAGTCCTCGTAACACACCTAAAACTTGCTTGACCATATCACACGAATAAGACACACAGACACACACACACACACACACACACATATATATATATATATATATATATATATATATATATATATATATATATATATAATTGAGGTGCTGGAATTACCTCTTGCCATGGTCACCTGAAGAAAGGAACTAATGAAGCAGCGGATGAAACTATGGAAAGATTGTTTCGCTTCCCGGCGAGCGAGGTGCGCGTATCCTTTCTTTCTACTGTCTCTCTCCAGCCTGACTCCTCTATGGCTCCCCATCTAGAGCTCTAAATCCTTCGTTTGAGACTCCTTGGCTTCCTGTCCTGGCCAGCGAGGCACCTCCCATGCGCTGCCGAACGTGAGATTGAAGCCCGTAAAACCGTCAGGGGCCGAGCACCATAGTCGTCTAGGTGCGCCCGTACCCCAGCTGCTTCCTGGCAAAGATCATACTCTACTGGTCTCAGCATGCTGACAAGAACCAAGGAACGGATCGTCGATGAGTTCAATAAAACGTCATTCCCACAACATGAGATGAGATCAAGATCACGATCTTGATGAAGATCTACATCTTGCAGATTGACCAACCGCCTCTTTGCTTCTTCGTTCGATGGTCATGTGGTACTCCTCGAGCGGAGGTGACTTCCGGGTTCTGATGGAGGTGATGATTTTGTTCAACTCCTTTTATCTCGTGTCACGCTACCGTGTTGGTCGCCAGGTCACCTTCCCAATGCTATGGTTTTGTTAAGTCTCCTGAGACCTGATGTTCAATCGTCAGAACCTTGTCTTGTTCCGAGGCCAGCAGCCGTCTCCACGCGCAGCCGAGCTTCAACGTCCTGTTGTTGGGCGTTGACGGTCGAGCTTCTCATTGTTCGTCCTGCCGCTGTGCGATCGACGGCGCCGCATATATAAGTGGAGCGCGTGGGCGTGGCAAGCGGTGGGCGGAAGAGATTGGGTGAATCGGAGCCTGTATGATCACGGCACACGAACGGGTGGGTTGGCTTGTCTATGTGGCGTGCGCCTGTAGTTTTTCGGATGACGCACGAAGGCCTCGTCCAAAGAATATCGGTTTCAAGACGGCGTACGATTGCAAGCGGACGAAGGAACAGCGACGCACAAAAGACGCCTTATACGACGGACGGACGAAGCGCATGGACGACGGACGAAGAGAGGAACCTTACCTCTTTATTATTAGCTATAGACTAGCTGAATGCCCGTGTGTTGCCACGAGATGATAATAGGAACACGAAAATTGATTGAAATGTGATTCTCTTTTATGCGACAAGTGTTTGATCGTCTCACGGCAAACATCAATATCTTCTTTGACCACCACAGGTCCCCTTGATAACGCACAACTGCATGTCGTCAAACAAGGTCACGAGGAGCCCGGCCTTTCTCAATACGAACAATTGCAGGTCGTCGAACGGCAGGGCTCTAGGATAGAACTGAAGGCGTGGGGGAGGTCACATCAACACAACAATTAGTGCAGTTGAAATTTAGTATTCTTTAAACAGATTACAGAAGAAAAAGAAATCATTCGCAAAAAACAAGAGAAAGGAATCAAGAACTGAGTATTCATGAGACTATAGCAACAAGATTCAGGCTGCATATCATGCGATCAAAGTTGAACTAATTTGAATATATTGTGCAATCAGAAATCAGGTTGCATATTATTGTCCAGATGTCCGAAAGTACAGATCAGAGCTTGACTCCGGGAAACGGACCCAAAGCCGTCTTTGCTACCGGCGCTGCCAAGAAGGCAAAGAAGAAGAGCAAGAAAAATAAGACCCGGCAAAAGACCCTCTGGCAAAAGAGGTGATTGCCTAGGAGTACGAAAAAGACTTGGATGGAGCACTAATCCCAGAAGAGCAGAAAAAAGAAGAATCGGTGGATGGACACGTGATCACCGAAGGTGCGCGTAAACTCATCGATGCTGCATTAACCACACATATTCCTATAGCTGCAGAACTTACTGCGGAAGAACTGGACGAGAGGGCATAGGCCCTAGAAGCGCGTCGTCAAGTACTCCTCGATGAAGCCAAAAACATTAAGGAGGAAAAGAAATGCATAGCATCTGCGGGGAAGTACAATTCCAGGCAATACCAGAAGACCAGGAAGCGTCACATCAACGACAACCAATTCCCACAGATCCACGCCGTCCTTTTCGGAGATGAGATGGGGAAGCCTCGGAAAGATAGCAAAGGAGATTGGGTATATCCAATGTAGCACCCCAATTGTCTAACAATTGTAATGCTACTTGTCCTAGTAAGATATTGGCTACTTCATATATATTATTGTTGCATCATAATTATATCATGCTCATGTCATCATGCCACCTTGCATTTGAGCATCATATAAAACCCTCTTTCTTTTGGTTTTTCTCCCAGAGGCATTATTAATTGTATTTGACTCTTGATATTGTATTTGGTTATATATTGTTCAAATGCCCAAGTTGAGTTGGGGGCATATCTTTTATTTCAATTCCACCACCTTTCTCTTCCTCCACCTTATAATTCCACCATCCCTTTAACAATGAGCTTGCATTTCTTTTCCTTTGATATTTTAATTCTAGCTCATGTAGTTTGGGGTGGATTAAATCCTCTAAATTCTTGTGCTTGGTTTTATTTTCCACTTCTTGAAAATGCATAAGAACAATGCCATAATATTATTATTGTTGTCACAAAATAAATCATGGCATTATTATTTTGCATGGGCCTTGCACAATTCTTCACCACCTTTCTCTCCTTTGGTTTTTCTTTGGTTTTAATGGATCCTATCTTTGTGAAAACATCTCCTACCACTCTACCATCCTCATAGGCTCATATATATCTTTCTTCTTAATTTTATTCTACATGCATGAACCATATGAGGCCTAGTTCCTCATTTCCTTTCTTTTCTTTTCTTGAAATTCTCCTTCACTTCATCTCATGTTAATTCAAACACTCCTCATGTTCCACTTGAAATGGCCTTTGTACAAGTTTTAACAAATTAAAAGCCTAATAGAATCTAACCTAGCTACTCTCTTTATTTTTCTCCTCATAACCCTAATTCTCCTAAACCCTAGCTCCACCTTACCTCTCTCTCTCACACCCCTCTCTCTCTAACATGGGCACCACCTGACCCCTCTCCCCTGGCCCTACCTCAGCTAACCCTAACCCTAGCTAAACCCTAACCCTAGCCATGTCTACTTGGCCGAGCTACCCCTCCCCTTCTTTCTTTCTCTCTCGGCTGAGCTAGCCCCACCTGGCTGTCCCTCCCTCCTGACCAAGCCCCACCTGCAGCCTCCCTCTGCCGCTGCCCTGCTCAGGACCGAGCCCCAGCCGACCTGCACGTGCTCGAGGAGAAAAGAGAGAAGAGGCCGAGCTACTTTATCTCCCCTGCCACGGCTCCCTCTCCTCTCTCTCCCTCTCACTTTTCCTTCCTCCCCACGCCTCTCTGGCCTCTCCCAGATCTGGCCAAGCCGCCCCCTTCTCCTCCTTCTTCCTCTCCGACCAACAGCACCCGACGCCGGTCGCCGCCAGCACCACCTCGTCCCCGCCGTTCCAGCCGTGCAGCTCGACCTGGAGGTGGCCTGGGAGCTCGAGGAGGTTCCTCTACGACGCCCTGTCCACGCCAACGCGAAAGAGAGAGCCCCAGCACCGCCAGGTCCTCGCCGTCCTCCAAAACCCTAGCCCACCGGAGCGCCTGCATCCCCGGCGAACCGCCGCGCTTCTCCCCGATCCGACCACACCAGGCAAACCGCGGTGAGTCCCTCGACTGCCCTGACATGGTCCGCCTCGCCGTACCGCCCTAACGCCGCCGTTGCTTTTGTCGAGCGCTCTCAGTGCGCGCCGCTCGTCGGCATCTGTAGGCCTTCCCGCGCCGCGCAGCACCCTATCTAGGCCCCCACCACCCTCCTGACAACTACCCGAGCCAGCCGCACCGGTTAGCACCCTCAACGCGCTCGCCCGCGTCCCAGGATCGATCCCTGCTCGCGTCGCGCGCCGATTTTCCTCGCCAGACGAGGGAGAAGAAAAACAGTAACCCGGGCCGTGGTCATCTTACAAAAAGCCCCCCACCTTTTTGATTCCTGTAACCCGCGCTCCTAGAGACCCCACCTGTCAGCCGCTCTGGTAGTATTGCAGAAAACCCCTCGGCTTTTCCCGGCCGCAACCCGCGCTCCAACCCCAACCCCACCTGTCATCCCCTGTCTTCCTCACCGTTGTCACGTGGGCCTGCGCCAGTTGGCCCACCCCGCAGTCTCAGGGGCTAGCCCAACCCGCGGTGACAAAAGATTTTTCCCCGCGCGTGGCCCAGTCAGCGCAAGGCCCACCCGTCAGTGACTGGGGTTGATTTCGCCGGGGTGAGAAAAGTAATTCCCTGAGTCTGTTTTTAATTAAACCTTTTTCAAATTGATTTAAATTCAAATTCAAATCAGATTCAAATAATTTTTAAAATACAAATCCAAATAACACATATAATATATGTTTTGGAATCAGAAAAATGTGAGGAATTCAAATATGCCCTTCAAAATATGGTTTGAACACTTTAAATTTTCGAGATGATTAAAATTACAAGAAAATGCCCTTTTCCTTATTTAATTAATAACTTTTGTTTTATAACTCCAAATTTGACAAATAATATGTCTAAATCGATCAGCGCGACGAGCCCGTTCTATCTATGCAGTCCGTGTTCTGAGTTGAAGCATGCATCATGTTGTTATTAAAAATCTGAACTATTTATGACAATAAAACTTGGTTAAATAAATAATAATATGCTTTATTTCTTGCAACCACACCTCACCTTTGCCATGCTACTTTACTGCCATGCAAATTATGCATCATTCATCATGGCATGCTTGTTTGCTTGTCGCATTTTAATTCATATGCTTGTGCACTTTATTTATGTTGGACCTTGTTTGTTTGGTTCTTCTTCGAATAGACGCCTAGCAGGAGAATTACCAGGAATCACAGGAGTACTACTCAGATCCATCTCTCGCTTCAACTGAGCTGCCAGGCAAGCACTACCACATGCTTGCATACATACAGTACCTATTACCTCTATCTTATTCTTGCATCATTGAGTCGCGATTGCATTAAATTGAATCCCAAGTACTGCATGGCTTTTACTTTTAAACCACACCAAGCTTGTTCCAGTCCCATGAGCCATTACTACAGGAGTTGTTTGAGCCATGCGAGTCGTAGAAAAGCATGAGTAGGGTATGTGAGAGTCTGATGAATAACGAGGTACCTAAACAACATAACCTGAGTAGTAATGGGATAACTAATGAAAGAGGCACCGGTGAGCAATATCTGCTATTTGGTTTTTCATGCTCACTTGTGTCTCGTAGGACCCCGAGTACTTGATTCCTGTTCCTTGTTTATTCGCACTATCCACATCCGGGAGGCCTTATGGACCCCCCTGAGCCAAAGCTTGATTCATTCTTATTTCTTGGGGCCACAATTAGTTTGGGGCTTTATTACTATTCTGTACTTATGCCATGTTACTGCTTTATTTAAGATTGTGCGAGGAGCACCTGTACTGTTTTGGATCGTGACACGTTTTCACTGTATCGACAAGCCCAGTCACATTTTCGGATTCCCAGTCGTTTACCGCCGTCCACACAAACCTTGGGTCCGTCTCGGAGCCGGCCAACTTCGTTGCGGGTAGCTTAATGGGGTGGCCCCCTAAAATATTTCTGAACCCTGTGATTGTTTTGTCGTGAATGCCTCGTTGGGTTTTGATTTGGTTTTTCCGAGGTTGATCGAGTGTGTGTTGCTATTCGTGCACCCCTGCAGGGTAAATCTTTCTGAAAGCCGTGTCCGCGGTTATGGACGACTTGGAGCACAGTTTCTCGATCATAGACAAGTATAACTAAAGTACCGCTTTTAAATTGACTAAGTACTTGACTAGTAAATAGTGCAATACTCATGGAATGGTTAATAAAACTGCCAACGGATGATGGGGGTTGTTCGTCCGCTTCCTCGTTGGTAGCGAGGAGGAGGATGGATCTGTTAATTATATTGTTATAACTGTTGTTCTTAATTCACGGACTTCTGTCTATCATTGGTTAGGCGGAAGGTTAGCGAGTCTCTATAGAATTGTTAGGTATAATCTTTTGATGCAATTGCGTCACCCCAGGTTGTGTCCCCTTTAGCGGCATAAAGACTTGCTGAGTACCCCTAGGGTCTCACACGATAAATTGTTTGATTCAGATGAACAGGTGTACCCGCAAGATGGATATTGGGTGGAAGAGACAGATGATGTTGGCAACGATCATTCGGTGTAGAGATTTCGGGAACGGGGATCCGTGTGATCTGTGGGCGGGATGTGTTTATTTATGGGGCATCTTATGACGATTTGCTTCTTATCCGTACTCAGATCTTGTTTTCCGCTTCCGCCTGATACTCTGATGTGTGATGTATGAGGAGCTATCCTAAATTATTATATCTATCTAGGACATTTGGATCTTGCCGTATGGCGTTGCAATATTTCTATTTCTTTTAGATGGAATGGCTCTGAGGACTGTTGTATGTGGCTTGCATACATAGTCATTTGTGTATGTAGTTGATCCCTTCGCCTGCCGATTACGCCGCTCGTTCTTGTCCCGTTGTCTGAAAGTGGTTCTTGTCCCATTGTCTGAAAGCGCGCCGGCGGCGGGTGGCGACGGCGACCGGAGATGGGGAAGGCGGCCGGGTCCAGGGTGGTGGGGATGGTGGCGGCGGACGCCGAAGCGCAACGGAGAGGAGGGGCGGACGGGGGAGAGAGAGAGGGGAAGCGGCGCGCGGGGCGAGCGGGAGTGGTGGGGCCAGGCACGGGGTGCGAGGTGGTCGGGTCGGACAGGGGCGTGGGGATGGGTGCAGGCGGCCAGGCTGGCCAGGGGGGCGGCCGGCTGTGTGGGTGTGAGTGGTGTGTGTGTGGTGTGTTGGGTGAGGTGGAGGGAAAAAGGGTGGGGCTGGTGAGGTAGCGACATGGGATTGGAGGGGGTGAGGTGGAGGGGCTGGGTAGGATTAGGATTGGGTAGGAAAAGGTTTAGATAGTTTACGAGGGTTTGGAGGTGGCCGGTCAGGCTTCCGGGCCTAGCTGGCTGCCTCCTAAAATAAATAATATAAAATTTGTTTATCTAAAACGGGGCTTTTGAAATCCGTTGGTAGACAAAACAAAATATTTCGGAGACCCGGGTTTTAATTTGAAATAAAGACGGGGCGTTTAGAAAACAAAAACAGGCTTTTCGAAAATAGTTTTACGCAAACAAATGCAAGATGACATGACGATGCTCAAATGCAAGGTGGCATGATGACATGAGCATGCGGTCATGACGATGCAATGCACAAAAACAACGCGATTTTCTAGTAGTGGTTTTTGCGGGGCACCACAATCACCATCAGGGGAGACCCGAAGAAAGTGTGAGAGTGCGAGGATGGAAATGCCGCCTTTGCTGAAGTCGTGCTTCACGCCCAGGAGTACCAGGAGATCAAGAAGAGCATAGATCCGTCCGAGATGCCCGCAACGAAGAAGGAGGTGACAAAGCCAAATCCAGAGTTTAAGGCATCAGAAGAGACGAAGGAGACGCCGTTGAAGGATGATGACCCCTCCAAGGTGACCAAGATAGGCGTAGGCCTAGGTAGCGCATAAGAAAGCGCGCTCGTCAAGTTACTCCAAGCAAATCAAGATATCTTCGCATGACAGCCATCTGACATGACTAGAGTACCTAGGGAACTTGCCAATCACTCTTTAAATGTAAACCCGAACGCTAAACCCGTCAAACAGTCCTTACGACATTTTGGCGATGAAAAGCATAAGGCAATAGCTAAGGAACTAGCACGGCTCGAGTTAGCGGGATTCATAGAAGAGGTCATCCACACTGAGTGGTCGGCTAATCCTGTAATAGTCCCTAAAAAGGATACCACTGATTTAAGGATGTGTGTTGATTATACTGCCTTGAACAAGGCTTGTCCAAAAGATTTGTTCGCTCTGCCTAGAATTGATCAAGTTATTAATTCTATGGCAGGCTCAGAACTCCTCTGTTTTCTCAACGTATATTCCAGTTATCACCAAATCCGGATGAAGGAATCTGACAAAGTCAAAACTTCATTCATAACCCCTTTTGGAACCTTCTATTTTGTTACGATGCCCTTTGGGCTGAAGAACGCAGGAGCTACCTACCAGTGCACGATGCAGCGTTGCCTCCACGACCAACTCGGACGCAATGTACATGCATACGTGGATGATATTATGGTGATGTCCAAAAAGAAGGAAACACTGATTTCCGACTTGGAGGAAACGTTCGCCAATCTACGAAAATACAACATCATGCTTAACCCGAAGAAATGCTTCTTTGGAATACCAGCCGCAAAATTGTTAGGTTTCATCCTGTCTCAAAGAGGCAAAGAGGTGAACCGGGACAAAATCAAGGCTATACTCAACTTTTCCAGGCCAACTCGCCTGAAGGACGTACAAAGACTAACTGGTTGCATCGCTGCAATCAGTCGATTTGTAAGCCGGCTTGGTGAAAGAGCCGCACCATTATACAAACTCCTGAATAAGACCAAGGATTTTGTTTGGACTGACGAAGTTGAAGCTGCACTGCAAGACCTGAAGAAAGTACTCTCATCTGCTCCTATCCTTGCAGCGCCGGAACCGCGGGAACCGATGTTGCTCTATCTTGCTGTGAGAAATAAGGTCGTTAGTATCGTCATGGTGGTGGAGAGACCGGAGGAAAATCAAGAACACCTGGTGCAGCGTCCGACTTACTTTGTCAGTGAAGTCCTGATAGAATCAAAACAGCGGTATCCACACTATCAAAAGTTGGCTTACGGTGTTTTTCTAGCATCTCGTAACTTACGACACTATTTTCAGGAGCATCCAATTACCGTGGTGAGCACAGCTTCCATGAGAGATATAATCAACAACAATGACGCCACATGACGCGTCGCCAAATGGGGCATAGACCTTCCAGCTTTCGATATTGAGTATAAACTCCGGACAGCAATCAAATCCCAAATCCTTGCTGACTTTGTCGCTGATTGGACAGAGACGAAGGAAAATATGACCCTCCCTGAGTCGGAATATTGGACCCTCTACTTTGATGGGTCTAAGGCTCGCGGGGGCTCGGGGGCTGGCGTGGTGCTCAAATCACCCCAAGGAGATAAACTTCTATACGTGTTGCAGATCCACTTCACAGCGACAAACAATATTGCCGAGTATGAAGCACTGCTGCATGGAATCTGGATTGCTAAGGATGTTGGCATCCGACGTTTGATGTGTTACGGAGATTCGGATCTTGTTGCTCAACAAGTGTCGGGTATTTGTAATGCAAATAAACACATGGCAGCATATAAAGCTGTTGTGGATGATCTATCTAAATCTTTCGAAGGTTTTGAGGTTCAACACATACCTCAAGCAGAAAACGAGGAAGCAGATGCACTATCTCGGATAGGCTCTGCACGGAAAGAAGTCCCGGATGGCGCTTTTTTAGAGCACCTCAAAGTTCCCTCAATAAAGGGAGTAGATGAGGAATATACGACCAAATCCGACTCACCTCTAATAGCAGTTCTGGCTCTAATTCCCAGCTGGACTCAACCCTACCTAGATTATCTGGTAGATGGCAAATTGCCCGAAGATGAGGTGCTGAGCCGGCAGATCATCTGACAAGCAAAAGCCTATACCGTAGTTAAAGGTGAGCTCTATAAGCGGAGTGTTTCTGGGGGTTTTCAGCGCTGCGTATCTCCGGAAGAAGGAGTGGAAATCTTAAGGGAAATCCACGAAGGCGAGTGTGGCCACAGGATTCAGTAATATTTCAGGGGGCCACCCCATTAAGCTACCCGCAACGAAGCTAGCTGATTCCGAGACGGACTCAAGGTTTGTGTGGACGGCGGTAAACGACTGGGAACCTGAAAATGTGACTGGGCTTGTCGATACAGCGAAAACGTGTCACGATCCCAAAACAGTACATGTGCTCCTCGCACAATCTTAAATAAAACAATAAACATGGCATAAGTACAGGATAGTAATAAGCCCCAAACTAATTGTGGCCCCAAGAAATAAGAATGAATCAAGCTCTGGCTCAAGCGGGTCCATAAGGCCTCCCGGATATGGATAGTGTGAATAGTCAAGGAACAGGAATCAAGTACTCGGGGTCCTACGGGACACAAGTGAGCATGAAAAACCAAATAGCAGATATTTCTCACCGATGCCTCTTTCATTAGTTACCCCATTACTACTCAGGTTAAATTGTTTAGGTACCTCGTTATCCATCAGACACTCACATACCCTACACATGATTTTCTACGACTCGCATGGCTCAAACAACTCCTGTAGTAATGGCTCATGGGATGGAGGAACAAGCTTCAGTGGGATTTAAAAGTAAAGGCTATGCAGTACTTGGGATTCAATTTAATACAATCGCGACTCAATGATGCAAGAATAAGATAGAGGCAATAGGGACTATATGTATGCAAGCATGTGGTAGTGCTTGCCTGGTAGCTCAGTTGAAGCGAGAGATGGATCTGGATAGAACTCCTGTGATTCCTGATAATTCTCCTGCTAGGCTCTATTCGAAGAAGAACCAAACAAACAAGGGCCAACATAAATAAAGTGCACAAGCATATGAATTAAAATGCGACAAGCAAACAAGCATGCCATGATGAATGATGCACAATTTACATTGCAATAGAGTAGCATGGCATGGGTGAGGTGTGTGGACAAGAATAAAGCATTTTATTAATCATTTAGCCAAGTTTTATTGTCATAAACAGTTCTGATTTTTAAATATGGCATGATGCATGCTTCAATTCAGAACAAGGACTGCATAGATAGAACGGGCTCGTCGCGCTAATCGATTTAGACATATTATTTGTTGAATTTGGAGTTGTAGAAATAAAGTTATTAATTTATTAAGAAAAGGGCATTTTATTGTAATTTTAATCATCTCGAGAATCTAAAGTGGTCAAACAACATTTTTAATGGCATATTTGAATTCCTCACATTTTTCTGATTCAAAAACATATATCACTTGTTTTATTTGGATTTATAATTTAAAAGTTATTTAAAAACAGATTTGATTTGGTATTTAAACATTTTTGATTTTGTTTTATTAAAACAGATAAACGGAAAAACTTTTGTTACCCAGCCCCAGTCGCTGACGGATGGGACCGGCCTGACTGGGCGACGCAGCGCGCAGAAAACTTTTTACACCGCGGGTTTTTCTAGCCTCTGCGAATGACATGTGGGGCCAGCGGGCTATGGGTCCACGTGCCAGCGGCTGAGCAAGCAGAGGCTGACAGGTGGGTACGAGCTGGAGCGCCGGTTGAGTGTGTAGAAAATGCGGGTGCCTTTTTGTAAAAAGTTCACAGACACCGACAGGTGGGGTCGGGCTGGACCGCGGGTTGAGCCGGCAAAGACGCAGGGGGTATGTGCAAAAGGGGGTGGTACTGTGAATCTTCTCCACGGTCTGACGGTCAGATCCGTGCGCGGCAGTGGGCGGTGCGGCGCGGGGGATCGAACCGGGGACCTGGGGCTCACGCGCGGAGGCGGCAGCCACTGTGGCAGGTGGGGGTTGCTAACAGGACGGGGGAGCGCGGCTAGAAGTACTTCCGCTATGCGTCGATGTGGAGACGAACGCGAACGCCGGCGCGCAGAGAGCGTTCGACTAAACGATCGGCGCGACCAGGGAACAGTGGCGACTACGAGGATGTCTGGGAGAGACGAAAGCTCACCGAGGGTTGGTCGGAGGGGTCGGATCGAGGCGGGGAGCTGTTGATCGGCGAGGTTGCAGACGAATGGCGGCACTAGGGTTTCGGTGGTCGCGTCGGTGTACGGTGTGTACTGGCCTTCTCCTCCTCGCTGGCGCGTACGGGGCGACGCAGAGGTGCACGCAGGTCCTCCTTGACAACCTCCACGCCACGCCACCGGCTGGAACGAGTGGTGGAGGTGGAGACCAACGGTGACCGGCGAGAGAGGAGATGGTGGCAGGGGAAGGAGAGGGTCGGAGCAGCGGCTCGGGGTAGATCTGGGAGAGGCAGAGGGGTCGTGAGAGGGGTAGATAGCCGAGGGAGAGGGGAGGGTGCCGTGGGGAATCGGTAGAGAGGAAAAAGAAAAAGGTGGCTCGGGTGCCACCTTCCCTCCTTCCTCACGTGCTGAGCATGGGAGGCCAAGCATGTAGCTGCAGGTGGACCAGGGTGAGGACAAGGCGAGGCAGGCTCGGGTGGGGGCCCAACATGGCAGGGAGCAAGGTAGAAAGAGAGAGGAAGACGTTCAGGCAGAGCTAGGTTAGGAGGGAGTAGATGGCTAGGGTTGAGGGATAGCTTCGGCATGGGGAGAGATGAGGGCTAGGGGGACCTGCTGGCAGCGAGAGAGAGGTGAGAGAGCAGCTAGGGAGATGGGGCTCGGCATGGGGAGGGTTTTGTAGTTAGGTTTAACTAGGTATGGTGATTAGGGTTTACTCATGAGCAAACAAGATCAAGCATGAAGGGGTGGTATGGTGGAGAAGTGAGAGAGAAAGGTGAGATTATGGTTAGGTAAGGCATGATCTAGGCTTGATCAAGTGTAAGGGGAAGAGGGATGTGGATGAAGACTCACATGCTCATGCATGACATTTACACATGTGAGGGTGGCTTGATGGGCACATGGCAAGGAAACAAACAAGGTGAAAAGGATTGAGAGAGAAGAGAGAGCTCAAAAGAGATAAACCACCCAAAAATCCAAGTAAAATCCAAAAGAATGGAATGGGGTGATGGTTGCATGGCCCATGCATGTGCAATAAATGCCATGTTTTATTCTTGTGAAAACAAAATAATTAATCCTGGCATTTATACATATGCATTCCAAAATATGGAGTAAATCCAAGCTAAAAGAAATAGAATTGGATCCATTCCAACCCACATGAGCTAGATTAAATGCCAAAAGAAAATAAAAGCCCATGGTTAATTAGAATGGTGGAATTATAAGGTGGTGACAAAGAAAGGTGGTGGAGTGGAATAAAAGATATGCCCCCAACTCAACTTGGGCATTAAACAATATATCAATAACCAAATACAATATATCAAGAGGTAAATACAATTAATAATGCATATGGGATAAGAACCAAATGGAAAAGGGTTTTATATGATGCTCAAATGCAAGGTGGCATGATGACATGAGCATGATACAATTATGATGCAACAATTATATGTAGGAAGTAGCCATTATATTACTAAACCATGTAGCATTACATATGTTAGACAGATGGGATGCTACATCATATATATGTACATGTTCTGAGAGAAATAAAAGTTTTGGTTGCCTCAAGTTTTTCTGAGAAGTTTTTACCATCTTATTCCCGAATGATCATGTCATAGTCGAAAATCCTAGAATGCTTGAAAGTACTTTATGCTCATGTTCGTTCTGGTTTAGATTTCTGATTCTAAAACTGCTACCCTCGGGTATAACTCTAAAGTTTCTAGTCTTTACTTTGGTTATTTGTCTGATTGCTGGATGCGAGCATTTTCCGAGTAGTGAATTGTTAGTACTGGAAGCCGTCTTTGTTTCCGAGTTTAAACTAGTTTGGCAATTGAGCTCCGTTGCTCGGCAAAGTTTCTGGCAGAAGGTTTAGCTAGCTCACGAAAGGGACGAGGCAGAAAGCCAGATAAATGATAAGTATAGACAAAAAAGTACAAAGTGCTTATGTAAACATTTCAGGCACGCAAAAATTTAAAAGCCAAAAGTGCTGAATAGATTAAAATCTTAACACTAGCAAAATTATAGTACTGCATATTTACAGGCCCATCATGTTTTTCAGAATAACACAAATGTTTTCGGGATTCTATGATGCAGGAGAGGAAGGAGCTGCCGGCTCGCTGGATACGTCACCTTGATATCGTTCCGAGATGTCCACATCCGAGATGGTGCGTTCATCGTCGGAAACTTCTACTGAATCTTCTGGAGGCGGAGGCGGAGTGTCCACGCGGGTAAAGAAAGGAGTCTCGTAGCTGGTCAGGTCAGCCACGTGACACCCGTATCCGGCGCAGGAGTCCATAATGGCCTTGATGTCCTGCTCCTGGCCGTCTTCATCTACTTTGCAGTACCCTTTGGTCACTTGCCATATTTCCATGTTTCCATGGTGGCTCATGACCATGGTGAGAGTGTTCTGCGCCGTGGTTCGCGCGTAGGACATGTTCCAATCCTGGACGAGCTGCGGCATCTCCTTTGCTTTGTCCCGCACCTAAAAATCCGACATGCTATGCATGTTCGGAATCTTGAGGGCTTCGCCAATATCCTAAAGGGATTGGCGGAAGTCATGAAGCAGATCACCGACTTGGGTAAGCCGGTGGGTGCGGGGCTCAGCAGAGGTGGAGTCCGTCAAGTTCAGAGGACCTATAAACAAAGACAGTTAAAGAAAATCCGACATTAAAAAGAAGTCGAAGAAAATGTACAAGTCAGACAGATGGAACGTACCGAAAATGACGTTGTCAATTTTGGTCTTCTCTTCCCGAAGACTCTGGAGTTCAGCCTGGAGCGCCTCGGAAAGGTCCCTCTCTCTTCAAAGCTCATTATTGAGGTCCGAGATTTTTTGATCTTGAGCAGCAATCTTGCGATCACGCTCATCAGTAGCCATGGAGGACTCAAGGATTTGAGCAATGCTCTTTTCATGATCTGCCTTGAGTTGATCTAGCTCTTGGCGAAGTTCCTTGTTCTCCACCACCAAAGTCTTGAGGTTCTCGCCCTCTTCAATCATGGCGCATGACTGTTTTACCAGCGCTGTAAGTCAAAAAAGAACAACAGTTCAGCAAAAAATCGACTATGAAAACATGTAAGACAAGGTTTGAGTCTCGGAATGTTTACCTTCGGCCTCATCCTTGGCAACTTTTAGCTCAACATTTTTAAGTCGGAGAGCTTTGATATCTCTCCGCTTATCACAAACATTCTTCAACAAATCCTGGTTATAGGAATATACTTTCTGTAAGTCAGAATACCCAAAGTCAGAAAGCTACTAAAGACTCGGGCCAATATTTTTGCTAATATCAGCACGAGCCTTGGGGGCTACACTAGTTCGTTCTTTGGTATCCTAAGTAAGCATAAACCCGGATTATTTATCCTACTTCATGCTTGGGGGATAGAGGATATGATATGAAATAAAGGTAAAATAGGAGTTAGAATTCCGACTTACATATTGTTCACGAGTAAGTTTATCCAAACTCGCATTCACTTCAACAGTGACCTTGGCGAGAGTCAGAGGGGTCACTGGAGATGTTGGAAGCTCACCGGCCCTTATCGTCTTGTCGCGAAGACACACTTGTTCAAGAAGATCAGAGTGCTTGACGTCCTCTGCTTCTTGTGCTTCTTCTTCGGCAGATAAGTTTCTTTTCTCCAAGCATTGCCTGGCTAGCCGCTGGATCTCTTCAGCAGATTTCCGGGACAGGCCAAACTTGGCAAGTCCCGGATTGCTGATAAGGTTTTCAGCAAAAGTTTATGCCGAGGGATCATTACCCAAAGAGGGTTCACCCTTATCTAAACCTGACTCACCCATGGTGACGTCAGTTTGCGATTCAAGGATCGCAGGCTCCGTGGAAGGAGCCAGATCTTCTGTGACAGCCGGAGAAGGAATTATCACCGGTGTTGCGGAAGGTTGAGGGGCAGGAGTCGGAGGAGCCACGACAGGAGAAGCTATGGTAAGCTTCGTCTGTCGCAAGGGCTTCGAAGAAATTCCCTTCCCCTTGCCCTTAATGAGCTATTTAGCTCTGAGAATGTAATAGAGCCAGAAACATTACATCTCGGAAGAAAATTCAAGTAAAGTGCAAAGGCGGAAGTTGTGATGGAAAGTTACCTCTTCACGACGGGTACCTCCTTTGTGCCAACAACCACTGTTGGAGCTTTGCGCTTCTTGAGCGCAACATCCGGCAATGGTACCACTTCTGTCTCCTAAGAAAACTCTGGAGGATATCCTTCGAGTGGAGCAAATTCCGACTCGGGGAGGTCAGCAAGCTGAAAAGAAGAAAACATATCAGTATTGCAATGTAACTTAAAGATTGAAACACATAAAAGGTTTACTGTTAGAAGCTTACCGGCACTACAGGGTTTTCCGCCGTATGCATATCTAGAGAAATCTCCGGGATCCTCCTCTCGATCCGCTCCCTTATCAACCATTTAATCTGGCTTATGTAGCCTTGCGTGGTATAGGCTCTAGAGCTGATGCAAAGAGAGTCTTTCTTGGACGACGTGATGGAGTGCATCAGTCGGTCTCCGTGGTACTGAAGGGGCTGGATCTGGTGTGATACCCAGCATCGGACCAAGTCGGATCCCTTCAGTCCTTTGTGTTTGATCAAGTATTCGATCTGCCTCTTAGCAAGGATCAGATCGTCACTGAGAGCCGGAGCGGCCTCATCCCAAGACGGTTGGGCCGTGGCAGCTCCGTCGATGAAAGCTGACAAAGCAGTAGCTTTGCCGGGAGCCAGAATATCCTTATGATAAAAGAATGTGGTTGTCCATTGTTTGACCGAGTCACTAGCTAAGATTTTGGGATATGCGCGCTCGCGTCTAAGGGAAAAACTAATAGTACCGGTGATGTAAGGAACACCGTCAGTGATAGAATTTCTCCGGACATGGAAATAGTACCGGAATAAGGTCAAACTCGGCCTAATGCCGAGAAATCTCTCACACAAAGAAGCGTAAGCGCTCATCTCTAAGAGAGAGTTGGGAGGAAGATGGTGGAGTTGAACACCAAAATGATCAATCACCTCGGAGAAGAACTCCGAGGGAGGAAATGACAAACCTCTGTCGAGGTGGGTGCCGAAGTGGACCCGCTCGTCGGCGCGTGGGTTGGGAATGGTCTCCCTGGCACCGCTCCGCCAGTTGCCGGCGGGGAGGAGCCCTTCTGTCTCCACGCCGCAGAGCTTTTCATCATCTAACATGCAGGAGATCCAGACCCCGCGGAAGCTTTCCTTCTCCGCCACCGCTTCCGTCGCCGCCGCTGCCGCCAAGCCGAAAGAGGAAGAAGAAGCCATTTCTCCGGTGAGTAGTTGACCTAGGATAGGCGGCGCTGGGAGTTGTTTGGGGGAAAGCAGAGGAGCTCTGTGCGCGCGGGGGAGATTTGGAGGAGAGGAAAAGGCAAAGGACAGGTGAAGAAAGGAGGAGGAGATCCTCACCCCTTATATCCACCTAACTGCGCCAAGATTCGTGCAAATGCTACAGTGTAACCGCCACGCGTCATGGAAGGAACTGGGAAGGACCCACGCGATGATTACGTCGCCTCGATCTCCGCGTACGCATTGAAACGGCGCCTCGGTTCCGCAAACTGCGGACCCACCAACGGTCGTGCTGACAGGATGTCTGTCAGATGACGTGACTTGACCATGACTTGTGTCAGGTAGCGTTAGAGACCAAATTCTGGCTTAGTTTGAAATCAAGATGGAAAATCCGAATAACCTGTTGATAGGTCCGACTTATTTTTAAGACCCGGGTCGTATTTTTTGTTGTGAAGTTTCAGGAACACTTCAAGATTCTGCAAGCCGAAGATCAAGCTAGACGATGATGAATCTGACTTTGGATCTTGGAGGCCTCCGGGGGCTGCTGTTGGGGATATACTTTCCGGGTATCCTCACTGTTCCTCACTGACCAGGGTGGCCCACTTCGGGTTAGAGCTTTGCTTCACGGGCGACCCAGTCAGGGAGAGAAGACGGAGTCCAATCCGACTACGGGAAGGCCCAAAATACTTACCGACTTAGGCCCATAATGTTACTTGTAGTTCAAGATGTACTCTGTAACCAACTCTTAGTCGTAGCCGAATAGATCTCTCTTGTAAACCCTAGGCCGGATATCTATATAAGCCGTCCTAGGGAGAGCCTTTAGGGCACATCTCAATAGTCTACAATCTCAACTCGCATAGGCGAACCCTTGTAATCCATATTCCGGCTCTGCCGTATTATTGGATTTCTAACAGGAGTAGGATCCGTCCAAAGCCGGCGGATTCGAACCTGGGTAAACTTGTGTGCTCACCGTCCCGAAACACCGTACGTCTCACACCCCTCTCTTCCGCACGCCTCGAGGACCCCCTCATGGAGTACTTGTCATCAATCCGATGACAGTTATAAAGTAACCTATTGTGCAATCAAAGTTGTAGCATGTAACATCCAAACTCTATAGCTTTAATTTATCCACATAGTGACATGGGCAACTCGAATTCAGTGAGTAATGAACATATGTCCAACCACCGGGGCCTGTAGAAATGCCTCCTCTCCAGCCCCGGTGACCAATTAGAACCCAAAAAATGATTGGGCTATCATAGCTTAACATGATCCAACAAGGGAGAACATGAGAGAGGAATTAGCTCACCTTGTGGAGTTGGAACCGTGGCCGCACATCAAGGACGCCGCGGAGACAAGGGCGATAGCACTGGAGCGGCTGGCGAGGAGGAGTGGAGGACAGTGTAGACGTGGTCGTACCCCTGGAGTGCTGGGGCCGTGCAGCGTCGGCCGAGGCGGGCAGTGACGGAGGCGACGCGATCTAGTGCATCGAGCTTCTCGGCGAGTGCAAGGGTGAGGAGGCACGCGTCGTCGCTGCGCTTCAAAAGGGCGCGCATGGTGCAGGACGTGAGGCGGAGCAGACCGAGCAGGCATACATAATCAGCATCGGAGGCTACCGGCGCACGGCATGGCGTTGGCCACCTCGAACGACATGATGCTGACTGCGGCGGTTCTCTGTTCCAGGACAGCTGAGTACGTACAGGCGGCGAGACGACGGATCTCGCCAGAAGCAGTTTGAGGTGGACGAGGAAGGGGAACTCTGTCCTGGAGAGGAAGTGACCTCATATTCTCTCCCCAGGCACATTATGGGCGTGCGGTAGGGCTAGCTGAGAAAAAGCCTAGCCCTGTCCTGCATGTCACGCTCCGTAAAAACAGGAGAAAGGCATTGCTAGATGTGAAGTTTAAATTTAGGATGGAAAATCTCAAAATATCAGGTGCATAATGGACACAAATATCAAAGGTTGGACGGACGACAAATTGATCTTGTATCCATGTGTACAAGTACAAAATCTATTCTTAAATATATATTAGTGTAATAATGTATAAATGCATTGTTCATTAAACTAATGTCTCCAACCACGTCAGCATCCACGATCATCTCAGTTGGTGGCAAAAGACACTAACTAAATCTTCATAGGGCTATAAAGATAGCAGGATCATGTCCAGTATGAATGTAGCGTATCTTGATTTTTCTGCTATAGCTTGATGTACAATAATATAATTTGTATTATCTCCTTGAAAAAAAATCTATTTTCCTTTACATTTGTACGGATCAGCTAACCCAATGTCTAAGACCAATTGTTTAATGGATACTTCCTCCATTTCTTAATATAAGGTGTATAGTTTTCTTGCACGAATATTAGTGCATGGACTGGGAGGACAAATTTCGTTGATTTAGGACATGAACATCCCAAGTGATTGACGTGATATAGATGGAACATACGAAATCTGGGTATCCTCTCTCTCCTGATCGGATTAATTGCCTCCAAAATAAGAGGAACAAATCTCAAAATACTCTATCACTTTATATTATGGAATTTTTTACAAAAAACTATACACCTTATATTAAGAAACAGAGGGAATATAAAATTTACCCCGCAACCGCTGAGTTAAACGTACCTATTCAGCGAAAAGAAAAAAGGAAAAAATCCCTCACTGATGCCAGTTCCAGTTCGACTGGGCTCTTGCATCGCCACATGCTCTCCGCGCCCCGCTGCCTACCGCGCTCCTCTGCGGCCAACCATAGCGAGGAAGATGGTGATGCACCGGGTAGTGTACCGTTGGGCGGCGTCCATACCGCGGGGAGATGCACCGGTTAGGGTCGTCCCTACCAAGGAAACTGTCCCGAGCTTCCATCGTTCCCCCTGCTAGATCCGTGAGCCATCCCATCAAACTTACAGGGACAAGCTTGTCCAAAAAAATTAGACGGAAAATGCCCGCGCGAGTTGCTACGTATCTTTTGCATATGCATATATATATATATATGTTGAGTTGTGTAGTAAATACGTAGTTGTTGAGGGACTAAAGTGTAAGGTGCCAGTGTAATAGAAAAAATAAAAGGGCACACCAGCTCGTGGGTGAAGCTCCTAGAATATTCCCCATGTTCTTCCTCTCAGATCCCTAGAGCCCAAATCCAAATTTCTCCAAATTACAACATGGTATCAGAGCAGGTTAATCCTGTGTGATTTTCCTGTGATTTCTAGCCCGGGGGCGATTAATCGAGGTGCTGTGTCGCCCGCCATTTGCCGGTGAAGGTGCTTGAGTTGCTGCGCAGTTGTCGTACGCGAGCCGCCGCACAAGAGCCAGCTGTTACAGTGTCGTCAAGTGGAAGCTGCTGTAAGAAGCGCCACAATCGGGGAGGTAATCCGCTGTTTCTGACCTTCTTTGAGCTGCCCCTGTCCAGATTGGGTCATTTGCCGGCGGTCACCGACGCCCTTTGAGTGGCCGCGCGGGAGGCTGTCTCTTGTTGTTGTTTGTGGGGGAATCGCTACTGCGTTGTTGTCCAGGAGCTGTGTCGTTGGGCTACTACATCTTGGAATCTAACTTCAAGAGTAGGTGCTACTACGTACTACCACTTGTGGTTGCTGCTCAGAGCGCTGCTTTACTGGCTGCTCTGTAAGTGAGTTCTTTTTTGCTTGAGACTTGTGTGAGCCATGGGTGATAAAAATGAAGAGAAGTCAGAGGTTCCAAGTGTTGACAAATTATGTGAGAGTATGCCGAAATTGTTTGCTCGGCTTTTTGAGCAATCGCAGCAAAAATCTAAAGGAACCATTACTCTCGAGCCTAATCCGGTCAAGCTTTCTGGACCAGGAAATTACTTTAGTTGGTCACGGCATGCTACTCTGATTTTAGGATCTCATGGTCTCAAACATTTTCTAGACGGCATGGCTGTGAAACCAGATGATGAGGTGCAGTTGGAGCAATGGGAACAAAATGAACAACACGTTATGGTGTGGCTGCTGGGATCGATGGATTCTTCAGTTCGTGAGCAGGCCGAGAATTTGCAAACTGCAGCCGAGGTGTGGAAGGAAATTGGACAGCAACTTTCTGGAAAAACAAACAAGATGCAAGTGACAAGGGTACTTCATGAGATGAGACAACTTAAACAGGGTCAGAAATCTATAACTGAGTATGCTGGTGAACTGAAAAAGTTGTACAGGGATCTCGAGTTCTTTCGCCCGCTCAAGTCCAATGATCCAAAAGTCTTAAATATTTTGCGTGAATGGTTTCAGCCCATTCTTGTCCATGCTTTTTTGGAAGGACTAAATGGTGAGTTCGATCTTCGGAGACAAATGATATATGCTGCTCCAGATTGGCCCACCCTTGATGAAACAGTATCAAGCATTCTTGAGGAGGAGACTCGCTTATCCAATCAGACTGTGACCTCACATGCAAGTGTTGACACTCGTGCTGCTCTGTCTTCACATACTCATAGCATATCTCTTGCTGCTTCTAGTGATGATCGTGCAAATGCTACTAGGTTTGAGTACAAGAAGAAACCAAAGGTGGTATGCGACCAGTGCAAGAAACTTGGCCACATAAAGAAGAATTGTTTTGACTTGATTGGATATCCACCTGGTTGGCAGCAGCGACCACGTAATAGGCACAACATTGGTAATGCTCGAGGGACCAAGCAAGATCAGGTACACACCACTTCATCTGCAGGTGAATTATCAGCGGTAGCCGCACAAGCACTCGAGGAATTTAAGTCCAAGTTGATTGCTGCCTCTGCTGAAGGTCCTTCTAGCTCCAACTCCAGTTTCCATGCATCCAGATGTGTGAATTATTCGCAAAACCCAAATAATCCCACTTGTACTTCGTGGATAATTGATTCTGGAGCTACAAATCATATGACAGGTTCCTCTAAAAGGTTCTCCTCTTATGTTCCTCGCTCGGGAAAGGACAGGGTCCGTATAGCTGATGGATCCTCGTCCCCTATTTTGGGGTGTGGAACTATCAGTTGTACACCTTCCTTGCCTTTGACTCATGTTCTACACGTTCCAAATTTTCCCGTGGATCGTTTATCTGTTAGCTCAATTACTAAAAGCCTTAATTGTGGTGCTTGGTTTGAACCTTACTTTTGTGTTTTTCAGGATCTGAACACGGGGAAGATACTTGGGACTGGGACCGAGCGTGATGGGTTGTATTACCTTGATGACAATGGTGCATCGCCACTAGCTCTTGCTGCATGTACCTCACCTACAGATGAGTTACTACTACTTCACCGTAGACTTGGGCATTTGTCCTTCCATGTTCTAGCTCGTGTATTTCCATCTCTTTTTGCTTCCTTCCCTAGGGATAAGCTTGTATGTGATGCTTGTGAATTGGCTAAACATACAAGGACTAATTATCCTAGCAGTATTGAAAGAAGTCAGTCTCCCTTTGAGGTGGTTCACTCTGATGTTTGGGGTCCCTCTGTAACAACCACTATGTTAGGAGAACGTTGGTTTGTAACCTTTATCGATGGTTTCAGTCGATGTACTTGGCTTTATTTGCTGAAACAAAAAAGTGATGTTTTCTTTGCTTTCAAGGATTTCTATGCATTAGTTTGCAATCAATATAATGCAAAGGTAAAAGTTTTCCGGTCGGATAATGGTACTGAGTTTGTCAACAAGGAATTTGACATTTTCTTATCCTCAAATGGGATTATACACCAAACTACATGTGTGAATACCCCAACTCAAAATGGGGTAGCCGAGAGGAAAAATAGACATTTATTGGAGGTTGCTCGGTCTCTTATGTTCACAATGAACGTTCCAAAATTCCTTTGGGGTGAGGCGGTTAAAACAGCAGCTTACTTGATTAACCGCATGCCATCACGTGTACTAAAATATAAAACTCCAATTGAATGTTTGAGTGGATCTAATTTTTTCATTGTTCCTCCAAAGGTGTTTGGTTGTGTCTGTTTTGTTCATGACTATAGAAATTCGGTCGGAAAGCTTGATCATCGTGCTATTCGTTGTGTGTTTGTTGGCTATTCTCCAACTCAAAAGGGATATCGTTGTTGGTGCCCAGTTGAACGCCGTTTTTTTCTTGAGCATGGATGTTACATTTAGAGAGACCGAGCCATTTTATTCTGTTGCCAATGATACCCGTCATCCAATTTTCTCTACCACTCCTAGGATTGGTAGAGAGGGGGAGAATAATGATGGGAGAGGCATCAACGTTGGTCCCATTTCAGTTCCTGTTTTAGATGTTGTCAGACCATGACAAGTTCAGGGGGGAGGAAAATCTGAACAACAGTGAGAGTAATAGTGACTCCAATGTTCCTGAGGTACATGGTAGCTCACCTATTCAACTGGTTATGCAGCCTAGCACGCCAGTGTCTACATGTCCCAGGTCTCTTTCCCCAGATTCAGTGATGAATGACACATTAGAGCAAGGTACGGAACCATCTTCTTTTATTCCTAACTCAGAATCCGAGCATGAACTTCCCATTGCCTTGAGAAAACCTGTGAGGCGTAAGGATATACCACTACGTCTCAAGGACTGTGTTGGATATAAACATGACACCTCCAAATTGGTATCCTATGATAATTGTAGTTCTTCTTTTAAAAGCTTCATTTCTTTCCTTGACTCTATATCTATACCAAAGGACTAGAGAGAGGCGCTGCAGGACCCTAAGTGGAAGGCAGCAATGCTTGAAGAGATGAAAGCATTGGAAAAGAATAATACATGGAAACTTGTAAAGCTACCACCTGGTAAGGAGCCCGTAGGATGCAAGTGGGTGTACACGGTCAAGCAAAATCCCGATGGCAAGGTCGAGAGATATAAGGCACGCTTGGTAGCAAAAGGATATACCCAAACATATGGCATCGACTATGATGAGACATTTGCCCTTGTTGCTAAAATGAACTCCGTGAGAACACTAATATCTTGTGCAGCAAATCTAGGTTGGGATATGTTCCAACTAGATGTAAAGAATGCATTTCTTCACGGTGATCTTCAAGAGGAGGTTTACATGCATATTCCACCTGGGTTTAGCACTGCTCAAACTGAAGGTAAAATTCTACGCCTCTATCGATCCTTGTATGGCTTAAAGCATTCACCTCACGCTTGGTTTGAGCGTTTCCGTCAGGTGCTTATTCATATGGGTTATAAGCAAAGTAATGCTGATCATACCCTATTCAATAAGCATAATATGGGCAAGATAGCCATTTTGATTGTTTATGTTGATGATATTGTTATTACCGGGGATGACTCTGAGGAGATTGCTTATTTGAAGTTGAAATTGGCACAAGAGTTTGAGGTTAAGGATCTTGGACAATTGAGATACTTTCTTGGGATTGAGATCTCTCGTAGTCCAAAGGGTATTTATCTTCCTCAAAGAAAATACATCCTGGACTTACTCTCTCAGACCGGGTTGTCTGGGTGTCGGCCAGTCTCCACACCAATTGAGCCGAATCATTGTCTTCGAAAGGAAGCTGGAAAACATGTAGATCGGGAGTGCTATCAAAGGCTTGTTGGAAAACTGATTTATCTCGCACATACTCGTCCAGATATCGCTTTTGCGGTGAGTCTAGTTAGCCAATATATGCACGATCCTCGGGATTGTCACATGGATGCAGTTTTTCGAATCTTACGCTACCTTAAGGGTTGTCCTGGCCGAGGGTTGTTGTACAAATCACGAGGCAATCTACAGGTAGAGTGCTACACAGATGCAGATTGGGCGGGTTCGTTGGCCGATAGAAGATCAACTTCTGGTTATTGCACATTTGTTGGAGGTAACCTTGTTACATGGCGGAGCAAGAAGCAAACTGTTGTGGCACGGTCTATAGCAGAAGCAGAATTCAGATCCATGGCACATGGAGTGTGCGAAGTGTTGTGGTTGAGAATCCTTTTGATGGAACTAGGATTGTTCAATTCAAAGCCACCGATGTTATATTGTGATAACAAGGCAACACTTGATATTGCAAACAACCCTGTGCAACATGATCGAACAAAGCATATCGAGATAAATCGTCATTTCATCAAGGAGAAGTTAGATGCAGGAGTCATATGTATGCCATATGTGTTTTCAGCAAATCAGCTTGCAGACATTCTTACTAAGGGTCTGTCTGAGAAACTATTTTCTGCCTTTTGTAGCAAGATGGGGTTGTATGATGCATTTGCCCCATCTTGAGGGGGAGTGTTGAGTTGTGTAGTAAATACGTAGTTGTTGAGGGACTAAAGTGTAAGGTGCCAGTGTAATAGAAAAAATAAAAGGGCACACCAGCTCGTGGGTGAAGCTCCTAGAATATTCCCCATGTTCTTCCTCTCAGATCCCTAGAGCCCAAATCCAAATTTCTCCAAATTACAACAATATATATAATAATAAAATGTCCCTCGTCTAGCTTTATTTTGCGTCGACGATTTACTCAATGCACAAGTACACAGAATTATTTAGTTTCATTTTTTTAATGTCATTTGCGTTCAACACAAATATAGCGTCTATTGACATATCTATTTTTCAATCTCCTTCATAACTGAGTTTTGTTTTACTTACAAGTTGTCTTTGGATCTTTTTAGGGATTATATGCTATTTTCTCTAGCCAAAATATTTCTGTTGACATTATTAATTTTTTATATACACTTTTGGACCCAATCTTTTACACAACTATGGTTAATTGGCATTTTTTGTATTGACATTATTTGTATTTATATACATCTCTTCATCCAATTTTTTAGTCAAGTATGGTTGATTTCATTCCAATGTACTCCCTCCGTTTTAAAATATAAGATATTTTAGTTTATGAAGCTAATGTATATAGACCCTTTTAGTATGTAGGTTCGGAGAGGTTTAGAGTGAACCTACACACTAAAAAAAGTCTAGATTCATTAGCTTACAAAACTAAAACATCTTATATTTTGAAATGGAAGGAGTATTTTCATACATATCACTTGCATTTTATACAACCTTCTTTAATTCTTTTATCACTTCTTTGTTCGGTACATGCTCCTGGTCCACCGGATAAAAATACACTCACCGCTGCATGTAAACCACTAACCCAGCGACACTCATCTCCACGTGCTTCCTCCGTTCGGAAATATAAGACATTCTATTTTTGTGAAACGAATGTATCTAGACATATTTTAGTGTATAGGTTCACTCCGAATCTCTACGAATATATACACTAAAAGACGTCTAGATACATTCAATTCATAAAACTAAAACGTCTTATATTTTGAACGGAGAGAGTACGTCTCTATCTTCTAAAAAGAAGGCAAGGAAAAACCCGTTTCTCTTTCATGTGTATTTATGATACTTGTCAGGCCATGCTAGCTCTTGGAGGCGAGGCGTCGCACCGACTGGACCGAACGCTGTCTATTTCCGCTCTAGCCAGTTAGCATATGCTAGTAAGGCACGCACATCCAGGCTAGCACAAAGTTGAAGTGCTCGTCGAGGCTTGTTGCGCATGTGCAAGGTGTCTAGATTGGATCTTCTCTGTCCCAGTTATATGGTCACCACTCTGAACTCGGAACGACTTCGACTCAGGAAATATTTTTTTAACTTACAGATAATAGATTGGCTAGCGCTCTAATTCGAACTTGATCCTCCGATCATGGAATTTGGGAGGCCCAGCAGTAGCGATGGATGAAACAAAGATGTCGGAGGAAGACGGACGCACGTACATACCAGACGCCACAACATTTAAAAGTACCACCTCGTTAACATGACACAATAGAGATTGAAAATGTATTACGACCAAACTACCGCAAGCAAAACTCCACGATATACACTCGTCCAACAATTTTGGGCCGCATACTAAAAGCCCACGGCAGAGAGGGATTGCAGCCTGCCTCAGCCGGGAAGCAGAACAAGCCTGCCCCTTGATCAGCCCCAGCGGGACAGCAGCAAGCTCCGACGGAAACCACAGGGAAGGAAAAATGACGCTCACCAAACAAAAAGGAAATGTGGTGGGCCGTACCAGCACCAGATTCGGTCCATACAAAAAATCTCTCAGGAGTCGGCTCCTAAACGGACGCTAAAAGGCGTCATATAGGCGTCGGCCCAAATCTTTCCCCTCTCTCATCCGGCACAACCACCTCCTCCCGTTCTTCTCCGGCCGCCGACCCCGACTTTGTGTCCCCCGCCGCCAGCAGCAGTAGCCGCAGATGGCCTCTTCGGCGTCCGCCCTCGAGATCGAGGCTGGCGAGTACGTATAAAACCTTCTTCCTTTGCGTGCCCAATATCTTACGGTAGCGAAAGCAACTAAACAATCCCTAAACCCTAGCGCCATTCCTTAAATCCACCCATCCCCGCACGGATGCATCTACTCGTAGTTCTTCAATCTATCTACAACCTACACAGTCGCAACTGCGATTTCCATTCTCTTTGCTAAATCTATAGCAGTAGCTAACAATAAAGAAGAAAATCTGGATGGCTGGAGGTTTGATTTGTTTCTTGCATCCATTGATGCAGCGTGGTGAAGATAATGCTTCAGTTCTGCAAGGAAAACTCGCTGCATCAGACATTCCAGACGCTGCAGAACGAGTGCCAGGTCTCGCTCAACACTGTCGACAGCATGGACACCTTCATCGCCGACATTAATGCTGGCCGCTGGGACGCCGTGCTGCCGCAGGTCGCCCAGCTCAAGCTGCCACGCAAGAAGCTTGAGGACCTCTACGAGCAGATTGTGCTGGAGATGGCAGAGCTCCGTGAGCTTGACACAGCCCGTGCTATCCTTCGCCAGACCCAGGTGATGGGCGTCATGAAACAGGAGGAACCTGAACGGTACCTCCGACTAGAGCACCTCCTTGTCCGGACATACTTTGACCCCAATGAGGTTAGTAGCTTTATCTTGCTATCTTACAATTGTTAATTTGCTATGCTATTTTTCTTAACTGACAATTGCTGGGATGTATTGCTCAACAGGCTTACCAAGAATCCACCAAGGAAAAGCGCCGTGAGCAGATTTCCCAAGGTGAGGATGCTGACTATGTTAGTTGTGAGGCTTATATATATATATAAATGATCCTTGTGGTTATACATAGTAAAGAAGTCTGGGTGCCTCTTGATTCCGGATATGCCACACTTTCAGAATGCGATACATTGCATTGCATTGAATGCGATACATTGCATTGAATATTTTAAACAACTTAAGTTTTTAGTTAAATACACTAACGAATAGGAGCTACTGGCCCTTATTCATGGATGATTTGAAGTTATGCAATGATCATAGACATGTACTACTTTTTGCAATAATACCTACCCTGCAAGTTCTGTATTTCTGATCCTCACTGATACCTTTTCACCTTCCTTGATGATGCCAGCTATTGCTTCCGAAGTTTCAGTAGTCCCACCAGCTCGGCTAATGGCACTGATTACCCAGGCTTTGAAATGGCAACAGCACCAAGGTACTTTCTTGGTCACACACTATTAACCTGATGATCTCAGTATGCCAGGAACTCATCCTAGCTCCTTTTTTCTTGTTCCTGTTGCATAGGGTTGTTACCGCCTGGCACACAGTTCGATTTATTCAGAGGAACCGCTGCAATGAAGCAAGATGAAGAAGAGGCACATCCTACTACTTTGTCACATCAAATAAAGGTGATATTGTGGTTGTATCACTGTGCTTACATTTGCTCTTTTATTTGCACTCAGGCCAAAGCTACAGAAGATAGTTTTGAGAAGCCTAAAAGATGATTTCTGACTTGATAACAGAAGAGACTTGACACAGCTAATTGATGATATAATTCTTAAATTAGCTTAATCCAATGGGCACTCTGATTTTAGTTGGGGCAATATGGTGGTCCCAAAATTCTTCAGATAACATTGATACAAAACCCATTATTAAATGTGCACATGCTTTAAGATGTAGTTGAGGGTTCTGCCATCTTCAGTTGCATGCCAAAAGGAGTATATAGAAACAGACTATTACATTTTGTTGTTATTTCATTTTCGGAAGAAAACCGACACACTATAACATTTTGTTTTTATGTCAGTTTGGGAAGAAAACCCACCCTGAATGCGCTCGATTCTCACCCGATGGCCAGTACCTTGTTTCATGCTCAGTGGATGGAATCATCGAAGTAAGTTGGTTACTTGCTATTGTGTTTTGTAGGTTAGCTCTTTTGGTGTAGCTTGGCTAAATTTCATTAAAACTTTCAGGTATGGGATTATATTAGCGGCAAGCTGAAAAAAGATCTTCAGTATCAAGCCGATGTAAGGCTCTGGAGCTTTCCATGTTTAACATGGAATTAAAACGATTTCTGTTATTGTGCATAGCCAGGATATTCAAGATCTGTAGCTTTAGAGTGACATAAATAAGTCATGTTCTTTTACTTCAAATACAATAAGATTGTTAATGTTCTTCATAATGTTTGGTTAAAATGCTTTTTAGGAAAGCTTTATGATGCACGATGAGGCTGTGCTCTGTGTTGAATTTAGTAGAGATTCTGAGACGCTGGCATCTGGATCAACAGATGGAAAAATTAAGGTACTCTCACTGTCTCATCCCCAAGCAATATTTGTTCCCGCTTCCATGTTTAGACTAGTTGCGGTATTTTTGTCATTGTAACTGCTTTTATGTGTTCGGTGAGAGGCAAAGGCTGACCTGTTTACAGTTCTGATTGATTGATGTGCCGGCATATGTTAATTGTTATATTTTTTCTTCCACCTATAAGTTGCAGTCATATTTTGTACATCTATCCATGGTTGACATCAGTCTTCTTGGATAAAAGTTATCATTGTTCATCTGATTATGTTTACACAATCATTCGGCAGAAGTACATTATTAGGCAATACATGTGATCAACTAATTTCTTAAACCTTTGGGTCATTATATCACCAGACATATTGGTCTGATATTGAGAGGAGAAGTGAATTGCCACATTGAACTGTTTCTGATTTGCAGGTTTGGCGTATACGAACTGGGCAGTGCTTGCGGCGCCTCGAGCGTGCACATGCGAAAGGTGTTACAAGTGTTACATTTTCACGTGATGGATCTCAGATATTGAGTACCTCTTTTGACACTACTGCAAGGTTTCTTACACTCATATACCACCAATTTGAATTTACAATGGAGATATACATATTTGCCTTCCACTGCTCTGTTATGTTCTCATGGAGTTAATTGGATAAAACTACCATAATTGGGGCTGTCGGGACGGGTCAGTACCACTTTCGGTAATTTTGGCACGTTACCAACACTCGGATGCCGAAACGCTGACCACGCTAATTTGCGGTTGAACACGTTTCTGACGACGCTGGCCCACGTTCTGCGCTGACGTGGCCAAACGGTCGTTACCCCAACGTGCTACACATATCTGGTACAACTCGTCGTCTCTTCCTGCAGGTGACGCGGCCGGTGTGGACAGCACGGACCTGTGCTTCTGGCTCACCTGGCGGGGTGGCGCTGTAGGGGCTCTGGGTGCTCGACTGTGTCGTCGCCGCCGCGTTCCTCATCTGGCGCCACGAGGGCCCCGACGCGCACTGTCGGCCGGGCGGCGCCTTCAAGGAAGAGCGACGAGGGCGGGGGCGTAGCAGGCCTGACGGGGTGCTGTACAGCGACGACGCGTGGTAGCTGGCATCCGGCAAACTTCGGGCGCGCGGCGCGGCGGAGCTGCGGGCACGACACGGCGAGCGGTGGCGACGCTGTGGGCGCGCAACGCGGCAGAGTTGCGGGCGCGCAAGCTGGGCGGCAAGCACAGGTACGACACGGCGAGCGGCGGCCGGCGAATTGCGGGCGCGCGGCGGAGTTGCGGGCGCACAAGCTAGGCAGCAAGCGCGGTGGGGCGGCGGAGCTGCGGGCGCGCGGGCACGACGCGGCGAGCGGCGGCCGGCGAACTGCGGGCGCGCGAAGCGGCAGTGATGCTGTGGGCGCGCAAGCTGGGCGGCAAGTGCGGTGGCGCGGCGGAGCTGCAGGCGCGCGGGCACGACGCGGCGAGCGCCGGCCGGCGAACTGCTGGCGCGCGGCGCGGCAGTGATGTTGTGGGCACGCGGCGCGGAGGAGCTGCGGGCGGCAAGCGCGAGCGGTGATGACGAGCTACGGACGCTGTGATCGGCGAGCAGGGCCGGTGAGCTACAATTGCGGGACGGGGAGCGGTGGCGACGATCTGCAGGGCGCGGCGGCCGGCGAGCGTGAGGCAGCAAGCTCATCCGCACGGGGCGCGGCCGGTGAGCTGCATGCACGGGGCGGTGGCCAGCGAGCAGCGCGCAGCAGCAAACGGCATGCAGCTCCGGCAGAACCTGCAGCAAGAATTGGTCAATGCTGAAAACTAAGTTTAGTGAAGGAATAGAAATTGAAAAAAAATATGGAGGTGTTTTTTGTGACGACGGGAAACGGCCGTTTGGCCACGTTAGCGCAGAACGTGGGCCAGCGTCATTAGAAACGTGTTCAACCACGAATCAGTGCGGTCAGTGTTTCGGCATCCGAGTATTGGTACGGACGTGCTAAAATTACTGAAAGTGGTACTAAACGTTCCGACAGTCCCAATTATGGTAGTTTTATCCAATTAACCTGTTCTCATGACAAAGCATCGCAAAAGATTATATTTTACATGCGTTGAGCTAGTGTACATTATTTGGGCAAGCTACATGCTGTTATCAATCCTTGTGTTTGAGGACTCTTATGATAGTGCTACTGTTCTGTTAGCCACTGCAGCTATTCTCCTAGTCACTCATGGGTATATTCTCGCGTATGGGCTCTCTTTTCTGTCTCTAAGATAGTCCAGTTGATAAAAAAATGTGCAACATCTCTATACTGCTGAAGGTACTGAAAGAATGGAGGATGTTCGTACAGCATGTATGTCTAAATTGCATATCTTTGAAATATTGGATTCAGTTGAGAATTAATAAGAGAAAATAATTTCAATGTTGATCGTATATGAAATTATGTGTATGGCCTTCCTCTCCTCTGTTAACAATTTTGGTGTTTCTATAGTTCAAACTTACCAGAACTTCAGTGCATTGATTGGCTAGACAAGATTTACCTGTTTTGAGTGGAACAATAATCTGTGCAAGCACCACAAATCTGAACCAAGAATTGCATATTGAATTGTGTTTGATTCTGCAACATCCTGCATATTTCCATTTCCATGATGCCATTTTTTCTTCTCTTGATCTTATGTATTCCAAGTCCCAATCATGTGCAATTTTAGTACCCGAAGATAATTACGGGGTCATTCTTGTCATTTTTGCAGAATCCATGGCCTAAAGTCTGGGAAGATGCTAAAAGAATTCCGTGGTCACCGGTCTTATGTGAACAATGCCATCTTTTCTGCAGATGGTACCCGTGTTATCACAGCTTCCAGTGATTATACTGTTAAGGTGCAGATCTCCTTTATAAGCAGTTGTACTTATTATTCCATCGAGAAATATCATTTATTTATTCTTCACTTTTTCATAACTGTTGTTCTGTATAATGTACAACCTTCTGCACATTCACTTATGATTTGTCAATGTAGGTATGGGATTTCAAAACAACAGACTGTTTGCAAACGTTCAAGCCTCCTCCTCCTTTGAGGGTAATTATTTATTTGTTTGTCACAGTTTCTGAGCTTCCATAAAATTCGTTTAGGTTTCAGTCATGCTTTCTGATACATATGTATTCTGTAATTTTCAGGGAGGAGATGCAACTGTTAACTCTGTCCATCTATTCCCAAAGAACAGTGATCACATAGTTGTCTGCAATAAGACTTCGTCAATACACATCATGACTTTACAAGGGCAGGTATGACCTTCACATCGCATTATGTTATTCAATTTCTGTTATTTTCTTGAATAGTTATGTAGTCCATTGAAACATACTTCACTTATTTACCAACTTACCATTGAAAGTCTATTTCCTCAACATGATGACACCCTAAATGCATCTCATGAGCAGAGACTTTCCATGCACCACTTACCAACTTGAAACACAGAGTTTTTCTGTTATATACCAACTGAGACACCTTTTGTTCATATATGAAAAAATGCCACATAAAGAATAAATGATAGTTTAGGAGGAATCTACCAGGATATTTAGGACATCGCAAATCCAACGAAAATAGGACGAAATGCATATGCTTGGTTTGCAGACAGAAATTGGCTAGCCAATCTTTTTTGGCAAGCCAGTATTAGGTAATGCCAAGACTTGCTAAAAATTGGCGACTCTTTTTGAGATTGGCAAGCAATTTGGTAGTCATAGCCAATCTGTTGAGCTTGCCCAGACATTGGCCAAGCATGCCCATAATTTCAATGATCTATTTCTAGGAGGGTTAGGTAGATCTTTGCCATCTCAAAGGCTTGAAGTTATCTCTCTTGAATCCTCAAAGTTATCTTTCTCGACCCTTAAAAAGAGCTCTGTAATTCTGTGGTCTAAGGAAGTCAATTGCAACTTGGACTAGTTTGTGGTCGTATAACCGTGCAGTGTTAAATTTATTGTATTAATCTGCTATGGAAAAATTGCAATAAAATAGGAAAAGGCTGGTTAGCAAATACATCCTTAGTGTTGCTACGATAGAAGAGGATGGACTTCCAATACCAAATGCATCCTTAGTGTTGGACATTCTCATGAATTCTACCTTGCGGTTATTCTTGCGTTGAAAAACTTGTTGCAGGTTGTAAAGAGTTTCTCGTCTGGTAAACCGGAAGGAGGAGATTTTGTTGCAGCTTCAGTTTCACCAAAAGGAGAATGGATATACTGTGTTGGCGAGGACATGTGAGGATATTGTGATGAAGTTATTTGTTCCATAAATTCATTCATTCTGCTTCTGCGTGGCTTCATGATCAATGAGTTCCAACCTTTTTTTTTGCAGGAACATGTATTGCTTTAGCCAACAGTCCGGTAAGCTGGAGCATCTAATGAAGGTTTGTAGGATACCTCAAATGCAAATCTTGACCTGGTTGTCTTGTACAGGTTTTATCGAAATGCTCGGCAACGCCTTGACACTCTTGACTTGGATTTTTGCAGGTCCATGAAAAGGATGTGATTGGCATTGCACACCACCCTCACAGGAACTTGGTTGCCACCTATGCCGAAGATTGTATGATGAAGATATGGAAGGCTTGATTACGTTCATTCATTTTGTTCTGATCCTGTAACTTCTAGGGAATACATTATCCAGCCATGTTCCAAGTGCTAATTAAGAGGATGTATTTGGTTTTTTTGGCCTTCGTGTCGATGGAGACGATAACTTCTTCAATAAGTGTTCTTAGGTTCCTGAGTTCCTTCTCGGCGTAAATGGTGTTGTTCGAAGATCAAATATCTTTAGGTATGATCTTTTAGATATTGCTTTGCCGGATCGATCTTTTATGGTTTTTTATGGTTGTCGTGAGGAGGTTCATCCTCGCAATATTTATCCCGGTTGTTATGTCCTCGATAATGGTGAGTCGTACTCTCGACTTCCTAGCAACGTCGATCAGACTGTATGGTTCGTCTTCCCTGAAATACTGACGGTTGAGGAAACATGGGCTATGCTTTGATACTAAGCCAACCGTTCTCTTAGAATGAGATGTGTATGTCATATCTGCTATGATTCCGGAAAGTATTCGGTGTGCGACAAACCCACGAAATGGCCTGCCTGGTCCGCAGGCAGACGGTCGAATTTCTACAGTGTTGGCGCTCTTCCACGCCGCACACGAGAAGGGCTTTCCATGTGCGACGGGGGGCTTAATAGGCCTGATCTGTACTAGTGTTTTTACCGCATCTTCTTTGGCAATCCGGTCTGGCAGTTTGTGTTCTTGGTGGTGACTCGTGGACGGTGGAGGTATTCATAAGGTGCGGTAGTGAGGCGGTGGTGCTCTTTGGCTTCTCCCCTGACAACCTGTTTGACAGCCTTGCGTGCTCAGGGTTATCTTCTCTAACTCTTGACGGGTTCGGCGCCTTCCGATCTAGGGCGAGAAGGCAATGGCTTTCTTTCGAGGTGGATCCTTTGTCATCATGACAGTATTTGGCTTACTTGTGGTCGATGAAGGCACATTCCCTCAGGTGGCGTGCTCCTTCACTCTTCACTTGGTCTCCGGACAGACCGCGGATGGACAAGGGCCTTGATACTCGAGTGCCGCTTCATTTGTATTTTGTTTGGTTGTTGTATTTATCGCATGTAAGCTGTTTTCAGCACTATGTAAAGTCAGACCTATGGGGGTTTATATATTGATTTAAAGCCGGACGTTTAACGTCTTTTATTAAATAGAAAAGACGTACGAAAGCTTATCACCGTACCTCCGTACACAAATATAAGCACGTTTTCCTATATGGAGGGTCATAGTTTCAGTTTTCAAGAAAATATCCATAGGGGCAAAGCGGTGCTTCGAGGGAGAGGTGCACGTTAAGGTTGAGCTAGCTGTTCTTTTCCTCCCATTTGTGCTGGTGCAAAAGAAGGAATCATGATGCTTGTGTTTCTTGTTCGGGTCCAAGTCCAGGCTTGAAGAGAGTCGCGCGAGTGGGGGAATCTGCCTTGTCTAGCCATCTAGAGGAGTTGGCAGCCTGGCAAATGCAGTTTTGCCCAAGCTATCTCAGGAAAACAGCTAGAAATGCAAGAGCTAGCTAGCGTACCGTAGGCTACCTAGACCTAGAGGCTAGAGGAAGAGAGCCGGTATATTCTATTCTCTCCAAGCGATTGAGTGATTTCAGCTAGAAGTAATCTTAGCGCATTTTCTGTTGTGGATTTGCACGCGCATAACACGGAAGAAACGACATGCACTTGCAATTCGTGGCATGCACCTTTCAAAACGGTTTCAGTTCCACTTTTTCTTCGGCGTGCCCTTTCTCTTTAAATTTTGAAAAAAAAAAACTCGTAGACGACCAGGATCGCACGATACCGATTCGTTTCGAGGCCATACAAACTCACTGGAAGCTCGTATGGTTTGCTTACACGTATAGTCACCATATACGTATACTCACGTGCCTGCGGAAGGTAGAACTCGAGAGATATATAGCATCAGCAAAAGAATTACAAAACATCGAACGCAAAGACGTAGATCGCGATAAGAGGGTGGGATCAGACATTGGAAATGTGGTGTATACCCAGCTCGACCGAGTACACCTATACGAAGGTGCATAGGGACTTTATATGGGTTTCGACGGGTCAGGAAAAACTGCTCAATGAAAACTTAACTTTAAGAGGGACGCCGAAGCCCACCTCTTTCGGTTAAAAGGGTAGCCGATCTGATAGACCCGGTCTAGTAGGATTTATTTAAAAAAAAAAGAAAAAGTAGCCGATCGAGGATGACAAAAGTGAGCCACGCACGTACTCTTACGCATCACACACGCACATATGTATGGACGCGGACACGGTAGGAGAGCCCAACAAGGAACCGCCCGCGCGCTGAGGAACCTAAAGCTTTCTTCCTGCAAATCTGAGATCGATACTCTACATATATATCGTTCACGGAAAATGACAGCAAACCATAGATAGATATGTTCATCCCAGCTCTCCCAGGTCCCAGCCCACCACACACGCCGTCATGTCATGAATCCTTTCTACTGCTAAATTACGTACCTTCCTGGTGAAACTTTCTCGGTCGGTGATCAGAGGAACCGACCTTGAAAGTACTGCATCGATCGGCGGATCTTCTTAATTTTTGTGGCAACGTAAATATATGCGTGTACTTTCCACGATCACCCCGGCCGTACGCCATGATCTGAACGATGACCTTCGTCCCCGTCACGTCCAGCTGCCTGCTGCAAGCTTGGGAAGTTGCAGGCAGCTGCGTTTGTGTGTCTGCTAGCTTTGCCTTCATTAACTGCATACCTTGCATCGCTCAAGCTTTTTTGCTTGTGGAGTACCCTTTCTGTTATTGCCACGTTTCAGTGTACCAAGTCTGTCACCCACCTTCTCTCTCCGCCACCTATATACACACACACAAACATTCCCTTCAGTCCATCCTGCACCGCATACCACACCACACCACGCCCTCTTCGGTCCTCTCCCCTCTCTCCCTCTATCTGCCCCTTAAGAACATTGTTGCGGTACTCCAGTCTGCAACTTTTCGAGAGAGGATCTAGGAGATACGTCTTAGATTGCATCAATGGGGAGGGAGTGCCTGCCCACCGTCGCAATGGTGGTAGTGCAGCTAGGCTTCGCCGGCATGAACGTGCTGTCCAAACTGGCCCTGGACACAGGCATGAGTCCGTACGTGCTCATAGCCTACCGAAATCTCATTGCCGGCGTGTTCCTTGCCCCCGTCGCCTTCTACTTTGAAAGGTGCGTGCTACATATACAGATATCTGCGCCTTCTCAATTAATCGAGTTCAGGTGTGGAGAATATGATCGATGCATATACTACAATAATCCATGCACGTAAGCATGTATGTGTGCCGCGTGTGTCGCTAGCGCCACCATCACTTCATACTCCATCGAAAAACCCGCAAGCTAGATGAACTATGTTAGGAGGATCCATATGATTCAGTATTCCATTGATTTGTTTTCCTTATTGCGAACAATCCAATATACATAGTTCGTCCATCCATCGGTTTTTCATGGAAAACGATTTGGTGAGATTTTCTCGATTTATGTGCACAACAATGTCGATCACTTCCAAAAATAGGTTCAGTTTTTTATATACTTGTTCCTATGCCCATATTAGGACAACCTTATGCCTAGTACCACACGTGGAATTTACATTGCAAGGGCAGCTCAAGGGTAGTGTCATATTTGAAGATTGTTTCTGTATAAATACACCAGTCGATCCCAAGATGGAGCTGTATGGCAAGTACTCAGAATATAAATTTTATTTCAGATCAATATATACATAGTTATATATATAGCATTCTTAATCAATTTTCAAGTTACATCACATGCATGTGAATGGATCGTTGCAGGAAGAGTGGGATGGTGATCACCAAGAAAGTTCTTGTCCAGATATTCTTCTCTTCCATATTCGGGTACATACAACAAACTTCTCATTAATTCCAACAACTATTCTTCCTTCATCAATATAACTGGCGGAAATATATGATTGATCTTCTTCAAACAAAGAACAGACAAATATTAGCTGGAAAAATCCAGTAATAATGTTGCATACGGAAACATCCTTGTGTTGCTCTAGTCCTTTTCTGGGTGTATGAAAGGAACCCAACTGCTAGGAACCCCTTTCTGTTTCCCCCTCAAGTTTAGCTCCCGTGTTTGTGCACTACACAGGTTACTTAGTTCTCCAGGAACAAGGGACATGCCTTATTCTCTGTTCTTCGTTGTCAGAAAAAAAAAGGTACTAGCTTCAGTTGCAACTGAATAGTCTAGAGTGTGCTCCCACTTCCAATTAGCAGCTTAACGAATGCCTTTTCAGAAGATCAAGATATTATGAGATTTTGTTTCCTCCTTTTTATTTCACTGATAAAAGCATGTTTTTTTCTTGCACACCAGCCGTGATACGTAGTACCTATCAGTAACACGATTTATGGCGGTATTGATGTTGGCGAGCTTTGTGAGTCATGTGGGGTGTCACCAGCTCTGCCGCTTCTCCTTGTTTAGCAAAAACTATGTCCGGGCCAGCCACAAATTGGCTAACAAAATCGTCACGATTTGATCGTTGGACGAAATTTCGCCAATATGTATTTCAGAAGTATACTCAGAGCAGCCAAATAATTACAGAAAATTAGCGGCAACATTTCACAATGTTGAACTGCAAACCCGACGTATTTAACATGATGTAGTTTCTGATAGGTCAGCTGGTGTGACATGTTTACCCAACTCATCTACGTTTTGTTGTGGGCGTGGTATGTACGTACGTAGCGCGACGCTAAACCAGGTCTTCTACTTCGTGGGGCTCAAGTCCACCACCCCGACGGTGGCGTGTGCGCTCACGAACACGCTACCGGCGATGACCTTCGTCATGGCCGCAGTACTCAAGATGGAGACGGTGCTGCTGGCGACGCCCTCCGGGCAGGCAAAGGTATTGGGCACGGTGGTCTGCGTTGGCGGCTCCATGATCATGCCCTTCTACAAGGGCCCGCTCCTCAAGGTGTGGGCATCCCCCATGCACTGGCGCTACGCGGAGCACACAACCGACGCGGCGGCACCGGCCAGCGGCCAGGCCGCCATCATCGGCGACGTTCTGATAATTCTCAGCTGCGTCGCCTGGGCCGTCTGGTTCATCCTCCAGGTGCGTGCGTTGTGAAACGAATGTACCTAGGCCTCTTTCAGTGTGTAGATTCACTCTAAAACTAGATGAACCTACACACTAAAATAAGTCTAGATACACTTTATTTACAAGGGTAAATTTTTTTATATTTTGAAACGGAGGGAGTAATAATAAAAAAATGGATGCAGAGTAAGATGTCGGAGAGGTTCTCGGCCCCGTACACAAGCACGACGATCATGTCGTTGATGGCTGGGGCACAGTGTGCGGGTGTCAGCGCAGTCATGGACCGGAGCCTGTCGGCGTGGAAACTCGGGATCGACATCAGGCTATACGCCGCGTTCTACATCGTAAGCGTTTTTTGGCCGATCTACCTCAGTGACCGAATTAACTATAGCGTGCCCGAATGAGACATTTGCTGACGAGCGAGAATTGGTGCTGCAGGGTATCGTCGGCTCGGGGATCGCGTTCGCGGCCATGTCGTGGTGTATCCAGTCTCGCGGGCCGCTGTTCGTGTCAATGTTCAGCCCCCTGATGCTCGTCGTCGTCGCCATCGTCGGCTGGGCCATCCTGGAGGAGAAGATATACGTCGGAAGGTACGTAGCCCGCCACCTCTGTTGTTGTAGGTACATACTACTGTCGAGCACCTTTTCCTTTTCAGTAATTTTATTACGGTCTGCGGAGACTATACACGCCGTTCTCAGCTTTTGAATCTTTACTAGAGTCCTTGTTGTGGTCGATGCCCTTGCAGCGCTATTGGTTCTGCCCTCATCGTCGCCGGCTTGTACATGGTGCTTTGGGGCAAAGGGAGGGAGACGAGCGGACCGGCTGACCTCAGCGACGATGGTGGCGAGGCGCCGGAGACCATGATTGTCATGGAGCCGAACGGCAAGGACGCCCGGAACAGCGACGCCGCTATTTTGCCGCTCTTCTGTACTACCACACCCAAGCACGAGCGCGAGACGGCCCGAAACGGCAGCACCTGATGTCCTGGGTTGCGTACCATACATGTCATGGTCAGTTGCACTTGCATGCACAGTTGAGGCACATGTTACAAGGACGCGCCCACGCAACAAAAGAAAATTTAATAGATGAGGCGTTGGGGAAATTAGGGACGGGAAACAAGTTGAGAGATTGAACAACACTACTGCTCCATGATATAAGATGTTCCCAGATGCTAAAAAGTGCTTGGAGACCAGATTGTCTTTTCCAGCCTCCGATTTGTGGACCGTCAGATCCTCCTTTGAGCATTCCCTGTCCCGACGGTTTCCAGGCGAGGGACTCTCACACGTGTCGTCTCGTTCAAAACTCTCACACGTGTCGTCTCGTTAAAAACGACACGGTCCCTCCGCCCTCCCCGTCCATCTCCCCATTCCTCGAATCGGCTGCGAAAGGAGAGCAGAGTGAGGGTAGAGTGCGGCGCGCTCGGTCCGACCGGGGATAGTTGATCCGCTGCGGGGTGGATCCGCATCCTCGAGCGGTGGCACCGTCTCTCCCCCGTTCCCGTTCCTCTCCACATTTCTCCGTGTCGTCGGTGGAGTAGTCGGGGTACTGCGCTAATTGGAGGCGAATGAGAGCAGAACGGGGCAGCGAGCTCGGTCCGCGGCCGGTGGTAGGTGATCTGCTACAGGTGGATCTGCATCCTCGTGCCTCGCGGTGGGGCGGCGAGCTCTTTGGCAAAGGTTGAGAGCAGCGTCGAGTTCTGCGTCAAGGGAGCTTCGCGGAGATCCATCTCGTGGGGCGGCCGTCCAGATCAGCCTCAAGGGAGCTTCGCGGCGAGGTCGGCGACCCGCGGCGGCATCGAGTGAGCGTCGCGGTTTTTCGTGTCGCGAGTTTTTCACCGGAGTTCGAGTCACGGGTTTGGTGAGGTTGTTTTTGCTCGAAGACGATGATTCGATACGGAACTGTCTTCATCCATCAACCCCAGGTAATCGTACCACCAAACTCTCCAATTCTCGATCCCGAATCTCGACAATGTAGAAGGTTCATCCTCGGTCGTTTTCCCATGGCTAAAATCCCTCAGAGGATGATTTTTTTGCCTTCCCATTTTCTGCATGGGGATATTCACATAGCGATCTCATACCTGTTCAATCCTTCCGCTCTTTACCATAGGTTGCAATCTATGACATATATCTGCCATGTGTATGTATTCATCCTTTTGTATATATTGTGGTTTTGTGTGTGTGCCATTTTTGTTTCAGTTTGTGCCCTAGGTGTGTATGTTTCGCTGATTTTTGTCCTTGTTAGTGCGTGTGATGGATTGTTAGTGTCCTACCCTTTTTTTGGCAGTAGTATATATATTTTAAGTTGGAGCAAAAATAACTCAAAATCCAAACCAAATCAAAATGCAGCATGATCATGGTCAAGTTGTTACTTCAGCATAGCATGGTTAAGTTGGTCTCTAAATTCAGTATGCTTATGCAAGCAACATGCTTAAAATGGTTCTAAATACTACTTAGTTGTTTCTTGATGTTTGAATCCTACTTAGTTTCTTGTTCATGATGGTTAAGTTGTTACTTCCGACATGTTTAAATTTTTCTAAATCCTACTTAGTTGGTTCCTGATGCTTGAATCCTACTTAGTTGCTTATTCATGATGGTTAAGTTGTTGCTTGTGACATGCTTAAATTGGTTCTAAATCCTACTTAGTTGGTTCCTAATGCTTGAATCCTACTTAGTTGCTTGTTCATGATGGTTAAGTTGTTGCTTGTGACATACTTAAACTGGTTCTAAATCCTACATAGTTGGTTCCTAATGTTTTAAATGCTTGATTTTCATTTATTTTTCAGTTGTTTGCTCTTGCTGGATAAGTTTGTTGTTGCGACATGCTTAAGTTGGTTCGAAATACTACTTTAGTTGGCTCCTGATGATTGAATGCTTTGATTTGCATTTTATTTTTAGTTGCTTGCTCATGATGGATAAATTGTTGCTTGCAACATTCTTAAGTTGGTTCTATATCCTACTTAGGCAGTTCCTGCTATTTTGAATGCTTGATTTTCATTTTATTTTTATTTGCTTGCTCATGGTGGCTAAGTTGTTGTTGCAACATGCTTACGTTGGTTCTAAATACTACCTTAGTTGGTTGCTGATGTTTGAATGCTTTGATTTTCATTTTATTTTTAGTTTCTTGCTCATGATGGCTAAGTTGTTCTTGCAGCACTCTTAAGTTCCTTCTAAATACTACCTAGTTGGTTCCTGCTGTTTCAATACCTTTTGATTTCTCATGATGGATAAGTTGTTGTAGCAGCATGTTTAAGTTTGGTCCAGTTTAGAAGTTTGAATGCTTGATTTTCATTTTTCTATGAGCTATCTAAGTCTTGCTACATGCTCTCACCTAAGTTATCTAAGTTGTTTTTTACTCTTACCTAAGTTGTACAAACGAACATGGTTTTGCGCATAGGTATGTTTTCCTAAGTGGCATACTGGATATATACAAAGTTGTGTTTACTCTTACACAAGGTTTTTTTCACCTGAGAACCATATAGCTACATAGAGAATATGGTATAGGTGCTAAGCTGAGTTATTTTTAGGCTTTTTTCAGGGATAGAATATTACTAGGAACACATGGCTAAAGATAATACCAAGCACACCCGCCCGCGCTTACCAGAAGCTAATGCAGTAGGGGGAGCCGACAAGTTCCTCACAATGCAGATAGCGCTCCCGTCCACTCCAGGTCTCTCGCATTTCTGCGAAAAGGGCCATTAGAATGTGAAAAACAGATTGCGAAACCGATAGAATCGATTCCATGATTAGTTCTATAGTTTGATCGGACGCGTGCAAGATCCCTTATTCTGCCGCTTTCATTATGGTTAGACCAAATCAACCACTCGTTTTGAAGGCCAATCATTTATTTCCCACTTCAGACTCTCCTGTTATACCTAATCAACTACAGATAAATCTGTTGCGGCTTTGCCGCCAAAGCCTGCTCGTACAAGATAGATTGTGGTGTGTTTTTCTTTTTTCTAAGTCTTACTGCTATTTTCTTCCATGTTAACAAAGGCTAAACCTTTTCTCTTTTTTTTAAGATCAATACTGACCTTGCTTTTTTTGAAAATTTCTACAGCTTGGAAGAAACCGCGCTTCGCCCGCGAGGTTGTTTAATTTGAACAATATTTTGTCTCCAGCACAGGAAACTCTAATAGAAGAATGGGAATGGGGAGGAATGATAAAGGTGCAGGCTAAAGAGATGCTAGTGGTCTAAGTATGTGGGTTCTATCTTTCTTTGACCCCATACGGAACGAGTTTGCCATCCCAGAGAGGGGATCAATCCAGTGAATGTAGATTCGTACACGAAAGTGTTTGGGATCCTGAACAAGGGGCAACCTGTTTGTTACGAGATGAAGACAGAAGCTATTGAGTTCTTCAACAGGGAATACAACATAGAGATTGGCTCAGCCTCAGAGTGGCCCGACTGGTGCAAGATGATAAAAACATGGGCGGGACAACGAACTTGAAGTTCCTCCGTGCATATTTTGCCGGTGTAACACTAGTACAAACTCGTTACTTAGGGACTGTGCCTAGAGCCGATTTACCCGCAAAAATACAAACCACCGGCTATGTTCATCATCCTCAGGTGGTCATGATTTTTTGACCACCTCTAACTCTTACCTCAGATGATTGTTAATCTGCATTGTCTCTAGTACGAGTTTCCCCTCAACCGGTCTTTAGAACAAACCGCCTCTAAATTGAACCTGAGATGGTAGAAATTATTGGCCGTCTCTATAGATCACTCAACCTTAGCCGGTCAGAAATATTAATCGCCTCTAGGTGTCTACTGAGGCGTACCATTATGCCGCCCGTCTTGAAAACTAGCATCGTGCATGTTCCCAAGGTAGCATGCATGTGTTGTTAATGCAGTTAGAAAGTGGAGATCATGCACTAGTCCTCACACCCACACGAGTCTACACACACGTGTCCACTCCAGGACTACCAACGGCCCTACGTATAGAAACCCGCTCGGCCTTCTTCTTCCACGATCTCGTGTCATTTTCCCCAATATGTCTAGTCACAAAACCCCAAGTTGCACCTTCCGCGTGCGACAAAGCTCCTTCACTTGCACCACCACCCTCCCTAGCTATTCCATGAAGTGTACGTGTGGAGACGAGCCAGAGGTGAAGCTAGTTGGAGGCGCAACAGCAAATGGATCGATCATTGCCGAGCAGGTGGTGGTGGCTTCTCCGGGCATGCACACCGCTCGTCGCCATGCCGTCGAGGCTTCGGGCTCTGTCCAGCCAGTCACCATCACTGTCGAGGAGTAGGTGGCTGACAACGTTGTGGTGCCAGCGGCAGATCTGTATGAGGGGCATGCGGCAGGCGGATGCAATCCAATGCTCTACATCAATGACCCTATGCTCCATGAACAAATCCTCGACGTAATCGCAGAGAACGACGAGTTCGAGGAGGAGGTCCCCGATGAGGAGTTCGAGGTACTACTTTGCTAGCTTCTCTAGTTGCAGCCGCAGATTCACTGTTCATCCATAGAATTTGCTCAATCATCTATAGATTCTTTTGCTCTTGATGTAGGGAATATATATGGTTTGAATAGTCAATTATTTTGGAGATTTTATTAGATATGCTCATCTGCCATCTAGTAAATTTATATTTTCTTAACTTCTTGTTGTTCATACGGTTCTTCTTGTGCTGTAAATTTAATCGATCTGTAACATTTGATTTTGGTGGGTTTTAGGGATTGCTAGCTGAGTGTTGATTTTGATACACACATGCAAATAACATTATATTTCTATTCCTTACTGAGGTCAGTGATTAAATTTTGCCCCAAAAGAGTGCAAGGGGAGACACATATGATGGTGTCAATTTTTTTTAGGGATGTTTATTGAACCTGAGGCAATATACAACAATATAAGTTGTGCAATAGGTACTTTGATTCGCTAACTCCATCTCTAAAAAAATATGAGGCCGCAGATTTATTCTACACATATGAACTATGATCTTTGAATTCTTTCTCACTGAGGACGATGATTGAAAATTTCCCCAAAAGATTGCAGGGTGACATACAAACAATATAGGTTGTGCTGTTGGTACTTTGGTTCGCTTACTCTGTCTCTGAAAAACTTATGAGGCCCACAGATTTATTTTATATTCATAGAACTATGATCTTTGAATTGTTTTTTCATGCATTCATAGTGTATAAGAATTGCATTTCAGTTTCTCACTTAGGCCGATGATTGAAATTTTCCCCAAAAGAGTGAAGTGGTGACACATTTATTGGTGCCGGTTTTTAGGGATGGGTTAATGAACCTGAGGCAGCAATGTACATGAGCAATATAGGTTGTACTATTGGTACTTTTGTTTGCCAACTCTATCTCTGAAAAAATTATGAGGCTCTTGATTTATTCTCATATGGAACTATATATGTGATCTTTGAATGATTCGTATGATGCATATGTATATGCATGGTTTTTATCATAAGTTGTTTCTACATGTACCTGAAGATTGCTTGGTTTTTATTTATAATTACAATATTTAGGGTTGTTTTCGTACCTAAATATGTATATCACTGAATATTATTTCGTAGGATCACATTTCAATTTCTTATTTTGGCCAATGATTCAAATTTTCCCCAAAAGAGAGGGAAACATATTGGTGTCAGATTTTTTCAGGGATGAGTTAGCGAACCCGAGGAAATTTACAAGAACAATAGGTTGTGTAATTGGTACTTCATTCGCTAACGCCATCCCTGAAGAAACTTATGAGGCCCCATAATTTATTCTGCATTCATAGAACTATAATCTTTGAATTGTTATTGCATGCATTCATAGTGTATAAGATTTACATTTGAGTTTCTCACCGAGGCCGATGATTGAAATTTTCCCCAAAAGAGTGCAGTGGTGACACATTCGTTGGCGTCAATTTTTTAGGGATGGATTAGTGAACCTGAGGCAACAATGTCATGAAAAATATAGGTTGTATTATTGGTACTTTGGTTCGCCAACTCCATCTATGAAAAAAATTATGAGACCCTTGATTTATTCTCATATGGAACTGTATATGTGATCTTTAAATTATTTCTGATCTTTGAATGATTCATATGATGCATATGTATATGCATGGTTTTGATCATAAGTTGTTTCTATATGTACCTAAAGATTGTTTGGTTTTTTGTTATTATAATTACAATATTTAGGATTGATTTTTACCTGAATATGTATATCCTTGAATATTGTTTTGTAGGATTACATTTCAATTTCTTATTGTGGCCAATGATTCAAATTTTCCCCAAAAGAGAGGCAGGCACATTGGTGTCAGATTTTTTCAGGGATGAGTTAGCGAACTCGGGGAAATGTACAAGAAAAATAGGTTGTGCAATTGGTACTTGGTTCACTTACGCCATCCCCGAAGAAACTTATGAGGCCACAATCTTTGTTATTCATATACTCTAATCCAATCAATTGTTATTTTTTTGCGATGACATGATATATGAACTTATCAAACTATTGCTGCCATGCATTCTCTTTGATATCAATTTAATATTGTCTTACATATGTTGACAATTCTTGAATTCTAACACAATTGAATCATATGTAAGATTTCTAAGTTATGTTCTTAATTAAAAATCAATAGGAGAATTCTGATGACGTGGACTTGATACATACATTTTGCATCACTATCCTATGTCATAATTCAATGTTATTCATTGATATATTTCATATTAAGAGATGATAATTATGTTATCTCATCTGTTTTTGCATGGTTGATGACTTTTGGAGCATGGATCGCTGTAGTCAGGATTCTGATGGAAAAGGTGTTGTTTGGAGCCAAAATTCGCGAAGATCAGAAAATCCGGGAAAATATACAGAAATTCCTAATTTTCTAGAAGATGAAGGCTGCCAGAATAGGGAGTGGATATGGGCCACGGGGCCCACTGTAGGGGTTCCGCGCATAAAAACAATAAATTTTACTCTACGCCCCTGAACCCCTGAAGCTGCCAGGACCTATCTATTACAGTAACGGGAGGGTCTTTTCGCAAACTTACCCTCGAAGACCGAAAAGCGTTGTCAATGCTCAGGAGAGCGTGGTTGATGTAGACGAGCCGAAGCTGACCTCAAGGTCGTGATGAAGTCCTTGCGCTCCTTCTGGCTCCAACGACTTGAGTACCTCAAGTGCGACACCTTGCGGGGAGTTACACACGTCCGGTGCCTGACGATGACTCCCGCTTCTCCGCTCCAGCAGCAGTTGCGGAAGTAGAGCTCCCGGATCCGAATCCCACAGCGTAACCGCGCTCCGCGGTGAAGATGTCTCTCGCTCGCACAGTCTAGACTTGGGACCACGGTCATGAGAGAGAGAGGGGGAGAGAGAAAATATCAGTTGGAGGTCCTCCCAAAAGTGGGGATACCTTTATTGATTATTGGTGTATTTTTCTAGGCCAAATACCCCACTTTATATAGGGGGAGGGGAGGTACTACCTCCCCTCAAGTCCCGCGGTGGGACTCAAGGAGAGGAGGGGGAGGAGGTGGCCGCTAGCCACTAGTGGGCCCCGCGTGGGGGGGCTAGGCCCAGCCGGCCTCCCCCTTTCCCCTTCTCCCTCACTCCTTTGTCCTAATGGGCCTTCTCCCTCCGGAATTGGCCCATTAAGCCTTTTTGACCATTAAAATTGATTTTCTCTTTATTAAATAATTATGAATAAATGATTAAATCAATATTTAAACATTCATTCACATATTATTCAATCTCGTGGCTATGGAACACCTTCCACCTCCACTCCGGACATCCTCTGGTTTTACCGAAACCCTTCCGGTTTTCTCCCTTCTCTTCTTCGGTGATTCTACCGATCCTATAAACACTCTCTAAGCATCATCAAGCCCTTAAGCGTGATACCCCACGGTTCAGGAACACTCCAGACATGGTCGGGACACTACCACACCAATGATCGACAGAGGGACCTGGATGGCCATGTGACCCCTGTGTTTTCCACGAAGATCTTTCGTCGTTTGAACCAGGACAGTCGTGTCTTATTCCCTTTATCATTTGATACTTGCATTGCCCGAGATCTGATCATTGACATCACCATGTCGTGTTCAATCTCGTTACTGAACAATGCTACTTAACTCGTTCTGACAAGTGATATCCCCGTGATCTAATCACACGTTGCGCAACTATTGGATATAACTTCTCCAAGTGGTCCCTTGAGTATCTTTCCGTCACATGGACGGACAAATCCTGCTCTTGACATATATTGCCTCTACGGTTTCCTCCGAGTACCTGAACACACCTTTATAACCACCGTTTTACCAGATGGTGTTTGATGCTATCTAAGCACTCTCGGGAGACAGTGATTGATATAGCCTCACGGTCTAAGGAATAGTCTACAAGGATCCATTTCTAATCATCGTAACTTGAACTTCGTGACATGATCGGGTCATGATGTTTAGGTTGGGTATTGGCTCACCATCTCATTCTCAAAATGAGATGACCTCATTTCCAACTAGCATAAATGCCACATGATCAGGAAACATGATCATCTGTTGACCAATGAACCAGTGACTAGAGTTTCACTGGGAACCCCTGGTTGTTTGTATATCACACGTGTATTGATGTTTCCACTCAACACAGTTATAGCATGATATAAAACTTAATCATAAACTATACGAAATATGATAATAGTCCTTACTACTATTTGTCTCTAGGGAATATTTCCAACACCCACACCATGCCATGGCGTGGGCCACCCTAGGCCGCGCCACCAGGTGGTGTGGCCGCCCTGGACACCTCTGGCTCTCCCCTCTGGCGTATATTATCCTCCCGAAACCCTAAGACTCGGGGAACGACCACAGAAAGATTTCGCCGCCTCTGCGGGGCAGAAAACACCGAGAGAGAAAGATCTCTCCGGCAAACAGATTTCTACCAGGGGAATTCCTTCTCGGAGAGGGAAGATCGTCGCCATCAACACCACCATCAAGCTGGACTTCATCGGGATCATCATCATAATCACCACCATCATCATCAGTACCCTCATCACCATCTCCATATTGCTATAACAATTGGGTTGAATCTTGCATAGTTCTTAGGGGAAACTTTCCCGGTGTTGATTACTCTTGGTAGTTGATGCTATGGAGTGAACCATTGAATTATTGTTTATGTTCAGATTGTTATACATCATTATTCCATCTCTGATAATGATCCATATGATGTCTTGTGAGTAGTTTGTTTTGTTCTTGAGGACATGGGAAAAGTCATGTTGTTAGTAGTGGAGTTGTGTTGAGAAAGATTCAATAGTTTGATATTTAAGTTGTGGTGTACTTCTAGTGGTGTCATGTGAACGTCGACTACATGACACTTCACCTAAATGGGCCTAGAGGAATGCATTGTGTATTTGGCTACTAATCGTAGGGGTTGCCAGAGTGACAGAAACCTGAACCCCTATTAGGAAACCATTGCATAAGGGATGTAAGGGTCTTAGAGTTTAAAGCTGTGGTTAGGTTTCTACCTTAATTACTTTCTTGTACTTATGGATGTTTGCAAGGGGTATAATCACAAGTATGTATTAGTCCTAGGAAGGTCGGTACATTAGCACAGGTTCACCCACACAACACTTAGCAAGCTAAAGATGATTAATCAACTATATGAAGCGAAAGAACTTGATAGTCTTCCCATGTGTCCTCGAGAACGTTTGGCCATCTTAAGTAATACAACTGGCTTGTCCTTTGCTGCATAAAGGATTCGGCCACTTGCTGCATTTATTCCTACTGTCTTTTGTTTACTCATACTTTATTTATTTGCTTTATCAAAACCCCGTGAAAATCCGTTTGCTAGGTATTTGTAGAGAATTCCTGATCCATACCACTAGCCAGCACCTTCTGCTCCTCGTTGAGTTCGACACTCTTACTTATCGAAAATACTGCGATACACCCTCTATACTTGTGGGTCATCAATACTATTTTCTGGCGACGTTGCCGGGGAGTGAAGCGCTATTGGAGAGTGGAACTGGTAAAGGAAACTTCTACTGTGAGTATTGTTTACTTCTGCTAGTTGCTTTATTTTCGTTATGGATAATTCGCTGAGTTTCTTATTTGGTAATGCTACTACCACTGCTAAGGTAGTAGATGAACCACCACCTGCTGAGAATGATGCGTTTAAAATACCTACAAGAATTATTGATCGTGTTATGGATAACTACTATGTTGGGGATGGAACAGTCCATCCCGGTGATCATTTACTCTTTATACATGAATTTTGCGGGTTGTTCAAGTGTACAGGTATTACTAGAGATCAAGTTAAGAAGAAGTTATTCTCATTATCACTGAAAGGAAGAGCTGAGGAATGGTATAAGCTATTGAAGAATGGTTACGCTCTTGAATGGGAGGAAATAGTGCCTCTCTTTTATTCAAAGTTTTATCCTCCTAGTGAGATTCATAAAGATCGGAATCAAATATACAACTTTTGGCCTCTTGATGGAGAGAGTACAACTCAAGCTTGGGGGAGATTGAAGTTACTAATGCTCAAATGTCCCATTTATGAGCTCCCCAACAATATTATTATCAATAACTTTTATGCAAGGCTCCCTCTACATGACAAGTATTTATTGGATGCTTCTTGTGCTTGATCATTCACTCGCATGGAATAAGAAGCTAGATGGGATCTTCTAGACCGTATTCAAGACAATGCTGAAGCATGGAAGAATGACAAAGGTAGAAAGTCAGGTATAAATTATGATTATGAATGCATTGAATATTTTATGGGAACTGATGACTTTCAAAATATTAGTAATGCTTATGGTCTTGATTTACAAGTTATTAAAAATTGCTTTAAGGCTTTTTCTTCTTATATTGAAATTCCAAAAAAGGGATGGAACAAGTATCATGCACCTTCTAAAGATATTGTTGATTGTGTTCCTGTTGGGAGTGTGGAGTATTGCACTATTGATCACATCTTACCTGAACCTTATATCGAGAAGATTCCCTTCCCAGATAAGGTAAAGGATCATCCTATGATAACTAGTGTAATCACTAAAAGTGAAAAGAGAGGTGTAAAACCTGATGAACAAATAAACGTTGAACCTGTGGTAGCAATTGTGAAAGACCTTGTCACTAAAAGCATAGAAGATGGACACATAGTCTTTTGTGAGGATGCTTCTAATATTGTTTCACATCCTAATAGAACTAAAAAGGCTAGTGTCCCTGTGCTTTCCGTTAGAATTGATGATCATTGCTATTATGGTTTATGTGATATTGGTGCAAGTTCCAGTGCTATTCCTTATGAGCTTTACAGAGAAATTGTGCATGAAATCAGTCCCTACGAATTGGAAGAGATTGATGTGGTTATTCACCTCGCTAATAGAGAGACCATCTCTCCAATTGGTATTGTACGAGATGTGGAAGTTCTTTGCGGTAAGATTAAGTATCCTGCTGATTTTCTAGTACTTGGTTCAGCTGCTAGTAAAACTTATCCTATCATTTTCGGTGGACCTTTCTTCAGTACTTGTGGAGCTATTATAGATTGCAAGAGGGAGAAAATCTTGACTAAGTTTGATGGGGAATCTCATGATTTTAATTTTTCGAAATTTACTAAAGAACCTTGTGAAGAGGAAACCCATAATGAGGATTTTAGAGTTGAACAACTTGCTTCTATCTGTCTTACTCCTAACAATCCTTTGCAGCAATTTATGGAAGATCACGAAAGTGAGATCTTCATGGAAGAAAGGAATGAGATTGACGAGATTCTCCTTCGTCAACCCAAGATGCTTAAGCATAACTTGCCTGTAGAAGAATTGGGTACCATGTTGCCACCTAAAAAGGATCCGGTATTCGATCTAAAACCTCTCCCTGATGATCTTAAATATGCTTATATTGATGATAAAAAGATATATCCTGTTATTATTAGCTCTAAACTTTTAGGGAAGGAAGAGGAAAGGTTATTGGAGGTTTTGAAGAAACAACGAGGAGCTATGGGCTATACTCTGGATGATTTAAAAGGGATTTCACCTACTATATGTCAATATTCTATCAATATAGAACCAGATGCAAAGACAGTAGTAGAGAACCAACGACGTTTAAATCCTAAGATGAAGGAAGTGGTAAGAAATGAGGTATTGAAACTCCTTGATGTTGGTATTATTTACCCTATTGCTGATAGTGAATGGGTTAGTCTTGTTCATTGTGTTCCTAAAAAAGGAGGAATTACCGTTGTTCCTAATGATAATGATGAGCTTATTCCCCAAAGAATAGTAGTAGGCTATAGGATGTGCATTGATTTTAGGAAAGTCAACAAAGTCACTAAAAAAGATCACTACCCGCTTCCTTTTATTGATCAAATGTTGGAAAGGTTGTCTAAAAAGACCCATTTTTGTTTTCTTGATGGTTATTCTGGTTTCTCTCAAATTGCTATTAAACAACAAGATCAAGAAAAAACTACTTTTACTTGCCCTTACGGAACTTATGCTTATAGACGTATGCCTTTTGGTTTATGTAATGCTCCTGCTACTTTTCAAAGATGCATGTCTGCTACCTTTCATGGTTTTTGTGAGGAAATTGTGGAAGCGTTCATGGATGACTTTTCTGTCTATGGAACTTCTTTTGATAATTGTCTACACAACCTTGATAAAGTTTTGTAGAGGTGTGAAGAAACTAATCTTGTTCTTAATTGGGAGAAATGCCACTTCATGGTTAATGAAGGGATTGTCCTTGGGCATAAGGTTTCTAAAAGAGGCATAGAAGTTGATAGAGCTAAGATTTAGGCAATTGAGAAAATGCCATGTCCAAGAGACATCAAAGGTATTCGTAGTATCCTTGGTCATGCTGGTTTCTATAGAAGGTTTATTAAAGTTTTTTCTCAGATATCAAAACCCCTCACTAATCTTCTTCAAAAAGATGTACCCTTTGTTTTTGATGATGATTATAATGAAGCTTTTGAAACTCTTAAGAAGGCTTTAATTACAGCTCCTATCGTTCAACCACCTGATTGGAGTTTAGCCTTTGAAATAATGTGTGATGCTAGTGATTTTGCTGTAGCTGCTGTCCTTGGGCAACGAATTGATAAAAAGCTAAACGTTATTCACTATGCTAGTAAGACTCTAGACGCTTCTCAAAGGAACTATGCTACCACTGAAAAAGAATTTCTAGCTGTCGTCTTCGCTTGTGATAAGTTTAGACCCTATATTGTGGACTCAAAAGTCACCATTCATACTGATCATGCTGCTATTAAATACCTTATGACGAAGAAGGACGCTAAGCCTAGGCTTATTAGATGTGTTCTTCTTTTATAGGAGTTTGATCTACATATAGTAGATAGGAAAGGTGCTGAAAACCCTGTAGCTGATAATTTATCTCGATTGGAAAACATCTCTTTTGACCCTATGCCTGTTAATGATAGTTTCCCAAATGAACAGTTGGCTGTAGTAGGGGTAAGCTCGTGAGGGAGCCCTTGGTACGCTGATTATGCTAATTTTATTGTCTCCAAGTATTTGCCTCCAACTTTTACAGCTCAACAAAGAAGGAAGTTCTTTTATGATTTGAGGCATTATTTTTCGGATGACCCACACTTATATAAAGAAGGAGTGGATGGTATTATGCGAAGATGTGTTCCAGAATATGAACAAAAGGAGATATTGCGTAAATGTCATGGTAGTGCTTATGGAGGGCATCATGCAGGAGATAGAACTGCGCAAAAGGTGCTACAATCAGCTTTTTACTTGCCTATCCTTTTTAAAGATGCAAGGGAATTTGTTTTATCTTGTGATGAATGTCAGCGTGTTGGTAATATTTCTAGATGCAATGAAATGCCTATGAACTACTCTCTAGTTATTGAACCCTTTGATTGCTGGGGATTTGACTTTATGGGTCCTTTTCCTCCCTCGAAAGGTTATACTCATATTCTTGTTGCCGTTGATTATGTTACTAAGTGGGTAGAAGCCATTCCTACAAAGAGTGCTGACGGGGAGACTTCTCTAAAAATTCTTAAGGATGTTATCTTTCCTAGGTTTGGAGTGCCTATGTTTCTCATGACTGATGGGGGTTCTCATTTCATTCATGGTGGTTTTAGAAAGACCCTTGCTAAATATGATGTTAATCATAGAATTGCTTCAGCTTATCACCCCCAAACTAGTGGGCAAGTAGAGTTATCAAATAGAGAAATTAAATCCATCTTGCAAAAGACTGTTAATAGATCTAGAAAAAACTGGGCTAAAAAGTTGAATGATGCTTTATGGGCTTATAGAACTGCCTACAAAAACCCTACGAGGATGTCTCCTTATAAAATGGTTTATGGGAAAGCTTGTCACCTACCTTTAGAATTAGAACACAAAGCTTACTAGGCAGTTAAAGAACTCAATAGAGATTGTAAGCTCGCAGGTGAGAAAAGATTATTTGATTTAAGTTCCTTAGATGAATGGAGGAGTGAAGCCTATGCAAATGCTAGGATCTTTAAAGAAAAAGTTAAAAGATGGCATGACAAGGGAATACTTAAGAGATAATTTCATGTTGGTGAGAAAGTTCTATTGTATAGGTCTCGTCTCAGATTTTTTGCAGGAAAGCTACTGTCGAAATGGGAAGGACCCTTCATTATTGAATAAGTGTACCGTTCAGGAGCAATACAAATTTCTTCTTTAAAAGATAATACTACACAAGTAGTGAATGGGCAGCGACTCAAGCACTATATTGCTGGAGATTCTTACAATGAAGATGTTGATGCCTTTCAAGTTATAACTCCGAAGAAATTTATCAAGGACCAAATTTAGAAACCTGCAGAGTCCGTTTTCAAATAGGTAACAGTTCTGGTAAGAAATGTTCCGCGAAAATACTATCCAACTATATTTTTGCAGTTTTTAGATAACATGGGAAGCTACGAAGCGAAAGAGGGACGAAAGCGGAGCCATGGTGGCTCACACCACCCTATGGCGTGGGCCCTCCCCAGGCTGCGCCACCAGGTGGTGAGGCCACTTCGGACTCCATCTCCGACTCGTTTTCTCCCAGTACCTTCCTTTTGTTATGAAACTTCATAATATATAATCCCTCGGATCTCCTGAGGTTCATATATCGTGTTTTCATCGTGTTTTCATTTCGATATGTTTCTGTCAGGGAGAGTCCTAGATTTGGAACCACAATGTCTTCCTCTGGATCAGCCAAGGGAGATTCCTTAGAATATATCATCAACCCATACATGAGAGAGTTGAAGATTCATCCCAAGGAGTTGTTGCTTGAAGATGGGGAGGTCCAGATAAAAGAGGTTCAAGGCCCTAAAGGTGAAGGAAGTCTGGAGGACAGGATGGAAGCACCGGAGCAAGAAGTCTTTAGGTACAAGAAGATGGCAGAACACGAAGTGGATATCATCCATAAGATTTGTTTCGAAATCATCGCCGAGCACCAAGAGGAGACTGCTGAGCTCAAGGATGAAGTCCTCTCACTCCGCCAAACAACCAATGAACTGCAAGCACAACTCTACGACGTTCAAAATCAAAACTGTGAGTATGAGGTTAGGTTTAAACGCATAAGTGCTGCTGCAAGTTTCATGATGCTCGAGACCACGATGTCCTTTATTGATGGGAAGCCCTTACCCTGGAAGTCGGACGATGATGAGAGGATACCACCACCACCAAAGGAGTAATTCGTCATCAGGTTTGGCATCTCCTTGGTTTGTTCCAAGCTTGGGGGAGTGCCGCGGTATCACATCACTATCTTCTATATTTTTACCTTTTTAGCAGAGTCATATCATGAATAGAGAAGTTATTATGTAGGATGGTTTGCATTATGGAGGTGTCCCCTCTCTCGTTAGATATATATCCCTTGGTGTGAGTTGCCGTTTTGGAATATTAATGAGAAGTTCTATCATTTACTCTTTTGCATAGCTTATATTAGTTTTCAATTCGTGGTTATATGATTGATCTTGTTGTTAGTATTGGTATCACGTTGGGATCATTGAGTTAATTTAGTTGGTTTTGGCAAACCTGGCTTGGTCAGTAGCAACACTATTTTTGAAGAGTTGAATGAAAAGATAAAAATACTCTAAAGAAAAAATATAATATCATCATCTTTCTTTCTTGATTTGCTCCTAAGTCTAGTATTCTCTGGTTAAGATCTTTTGTGCTTCCAAGGAAGATTGCATGTTTGTTTTTATCACTTGTATGTTTGTTTGTTTCCTTCAACTCTTATACTTGCTGCCCAGCCTTGCTAGACAAAAACCTGTACTGAGAGGGAATTCTTCTCGTGCATCCACCTCCATAAAACCAAAACCCATGCCATTTGTGTCCACCATACCTACCTATTAGCATTATTGCTATTCCAAGTAAATTCATGTTTTTATCTACCTTCCAAATTAAACTTGTTATGTGAAAATTAGTGATTAAAGCTCTCACGAACTTGATGGCACACTTTACTTTCTTGCATTTAATAAACTTGAACCATTCCGCTCACCTATGTTACGTATATGCTTGCGCTTTGTGAGTTGAGAATTAGAAGAACCATGCTGTCATGGGGAACGCTTTCAACATTGCCCTGGTACTTTGTACCTAGTTGATATCATGTTCTTTTGTCTCTGGATGTCGTCGGTGTGAAATGAAAGGGAAGCTTGTAAGTCCATGGAGTTATGCATGTGTGTTAGAGAAACGCCTGGGCCACTGGTCTAATCCATGCTGACATGGTGGAAACCTGCAGCGTAACCATAACGAGCATCTATGAAGCATTCTTCTTATAAAAAAAGAGTACGATATTGAGAAAAAAGAAAAAAAGAAAAAAATAAAAAAAGAAAAAAAGAAAAAAAAGAGATTATGAAAAGAGGAAAGAGATAAAGAAGCACCATATTCCCATGCTAAATAAGAAGATTGCTGAGATGCTTGTTGTCTGCTTGCCTTGTCATTTTGATATGGGGATTCTTCCGTATCATCAGGCAAGGGGTACCCCGTTGGCGGTTCTCTATGATACACATATGCTTACGATGACAAGAACTTACCGGTGACTAAACTTGAGTAGCATGAGGAGCGGTCCTCGTATTCAAGGGACATGAGATTCTCAATTTACAACTTGTCAAGCATATCCTCATATTTGATCACTTTAACCTTAATCACCTAAATATGCCTATGATAGGGGCAATGAGAGCTGAAAGCTAGTAAGTATCATAATTTGTGGGAGCTCTTTATGAGACTTGCAATCCCTGCTTCCCTTTGCGAAGGGCCTTTCTTTAACTTTGTAGTTGAGTCAGTAAAACTATTCCCTTTTATCTCAACAAGTATTTTGAGTTGTGTTTCATTCATTCATATGATGATTTATTCAATCATATTTCTTATGTTCCTTGTTTTGCACACTGGTCTTATCTTGGTGATTACTACTTTGAAAGCTATCATTGAAAACTAGTTATTTGTGAACTCCAGCAAATTATCAACTATTCTTCGACCAAGAGCTAAGTTTGCCATTACCAATTATGTTTTACTTTATGTATCTTTATTGTGTTTCTTTTACTTATTGCAAGTTAAGTTATATAATAGTGAGTTGTCTTCTACTATGATCTATGTATTGGTGAATGTGATGCTTCTTGTCCGTATTCTTTTATCGACTCTTCACTCCATAAACCTGACATCATGTTTATTGAGCTTAGTTTCGCTTGGGGACAAGCGAAGTCTAAGCATGGGGGGAGTTGCTACGTCCATTTTGCATCACTATTCTATGTCATAATTCATAGTTATTCATTGATATATTTCATATTAAGAGATGGTACTTATGTTATTTCATCTGTTTTTGCATGGTCGACGACTTTTGGAGCATGGACCGCTGCAGTCAGGATTCTGATGGAAAAGGTGCTGTTTGGAGGCAAAATTCGTGAAGATCAGAAAATCAAGGAAAATATACGGAAATTCCTAATTTTCTAGAAGACGAAGGCTGCCAGAAGAGTGAGTGGAGATGGGCCACAGGGGGCCCACACCACCCCCTGGCGCGGGCCACCCTAGGCCGCGCCACTAGGTGGTGTGGCCGCCCTGGCCCACCTCTAGCTCTCCCCCTGGCGTATATTATCCTCCCAAAACCCTAAGACTCGGGGAGCGACCACAGAAAGATTTCGCCGCCTCTATGGGGCGGAAAACACCGAGAGAGAAAGATCTCTCCCGCAAACAGATTTCTGCCAGGGGAATTCCTTCCCGGAGAGGGAAGATCGTCACCATCAACACCACCATCAAGCTGGACTTCATCGGGATCATCATCATCATCATCATCATCACCACCATCATCATCATCAGCACCCTCATCACCATCTCCATATTGCTGTAACAATTGGGTTGAATCTTGCATAGTTCATAGGGGAAACTTTCCCGGTGTTGATTACTCTTGGTAGTTGCGGCTATTGAGTGAACCATTGAATTATTGTTTATGTTCAGATTGTTATACATCATTATTCCATCTCTGATCATGATCCATATGATGTCTTGTGAGTAGTTCATTTTGTTCTTGAGGACATGGGAAAAGTCATGTTGTTAGTAGTGGAGTTGTGTTGAGAAAGATTCAATAGTTTGATATTTAAGTTGTGGTGTACTTCTTCTAGTGGTTTCATGTGAACGTCGACTACATGACACTTCACCTATATGGGCCTAGGGGAATGCATTGTGTATTTGTCTACTAATCGTAGGGGTTGCCGGAATGACAGAAACCTGAACCCCCGTTAGGAAACCATTGCACGAGGGACGTAAGGGTCTTAGAGTTTAAAACTATGGTTAGGTTTCTACCTTAATTACTTTCTTGTACTTACGGATGTTTGCAAGGGGTATAATCACAAGTATGTATTAGTCCTAGAAAGGTCGGTACATTAGAACAGGTTCACCCACACAACACTTAGCAAGCTAAAGAAGATTAATCAACTATATGAAGCGAAAGCACTTGACAGTCTTCCCATGTGTCCTCGAGAACGTTTGGTCATCTTAAGTAATACAACCGTCTTGTCCTTTGCTGCATAAAGGATTGGGCCACTTGCTGCATTTATTCCTACCGTCTTTTGTTTACTTGTACTTTGTTTATTTGGTTTATCAAAAACCCCTAAAAATCCGTTTACTAAGTATTTGCAGAGAATTCCTGATCCATACCACTAGCCAGCACCTTCTTCTCCTCATTGGGTTCGACACTCTTACTTATCAAAAATACTGCGATACACCCCCTATACTTGTGGGTCATCAGGACTCTATCAAGTACTCCAAGAACAACAAGAGCCACTACATGCTGAGGCGGTTATGGTGTGGGAAAATTCCTTTCCACCATAAGGGGATACTGTTTTGCCCATTCAGTGGCAGAGGCATCGACACGGACATCGAAAACATGATCCATCACGCGGTGGGCGTTGGAAAAAGCCAAGGCCGAAAGCACCAGCTGCAGACCATGGAGTAGCACGCAGCCTACGGCAAATTCCTCCAGCAATATGTCATGGACTGATTTTTCCTTCCCGCTCCCACTAACGACAGGACCCCACTAGCACTCCTTCAACCTCGCGACGGAGACCTTCTGCCGCACGCGTTCATCGATCCCGATCGCTGTTCCACAAAATCCTCCCGATTCAGCCGGAATTCGTTTCCCCCTCATCCACGAACCGACCCCCATATAATCCCCTACCCCATAGCCTTTTCCCCTTTAGATTTTCTTGAAACCCTAACCCGAAAGCTCTGATTGGATCTCGGAGCACCGCCGCCGTTGGAGCTTGAAGACGAGCTTGATCCCGAGCATCTGTCGCGCCCCGACCACTCCTTTCTCTCTGAACCTCTTCCCTGTGAAGTACCTCGTCACCCTAACCCCTTTCCTCTCCATAGGAATGACATAGTGGCTGCAATCGATCGCCGGAGCTCGCGGTAGCCGAGCGCCTCCATCCGCAGCGTGCCGACATCCCAGGGAGCCAGAGACGAAGTTGTGACCACCATCGCACTCTCCATGTCACTCTGAAGCCCGTCAATCCTGTCCCCACGCCGGCGAGCAGCATAGCACCGCCAATGATCGACTTCCGAGCACCACCGCCGTCAGCCGTCGTCGCTAGCTTCATTGACATTGAGCCCCCAGAAGCTTTTTCTCCTGGCTGTCCGATCAAACCTTGACGGCCTAGATCAACTAGAGCCGAGCCAAGTCGGGATGAGCCGAAGCTGAACTGGAGCCCAACTAAGCTGATATGAGTCATTTATCCTCATCCGCCAGATCCTGATCCTGCGGCTGCCATCGAGTCACCTAACCAAAGGGGTAAGAACCGGTAGGAACACGCCACGTTAGTGACATGTCTCTGATATTTTGGAAATAGTTTTAAAAAGACAAAAATACATTAAACCTTGTATAATTCATAGAAAATTATCTATATGTCCAAATTTTACATCTAATATACCTATGGATTCAGAAAAGTATGTACAAGATTATTGTGCTCTTAGATACGACTTTTATAGTATAGATTTACTATAATAATTTAAATTGTTTAATGGACTTTTTGGAGTAAATAAATCATAGTAAATAATTTATAGATCCTAAAAATACAAATAAGGTATCTATGGAATCCGTGTAACATGTATGACACTAATCTGACCTTAGATATAATTATTGACATGGAAAACATTTTACATGATTTATACCCTTCTAATTGCTATTTAAATCGTATGAAATTACCCAAAACGCCAAAAATAGTGAAATCAATTGTTACTATTTGGTACTGTTAAAACAACAATTCTTACAGAAAGCTATAAATGCACTGTAATATTATTTAAATCATATAAAAAGATTTATAACTCATTTTAGGTGATTTCAATTGCTACTGTCTCCAAATCGAGTTGCCAATCTAGTAGTATTTAATTCATAAATTAATACGACATAAACATCAGTAGATTAATTAAAGTGAGCTAAACCATATTAAAATCAACATAGCCTTATTAATAGTTTGTATTATGCATTAAATGCTTTTCCAGATACATCATGTGATCTAATAATGTTTAGAGAACTAAATAAAACCATTGTAACATATTGAATCATCATGCATTTGTTCATCATTGATTTATTGTATTATGCATAATTTTAATATTTTGAATTGTGTGCTTGTTGTGTCTTGCTTCAAACTCTAGATTGCAAGGAGTGCAACTATTATGATTGTGACGAGTGCAACCTTTTTGACAAACGACTACATCTACAACAAAAGCAAGTAGAGCTATCATAAATGTCCTACTATTTTCCTATGCATATAGTATGTTTTCAATAGAGATTGCATATATAGGATGTTTTGCTTCTATGCTATGCTATGACACCTATGCATGATTGTCATATTTCCCGGACTTGAGTTCCTTTGAGCCATCATATTGTAGTTGCTTAGTCATTCTTATTAGATACGCAATGGGAATTCAAGATTAATTCTATTATGTAAAGATATATTTTGCTATAATGAAAACAACTGGAAAGTAATGAATATCCTGGGTGTGATGGATTGATGTTGTTGGATGGTTTTATTGCAGAAAGCACACCTAGGCTTTTGAGATTGGACAGGTTTCTTGTGCAGTAGCTTCCAGTACAGCCGCATGTCATTATTTGTCTTGACTAATTAAGATGTGGGAACCTAACCCGATGTGACTAGCAGATGTAGGAGATGTAGGTTGGTATGGGTCCATCCTGAGGGCTCAAGGTTCTACTTATGAAAGGTTTCGTCTTGGTTTTCTCCCTACCATGGCACAAAATGAGTGTAGTGGTAAGAGCGGGTTGACTAGGTCATGCGGGTTGATGACCCACAAGTATAGGGGATCGCAACAGTCTTCGAGGGAAGTAAAACCCAATTTATTGATTCGACACAAGGGGAGCCAATGAATATTTATAAGCCTTAACAACTGAGTTGTCAATTCAGCTGCACCTGGAAACAATCTTGCTCACACTAGTTTATTAGTAGCAACAGTTTTGTAATAGTAATAGCAAAGTAATAGTAGTAGTAAAAGTAAAGATAGTAGTAAAAATTGCAGTAAACTGTAGGATTAAAGTGCGGTAGGTATAGGGATCGATGGAAGAACGTTGCATGGACAAGACAACTCACGTAATAATCAAGACATAGAGCATTTGCAGATAAATAAGATAAAGCATACAAGGACTAAATAATCATAGCCATGTGTTCCATATATAGTCACACCTGCTCGCAATGAGCATTTGCACAACATCTTTTGTCCTGCCAGCCCGTTGTAGCGGGGCCTCAAGGGAATCTACTGGCAATTAATGTGCTACTTTTAATAGAGCACCGGAGCCAAGCATTAACACTCCGTGAACACATGTGATCCTCACATCATAGCCATCCCCTCCGGTTATTCCGATTTCTATCACTTCGGGACCTCGGATTCCAGACAATAATGTGTGTATACAACTTGTAGGTAAGATCATAAACAATAATATAATCATGAATCAATAACATGTTCAGATCTGAAATCATGGCACTCGGGCCCTAGTGACAAGCATTAAGCATAACAAGTTGCAATAATGTCAAAAAGCACTAACAATAGATACTAGGAACCATGCCCTCACAATCTGATGTAATTACATGAACGATCTCCTCCAATCCCTATCATCCCCATAGCCTACTATGGGGGATTACTCACTCATGGATGGGGGAATAATGGATGGTTGATGGAGAAGCGATGGTGAAGACGATGGCAATGATCTCCTCCAATTCCTCGTCCTAGCAGGGTGCCAGAATGGAGTTTTTGGTTCCGAATCGTAGTTTTTGGTGGTGGCAGCGCAACGGAACTCTATCTGGAAAAACGTCGAACCCCTCGTCTGTTTTAGGTCAGAGGGCTTATATAGGCAAAAAGAGAGGTTGAGGCGTACTCCGAGGCGGCCACACCACCTCCTGGCGTGGCCTGGCCTGGCCCGCGTAGCCAGGTGGTGTGGGATTCTCGTGGCCCCACTCCGTCTCGTCTTCTGGCTTCATGAGTCTTCTAGTAAAATAGGAGTTTTGCGATATTTTCTAGGATTTTTCCTGAAAGTTGATTTCCTGCACAAAAACGAGACACCAAAACAATTCTATTGAAACTAGCATTAGTCCGCATTAGTTGTATCCAAATCACACCAATTGGAGAAGAAACAATAGCAAAAGTGTTCAGGAAATGGATACGTTTTGGACGTATCAACTCCCCCCAAGCTTAGCTTATTGCTTGTCCTCAAGCAATTCAGCTGGAAACTGAGTGCGATAAAAGAAACTTTCACGAACACATTTTCTTCATAAGATGTATATATTCTCAGCATATGATCAAATACTTAGGCAATTCATAATAAAGAGTATGTAAATAAGTTTACCTAGTAGTGATGCAAGCTATGAAGAGATTCCAACCCATTAATAATAAGCAACATGACACATAAGCATATGCAGGATTGTAATGCTCATAAGAAGATATGATAAAATGGTATCTCGCTTGCCTTTCTTTTTGGATCAAAACATAAATGCCAAGGCACCTCTAAAGTTTTAAGTGAAGACTAGAAATAAAAATATCAAAGATACAAGCGTCAAAGTTATGTCACGGTTAACTGTGTTTTGGGACAAGCACATTACACTAAGAATGACAGCTATGCTCTCGGGAAGGTGCTCAAAGAATAAATGGTGACTCAACATAAAAGTGAAAGAAAAGATTTGAAAAGTTTGACAGGCTTCCAAATGTTGAAAGTATGGTACACATTAGCTTTGAGATCTCATTGCCCCTATCATAAGCATCTTGAGGTGATTAAGGTTAATGCGACACAAATATCAGGATATGCTTGACAAGTTATAAGTTGAAAATCTCATGCCCCTTCCTTATGAGTATCGGAACTCATGCCACTCAACTTTAGTCACGAGTAAGTTCTTGTCATTGTAAGTACATGTGTATCATAGAGAACCGCCAACGGGGTACCCCTTGCCCCATGATACAAGAGCTATCCCATACAAAAATGACAAGTCAACAGACAATGAGCATCTCAACGATCTTTTATTTGCTATTTACATATGTTTTTATTGAGGATGCTTCACAGATTGCTCACTATGGTTATGCTGCAAGTTTCCACCATGATTAGGCATGGCTTAGGCTAGCTGCCCAGGCATTTCTCTAACACCTATACAAACTCCATGAGCTTACAAGCTCCCCTTTTATTTCACACCGCCGGGATCCATAAGGAAAAGAACATGATATTCACTAAAAAATGTGCAATGTTGAAAGCGTTCCCCATGGTAACATGGTTCTGCTAATTCACAACTTATAAAGCGCAAGTGTATACGCAACATAGATGGACACAATGGTTCAAGTTTATTAAGTGCAAGAAAGTAAAGTGTGCCATCAAGTTTGTGAGATCTTTACTAACTAATTTTCTCATAACAAGCAAACATTTTTATTGGAAGAAAACAAAGCATAATAAATATGCAAGGAATAGAATGATGCTAATAGGTAGATATGGTGGACTCTTTTTGATAATTTTGGTTTTGGGGAGTTGGATGCACGAGTAAAGCTTATGCTCAGCACAAGTGAAGGCCAGCAATAGAAAGGGAGCGACAATCGAGAGAGCAGTAACTGTCATAATCATGCTTGCGACAAAACAAAATTAATAGTGGCATAAAAGTGACACAGGAACTCTGAGGAAAAATAAATCATCGAGGCTTAACTGACTTTTTGTTTAGTCATATGCATGCATGAACATGTGCCAAGTTGATTCAAATAAAACATTTAGAGGAGGATACTACAACGTCATACCAAGTTATGAATAGAACAATGCAAGGAAATATTCATATGACATGTTACAAACTATTAATGGATTGGAATTGATCATAAGAGAGCAAGAACTACTAGGCATCCATTAAATAACATACACCTTACATGAACAGACTAAGCGTTCCCACAATGATGAGTATATCTACAAAAATGAAAACAAACAAAGTTCATACTAGCCTCTTACCACATCTCGAGTTGTCATAAATCATCATTGCCCTTCACTTGTGTGACTTGAATAATAAGATAAAACCAAACTCCAAGGAGTCATTGAGGACCGCTGAACCCTGCAACGAACTTTACAAAACCAAAGAAGAACAACAAATATTTTTGGGTTTTCGATTTTTAAAGAAAAGAACTAAAGGAAAGAGCAAGCAAAGCGAAACCTTTTTGGGTTTTTCGAATAATCAAAACAAAGCTAAAAAGGAGGAAGCAAACCAAGGCTAAAAGATAAAGAAGCAAACAAAGAGAAATAATGAAAATATTTTTGGTCTTTTGTGTTTTGGAAAACATAAATAAAGCGAGAACAAAAACTAAAAAGAAAGCGAAACATGGATATGCAAAGTACTGACTGAACATGATATGTAGATGAGTGTGATGTCAGTATACCTCCCCCAAGCTTAGGCTTTTGGCCTAAGTGGGGGTCAATCCCAACGCGGGTAGGAACTCCAAGCTGGCGGGTAGGAACTCCAAGCTGGTGGATCATAATTAGGCCCTTGTGAAAGAGAAGAAGAAGCTTCCCAATTATAGGCTGGCTGCCGGTATGAAGACTCCCCCTCGTTGGAGGGCTGGACCGAATTGTCCTTTGCCTCCCTTCCAACATTCTTCTCTTGCTGGGAGAGCTCCTCCAAATATCTGTCGAGCTCTTCCTCCGTGAGTGACCCTCCTACCCTGTTATCAAGGTTAAACAAAGCAGACGCTGGCAAAAGAACCACTCGCTCGGACTTACCTTTTCTCTATCCACTCTTGAGAAAGGTTATTTCATAAGATAAATCACTCAAATTAGCCCAAGAAGAAACAAATTTATGTTGTATCATGAAATTAAGATCAAGCCTCTCTATGGGAAACTGCAAGTATGAATGATGAGGCGCTACACCATGCAAAGCTAATAAACGAGAGGTGATGACGCCTCCACAAATTCCACCTTTCTCACGGTTAGCAGCAAGGCGGAAAGCTATCAAAGCAGCCAAATTATAAGTCCTATCTCATTTCAAGGCAGCTGAGATAAAGGCTAGATCATATGAAGATAATTTACTACCAGTTTTCCTAGCAAGAACACACTTGGCAATAAATTAGGCAAAATATCGAATAGATGGGAGATGCATATTACGAATTTTACCACTTTCCTTTGAGAAGCTGCTCCCTTGGCGAATCTCTGCATACAAGTCACGAGTGGTGTAGGCCGCTCTCTAATCCTCTCACGTCAACACCACTATGATACTTTAATAGCTGCACAAAAATCATCAAAAGAGAGGTCGACAGCCACATTGTAAATTTTGTAATGAACCATGGGGTTAGGCAAGGACCAACTAAATTGAAAATCCTACACCACAGACATAGTCAGTTTCACATATTGGTAAGGTTCATATCCCACAAAATGCTCCAATCCTGCATTAGAAATTAGAGTATGGAAATCTTGAGAAATCCCTGCAGCGCTCATGAATTCGGGGAATGGATAAATAGAAGGGAAAACTTCTTCCTCATGGTGAAATTTCATGACCTCGGGCACCCTCAATTCATGTTGGTTGAGTTGGTGTTCATTCATCTTTTTATCTGAAATTTTAGACAACCATCACAAGTGATTGCAAGGTGATTACATAATGAGAGGAACTACTTATAGAGACTTGCAAGAAGGCTAAACATGCATCAAAACAATTTCTCTAAGCATAGAACAAGCATGCAAGCTCACATAACCTGTCACCTTTAGTAGGAAAACACTCAAGATATAATCTACTAATTAGAAATCTACTTGGACAAGCAGAGGAGTCACATACCGGAGAATAATTTCTCCAAATCTCAGCAACAAAGGTGGGCTGAGCAAGGAGATCGATAATCGCGAGCAAGAACAACAAGAACACATGTTTGAGCAATGAAATGCTGCTTTCTTGGGAGAGAGAAATGAGTGGCAGGTGGGAGAATAAGTGGAGGGCCAGGGGTGGCCTACACCATGGCCAGGCGTGCCCTTGGTGTGCCCGCGCCACCAGGTGGTGTGCCCTTGGTGTGCCCGCGCCACCAGGTGGTGTGCCCGCGCCACAGTGTCAGAGTGAAAACATTAAAACCTGCAATCAACTGGCAATATAAAAGTAAACTAAGTGAAATAAAAAATTAAAATGGATAAAATAAAAGTAAGCAAGGATAATCATGGTGAAAACATTGTTTTGTTCATTAAAATCCCTTTGTTAACAAGGTTGATCAGGTCTTCTCACCAAAAACAATTTTATATGAAACAAAATTTTGCATTTCACGAAATGATTATGTTACCTCAACCTTGATAGCAATGGTCCCAATCATAATAATTTCATAGTTTTCCCTTGGTATGGGACAATATATTTCTCCAACTTGGATGTCCTCAATATTTTCAATTGAATTTAGGACATAAGTCTTATCAATCTTCTTGGGGAAATATATAGTATGCTCCTTTTCATTAACATTAAATTAATGACAGCTCCTGTAGTATTAAGAAAAGGTCTCCCAAGAATAATAGACATATTATCATCTTCAGGCATTTCAAGCACAACAAAGTCAGTTAATATCAAGAAATTATGAGCCACTTGAACAGGGACATCCTCACATGTACCAACAGGAATAATAGTAGATTTATCAGCCATTTGCAAAGATATATCAGTTGGTATTAATTTTTCCAATTGAAGTCTCTTGTAGAGAGAAAAAGACATAACACTAACTCCTGCTCCCAAATCACACAAAGCAGTTCTAACATAATTATTTTTAATAGAGCATGGAATAGTTGGAATCCCTGGGTCTCCAAGTTTCTTTGGAACCTTACCATTGAAAGAATAACTAGCAAGTAAAGTAGAAATTTCCTCATTAGGAATCTTCCTTTTATTTGAAACAATATCCTTCATATACTTTGAATAAGGAGGCAATTTAATAGCATCAGTTAAAGGAATTTGCAAAAATAAAGGTTTCATCCACTCACAAAACTTGTTATAGTGTTCTTCTTCCTTTGACTTGTGTTTCTTATCAGGAAAAGGCATTGGTTTTTGGACCCAAGGCTCTCTTTCACTACCATGTTCTTAGCAAAAAAATCTTCCTTAGTGTATTTAGTATTCTTAGTGTGCCTTTCAGATTCTCCTTCAATTTCTTCTTTATCAGGTGCATCATTTTTCTCATTACCACTCTCAGTTTCAGCATTAGAGGCAGATATACTATTAGGATCTTTAGCAGGTTCAGAAGATTCTACAGCTGTTTTATGTTTCTTTTTCTTTCTCTTAGAGGAAGTACCACTATTTTCAATTCATTGGGAATCCTACTCAATTCTTTTAGGATGCCCCTCAGGATATAGAGGATCCTGAGTGGCAACACCACTTCTAGTTCTAATTTCATAAGCATGTTTTTCTTTAGAAGCATTAATGAGCAAATCTTTTTGTACTTTAATAACCTGATCAATTTGAGTTTGAACCATTTGGAAATGTTTGACAAGCATTTTAACATCATCGGAGGTTCTTTCCACAATATCCTTCAACTCATTAATAGCTCTAGAATTTTCCATTAAATGATTCTGCACTCTCTTATTAAAATTATCTTGCTTAACAACAAAGATATCAAATTCTTCTAAGCATTGATTAGGAGGTTTAGAATAAGGAATATCACCTTCATCAAAATGTTGGAGAGAGTGTACCTCAATAGTGGATGAGTGGGAGATTGGCTTACATAACTCTTCTATAGGAGGTAGATTCTTCACATCTTTAGATTTAATACCCTTCTCCTTGAGACATTTCTTAGCTTGCTTCATCACTTCATCATTTAGTTCAATCACTCCCCTCTTCGGTGTTAGTGTTGGCTCAAGCACAGTGGACTCAGGTGTAGTTGACTCAGGTGAAGTCCAGTCATCATAATTCTTGCTTATATTAGCCATTAATTCCTCAGCTTCTTTGGGAGTTCTCATCCTGAAAACACAATCAGCAAAACTATCCAGGTATGTCCTAGATTCATCAGTTAGTCCATTATAATATATATCAAGAAGCTCATTTTTAGGTATTGGACATGCAGGCTGTGCGTGAATTAAAGCACAAAACCTTGCCCATGATTCAGGAAATTTCTCCTCTTTTCCCTGTTTAAAATCAAAAAGTTCCTGCAAAATGGCATGTCGAGCACTAGGAGGGAAATATTTGTGAAAGAAAGTATCAGTCAAGCAAACAGGGCTATTAATAGGAGGTAAATTATTAAACCAAGCTTTAGCTTCTCCTTTCAGTGAAAAAGGGAAAATTTTAGCAACAAAGTAGGTGCGCATCTTAATATCATCAGAAAATAGGCCACTCATGGTAGAAAGCTCAGTCATATGTGCTATGGCACTTTCATTTTTAGTCCCACGAAAAGGTTCTTTCTCAATAATGGTTATGTAAGATAAATCTAGAGAGAAATTATAATCCTTATCTTTATTGTTGATGGGAGATGCATCAAACTTAGCATTAGGAGATAATTTAGGTCTAACAGTACATCTCTCAAGAAGACTCTTAATAGCACTTCTACCATGAGTGTTTTGGCATTCTTCAATAAATTCATCAGTCATTTCTATATAACCGTCTTTAATATCATAACTCTCTCTAGACTCAGGTGAACTGATAGGTGTAGTAGTATCTTCATTAGGAGTTCAGTATTTCCAGCTATAGTTCTAGCAATCATAGCATCTAGGAAAGGACCTAATGAACCACTCTTATCAAGCACAGTAGAAGTAGCATCATAAGTATCAGAAGCTATTTCAGATTCAGCAGAAGTAGCAGTATGTGTAGTATGTGTATGTGGTGGTGGTGTAAGGAGCTTACTCATCACAGATGGTGAATCAAGAGCAACAGAGGTGCTCAGATCTGTACCTCTCCTTGTATTGGATGGTAATATAGGAACTTTTCCATCACGAGTTTTACCCATGATGAATGGATAGCAGTGAACAATAATGATTCCAAGTGAACTTTATAAATAGAGCTATGCTCCATGATGGCCAAAAATATATCGAGCTTGTTGGGAACCCCAAGAGGAAGGTATGATGAGCACATCAGCAAGTTTTCCCCCAGTTATGAAACCAAGGTTATCGAACCAGTAGGAGCAAGGAAACACCTCTAAGGTGTTGTTTCCAACTTGGAATCCTGCACAACACAACCACAGAACTTTGCCCCCAACTTACCGGTGAGGTTGTCAATCTCACCGGTTTTGCTGAAAACAAAGGATTAAACGTATTGTGTGGAAGAAAGTAATAGCTTGCAGAAAGTAAACAGAAAATAGTAAATAGTTGTAGATTGATTGTAAAAGAAAGGACCAGGGTCCATAGTTCACTAGTGGTGATTCTCCTTAGGATAGATAACATGTTGGGTGAACAAATTACATCGGGGCAATTGACAAACATCGAGAAAGCATACATGCATATACTAATCATCTTGACTCCTTTGGGATTTGATTGGGCATTACAACATTATACATAGACCGTAATCCAATTGCATCTATGACTAATAATCCACCTTCAGGTTATCATCTGAACCCCCTCTAGTATTAAGTTGCAAGCAACAGATAATTGCATTAAGCATTGCGTGAAGTAAACAATACGATTGTTGTAGGAACAAAGGATTGCTGTTTTCTCCCTAGTAGCAATAACACATCCAGTACCTTAGAGATTTCTGTCACTTCCCTAGATTACTAGAGGCATGAACGCACTATCGAGCATAAATACCCCCTCTTGGAGTTGCTAGCATCTACTCGGCCAAGATAGCTACTAACAACAAAGAGCATGCTAGATCACAAATAAAAAAGACATGATAGAATCAATAATCAATCTGAAATAGCATCTCAATATCCATCGGATCCCCGCAAACACAACATGTAGGATTAGAAATAGATGATCTTGATCATGAACGGAGCTCACAAGATCAAAACATGATAGCACAAAGGAGGAGAACCAACCATCTAGCTAAGTGATGGACCCGTAGTCCAAGGAAGAACTACTCACGCATCACACCGGAGGCTTGCATGGTGATGAAGAAGGCCTCCAGGGTGAATTCTCCCCTCTGGCAGGGTGCTGGGAAGAGCTTCAAATCCCTCCCAATCTAGGGATGGATATGACAGCGGCTACAGATTCTTTCGTGGATTTTTGATTGGGTACTTAGGGTTTTTGTACCGGAGGCAATATATAGGCGAAAGTGGAAGCCGAGGGGGTGCCCTAGGCGGCCACACCACCCCCTGGTGCGGGCCAGGCCTGGCCGCACGGCTAGGTGGTGTGGCGGCCCTCTGGCCCCTCTCCTTCTCGTCTTCTGGTTCCGTGTCCCCCTCGGTGAAATATTGACTTTCGCTTTTGTCCTGGCCAATTCCGAGAATATTCATTTTCTGACTTTCTTGGAACCAAAAACAGCAGAAAACAGGCAGCTGGCACTGTGACATCTTGTTAATAGGTTAGTCCAATAAAATGTATAAACATACTCCAAAGTTGGGACAAAACATAAGAAAGTAGATATAAACCAAGCATGGAACATCAAAAATTATAGATACGTTAGCAACGTATCACTCTCCAGCAACGGTGCCAGAAAATAGTCTTGATGACCCACAAGTATAGGGGATCGCAACAGTCTTCGAGGGAAATAAAACCCAATTTACTGATTTGACACAAGGGGAGCCAAAGAATATTTATAAGACTTAACAGACTGAGTTGTCAATTCAGCTGCACCTAGAAAAAATCTTGCTCGCATTAGTTTATCAGTAGCAACAGTTTTGTAATAGTAATAGCAAAGTAATATCAGTAGTAAAAGTAAAGACAGTAGTAACAACTGCAGTAAATAGTAGGATTAAAGTTCAGTAGGCATAGGGATGGATGGATGGGCGCTGCATGGACAAGACAACTCATGTAATAATCAAGACATAAGGCATTTGCAGATAAATAAGATAAAGCATCCAAGTACTAAATAATCATAGGCATGTGTTCCATATATAGTCATACGTGCTCGCAATGAGAACTTGTAAAACATCTTTTGTCCTGCCAGCCCGTTACAACGGGGCCTCAAGGGAATCTACTGGCAATTAAGGTGCTCCTTTTGAGACAGAACCGGAGCAAAGCATTAATGTCAACACCCAGATTTTTAATCCCAGATGCCTGTTATGCCATACATCGCAATCCCAGGATTACCATTTTTTCGAGACATAGAAAATTGGATATCACAGTATATCATCCATTACAAACCATAATAAGGTCTTACACAAATAAAGGATCTCATGATCCAGTCTTAATACAACAAGCAGCGGATATAAATAATAAGCATAGTGGTGGGGTCCATCTTCATTGTCACATGCAATGCTGACGATGGGAGATAGTCCTAGTTATCATAGCCGTCCTGCTGTCCTTCCTCTTGGTAGTCCTCTTCATAGTTTGGCCATGAGAATAGCCAGAGACAAAATCCATGAGTACTCTTTAAGTACTCGCAAACTACCACTAACATGTAAAGTAGTTCTAGTAGGAATGCTAACTCTAAGTTTATTTGCAAAGTTAAGTTTGGAACCTAAGCTGAGTTCAGAGACAAAGAAAGATAAAATAAAGTTCTAGAATCACTTAAGTTGGGAAACTAGTTTAATAATCACAACCCTGTTGTGGTCAAGTCAAGATTCATCATTCATTTCCTAAGTCATTTTGAAAACATCTGACAACGGAACAGTATGGCCACTCCAACTGTCCATAACCGCGGAGGCGGCTATTCGAATAGTTTGACACTCTGTAGAGGTGGTACACTTTCACCACAAGATTCGATACATTTGTCAGGGATAACCCTGAATCATCATACTTAGTATGCAGATAATCAAACATAACCTTTCCTTTACACACTCTAGTATAAGCACCTCTCTTATGAGCTTGGCCTCCCAACCATGACCATCTGTCATCCTGGGCACTGCATAGGTGGACAATATTGAGAGGTAGCCTCAGCTTAGATCTCTCCCGCGAGGGAACTAATACTAATGCATATAAACTTCCGGCTAAGCCTTACCCAATTTAGGTATTGTGGTTGTACGGTAAAATTGGAATGACATCGCATCCGAACCCAACCATTAGTTTTTTTAATAAAAGGGCTAAGGCTCATGCCTCCACAATTTCATCATCATAAACCATTTGTGTTTCTCAACACATGTCAAAACATCTCAATAGAATGAATCATCATTCCAAGGTTTTCACAAGTCATTTTCACCAAGTATTCCCATCTAAAGTGATCAAGTTTTTGGTTTGGCTCTAAACTACTAAGTTAAGAGTGTTCACTAAGGTGGGATGCTAACATCAATCTCATGCCATAGAATGATATCTAAGTCTAACTAGATAGGTCAAGTTTTATACTCTTTATGCTACCTTTAAACTTTAAACAAAGTAAAGGACTTTGGTAAAGTAAAGAAGGTAAAGCTTGTAACTAAAACTTGGGGTAGGTAATAGTCAAAAAGGTATAACCAAGCATGCCTATTGCCTCTTGCTTAGGTTATCTAACTTGCAAGGGTTAGCTTGCATTGTTAATGATGGCTTGCATAAGTATAATACTTGCAAGTGCTAGCTTGCATAAGTATAATACTTGCAAGTGCTAGCTTGCATAGTTAAGGAACTTGCAAGTGTTAGCTTGCCTTGGGTAGTGCAGTGGTTGAAATTCTCTTCCTCCTCCTCTTGGTAGAATTCCTCCTCTTCGTAAGCATGGTCGGCACTACCGTCTATAAATACATACGGGATACACAATAACCAAACAATACTTAACTATTCTATTTAGTACTCTAAGGCACTCATTTGATGATCTAGCATCATCACAAACATCACAAGGTTTAATGAACTAGTTTCATTCTTTTTATTTGAGAAAAGTAATTTCTACTTATTGAAATTTAACTAAGATTTACTATTCTCCAATTAAAATATGGTATCATGTGGAAACATGTCATCACCACATATTCTAATATATGGGAATGTGATTTAAAGGTTGGATCATATTTTAATAAGTATAAGTTTAATAATTAATGATTTAAAGTGACTAGAAATACCTATATAGCATTATTTTGGTACTAGTCCAAAGTCACTGCATGCAAACCTTAATATTATCACATATTCAGATATGTATGGTTAAATGTGATTTTTGAGAGTTGGAATGAACTCAAAAGCTATTATGGTTGATTTTAGAAAAATGTTTGAATGTGAAAAAGCTTCTGCCTTGTTATTTTCACTAGGCGAGATCTCTAACTCTAAATGATTTAAATCCAACGGGCTTGGATAAAGATTTAAAGTACCTTTCCAAAAAAATTGGAATCACTCAATTTGGATTTCTAGAACTCTCTGAATTGATTTTCAAACTAAGGGATAGATTCTAGTTTAAGTCTAAAAAGAGAAATCTAAATTTGAATTTACTGGGTCGCGCGGGAACACTAACGGGCCGGCCCAAATTCACTCCGTGGCACGGAGGACTGCTGAAAGGGGGGTCCCGCATGTCAGTGGCTCATTAAACGCGAAGCAGTACAGGGCAATGTGGACCGTATGATTAGAACTAGATCAACGGCTCACGGTCGTCGTCGATGACGAACACGTCGCCAGCGAGACCGAAACCTAGCTACGCGGCGGGGGTGCAGTGGGAGCGTACCAGGGCTCCAGCGAGTGCGGCGAGGCGGGCAAACGAACGAGTCGACAACGGCGGGCTCAGGCGAAGTTACGGTAGAGGCTGGGGTGGACGAAATCGACAGGGGCGTCTCCTCCTCTGCTGTGGCTTCCTCCGGTGAAATTCCGACGACTGGCTGCTCGAGCTGCTCCAGCGAGAGGTTTGGACGGACTTGTGGTGAGAGGGGAGTGTGAGAGTGTGAGGAATTCCTGCTGGGGAGGCTTCCTGGCGGTTAGCTAGGGCGGCATAGAAGCATGGGCGGAGCTCGTCGGTGACGACGACACAGGGGGCTATTGGCGTGGGCGAGGTAGGCGGACGGTGGGTGGTTCCCTGGCGGTTAGCTAGGGCATAATCGTGGTGCTAGGGGCGGTGGCTAACGGTCGGGCGCGTCGCGCGCTCTAGGAGACAGAGGCGGTGCTCGTCGTGGTTCCCGGTGAGTGTGGGTCGAGTGGCAGGGTACGACCATGTCTGGTGGGCTGAGGTGGTCAAGGCGGAGCGACGCGCGTGGTCTAGGGTCGAGGCACGGTCTGTGGCGTTCTGGCGGTGATGGCGCTCTGGCGTGCTCTAGCGCGGTGTAGAGAGGATAGTGCGGGGGTTTTCTGGGGTGGTCCAGTGGCTAGGAGTGGCCGTGGGGTGGACCGTGGACGGCGGTGAGGTCACGCCTTGCTTCTTGGAGCGGCGGAGAGGGGTTGGCGGTCTGCTGCGAGCTGCGCATGATCGACCAGCGAGCATGGCCTCGGGATGGCGGTGTACTATTGCCCTAGGCCAATTGGTAGGTCCTTGATGGACTGGTTGGGTTTAGGGGAGACAAAGGCATTGATTTGGGTTAAAATGGCTCGACAAAATTTGATCAAGAATAGTGATAGTTATTTCAGTTTGATTCTGCTTATAAGGTGTTTGACAAAATGGCCGCAAGAATTCAAATTTGGAATTTTGAAATGAAATTTGGTGGAGTTTTTTGTCACAAGCTTAAGCATCTCTGGTTGCTTGGGATTTTTAAATGGAGTTCATTTGAGAGGTTTTTTAAATGGGGTGATCTATACATATGAACTAGATTCCATTTTCAAATGCCAATTAAATTTAGTGTTTGAATAATTTTGGAAGATCACAAAGTGGGCCTTGGTACATCACTACTTGTACTAGCACGGGGTGCAAAGATCCATAATTGTTTCTGTTGGGATTTGAGTGCTATGAATACCCAAAGTGGGCTAGGTGATTAAAATGGCAATAGTGACCATTTCCTTTATTTAATTCCTTTTGATTTCTTTTTCTTTGGGTTTTTGCTTGGGAATGATCTAGATGATGTGATATTCATCATAGAACCATTTTACAATCAATAGATCACTCAATCATGGCAATTCACAACAATTCTTATTTAATGCAACACACCTATGCATGCTTAAATATTTTTAAATGAGAAAAGTTTTTGTTAACCCTAAATTGGGTGATTTGGGTCTTGATTAAAGATTTGGAATGTTACAATTAACACTCCTTGAACGCACGTGATCCTCACATCATAGCCATCCCCTCTAGTTATCCAGATTTTTGTCACTTCGGGGTCTCGGGTTCCGGACAACAATGTGTGTATACAACTTGCAGGTAAGATCATCATGAATTAATAACATGTTCAGATCTAAAATCATGGCACTCGGGCCCTAGTGACAAGCATTAATCATAACAAGTTGCAACAATGTCAAAAAGCACTAATAATAGATACTAGGCACTATGCTCTAACAATCTGATGTAATTACATGAACGATCTCATCCAATCCCTACCATCTCCATAGCCTACTGCGAGAGATTACTCACTCATGGATGGGAGAATCATGGATGGTTGATGGAGAAGCGATGGTGATGACGATGGTGATGATCTCCTCCAAATCCCCGTCTCGGCAGGGTGCCAGAACGGCGTTTCTGGTTCCGAATCGCGGTTTTTGGTGGTGGCGGCAGAACGGAACTCTATCTGGAAAAACGTCAAACCCCCTGTCTGTTTTAGGTCAGAGGGCTTATATAGGCGAAAGGAGAGGTCGAGGCGGAGTCCGAGGCGGCCACACCACCTCCTGGCACGGCCTGGCCTAGCCCGCACAGCTAGGTGGTGTGGGCCCCTCGTGGCCCCACTCCGTCTCGTCCTCTGGCTTCATGAGTCTTCTGGTAAAATAGGAGTTTTGCGATATATTCCGGGATTTTTCCTAAAAGTTGATTTCCTGCACAAAAATGAGACACCAAAGTAATTTTGCTGAAAACAGTGTTAGTCCGCATTAGTTGTATCCAAATCACACAAATTAGAGAAGAAACAATAGCAAAAGTGTTCGGGAAAGTAGATACGTTTTGGACGTATCACGGGTAAAGTGTACAAACCTCTCGAGAGTGTAAATGTAAGTACTTAGCCATGTTCCCAGTTATGGACAACTATGAGCAACTTGACTTGGAACTGTTTGGAAGATCTCACTCGTCCCAATTTCTCAATTATTAAAACTTGAAGGGTGAACATGGGTTTAGGAGCATACTAAGCTAAAATGTCTTGTTTCAACATGGGTTTATGGTGGTATGTCTTTAGAAGAATTATTTTAAAGAAAGAAAAGTATTTCAAAAGTAGGGAAAATTTATAGCGCTTTTATGCAAATGAGCTTGAACTCCACTTAGCCAAATATGCATGTAATTGATAGGTTCCATTATATATCCACATACTAGTGCTACTTGCCAATACATTCAAAGTATTGACCATTTGTGGCTGCATCCCTTCATTTTGCAGGTTATTCTATTTCTGAGTGATCGTTCATAGGTCGCGAGACTCCACTCAACAATTGTTCGCATGTGGCACATTTGAAGGATGGAGATCTACCTTGTATTTGTTTCTGCTTTGTACTGAATAAATAATGTAAATTCTGGATCAAAATTCGTTGTATTTATGATGCATAGTTATATTTGGTATCATTTTGTATTGTGTGTGCTAGTGAACCGATATAGGGATTAAAACTATACAAAAGAACTCATCCTTATCATGAGAGGGTGTTACAAGATGATAGTGATCCGATCTACTAGGGATTAAAACTATACATAGGAACTCATCCTTATCAGGAGAGGGTGTTACAAGATGATATCAGAGTTGTATATTGACTGTAGGATCGCGACCTAGAAATGGAATAGGGAAGCCACATGAATTATAGAATCTATTTCATTCTATTCTTCTTCTCTCCATATACTTCACTCTTGTATCTTCTTATAACTTCAATTCTCATAATCTTCTCATTCAAAACATAGAAGGATGACTCTCTCTAGCAATAAACTCATAATTTTGTACTTATTAGATTCTTGTAATCCTTGAACTTTCTTTTCCAATCTCATCTTGATCAAAACTTTTAAATGAACATTTGCAAGGAAGAGCAAGATTAAGGAATAGTTAGATGATGTCCACCATATAGTTTTTGATAGGATTTCGTTTAGATCTAGCTATTGATCATTGCAATACCTTGTGTGATATCTAGTTTATTGTGTTTGGATTGTGCTATTTGATACCCCAAAGTTTCAGAATATTTTTGAGAGATTTTATAATACATTAATGAAGGTTTTGATTAAAAATTCGTGATATTACTGCTGCAGCTTTCTACCTGACCAGTTATACTACGTGTTTTTTCATATTTTACTGGTAACTCGTATTAAGCTCATATTTTAGGATCTGGTTCATAATTTGCTGTAGTATAAGAACAAAAATCAGAAAAAATTCCTGATCAGTTTAATGTGCCCATAAAAATCCGTGAACACTGCTGTAGTTTCAGGACAATTGATTGACTGCTTTAGAATAAACAAAACTATTTTGGCTTGAGTGTTGTTTGTAATGATTGATTTCTTGTGTGCCAATTGGTTGTTTCATATAGTTAAGGGTGGTAATACTTCTATTAGTCCTACTCTATCTATACTCATCTATGCTATCGCAAACAGATGCCGCCTCGTTGTCAACCCACTGAGATGGAGCAGTTGATAGAAGCACAGGCACAACCTGCGCAAGTGGTGACCCAATTTATAGCAAACAAGAAAAACAATGGGAACAACAACAATGGCAACAATAACAACCCACCCCAAGTGGATGCACTCACTAGGTTCCTGAAACTGAGGCCTGCAAAATTCTCAAGCGCACCTGAGCCTATGATAGCACTTAATTGGCTATGCTATGTGAATAAATACTTAATAACAGTTGGATGCACTGATCATGATGACGTGATATTTGCTGCTCACTTACTTGAAGGACAAGCAGTTACTTGGTGGGATACTTTCCAAATCACCCACCACATTGATAATGTCACTTGGGAGACGTTTAAAGAAGGTTTCAAGGTAAACCATGTCTCGTCTAGGGTTATGAGCCCAAAGAGAAGGGAATTTCGTGACCTGCACCAGAACAATCGCACAGTGTCAGAGTACATAGAAGAATTCACCAATTTGTCTCGCTATGCTCCGGAAGATGTGGACATGGATGATAAAAGGAAAGAGAGATTTCTGGATGGACCGAGTGATGAGCTTTCTGTTCAACTATTAGTAGTTTACACTCCTACTTTCCAGGATCTGATGGACAAAGCTAGAATTCTTGAAGATAAGAAGAATCAAGTTGAGAAGCGCAAGAGGAAGCACAAGAACAACTACAACTCAGGATCATGTTGGAGGATCTATACTCTCCATGATGGGAATGGAGGTTCTGAACACCACATGCATGAAGGCAATGGATACAATGACCATGATGGTAATGGACATCAGCACCGCGAAGGGAATGGATGCCACCATAATGTCCACATGAGTCGCAACAACCGCAACTCTAAAAGAGGGAATGATCATAACCATGGAGACAACAATGTTGAAGCCCACAACACCAATCTCGTTAGGAAGGACATAAGCAAGTTTAGGTGTTTCAAATGCAAGCAGAAGAGACACTATTCGAGAGACTGCCCTGAGAATAAGAAGAACAAGATTGATGGATATAAGCCAAACCCATTTCAGAAGGGATATGTTAACCATGTTAATGTGGAGGAAGTTCAGAGGGAACCTGATGCCGTGACCGGTACATTCCAGCTCAATACCTGTCCAATACTCGTTCTATTTGATGATGGAGCATCACATTCGTTCATATCAAGGGAATTTGTGGATAGAAACAAAATTCCTATCAAAATCATTAGCAAGCCCATCCGAATAAGCTCTCCTAGTGTAGAAGTGGTAGCAACTTTTGGATGTCATCAATTGAACCTAAAGATCGGGGTATACAACTTTCCCACTAGCTTGAATGTGTTGGAATCACAAGGCTTGGATGTAACTTTGGGCAAGGATTGGATGTCTAAGTATGAAGGCCAGATAGATGATGCATGATGAGAAATTTAACTCACAACCCCAGAGGGGAGAAAAATTTGATATAGCACAATCACTAAAGTTGGAGAGGCCAACTTAAATTCTCTGAAGGGGTTAGCTCAGAAAGCTTACCCGTGGTGAAGAAGAGCTACACTCGACAAGAAGATACCCTACGCCTATTTGCTAGCCATTCTGAATCTGGAGGACAAGATTCATCTTAAGGGGGTTAATCTGTCACATCACAGATTTTAGAATGGGAAATGTTTCATATAATTCATGTGCATTGCATCATGGCATCAGGAAAATTTTCAAAATTTGAAACTTTGCTTCAAAATTCTGTTTCCAATTGCTAAAAAGTTCCAATAAGGATTATACAAGGATTTATAGATGAACTATTTTCAAAGCAATGAAAAGGCTACAATTATGATCCTATGTTGATCCTCTGAATTTTAGAAAATTTTGAATAAAAAACAAAGTCAATTGGATTATTGAAGAAAAATATATGAAGAAAAGAAGGAAATAGAAAAGGGAAAAAGAAAAGAACAAAAAATCTAACTACCCTAACCGGACCGGCTAGACCGCAGCGGCCTAGCGAACCCAACCTATCTACCACGCGTGCAATGTGACACACGGCAGTGTAGCGCTGCAGCGCCTAGCTCGTGGCCCAATGCACGCCCACATAGGAACCACTGCACCCGCCCGCTGCAGCCCACCCCTGCATACCCCTTCGCCACTATTTTTTCCTCCTCGGTGGGAATGACGATCGGACCCCACCAGCGCTCCTTCAACCTCGCGACGAAGATCTTCTAGCGCACGCGGTCATCGATCCTGATCGCTATTCCGCGAAATCCGCCTGATTCAGCATAAATTCATTTCCCCCTCGTCCATGAACCGACCCCCATATAATCCCCTACCCCCGCAGCCTTTTCCCCTTTGGCTTTTCTTGAAACCCTAGCCCCGAAGCTCTAATTGGATCTTGGAGCGCCGCCACAATTGGAGCTCGAAGACGAGCTTGAACCCGAGCATCTGTCATGCCTCGACCCCTCTTTTTTGCCGAATCTTTTCCCTGTGAAGTACCTCATCGCCCTAACCCCTTTCCTCTCCACAGGAACGCCACATCGGCCGCAATCGATCACCGGAGCTCGTGGTAGCCGAGCGCCTTCATCCGCAGTGTGCCACCATCCCAGGGAGACATAGACGAAGCTATGACCACCATTGCAACCTCCATATCGCTCTGAATCCCGTCGTATCCTTCCCCCTCGCCGGCGAGCAACACAACACCGCCAGCCATCAACTTCTGCCGCCGTTAGCCGCCATCGCTAGCTTCATCGATGGCGAGCCTCCCAAAAGCTTTTTCTCCTGGCCATCCGATCAAACCTTGATGGCCCAGTTCAACTAGAGCCGCGCGAAGCCAGGACAAACCGAATCTAAACTAGAGCCCAACTAAGCCGATATGAGCCGTTTATCCTTGTTCATCAGATCCTGATCCTGGGGCTGCCGTCGAGTCACTTAACCGAAGGGGTAAGAACCAGTAGGAACACGCCACGTCACCGATACGTCTCTCATATTTTGCAAATAGATTTAAAAAGACAGAAATACATTAAACCTTGTATAATTCATAGAAAATTATCTATATGTCGTAATTTGATAAATAATATACCTATGGATTCAGAAAAGTAAGTACATTATTATTGTCTTGTCAGATTAGACTTTTATAGTATAGATTTACTGTAATGATTTAAATTGTTTAATGGATTTTTTGGAGTAAATAATTTTTTAGATCCTAAAAATACAAATAATGTTATATTGCAACCATAACCACCCATCTTGATCTCTTGATCTTATGTTCTCTTGTATCACTCTTTGTGGTCTTAATTTTCCCCGTGCCTCTATTTCTATTCTATTCCTAATGCTTTTCCATCTCGTTCTTTGTATCTTATTACTAGAATATAATCTATTTTCCTTTATTGGAGGGTTTCGTTTTAACTTGGAGCAATCTTTTCTTTCTATCCATCCTCTTTTTTTAAATTCAAACAATATATATTTAGTACGTATATAAACATAAAAGATTGGCTTAATGTAAATAAAAGTAAACAAAAAAGTCCGTTTAAAGTGTTGGGCCAAAACTAGTCTCATCTAGTTTATTTTGGACTATATAAATATCCAATTCCCTTCTTCTCAAACCCTGGTCGCCAACTCTTTCTAGATGTACACCTAAAAATCCCCTTTGTTCTCGCATCCATTCCTCTCGAAAAATTTCTCCGAAGCTTCTATCTCTTGGTCCACATGCGAGACGTTAGGCTGCAGTCAAATCCTTTGGCAATATGAGCTTCGGATCCCATCGATGGTCTTCTTTGTTGGAACTAATCTTGTTATTAGTGCTAAGTTTAGAATCTATTTTATGTAATCGAGTCACCGGCCGAAAAGCTGCCGCAATACGCACACATATAGACGTGATCATGTGTGAGTAAAAGCTAATGGTCTGGTTTAGTTAGGATTAAGTGCATGTACGTGCTACCTGGGAGGATAAGCTCGTGTGTGTGCCAGCGGAATACTAGCTTTAGTAGTGCTCAGTTAGTCAATAGGAGGTGCATATGCGTGTGGAGTCCTTGCATGTAGCTGCATGCACCTGGCCGAGTCATGTGGACGGGAGAAAGTTTAGGAGGTAGAGTTAGTGGCCGTTTAATTAGTGGTTGGTGCTCTTGTGATGGCTATATAAGATGAGCTATATGGAACGAGAAAAAAAGGCCTGCGGGCTGAAAAAGAGAGGAAAGATGTAGCATTTGTGGCTGCCAAGGGAGTCTCATGGCAAAGCTTGTGTTCGTTCTTGGTCTATGGCGCGTGTGTGTTCTTGTGTTGAGAGACAAAGTGAGAGTGTTTGAGTGGTAGAAGAAGATTAGGGGAGCTGCATATGGCAGCTCCAACATTTGGTATCAGAGCCTCGTGCGTTGAGGCCCGGAGCTTCATCGTCGTCGAGGTGCGTCACGGCAAGGAGAAAGGTATGCTGCCCGGCAAGTCGCATCGCCGGCGGCAAGGAGGTGATGGCCAAGGTGCGGAGGCCATAACCTTGAAGAGATCGTCGTCCATGTGCGAGTTGTCGACAATGTGCGTCATTGACGACAATATGAAGGTGAGACACCGGCGAGCTGCGTCACCGGTGGCGGCGAACATGGAGGTGAGTCAGCGGCGAGTTGAGGCGCCGGTGGCGAACATGTGGCAGCAAGCGTGCCATGGCGGTGTGCTCGTGGTGAAGGCGTGGGAGGTGTGTCTCTCATCGAGGCCAGCAGCGACGACGGCAATCGGCATGACAAGATGGCCGGTATTGGTGGCCATCTACGAGTTGCACCGTTGACATCGGCAACCGTGGTTTCAAGAGTGAAATAAGCAATAACAAGATTAGGGAGGTGAATGTTGGAACTAATCTTGTTATTAGTGCTAAGTTTGGAGTCTATTTTACGTAATCGAGTCACCTGCCAGAAAGTTGCGGCAATACGCACACATATAGACGTGACATGTGTGAGTACAAGCTAATGGTCTGGTTTAGTTAGGATTAAGTGCATGTATAAGTGCTAGCTGGGAGGATAAGCTCGTGTGTGTGCCAAGGGAATACTAGCTTTAGTAGTGATCAGTTAGTCAATAGGAGGTGCATCCGTGTGGAGTCCTTGCATGTAGCTGCATGCACCTGGCCGAGTCATGTGGACGGGAGAAAGTTTAGGAGGTGAATTAGTGGCCGTTTAATTAGTGGTTGGTGCTTATCTTGTAATGGCTATATAAGATAAGCTATATGGAACGAGAAAAGAGGCCTGCGGGCTGAAAAAGAGAGGAAAGATGTAGCATTTGTGGCTGCCAAAGGAGTCTCACGGCAAAGCTTGTGTTCTTTCTTAGTCTATGGCGTGTGTGTGTTCTTGTGTTGAGAGCCAAAGTCAGAGTGTTTGAGAGGTAGAAGAAGATTAGGGGAGCTGCATATGGCAGCTCCAACATCCTTGTCTTATTTCTTGAGCTATCAAAGCGATCCAGTCCACGCTCTCAACCCATCCCGACCAACACCAACGCACCACCCTAACCCCACCGAGCCATGCCCATGCCGCTGACCGACACCGAGCTCGTCACCTTCGCCAGTCTACCTCTTCATCCGCCGCCACCGTGTCCCTGGGGTCCTCCGTCCACCTGCTAGACTCGGTCTTCTACACGGACGAGAGTAGGACTAGGACTCTAGGAGATGCCTAGATCGACCACTAGTGGAGAACGGGCCTTTAGTCCTGGCCCGTAAGGGACTTTAGTCCCGGTTTTGGAACCGGGACTGGAGAGACGGGACTAAAGGCCTCCTCCCTTTAGTCCCGGTTCGGCCACAAACCGGGACAAAAGGCCCTCACGGGGCAGTGTCAAGCGTGCGAGACCTTTAGTCTCGGTTTGTAATACGAACCGGGACTAAAGGGTTTTTTTAAAAAACATAAGTTTTTTTTTGATTTTTTTTTCAAATTTTTCTTGAACATTTGAATTATCTGACTCATCCCGACCAACACCAACGCACCACCCTAACCCCACCGAGCCATGCCCATGCCGCTGACCGACACCGAGCTCGTCACCTTCGCCAGTCTACCTCTTCATCCGCCGCCACCGTGTCCCTGGGGTCCTCCGTCCACCTGCTGGACTCGGTCTTCTACATGGAAGAGAGTAGGACTAGGACTCTAGGAGATGCCCAGATCGACCACTAGTGGAGAACGGGCCTTTAGTCCCGGCCCGTAAGGGGCTTTAGTCCCGGTTTTGGAACCAGGACTAGAGAGGCGGGACTAAAGGCCTCCTCCCTTTAGTCCCGGTTCGGCCACAAACCGGGACAAAAGGCCCTCACGGGGCAGTCTCAAGCGTGCGAGACCTTTAGTCTCGGTTTCTAATACGAACCGGGACTAAAGGTTTTTTTTTGAATTTTTTTTCAAATTTTTCTTGAACATTTGAATTATATGACTCATCCTGACCAACACCAACGCACCACCCTAACCCCTCCGAGCCATGCCCATGCCGCTGACTGACACCGAGCTCGTCACCTTCGCTGGTCTACCTCTTCATCCGCCGCCACCGTGTCCCTGGGGTCCTCCGTCCACCTGCTGGACTCGGTCTTCTACACGGACGAGAGTAGGACTAGGACTCTAGGAGATGCCCAGATCAATCACTAGTGGAGAACGGGCCTTTAGTCCCGGCCCGTAAGGGGCTTTAGTCCCGGTTTTGGAACCAGGACTAGAGAGGCGGGACTAAAGGCCTCCTCCCTTTAGTCCCGGTTCGGCCACAAACCGGGACAAAAGGCCCTCACGGGGCAGTGTCAAGCGTGCAAACCTTTAGTCTCGGTTTGTAATACGAATACAAACCGGGACTAAAGGGTTTTTTTTTAAAAAAATTAGTTTTTTTTTGAATTTTTTTTCAAATTTTTCTTAAACATTTGAATTATCTGACTCGCTAATCTCCCACATCTCTTATTTTCACACTAACTATATTTAATCTTAGGTCAAATTACACTTATAGCCAACTTGCCGATCGGTCACCCATCCTAGGCACTACTCCACACCCAGCACGCTTAACTTCCCTATTCCATCTCTCCCACCTTGCGCGAAGGACTCTTATACCTTGTTGTTAAGACTAGTATATCAATCCTATTAGCTCATATCAATATGTCAATCGTTTTTATTTTTCGAAATTACGAATAATTATTTAACTAAACATCAATAAATAAGTAATAATAATATTTTATTCCAATGAAAATTTCAAAATTAATATCTTATTCACTTTTTTACTATTTATTCATTTAATATGACATAAATAATATCTTCAAATCTGTAAATCGAAATTTGACTGGTTGTACGTATTTTTCTGATATCGTATGCAAAAGTTATGTCCATTTGAATTTTTCATAATATGTTTTTGCAAATTATGTCGAAATTCATATTTGTTAATTTTCATAACAACTAAATCATTTAATATAACTACAGTTCGAAAGATTTTATTTTTAATTTTTTATAATATTTTAGCATGATTTTAAAACTAGAAAAGGCGATCTCCTGCCTGGGGGGTGGAGAGCCGTTGTCCTGCCACGACAGGATTTGGGCCCGTTTTCCTACCGCAGCAGAACTTGATAAATTTTTTTGCCCATTTTCTTTAGTCCCGGTTGGTAATACAAACCGGGACTAAAGGTTACCCCTTTAGTCCCGGTTGGTGATACGCACCGGGACTAAAGGGGTCGGCACCGGTCGCAGCCTGCCGCAAGCCCTTTATTCCTGGTTGGTGTCTCCAACCGGGACTAAAGGTCCAGTTTGACCTGGGACTAAAGGTTGTTTCGTTGGAACCGGGACTAATGTAAGTATTAGTCCCAGGTCCAACCACAACCAGAACTAAAGGGGTGGATAAAGACTCTTTTTCTACTAGTGGACACATGTACCTCACCTTTGCCGCGCACCCGCAGACGCCCTGCCGCTGGCCGTCCCTCCGCGGCCTCTTTGTCGTTGCACGCCCTACCTAGCTTAGCTAGGGAGCGGGCGCTCGGTTAGCTTCAACTCCCCTGCCCTTTGTCCGCCTTGTCGTCCTTGCCGTGCCGCGTTAGCGTCGCGCTAGCAAGCGCACACGCGCAACAGTTACAGCAGCTCGCGCATGCCCCTGTTCCATTGATTTTTCCTACAAACTCCGCGTAGCTCCAGCAGACATCAACACACGACTAAAAGATGGTACTCTCTTCTATCCACTGAATCAAACCACACCCGTTTTGGTTTCCTACAGCGCTCAAAACCCCCCTCAAAAATCATCTGGTATCGATATCATTTACACTCAATTCTTCAGTTTGCACTACTATAAAACTGTAAAAACCACCATCAGTTTCGACAGTGTAGGAAGGAACCTTAGAACCCGTCGGATCTGGTTCATAAAAGGCACGCTCTACCCTAGGAGGGCAATAGTCAATATTTGGTTTTTATCCGCTCACTTGTGTCTACTTAGGACGCGAGTTCTTGACACCTGTTCCGAGACTGAGCTCGCTAACCACACATGGGATGTCTGGACGCCTCTATCTGCTTATTACCTGATTTTAAAGTACTGTACTTGGGGCCACTAAACTAGTTCGGACTTTATACGTCACTTACTATACTTATGCCATGTATACCATATTTATTACTTGTCGTTTGATGAGCGTTTATTACTGTTGCATAGCTACGTCACTCTGTCACAGGAATATTTTGTGTATGGCCTCTGCTCGTGTGACAAGTGCATGCAACCTCAGGATTCATACGAGCAGGATTAGCTATGCCTCGTAGTGGTAACTCTTTCGGGTGCCCCCCCATGTACTTGCTTTGGGTCTGGGAAAGCGTCGTGTCCGAAGCCCCGCTGACTTACCGATGGAAGTATGTTAATTGATGTGGAAAAAAGGGTGGAAGTGTGTGTGGAAATTTGGGTGCACCCCTATAGGGTTAAATCTTTTCGAAAAGCCGTCTTCACGGTTATGGATGACTTGGAGCATAGTTTCTCGATCATACACAACTACAACTAAAGTTTACTGTTATAATTTGACTTGTATCTGATATGACTAGTAAGCTGGATAACCACCATGGAAAGAATAAATAAAAATGCCAACTATGTGAGTTTCCTCGTAATGACTTCCACGTTTGGTCTCGAGGGGGAAATACCAGGATGGGTATGTTTGGTGTCAGTATCAGGTTGGTGCCGAATATGTTTTTCTTATCCCTCTCTGATAGCCGACAGTTGTATCGAGTCTCTATAGGGCGTTTAGTGCATGCTTCCTGTCGCTTCAGTTCACCATACCTATGTAGGAGAGAGCCACCGAATTCTAGACTCATCGTGTACTGGCCTCAGTACCGACCGCTTTTTTTTCTTTGCCCTTTGTCGGTACCCCATTTGTTTTAGCAGGTTTGAGATCGACGTCGTTAGTAGGGTTACCCTTCCTGCTTGGCTTGGGCAGGGTTATGGACGCCATTGATTATTGTTCAGGGCTCTTAGCCCCATTTGCATACTAAGCTAAGCTGTCTCGTTTCAACATGGGTTTATGGTGGTATGTCCTTAGAAGAATTGTTTTAAAGAAAGAAAAGTATTTCAAAAGTAGGGAAAAGTTATATCGCTTTTATGCATATGAGATTGAACTCCACTTAGCCAAATATGCATGTAATTGATAGATTCCATTATAAATCTACATACTAGTCCTACTTGCCAATACATTCGAAGTATTGACCATTCGTGGCATGTTGTAGGTTATTCTATTTCGAAGTGATTGTTCATAGGTCGTGAGACTCCACTCAACAATTGTTCGCCCGTGGCACATTTGAAGGATGGACATTGATAGCTGTGAGATTTGACATATTTTTGATGGTTTTTATTGATGGATTTCTCCTGGATTTGATCGTTTTCTAGTTTTACCTAACGCTAATACTTTGGTAGCAAAGAAAACTTGGGTTTTAATGTGTGTTTCAGGTTCTGAACGTCGACAGACGGTTTGAACAAGAGAAACACAATATTCGGGCGAAAACAAGCAAGTCTCGTTTTGGAAGCAATCAAAGGGAGGCGTACAGAAGCTTTGACGAGCAACTATACGGCGGGAATATTTTGCCAGCCGTATAGTTCCTGCCATATAGCTGCTTCCGCCTCCGTATTGTCAAAAGGGACAACTTTTGTGAAGAGGCCAGACGCAAAATCATAACACAACAGCCGCCATCCCATCCAGAAAGGAGAAAGAAGAGATCTGGAGAAGAAGGGGAAGACTTTCTTCATCTCGTTCCATGATCTTCGACCTCCTAGCCATCACACCCTCATAGCCATTAGTTGTACTTGAGAGAGAGAGATATCTTCACCTTGCAAGATTAGGGTTTGAGATTGTTTCTTCCTATCTTGAATTGTGTTGGATTACTTTTCTATTCTTATTGTGGATCTCCACGGTAATATCGAGAAGAACTTCCTTTATTTAATTATATCGATGATGCTTTCTTCTCTCATGTGTGAGTAAGTTCCTTCGGCGTGGGAGATGTAAGGGATTGGTGAGATGTGATGTGCCTACATATATTTTCCATTAGTTTGTGATTGATTTTAATTACTATATTATGTGTGCTTGACTATCTGTGGGATGCCTAATGCTTGTTGTCCCATTAAGGGCCCAGACAACATGATGCTTTGTTCTATATAGATATGATCTTGTTCGCTAGCAGACTGTCAACCCCCGAGTGACACGGGGATATGAATGGGAAAGTAGTTTGACTCAAGGATAATGAGGAACCACTGTGCTTACTGCATTAGTCCGATCCAAGGAGCTTAATTGCTAAGAAACCCGAAGGATCTTAATTGTCTAGTGACTAACCATGGTTTTGGTAACAGGCTAGTAGGATTATTGAAGTTGGGATAAAATCTACCAAGAGGAGTTCCAGCTAATTATGGGTAGCTCGCCTACACATATATTTATAAGATTATAATTGTTACACTTATCATTCGTCCACCTGGCACAGTCACTATCACCATGAACTGTATCTCCCCACGCCTTCTTTATCATCTGCAGAAAACCACAAACAGCCGAATCGTTCTTTACTTTTATGCTTTTTATTTCTGAAGTTTACATTTTAGTTTTATTTAAATACATCCAGTTTAATTCAAATGTCATTCTTATTTCCACACTTGCAGTCAATTCACTCGAAGACCTGTGACAACTTCAAGTGTGACAGAGACTTCACACATAAACACTTACCTTTGGGCTTCCCGTGGGATTGATATCTATACTTCGAAACTAGCTACAAATGATCTGTGAACTTGCAGACATCAAGCTATATTCTGGCGCCACTGCCGGGGAGCTAAGCGCTAAGTGTTTGTCTCTTGACATTTCAGTTGTTACTACTACAAAATGGTCTTCCTAGGAGACAAAGGGTCTACACACTCTGGTAGAACCTATTTACCAGATTATTTTGAGCGCGTGCTTATTCAAAGGCGCGAGGAAATTATTGAAAAACTTTTAAGATCAGACAAGGTTGAAGTTGAAAATCTGAGTGACTTTATGGAAATCATGTCCATTTATAGGACAACTGCCAAGAAACTTGAGAAAACTCTTAGAGAATACAGTGCTCGAAACTCTACTTGCCTTAAACAACCAATAGAATTTCCTTACCCTGGAGTTAGAGAATATCGATTTGATGGTGGAATTATTAAAATTTTGCAGGAAAAAGCTTTCAGTGGAAGGGAAGATGAAAACCCAGGAAGACATAATAGAGAGTTTGACGATGTGATGACGACACTTGGACCAAAATGCCGAGAGATTTCTCTCGTCTAATTTTTTTCGTTGGTCTCTTAAAGGTAAGGCTCTAGACTGGTTATATTCTCTCGCTTGCCATTACATTAAATGTTGGGAAAAATATATTGTTAAATTCATAAACAAGTTTAATCATTTAAAAAAGGTAACTGAAACTAGAAAGAATATAGGCAACTTTAGTTAGAACATGGGAGAAAACTACCCACAAGTCTAGGATAGATTCTTTGGAATGATCAATAGAATTCCTAATCATGGCTATTCTGAATCAACTATTTGCCATTTAATGGTCTTAATGTTGAAAGCAGAGAGTTGCTTGACTTATCAGCAGCAGGATCGATAAATACTTTAACTATTAAAGCATGGTTGGAATTGATGTCTACTAGGGCTAGGACTGATTCTTTATAGAATCCTAATTTCGACACTAAGCTAGAAAAAGGGATGCTTCGTATAACTCCAGATCTTATGCCTGAAGTACGCAAAACAATGAAAGAAAAAGGTATACCTTCTGAACTTGATAAGGTAAACAAAGTAGACTTGTTACAAGTTTTTACTGAAGAAGATGAAACTACAAAAGTTTTTCAAGAATTAAAACATGGACAAGCAAAATCTCATAATAACCTGCATAAGCATTTTCAAAAACATAAAAATATTGTGGCGGAACTCATAGAAAATTATGATGAGATTGGACAAGAAATAAAATTATTTCACAAGTATCTTAGTATGATTGAAACCCAATGTGAACAAATAGAATATGGTTATCAAATTTTTTGTTCAAGATGATATAGATATTTCTATTTCTACTAATGTTGTTACAAGAAGAGGTGTAGTTGTTACATGACCATTAGGACCACCAGAATATGAAGTTGAAAAAGAGCGAAAGGAAAAAGCCTTGCTCAAAGGAAGCGAAGAAGATGATACACTGGTGGATCCTCAAGATGAAACTGCTCAAGAAACACAAGATCAAACCAAGGAAGACCAAAATGATGCACAGGATGACCGTTATGACTTTGATGCAGAGACGGTTGATCCAAGAGAAGAAAAAGAGACAAGCAATGAAGATGAAGTTGCTGTAGTAGAAAAGAAGAAAAGTGATAAGCAACAACAAAAGAAAGCAACAAAAGAGCCCGATCCCCACAAAAGGTAAAAGACAAGAATAAGAAAGGTGAGCAAAAGCTTCCTTATCTAGGTCGAAAAAATAAAGCACCGGATCAGGTAATCTATGATTCTTTCAAAAAGACACTTGGTGATCTTCGTCTAGAAATTCCATTTGCGGATGCAATAAAAGTCGCTACCTATTCTAAATTTGTCCGTGATATTCTTAGTAGAAATAAAGAAATAACTGAAACTATTGCCATAGTGACTAGTTATCCTGCTATTGGGAAGCTATTGTCTAATCGGGAGATCCCGAAATACCAACTATTTCATGCTCAATTGGAAAAAACAGATATTCACAATGCCTTGTGTGATTTAGGTGCAGGAGTTAGTGTAATACCATATTCCCTCTATAAAAGGTTAGGATTAGGGGAGTATTCCCCTACTACTATCACTTTATAGATGGCTGATGTAACATCCCAAAACTTTAATCAAGTTTAAGCAAGATCAAATCTACCCAATTTAGTCATTTCCCCATTTCGTTAGAATCCCATTTCCATTCTGGAATATGTAATGGTTGCAAAAGTCCTGCGGGTCTCTGATGTTCTGCTTTGACTCTCTGACAAATATCACACTTGGCTATGTAGCTTCCGATTTCTCTCTTCATCTTGTGCCACCAAAATTGCTCCTTCAAATCCTGATACATCTTTGTTCCTCCGGGATGGATAGAATGAAGAGTATCATGAGCTTCCTGCATGATGACTTGTTTCAGCTCGGAATCTGTTGGCACATAGATATGTCCTTTGTACCACAAAACTCCTTGTTCATCTTCGGTGAATCTGGGTACCTTTCCTGTACTGATACGACGCTTGATTTCGTCGATACTTGCATTTTCTTTCTGCGCTTACTTGATCCGACTGATCAAAGTGGGTTGAAGTTCTATGCTAGCTAAAAATCCTTTGCTAACTAGCTCCGTTCTAAACTGCTCCAAATCTTCATGCAAACTTGGCTAGGTTTCCTCAATCATGGTGTTTAATCTACACGGCAATATGCTAAGAGCATCCACTACCACATTGGCTTTGCCGGGGTGATAGTGAATGTCAAGGTCATAATCCTTGATTAACTCTATCCATCTCCTTTGCCTCATATTCAGCTCCTTCTGGGTGAAAATATACTTCATACTCTTGTGATCCGAATAAATCTCACAGCAGTTACCCATAAGGTAATGACGCCATGTCTTCAAGGCTAAAACTACAGCTGCTAGTTCCAGGTCATGGGTAGGGTAGTTTTGCTCATGTTGCTTCAGATGTTGGGACATATATGCTATAAACTTGCCTTCTTGCATCAACACACATCCGAGACCAATCTTGGATGCATCACAATACACATCAAAAGGCTTCGTGATATCTGGCATAATTAGAATTGGGACTGAAATCAATCTCTTTTTGAGATCTTGAAAACTTGCTTCACATTTGTCCGTCCATTCAAACTTCTTATCTTTCTTGAACAATTGGGTCATCAGTCTTGCGATGCTCGAAAATCCTTCTACGAACTTGCGGTAGTATCCCGCTAATCCGAGAAATGCGTGGACTTGGGTTAGAGTGGTTGGGGCTTTCCATTCTTCAACATCTTTGATTTTGGCAGGATCGATAGCGACTCCTCCTACCGACACAATATGTCCTAAGAATCCTACTTCCTTCAACCAGAACTCACATTTCCTAAACTTGGCATACAACTAATACTCTCTAAGGGTTTCAATGATGGTTCTTAGGTGGATCTCATGGTCTTCTTTTGACTTGAAATAGATCAGAATATTGTCGAAAAAAACAATGACAAACTTATCCAGAAAGTTCATAAAAATCTTATTCATGAGATTCATGAAATAAGCGGGGGCATTGGTTAATCCAAAAGACATGACAATGTACTCATACAAGCCATATCTGGTGGTAAAGGCAGTCTTTGGGATATCCATTGCATGAATCTTGAGTTGATGATAAATAGTTCTAAGATCAATCTTATAAAACACTCTGGCACCGGTCAACTGGTCAAACAGATCTTCTATCTTCGGCAGTGGGTACTTGTTCTTGATGGTGACATCATTCAGCTTCTGGTAATCGGTGCACAAATGGTTACCTCCATCCTTCTTATCAACAAACAAAACAGGCGATCTCCATGGCAATGCTCTTGGTTGAATCAGACCTTTCTCCAGCATAGCATCAAGTTGCTTCTTCAGCTCCACTAATTCAGATGGATTCATACTATAAGGTCTCTGAGCTATGGGTCCAGTTCTAGGAATTAGTTCAATGATGAACTCGATATCCCGATCTAGGGGCATACCGGGCAATTCATCTAGGAACACGTCAGGGTATTCACAGACTACTCTAACTTGGTCTAGGGTTGGTTGGGCTAGACTCTTGTTGCTTTTGAATTGATGGGGCAGTGTCTCAGATACATGCTCTACTGATACTCCAGTGCTACTGGTCATGGTTATGGCTTTCTTGGCATAGTCAATTAATCCTTTATGTTTCGACATCCAATCCATTCCTAGTACTACTTCCAAACCTTTGGTTCCAAGTACTATTATATTAGCATAAAAATCTATGCCATGGATTCTGATAGGTACAACCTTGCCAAATTTTCTAGCTTTGGTGGTTGAACCAGGTATTTGAACTATTGTAACATGCTTCAATTTTGTGGGTTGAACCTTACTAGTGCATGCAAATTCTTCTATAAAAAACGAGTGTGATGCTCTAGAATCAAACAACACTCTTGCAAGTACTGAGTTAACAAAAAACATACCCAACACGACATCTGGCGCTTCTTGAGCTTCTTCAACATTCATGTGGAACAGACGGCCGTTGCGGTTGAGCGAGTTCCCTGGGGCAAATCTCCTTCCAGGCTGAACACGGCGCTGCTGCTGAGCGGGTGCATTCACATTGGTTGCTGCGGCAATCTTCTTGGGGCACTCATTCGAGTAGTGACCCTTGACTCCGCATTCGAAGCAAGTAATATGGGACTTGTCTTTTCCTGCAACAGGCACATCATTGCTTCCAGTCCTCGGGGCAGTATTGTTATTGTTGGTGTTGTTGTTGTTGGACTTGGGTGGTGCACGATTGAAGTTATTGGAGTTGCCAAGGTTGTTGTTGTGGTTTCCTCCAGACTTCAAATTTCCTCCGCTATGATTGGGATAGTTTGGACGTGACATAGGGAGTCTGTTGTTTCTTGGGGCATATCCTGCAGACGTGTTGGGGCAATACTTGTGGGTATGGTGGGATCCATGCTGGTGCATCATCCTGTGCTTGTGATTTTCATTGGCTTGGTTTATCTTCCCTTCCATCTGAATGGCAGAGTCCACCAGTTCTTCTAGATCCACAAAACGGATGTTGACTAACACAATCTGCATCTCATCATGTAATCCATTCAGGAACCTTTCCTTCTTCTTTGCTTCGGTGTTAATGTCATCAGGGGCATATCTAGCTAGGGACAGAAATTTGTCACGGTATTGAACTACCATCATTCTTCCTTGCTTTAGTTCCCTGAATTCATCCCTCATCCTGGTGACCAAACCTTGGGGCACATGGGTCCGACTGAACTTGAGCTTGAATGCTTCCCAAGTCATCATCTGACCTTCGTTCATGGTACGAGTACTATTCCACCAGGCTCTTGCATCTCCCGCCAGATAGTGGGTAGCAAACAGTACCTTTCCATTGGCTTCAACCCCTGCGACCTCCAGATTGTTCTCCATGGTTTGCAACCAGTCATCAGCATCTAAGGGATCCTCAGACTTACTAAATATAGGTGGGTTAGTATTTCAGGAAGTTATTAAGCTTGGATCCATGGTTATCCTGGTTTCCGTGACCTTGATTGTTATGGGCCATCTGAGCTATCTGTTGAAGAGTGGCTAAGTTGGCTTGGCATTCGGCTCTACTAGCTTCACGGTTAGAAACTAGCATTTGCAGAATCTGCAACATTGGGTCCTGAGATGAACTGCTTCCTCCGGGGTTTCCGCGAGTCATCTGAAGATTGAGATGGATAATGAGATAAGAGGGAAATATCTAAGGTTCATGGTTTTGTTTCAAAAGTTTTAAACTTTGAGTTTGACTCAGGTTTTGCAAACTAACAACTTCCTCTCATTCATTCATTCAAGCACACAATACAAGCACACACCACAACACAAATAGAAAACAGATGGTTTTAAGAACCATTCTGTGAAACTACGATACAGTGGTACCGGTATAACTCATTCCTACAGTAGTGCTCAAGTACATCTAATCTTCATTAATGAAGGCGGGATCATCATCATCAGTGTGGAACTCCATGGCATCATCCTCCAGGTAGTCGTTATCATCGCTGAGGTAAGAGTAGAGATCTCCCTGGATATCATCACCTTCCTCCTCCTTCGCTTCAAGCTGGATCTCCTGTTCACGAATGGTCTTCTCGAGAGTGGCTACCTTCTTGCGAAGACGATCGATGGTGCGATCCTTCTTGTCACACTGATGACGAAGGGATTGGCTCTCCTTGGTGAGGATGGCGAGGGTCTGGTCCTTCTTAACTGCAATGGCATGGTTGTGGTTGGCGTAGGCACGGGCGTTGTCCAACTCCTTCTGCTTATCATACATCAAGAAGTCAATATTTTCCACCTGGTGCTTCAGCTCCGGGTGTCCTGGCATCTCCAAGGGCATTCCCATAGAATCACGCCTTGCGTAGTGAGCAAAGCGAGTTCCCTGGATCTGGTTTATGTTTTGTCCACACAGACGAGCGAGAGCTTCATGCATAGCCCTGGCTAATCCATCTAGCCAGTTGTTCTCCCATAAGGTGAATTGGATCTTCTCCGAAGTGGGTGCTTCCATCTTGCCTCTGAGATCTGCCATTGTAGATCTCCTCCTACGTGCTTCCATCACCCATTGTAGATCTCCTCCTACGTGATCGTTGAGTGGTGCCCTGAAGAACTCTGGGTGCGGGCGCTCCAGATACTCTGACAGTGCACCTAGATCTCTCTCAAAGATCAGGTGGCCTCTGTTGCCCAGCTGGTAGAATTGCAATACTGGACTTCCATCTATAAGCATTTAGGGTGAGCAAGTTAGTGAGGTGATCAAGTGTGTCAAATTTTTATGTAGGTTTGAAAGAATTTTTGAGGAACATGATTTTTTTTGAAAGAATCTCAAGGATAAGAGTGGGAATAGGTTTTCATAAATACTCACTTTTTTTGTTTTGAAACTAAGTTTTTGTTCAGCCGTCCATTCTAACTAGGGTCTCCTATGGTCAGGATGGCTCTGATACAAACTTGTCAACACCCAGATTTTTAATCCCAGATGCCTCTTTATGCCATACCTTGCAATCCCAGGATTACCATTTTTGCGAGACATAACAGAATTGGTACCACAGTACATCATCCATTACAAACCATAATAAAGGTCTTACAAATAAAGGATCTCATGATCCAGTCTTAATACAAATCAAGCATCGGAAAATAAATGTAATAGGGGCTCCATCTTCAGAGTCACAGGCAATGCTGACAATGGGAGATGATCCTAGTTGTCATAGACCTCCTGCTGTCCATCATCCTGGTAGTCCTCCTCATAGTCTGGCCACAGGAATATCCAGGGACAAAGCTATGAGTACTCTTTAAGTACTCGCAAACTATCACTAACAAGTAAGGTAGTTCTAGTAGGAATCTTAAGCTCTAGGTTTATTTGCAAAAAGCATGGTTTATCTCAAACTGAGTTTAGAAGTAAAGAAAACTAATTTAATGTTCTACATCACTGAAGTGGGAACCTAGTTTTCATATCCACAATCCTGTTGTGATCAAGTCAAAGTCATAGTTCACTTCACGAATCATTTTTGAAAACATCTGACAACGGAACATTATGGCCATTCCAACTGTCCATGACCGCGGACGCGGCTATTCGAATAGTTTGACACTCTGCAGAGGTGGTACACTTTCACCACAAAATTCGATACATTCGTCAGGGATAACCCTAAATCAATCATACTTAGTATGCAGATAATCAATCATAACCTTTCAATTACACACCCTAGTATAGGCACCTCCCCAATGAGCTCGGCATCCTAGCCATGGCCATCTACCATCCTGGGCACAACATAGGTGGACATTCATCACGAGGTAGCCTCAGCTCAACCTCTTTCGCAAGGGAACCCATACTAAGGCATATAAACTTCCAGTTAATCCCTACCCAATTCAGGTATTGTGTATGTATGGTAAAATTGGAATGGTATCGCATCCGAACCCAACCATCAGTTTTTATAAAAGGGCCAAGGCTCATGCCTCAACATTTTCATCATCAATCATTGCGTTTCTCAACACATGTCAAAACATTTCAATAGAATGAATCATCATTCCAAGGTTTTCATAAATCATTTTCACCAAGTATTCCCATCTAAAGTGATCAACTTTTATGCTTAGTAGTAGCCACTAAAGTTGAGGGTATTCACTAATAAGGGGTACTAATCAAGTATAACTATCCAAATCTAGTGGTATGCCTTTTGATGACATCTAAGTATAACTACTTAGGCCTAGTTTTATAATCTTTATGGTATCTATCCTATTTTTCCAATACTCACAAATCACTAGCCAAAAGTAAAGAACTTTGGTAAAAGTAAAAGAATAAATCTTGTAAGTAAAACTTGGAAATGGGTATAATCAAGGGTGCATAACCAAGGCATGCCTAATGCATCTTGCATAGGTTATCTTGCACAATACTAGCTTGCAAGTGTTAGCTTGCATGGTTAACTTGTAGTGCTAGGCTTGCCTTGAGTAGTACAGTGGTTGAAGTTTTCTTCTTCTTCTTCTTCTTCTTGTTCGTCTTCTTCTTCTTCATAGTACTCCTCCTCCTCGTATCCTGGGTCGGTACTAGCGTCTATAAATGAATACGAGGTTCACAATCACCAAACAATACTTAACTACTTCTATTTAGCACACTAAGGTTCACACTAGATGATCTAGCATCATCACAATCATCACATGAAATAAAGACTTAGTCTTATTTATTTTATTTTAGAAAAGTAATTTCTACTTATTGAAAATACTTAAGATTTAATATTCTCCAATTAAAATATGTGATCATGTTGACACATGTCATCACCACATATTCTAATACTTGGGAATGTGATTTAAAGTGGTGGTCACATTTTATAAAGATTAAGATTATTATTTAATAAAATTAAAGTGACTAGAAATGCCTATATAGCATTCTTTTAGTACTAGTCCAAGATCACTACATGTAAACTTAAATATATTTACATATTCAGATAGATCTTGTCAAATGTGATTTTTTAGAGTCAGAGTCAACTCAAAAGCATTTATTGTTGATTTTTCAAAAATGTTGAAGTTGGAAAAGTCTCTATCTTGTTATTTTTGGTATAGGTGATCCATAACTTCAAATGGTTTGAATCCAACGGGCTTGGATAGATATTTTGAATACCTTTCTAACACAATTGGAATCATGCAATTTGGTTTAGTGAATCTCTTTGAATTTATTTTTGAATCTACTAACAAAATCTGGTTTTAACTAAAAAGGAAAAAGATTATTTGAATCACTAGGCTCTGCGTGAGAAAGTAAACGGGCTGGCCCAACTACACTGTGTTAGCGCATCGAGCTGCTAACAGGGGGTCCCACTAGTCAGTAGCTCATCTAACCCGAAACGGTATGTTTCAACCAGAGCCCTACGATTAGAACACAATCTAACGGCTGACATCAATCGTATACGTCGAACAGCTCCAACGAGGAATTAAACCTAACGCGTCGGTGGGGGTTGTGTGAGGCTCACTAGGGCTCTAGATAGGGTCGGCGATGGGGGCGAACGACGTTGTTGATGACGGCGGTTCGAACGATGGTCGCGGCGGCTCCAATCGACGACTCCCTTCTTCCTCTGCGGCGGCGGACTCCGGCTAAATTCCGGCAGGCTGGTGCTCGCCTTGCTCCGGGGAAGGGTGTGGGAGGTTCTGTGACGAGTGGGGAGTGAGATTGTGTGGAGCATGGAGGCTGAGGCAGCCTCTATTTATACACCGGCAAAGGGACATTGCGGCATGGGCTCGGGCTTCCTGGCGGTCGTCACAGGCTTAATGGCACGGCACTGGGCGGTCGAGAATGGTCGGGCACGGGCGATGCTCTACGCGGGAGCTACGGCGTTCGAGATAGCGTACAGGGGCTATGGGTCACGCGACGGCGAATGGGCATGTCTAGGAGGTAGCTAGGGTCATGGCGAGTGTGTGCACGCGTGTAGAGGGCGAGGCGCGACGTGTGCGCACTGGTCGGCTGTGGCGCTCTTGCACGCTCTCGGCACGGTGCGGAGAAAATGGGCGTGGTGGTTTCCTGGTGGTCCATGGCTTGCCTGCTGTCGAGGGTTGGACAGGGGGTGGCGGTGGACGGTGATCTGTCTTCTGGACATCGTGGGATAGGGCGGCGTGGTCTGTGGTGAGCTGCCCATGGTCGGCCGGCGCGGCGAGCCTCGGGTGGCGGTGCACTGGTGCAACGGCAAAGAGGGGGTGTGTGTCTGGTGCTGCTAGACACCGAGGGAGACATGGGAGTGAAATGGGGGCAAATGGTTGAGTGATCACTGCTCCAAACAGTGAATTTAGGCAGTGGTTTAATCTCTGTCTGCAATGTGTTCGACCAAATGGCTACATGAACTCAAGTTTGAAATTTTGGAATGAAATTTGGTTAGTGATCTAATCTTAAGCTTGGTAGTCTTTGGTTGCTTGGGTTTTCCAAGGTGAATTGATTTGAGTGGTTTTTGCAAAATGGTGATCTTAGTACATACACTTGATTCAATTTTGAATTGTCCTTTAAATAGATTTGAAAATGGTTTATGTGAGTTTGTAAAGTGGGATTGGATTCACTTTTGGTCTAGCAAGGGGTGAAAAGAATTGGAAAGGTTTCTATTAGAAATTCTTTACTAGGAACACTCAAAGTGGTCTAGTGGTTAACTTTGGTCAAAATGACCATTTGATCATATTGTTATTATTTGAATTTCTTTTCTTTTGATTTGGTTTGTAATTGGCCTAGATGATGTAGTAATCACCTTTAAACCATTTCTTATCATTTGTAGCAATCAAACATGGCAATTGTAATCATTCATGCAAATCACACATACACTCATATTCAAATTAATAATAAATGTTTTTGTTAACCCTAAACTTGGGTGATTTGAACTTGCTAATCTTTCATAATAGTTTTGGGGTGTTATAGCTGCCGCCGCCTCTGTCTTGTAAAAAGGGACAACTCTCGTGAAGATGCCATATGCGAAATCATAACACAACAGCTGCCATCCCATCCATAAAGGAGAAAAAGAGATCCCGAGAAGATGACGAAGACGTTCTTCATCTCGCTCCACGATCATCGACCTCCTAGCCATCACACCCTCGTAGCCATTACTTGTACTTGAGAGAGAGAGAGAGAGGTCTTCACCTTGCAAGATTAGGGTTTGAGATTGTTTCTTCCTATCTTGAATTGTGTTGGATTATTTTCTATTCTTATTGTGCATATCCACGGTAATATCAAGAAGAACTCCCTTTATTTAATTATAATGATGATGCTTTCTTCTCTCATGTGTGAGTAAGTTCCTTGGGCGTGGGAGATGTAAGGGAGTGGTGAGATGTGATGTGCCTCCATATATTTTCCATTAGTTTGTGATTGATTTTAATTACTATATTATGTGTGCTTGACTCTTTGTGGGATGCCTAATGCTTGTTTTCCAATTAAGGGCCTAGACAACATGATGCTTTGTTCTACATAGATAGGATCTTGTTCGCTAGTAGACCGGTGACCCCCGAGTGACACGGGGATATCAATGGGAAACTAGTTTGACTCGAGGATAACGAGGAACCACTATGCTTATTGCATTAGTCCGATCCAAGGAGCTTAATTGCTAAGGAACCTGAAGTATCTTAATCATCTAGTGACTGGCCATGGTTTTGGTAACAGACTAGTAAGATTATTGAAGTTGGGATGAAATATACCAAGAGGAGTTCCGGCTAATTATGGGTTGCTCGCCTACACATTTATTTATAATTGTTACACTCATCATTCATCGACCTGACAAAGTCACTATTACCATGATCTGTATCTCTCCGTGCCTTCTTTGTCATCTGCAGAAAACCACAAACAATCGAATTATTCTTTACTTTTATGCTTTTTATTTCACAAGTTTAAATACATCTAGTTTAATCCAAATTTCATTCTTATTTCCACACTTGCAGTCAATTCACTTGAAGACCTGTGACAACTTTGAGTGTGACAGAGACTTCACTCATAAACACTTACCTTTGGGCTCCGTGTGGGATCGATATCTATATTTCAAAACTAGCTACAAACGATCTCTGCACTTGGACACTTCAGAGATCTAGCTTGTATTTGTTTCCGCTGTTTACATGAATAAATAATGTATATTATGGATCAGATTCGTTGTATTTATGATGCATAGTTATATTTGGTACCATTTTGTACGGTGTGTGCTAGTGAACAGATCTAGGGATTAGCACTATACACAGGAACTCATCCTTATTACGAGAGGGTGTTACACGAAGTTTCCCGGTTTACCACTAAAAACATGCCGCCCATCATGGCATCGCCAGTGATTTGACAAGACAATATTGTATGATGTTGTGCTAGTCTATTTTTTCTGAACAAGTGCTAGTCTACCTAATAAAGGTCTACCAACAAACTCGATGAAGCTAGCTGGAGTATTGATGATAGTAGTTGCTACAGAAGAGAGAGAGGGAGGGAGTTTTAAACACGCCAGTGCATGTCGATGTGCGTTCCTTCCGAGACAAGATGGATTTAACTCCCTCACCGAGCGGCCTCCCCCATGCACACACAGTCTCTTTTACGCAAACCCTTCTTCCATCCACTACTACCCCCCTCGCCTCTCGATCCATATTGTTTCCGACCAGCTCCTCAGCTCTGTCCTCTATAGGTGGTGGCGAGATCAGCATGACAACCTTCTATAGGGCGGTGGTGCATCCATCATCCCTATCCCGTGGAAGCAATGGCGGTTTGTGAAATACTAGAACACTCGTACCTATTCCCTCCATTTCATAATTTAAGATGTTTTAGCTTTTGTGAAACGAGTGTATCTAGATTCACTCTGAACTTAACTGATAGAGTTGATGATGCGGTTAAATTTTTGTTGTCGATTGCTCAGCATTGTCATGTGTAGACTAGTTCTTTTCTCGGGTATGCATCCTTTTTTGAAGGCTAGGATTGCATGGAATCTTGGTTGAAATCAGAGGCTGACATCGGGGACCCAGCAGTTTGACTAAATTGCAGATAGACCGATGAACATTATCGAGTTGAAATCAGGGAGGCATGATCCAAGGAAAAAAATTCCATCATGCACACGTTTCTTCTAATGATAGGCTGACATGTGGGACCCAATAGCCTGATTAAACAATAGATGCATCGAGCAACGCTATCAAGTTCGGAACAACATAGCACGAGCGAAGGAAAAAACTCCATCATACACACGATTCTTCTAATGAGAGGCTGACATGTGGGACCCAACATGTCGGGCCCATGAATTAATCCTCTGAGAATCCCTGTTATGCATACACCATGATATCATGATCATTTTGTCGTGGCACATAACAAACAAGTATCAAAGTAATCATCCATTACTTAAGCGGATACATGTCATACCTCATTGGTCGTTGTGGCTACATCAATCAACATTAGTGGAACTTCATCAACAATAGTTTGTCCAACCCTCCATAACCATGGACACGGCTATTCTAAGGGCTCGTTTGGATCCCCTGAATTCATTTCATTTCATACAAATGAAATGAAATGACATTACTCGAGTCATTTCATTTGGCAAAACTTAAATTCCAAATCCAAAATTCGCGTTTGGCAACCACACAGAATTGTGAAATGAAATGATTTACTAATATTGTTTGGCAGCATGAATTCAACCCTAGATCTAGCTTAGAAATGAACTTCATAATAATAAAAACATGATACTTCATAAGTTGCAGTACATAAAACATGATCTCATAACACAAATATATGTCCAGGTTCACAAACAGATTATAACACAATATGATTTGACATACAACAATAGTTCTAGAAGGAAAAAGGCCACAACTTGTGACCACAGTTGCACATTATGACAGGTTCAAGAACAACCAAGTTTCATCGAAAATTGAGTGCTTAATTGCAACAAGGAAGATCAAGTCTTGATTTGCTTCATGACCGATTTCTTTTGCATTCCCGCCGGCAAGGCCTGAAGTGACTTAAACTTGCGATCGTCAGAGACAAGAATGTCATAGGCTGCAAGAAGATCATCTTCTTCTAGTCCTATTGCATTAAGTGCAACAAGTATCTCTTCAGGAGATGACGGTTTTGGAGGAGCCTCGTACACATCCGCTTGAAAGGCGGCAATGAAGTTGTCCAGCTTCTCCCCAAGCATGCAAGCGACTGAATCATATGACTTGTACCTGTTCCTTTTGCGATCTTCGCCAGTTTGAGTAGATGATTCATCATCATTGTCTTTGTTATTGTTAGCATTCTCCTCCGCCATTTCTGCCCCGCTCTCAGCTGCAGTCCGTGCCCCTTCTCTAGTAGCATAGTCCCTTGAGTAGAGTGTGCTGATCATGTCCCAATAGTTGATAACCTTGTATCTATATGAAGTTGCATCTTTGTTTACCTGCAAATGATAGAAACTGGAACATGTTACAACTCGAGCAACAACTTGAACATAAAACAAATGGACCTTGTAGTATAGAGGTAAGATTTACCTTCACGTAATTGTTCCACACATCATCACTATCAACAGAGATCATGTGGCTATCATCATCCCAGCCAAATCCACTTTGAGAGAGCATCTTGTTGACAACAATATAATGCTTGTCAAAAGTCTTACTCCTAGATATGATGTTGTCTTTTGTAATTTGTTTCTCGCACTTCTCTCTCACATTCTTCACAGCAGTAGTGTAGACATGGGGTTTCCACCCATTTTGAGCGCGATCTCCCTTGTTATAATGATCGATAAAGACATCCAACATAGCTTTGTCCGTTTCATTTGTCCAAGTCAAGTAGCTTCTACCTTTTTTCACGGAGGCCATGCCTATATCAACAAGAATATAATGAGTTAGTGGCAAGTATGTGTATGAGAGGGAGTAACTAACTTGATAGATATGAAACGTACCAAATTGCAAATATATATATACACAAATACTGTACAACATTCAAGCAAAGTCAAGCGTTTGCTTGTCCGCTTCTAGCTTGATAATCTGCCCACATATGATTATCTAGAGTCATTCTCTTGTTGTTCCACTCGTGAGTCATCTGAACATGCCTAATCATATCAGGTTCCTCTTGGACTTCAATAGCATCATTATTTAGTTGATTATCCACTTCATGTAACATTAAGTTATCCATCCCTCTTTGCCTATCAACTAGAAAGTTATGCAAGATGCAACACGCATTGATGACTCGAATCTGGCAATAAGTTAATATATGACATGTTAATACACAAATCCAAAAGAACCTAGTAGGATGCAATTAGCATAGATTATACCTGATTTTTAATCCCAAAAAAGGAACTAGTCCTGAGAATAGCCCATCTCATCTTTATGAAAGCAAATATCCTCTCAACTACATTCCTAGCACATGCATGTCGCAAGTTATAGATCTCTTTCGGAGTTTGTGGATTATTTCCATTGGCAGCCCACTCTTTCAAGTGATACCATGTATTCCTGAATGGAGCAAGGAAGCCCGGACCATTTGTGTATCCGGCATCTACAAGGTAGTATTTTCCTAAAGTATATGCCAAATAGCCCATATAGATTTCAATTCAGAACTTCAAATACCTAGTCCAAAGTTATATAATACTAAGATAAAAAGTTACCACTTGGAACTCTGAAAGCATCTTCTCTAAACATTGCATCTCGCAACACTCGTGAATCTGATGCAGAACCTTCCCAGCCCGCCAACACATACACAAACTTCATGCTACGGTCACAAACAACCAGCACATTTGTAGTTATCTCGTGTTTTCTGTTGCTATATCTTCCTTGCTTGCGTAGTGAAACACGAACATCGAAGTGTGTGCCATCTAAAGCTCCAAGCCCATCCGAGAACCACTTCCACCGGTTATCCTCGGGTAGTTCAGTTGAGGGGTTTGGCAATTTGATGAACTCGTGCGATAAAGATAGGACGGCTCCTAACACCTCATTGAAGTGTCTACAAATTGGCTCAAGTGTCCATCTATAGGTGCTACGGATTAACCTGAACTTCATGCTATGGCTAAGAACAAGCAAGAAGATGGTTACGGCTTCTTCAATAGTCATGTAGAATGTGTCTTTCAGTCCAGCCCTTTCACGTAAGATAGCACAGAGGTAAAAAAGGACCTTTTGGTAAACCTTAGAGTGTCATAGCAATATTGATTTGGACCCATATAGATGTTTCTAAGCATTTGTTTCCTAATTCTAGTCTCAGCCTCTTCCTCACTGAAATCTCCAAGTTCTACAATCCTTCTCCTACAATAGATGTGTTGAGCAATGGCTACTACACTAACAAAGAAACCAGTTGCTGCCCTCTTCCTTTTCTTCCTCCTCTCATGATATAAATCTAGTGGTTGATCTACCATCTACAATACATACAATAAGGGAAACTAAGTAGAGTAATAAAATCTCAGATCTACACATCAGCTAGAGAGCAACATCAACCAAACAAGGTCTGTAATAAAATAGCAACATTTTGCAGTATAGTAGCAGGAAAATTAGCATGAATAAAAGATCTAGAGCCCAGTCCTGAACCAGTACTATCTAGCTACTAGGTACCACTAACTAATACTGTGATTGCATAATGAGCACAAAAAAAGTTGGAAGCAAGCAGCACGAAACAACAGCCCACAAGATTGTTAGTAGTATATTATTTCCATACATCGACGATGAGTGAAATTAAAACTTGCTTCCAGCAAAATAAATTACTTTAGGATGTTTTATAGCCCATCACAGATCTATTATATTATTGTTATCAAACAAAGAAAATATGGTGGCGCTTGGTGACCATCATCAGTACATGAAGTACCCACCTTGAGCCTATTGTACCTCTGGCGCAAAAATCTCACAAACTGATATATTCACATATTGAATACTACTACTACTCAGTATTAGATATACCAGTATATAAGGTGATTACGGCCGTATAACTTGCATACATCAGTCATCAAACTGCCAAAACGGAAAGACACTAGCAGAACCATACTGTCAAATCAATCACAACTTGCTTCAGGCAAACGAAATTAGTACATCATATTCATCCATGCTGAAAAACTGCTCCCTAGGTAGAGAGAAGGGGAGCATACCGTTATTGCTAAAGTAGATGACGAGGATGAAGTTAAGGACAATGTAGGACTTCAAGCTCGTGGTCCACTGCAGGTCTTGATCTGGTGAGATTGTGCTCCAAAACTGCAGGTCCAAGAGGCTAGGGTTAGAGTTCAGAAAAGGGCTAGGGCTAGATGTTCATTGCATTTAACTCAGACGAAGAAACATAAATTAATTAGAAACACCAGTCTATTGTGTACCGCGGTTCCTAGAAATAGTTCTATCATCACATTTCTGCAAGTAGCACGATCAAAATAGTGTGGTGCCCATTAGTCAAAGTGTCCTCTTATCACAGACTTGCAATAAAATTTAATACTGAACAAGCATGGTGAGTGTCTCACATTCAGGTTTCAACCAATCAATCATCTGATCCTGACCAAGATACACACCCTCTCCCAGATAACTAAAATACTAGTGACCCCAACGAATCTGAACTATGTTTCAACCAGTGAAACGCCATTAGTTTGCCCTATCATCCACGCTCACGTATAGTTCTATAGTCGTACTGCAATTTAGCAGCGATTGTAAGAAAAAGTGACCCCTACTCGTCCTAACTGACACACACTAGGAAAACCGTATGAATATTTGCAATATACAGTGACACACACACAAAGATAAGAGGGGAAAGAGGTAGAGAAGGGGATCATACCGTTCTTGCTTAAGCAGATGAAGGGGATGAGGTTAAAGATGAGGTAGGACGTCAAGATCGTGGTCGACTACTGCCTGCTTCCTAGATTCTTGATCTGGTGAGGTTGTGCTCCAAAACTACAGATCTAGGAGGCTAGGGTTAGAGTTCAGAAAAGCGAAAGAACATGTGATAGAGAGGGCAAAAGAGGAGAGGTGCGGAGGAGACATACCTGCAAGGGTGGATGAGATGTGGTCGATGGCGGCTCACCGGAGGAGGGATACTCCCAGCCAGAGGTCGACGGCGGTGATAGGATCTTGGTGTGGAAGAGTCATGGCGTGGAGAGGACTCGGGGGAGTGGAGTGGGCATGGGAGACGTGTGTTTCAGAGGCGGGGAGAGATGTCGCCGGTCGCTTCTGGTGGCCAGGAATTGTGACAGCGAGGTGGTGGTGGGCGAGGGGAGGAAGAAGAGGCGTCGGGGTGAGATGCGCTTGGGAGTTTCCAGGAAAATGACGGGTGGATTGGCTGGAATTGGATAACGCCTATTTTATTTCCGCTGGAATTTTCAAATGAATTCTAAAGTGCAATTCTGGTACAGCCAAACACGTATGTCACGGAATTGCCAAATGAATTCCATGATTTTTGCCCCAAATGATGGGATCCAAACGGGCCCTAATAGATTTTACACTCTGCAGAGGTTGTATAGTTTACCCACACAATTCGATACATTATCCGTGATGACACCACGACCCTCTACACCGAGTGTATGGGGATCCGGATAATCAAACATTACCTTCGATTTGTCGTCCCTAGTACGGGCACTTTACCTATGGTCTTAGTTTTTCTCGGACGAGTACCAGACTTCCCAAGTCCTAAGTCTCCCTACCTCACTTCCTGGATCATTTCCCCTTCTATAGTCTCATAAACCATACCCTCCGGGAGAGCCCCATACTTTCAACCGACCTCCGTGGAGGAAATAGAACCCTCCGGGTATGATGACCCCCTAAGTGGAAAGGAACCGACGTCGGGGGACTTTAACCCCTTTGTATGCCTTATGGTGTAGCCCATTCTAAGGAAAAAAACTACGAGTTAAGCCCCGTCCCATTCTGAGGTAATGTGGTTGCACAGTTTTAGTTGTTATAGCTAAAGCTACAAAGAAATGGGTCCATTTTTGTAAACATTTTCTCCTCCTTCTCTTCAAGATCATTTGTAAAACAAAACCTTTTTATTTATTAAATCTCTCTTCGCAGGTCAAACCTCAGAAATGTTTTACCATAAAAAACATTTTTGTAAAACTTTTTTCGGGTTCTTCTAATCCTATAGTTTTGCTTGGCCAAAACGGGGTCTCCAAGGGGTATGGTGTTATACACCACTTACAATACTAGGGGCGAGTAGGTGTCATCGAACGGGTTGTACTAGTAGTAAAAATATGCAATGGTTTGCAGGAGCCAATCCACTACTCAATATAGATTATCATATATTAAAGCAATGCGGTTTTCATAAACAAGTAAATAAAACATGCATAAGTAAAACATAGGCCAAGGCTTATGAGCAAGAAGTTGGATTGCCTTAGATTAGAAATCTGGCAATATATGTCCCTGGACTTCTTAGAAAACCATAATAATAAAAATAACCATCTTCTTTAGATCTTCAATTTTTCTTAATTAGTTTTGATTATTTTAGTGGAAATAACCCAGGTTTAGGTGAATAAATCACTAGAAAATATCAGAAACTCAGATAAATTTGTCCTCAGAGGTTTTTGTATATATTTGAGATTGTGATTTTTGAGAATTGGAAACACCTCAAAATAAATAACAGTATGCCCTTGGGAAAATCCCAAAGTTAGTTTTACAAGAAAATTGTCTTTTTACCCAGATTTATTCTATAGGTCTAAACAGTATGAAGCGAATGCAGTTTATAGGTATTGCAAATACCTTCTAGTATAAATTGGAATCATCATTCTTGGAGTTGTAGATATACTGTAAGGATTTGTCTAGCGAATATACCACATGTAGAAGGTTTTTAATCAATAAAATTCATTAATGGACCAATAAATAATGATCTCTTGGGTTATGATATTCCTTGTAGTAACACTTCATTGAGAAGTGGAATCAACCCAAAATGTGCAGTAGATTTACCTTGAGAAATTCTGAAAGTTATAAAATCAATGAATTAGTTATTTTTAGTACTGCAGATCCATAGCCCAAATTGGCTAGAGCCCACAGTGATAAAATAGGTACTGGAAATACCTGTTATTAGGAAGTAGTTTTACCCTGTTTGGATCTATGAAACTCACTAAGAAATTTGTTGCTTCAAAGAATACACTATTCAGTATATTTATTGCCAGAAAATAATTAAAGCTAATTTGGGAAAAGAGCTTGTTCTTCAGGTTGAATAAAACATGCAAGGTCTTGGCAAAATTATATCTAGGTTTTACTAGGGGTTTTATATTTTCTTTTGGAATTAAACAAAGCATCTATTTTAACAGACCTAGTTAAATTGATTAAAATGGAAAGGTGGCCTTGGGCTAGAGCTGAGTGAGTTGGGCCATAATGAGGGGGAACCGACCCACCGAGGAGCCACTGCACGCAGGATCCTGGGGAGGACCCCAAGTGTAGGTGTTAGTGGGGACACGAAGGGGTACAAGGGCTCCTCGGTCGTTCGATATAAAGGGTATCAATGGCCGAGCGTTGTCTACCCCAGCGAGACAGGCACAGTGGCGGCAAAACTCTAGGGGCGATGGGGGTGGCGCAGGGAGCTCACCTGCAGCCCTAGGAGGCGGAGAGGAGTGGCGGAGCGGACGTGGTTCCCCGTAGCAACCACGAGGATGGGCTGCATGATATGGTCTAGTGCTAGAAGGGGTGTCGCGCATCTAAGCCGACACAGGAGTTCGGGAGCTCGCCGGAGCAGGACCAGGGATGCATACATGTTGTTGGTGAGGCGGTAGAGAGGGCTAAGAGGAGACACCTTGCAAGTAGGAGGCCCTTAGTGAGGCAGCGGGTGCTCGGAGACATCGAACTAGCCAGAGGAGCTTCTCTCAGACATGCACTACTAGTGGTGCCCCCGGTGTCCCTGAGACCAAAAGAGAGACATGAGCGGGTAGATCTGGATTAGGTGAGTCCACACATGTAGAGAAAAGGGACAAAGGATGGTATGGACCGACCGTAGCTTCACCTTTTGAAGAATGGCCGAGGTGAGGTTTTCTTCCTCTTCATGGGTAAGGACGGCAAGGGGAGTGAGAAGGGGCTCGCGGGGTGGGTAGAGGGGAGGTGTGGGAGCAAATGAGCGTCAAGGTGAGGCAGGGGAAGTCTCTACCCTATTTAACTCGAGGTGGTGGGCGTATGGTGTACCAATTGCACTCATGGCTTGAGCTTGGTCCATGGAACTTCCATTGGTTGCCCTGGGCAGTGGAGGGATGAGAGAGAGGTCTCTGATCGTGGCAGGGGAGCAAAGAGGGAGTGGGGGTGCTGCTTCACTTTAATACTAGGCTATTGTTAAATGGACATGTACCTCTCCTTCCAAACATGTGACGACAAGGGGGCTAGGTTTTGCTACAGTGGTTCTATGATAACACACAACCAAAGGGAGTTCTGGTGTGAGGGAGAAGTGCTTGGAATGTTTTGAAGTGATGAGGAGGAGGTTTGGGTCATGTTACTATAAAATGTCAAAATTGCCATCTTGATGATCATGAGGAGAAAGGTTGGTTTTTGATCTTGGCATGATGAGATAATGATGCTGGGAGGTAGATATGATCAAGGTGCACCTCCAGGATTTATTTGGGATTTGTTAGAGGATTTTGGATTCTTATAGCATTTATTCAAATAGTGCTGAATGAATTAACTGAATTCATTTGATAAATTTGAATTGTACATAGAAGGTTTTTGGTATGGAATGTTTAAAATCCTCAAGCCACACATTGGAGAATTTTCCTAAGATTTATTGGGGCAGAAAGGTATTTAAAATATTTATTTTCTTGTTTTGCCATTGAAGTGGGAAGATACGATATGATATATTGGCCCCAAATGTGCTTAAAGTTGGACAAGTGTTTTGGAGAAATATAAACTTTCCTTTATAGAGGGAGTTTTGGAGTTTTTGTTAAATAAAGGAATTAAACAACTTTTGGGCCAAAACAATTTTGGAAAGACTTTGAGAAATTTATATCTCAATGGTATAGGATGCCCACAAGGTTTATCCATCATTTGCAACCTTGGGTTTTGAGAATCCAACTTGGTTTGGAAGGAAAACAAGAGATAGATGATCTTAGGCATTCTTATATTATACCTTCAAAACCTTGTTGGATCGGGGAGCTCCCTTTGGGTCATGGAATAGATGGATAAATAGACAAATTTATCTATATCACCATGGTCTATAGGTTTGGGCGTTGATCATGATTGAGCTCTCTAGGAATTCATGCATAACTTTGAATAAATAAGGGTGCCATAGCAGAATATCAAATAGCCCGCAAAACCATGTGGGTTTTAGAAGTACAAGGCTCTAACTGGAACTAGTGAAGGAGGGATGGATATAACTTCATAAGTAGAGCACAATCATGTAAATATTTGTTCCAAAGAATGTACTATGAATATATGAGCTTCTGCAAAAGTAGGCATGTTGATAAGATTTGGAGAGAACATTATTTTCTTGCCTGCAAAATCATCAAGAACAAGGGGGTTAAAGGATGGTCTAGCCAAGGGGAAGTATGGGCCTTGGGATTCTTTAAGATTGTTTACAAGATGGTTCAAGTTCATTTCCAAAAATGCCTAGGGGTTTGAAATGAGGGAGGTTCAAAGATGTGATATTGATAATCTTTTTCCAGAGTTAGCCAAATTTGGCAGATTTGTGTTTTTTGACTAGAACACTAGAGGGAATGATTTTGAGAAGATGCAAGGTTCCAAAATCATCATAAAATGGATGAGGTTGAAGTTTAGATTGAGTAGAATGGATCCGTGTTTGGAGTTGGTCTTCAGTGACATGCAAGTTTCTAGAGAAGGGATAACTCTAAGGTGATTTAGATAAGGGATTAGATAGTCACTCTAGTGACAAGAGGGTGGACCAAGATTTGGTAGTTTGCTTAGTGTTTGGTATTTCTTAACTTAGTTGATTCCTATAGGATGATCCCCTAGATTATCTCATACTACTTCCTAAGAAAACAAGTTAAGCAGCAGATCAAGGCAATTCATCTTAGCATGCAGCTCAACTACTACTAGGGTTACTATCGAGCCTAGCTTGAGGTAAGGATGGATATTTTGAAAGGTTGGAGTTTTGAAATACGTAAGTCCCCTAGTACATCTACCGGTAATAGAATTTGAAACCTTTATAAAAAGGTTTGGAAAAAACTAGAGGTAAGAGTAGTTGGAAGTTTTGTCCTAAAAACATAAGGATATTATATCTTATAGATCTCCATAATTTGTTCAACATAAGCTACTAAAATGGTTAGGCTTGCAAAGGCATGTAGGCTCATGTTTTTGAAATGCCAAAACATTTGAGAAAATTTAAAATGAGCCAAGAAAATTTGTTAAATAGCTTTTATCAACTGACGGTGAGGTAAGGAGCATATCATCTAACAAGCAAGTAGGCAAGCAAACACTATATCACCAACAAGAAAAAGTTTTTGCTCCCCCTGATTTTTGCATTCTGGACAATTAATCGGGGTTGCTGAAATTGGGATGTTACACAATATCCTGACTAAACGGCAGACGCATCGAGCAACTTTATCGAGTTCAAATCAGGGAGGCACGACCGAAAAGTATGGTCCGCTAGAGACACTAACGTCCGGGACCCGCACGCCTCAAAAGACTTTGATGAGTCAACATCACGCGAGGAACCAAAAATCTTCCTTCTGCCACGTGCTGGTTGACCTTTCGCCATGTTTTCAGCGGTTTCAGAGTAGTAGACGGCCACGAAATCAAAAAATAAGTTTTCTATCGGCCACGGTCGAACTAAGAATTTTTTTTGGAAGATGCGCCTTCTACAACGATCGACAACTAATTCATTGCGGGTAGACACTTTTCTTGTAGTGATATAGGTCTAGAGCCGATGCGGTGTTGGGATGAGTCTATATTAGGTACACGTGTGCATCATGGCTTGGCACATCACTTGTATAGTTATATCAAACAACTAGGTGGGATCATGTTGACCAGGTGTTGGCACATATAACCACAAGTTGATGAAGGTGTTTCTAGACAACTCAGACAAGTTAAGAGCCCATGCAGTGTTGGGATGAGGTTATATCTAAGTGTGCGTCATTGTTTGACATAACACTTGTATAGTTAGATCAAACAATTGGGTGTGATCATGTTGACCAAGTCTTGATTCATACAACCACAAGTTGATGAAGGTGTTTCTAGCCAACTCGGACTGGTCTATAGCCCATGCAATGTTGGTATGGGGCTATATGTGCTACAAGTGTGCATCATGCAATGACATAGCACATATATAGTCAGTTGTATCAACTAGGTGGGATCATGTTGACCAACAGTTGACACATTCAACCAAAGTTGATGATGGTGTTTCTAGACAACTCATATAGGCCTAGAGGCCATGAATTGTTGGGATGAGGCTATATTAGGTACAAGTGTGCATCATGGCTTGTCCTAACACTTTTATAGTTAGATCAAACAACTAGGTGGGATCATGTTGACAAAGTGTTCACACATACAACCTCAAGTTGATGAAGGTGTTTCTAGACAACTCAGATAGGTCTAGAGCCATGCAGTGTTGGGATGAGGCCATATGAGGTACAAGTGTGTATGATGGATCGGTATAACACTTGTATAGTTAGATCAAACAACTGGGTGTGATCATGTTGACCAAGTGTTGACACATACAACCACAACTTGATGAAGGTGTTTCTAGACAACTTAGATAGATCTAGAGCCATGCAGTGTTGGGATGAGGCTAAATGAGGTACAAGTGTGCATATTGGATTTTCATAACACATATATAGTTAGATGTATCAACTAGGTGAGATCATGTGGACCAAGTGTTGACACATACAACCACAAGTTGATGAAGATGTTTCTTGCTAACTAAGATTGGTCTATTTCCCATGCAATGTTGGCATGAGATTATATGTGCTACAAGTGTGCATCATGCAATGTGACAACAAATATATAGTTAGATGTATCAACTAGGTGGGATCATGTTGACCAAGTGTTGACGCATACAACCACAAGTTGATGAAGGTGTTTCTAGACAACTCATATAGGTCTAGAGGCCATGAATTGTTGGCATGATGGTATAGTTACAAGTATGCATCATGGCTTGGCATAGAACTTGTATAATTAGATCAAATAACTAGGTGGGATCATGTTGACCAAGTGTTCACACATATAACCACAAGTTAATGAAACTGTTTCTAACAACTTAGATAGGTCCAGATCGATGTAGTGTTCCGATGAGTCTATGAACTACAAGTATGCATCATCGAATTTATAGCACTTGTATAGTTAGATCTAACAAATTGGTGGGATCATGTTGACTAAGTCTTGATTTGTACGAACATAAATTTATGAAGGTGTTTCTAGCCAACTCAGAATGGTCTATAGCCCATGTAGTGTTGGTATGAGGCTATATGTGCAACAAGTGTGTATCATTCAATGGCATAGCACATTTATATTTAGATTCATCAACTAGGTGGGATCATGTTCACCAAGTGTTCACACATACAACCACAAATGATGAAGGTGTTTCTAGACACCTCATATAGGTCTAGAGCCCATGCATTGTTGGGATGAGGCTATATTAGGTACAAGTGGGCATCATGGCTTGGCATAGCACTTGTATAGTTAGTTTAGACAACTACGTGGGATCATGTTCAACAAGTGTTCACACATACAACCACAAGTTGATGAAGGTGTTTATAGACAACTCAGATAGGTCTAGAGGCATCCAGTGTTTGGATGAGGCCATAAGAGGTACAATTGTGCATCATGGCTTGTCATAACACTTGTATAGTTAGATCAAACAACTAGGTGTGATCATTTTGACCAAGTGTTCATACATACAGCCACTAGTTGATGAAGGTGTTTCTAGAAAACTTAGATAGGTCTAGAACCATGCAGTGCTGGGATGAGGCTATATGATGTACAAGTGCGCATATTGGATTTCCATAGCACATATATAGTTAGATGTATCAACTAGGGGGGATCATGTTGACGAAGTGTTGACACATATAACCACAAGTTGGTGAAGGTGTTTCTAGCCAATTCAGATTGGTCTATAGCCGATGCAATGTTGGTATTAGGCCATATGTGCTACAAGTGTGCAACATGCAATGGCATATACAATATATAGTTCGATCTATCAACTTGGTGGGATCATGTTGACCAAGTGCTGATGCATATAACCACAAGTTGATAAAGGTGTTTCTAGACAACTCATATAGGCCAAGAGGCCATGCAGTGTTGGCGTGAGTCTATATGAGTTACAAGTGGGCATCATGGGTTGGCATAGCACTTGTATAATTAGATCAAATAACTAGGTGTGATCATGTTGACCAAGTGTTCACACATACAACCACAAGTTGATGAAGGTGTTTCTAGACAACTCAGATAGGTCTAGAGCCATGTAGTGTTGGGATGAGGCTATATGAAGTACAAGTGTGCATCATGGATTTTCATAGCACCTGTATAGTTAGATCTAACAACTAGGTGGGATCATGTTAACCAAGTCTTGATTTGTACAAACACAAATTGATGAACGTGTTTCTAGCCAACTCACATCGATCTATAACCCATGCAATGTTGGTATGGGGCTATCTATGCTACATGTATGTATCGTTTGAACATCATAACACATTTGTACTTAGATGTATCAACTAGATTGGATCATGTTGACCAAGTGTTCACACATACAACCACAAATTGATGTAGGTGTTTCTAGACAACTAATATAGGTCAAGAGCCCATGCAGTGTTGGGATGAGACTATATTAGCTACAAGTGTGCATGACGGCTTGGCATAACTCTTGTATAGTTAGATTAAACAACTAGGTGGGATCATGTTGAGCAAGTGTTCACACTTACAACTACAAATTGATGATGGTGTTTCTAGACAACTCAGATAGGTCAAGACCCCATGAAGTGTTGCGATGAGGCTATATGAGATACAAGTGTGGATCATGGATTTGCATAACACTTGTATAGTTAGATCTAACAACTAGGTGGGATCATGTTGACCAAGTCTTGAATGATACAACCACAAGTTGATGAAGGTGTTTCTAGCTAACTCAAATTGGTCTATATCCCATCAATGTTGGTATGGGACTATATGTGCTACAAGTGTGCATCATGCAATGACATAGCACATATATAGTTAGATGTATCAACTATGTGTGATCATGTTGATCAAGTGTTGACACATACAACCTGTTGGGTCCGTAGCATAGAAAACAAAAAATTTCCTACGATGTGAACTACACGCCAAGATCTATCTACTAGGTACAAAGCAACAGGTGGACATACATCCAACGAGAACTTACCCTCGAAGACAACGAGTTTTGTTAACGAGTAGGAACTCATGGTTGATGTAGTCGTACACTTGTCGATCTCAAGATTGTGAGGAAGTCCAGCAGGTCTAGCTCTAGCACGTCCATCAGATCCAGCTCCAGTAGCACCAAGTCCAGCACCGCAAAGAAGCGATGCATCCGTGATCGCACACACGTCCGGTACCCCGAAAACCTCCGTCCCTCGCTCTAGCAAAGCAGTGGAAGCAGCAACTCCTTTCCAGATAAAGCCACCGGGAACATCTATCTCGCTAATCCGAGACCATGGGGGAATAATACTAGAGGGGGAGAGAGATCCTTCACAAGGAGGTGTGTGTGAGAAGTGAGGAGAGGGTGGCCTTTTATAGGAGGAGGAGGGGGGTGCCCCTCCTTCATGGCCGACGCATGGAGGAGGTGTCTCTTCACCTCCTCCATTCATGTGGTGGTAACCCCTCCTCATTAAAATGCCTCTTCACATTCCCTTTTAAAGTCTCCACTTTAAATGCATTAAATTTCTCCAAATTTAATGCTCTCTCATTTAATAAAACTATTTTATTATTTTTATTCAGAATTTTATTAATTACTTTAATTAAGAAACATTCACATAGAACCCCCGCAACATTTCAATATTACATGCAGAACCAATTTCAGCAATTTCACTCGAAACAGTTTCGGTGTCCATTGAAATAATTCTAGCGCTTTCTTAAATCTTTCGGTGTCTACTGAAACATATTTGCTCCAAATGGTGTCGGTATCCGTTAAGTGTGTCACCCTACGGTTCGCGAATAATGCAGACATCATTGAGACCCCTCTCCGATCAATAATTAGCAGCGGGACCTAGAGATCCGTACTGACTCCTACACATTCAACGATGACTTCTGTGATCGTGAGAACCTTTAACGCTTGTAACTAAATCCCTTTGTCTCGTGATATATTACATGTCCGAGATTCGATCATCGGTATCTCCCTACCTAGTTTGATCTCGTTACTGACATGCACTCTTTTCTCGTTCCTGTGATATAACATTCTAGTGATCACATCACTTGCTTGCAAGCTATCTTAATGTGATATCACCGAGAGGGACCAGAGTATATCTATCCGTCATCGGGATTGACAAAGAGTATATCTATAGTTAGATGTATCCACTCTTGATCCATGAGCCTCAACATAACACCTTTGTAGCACTGAACCCACATTTATAGTCACCCTGTTACGGTGTGACGTTTGGTGTTATCAAGATACTCTTCTGGTGTTAGCAATTAGCATGATCTCATGGTCTAAGGACTAAGATTACTTCGTATGATGTTATAGCAATATAAACACAATGACTTGATCGTAATGCTATACTTCGGATGAATGTTCATCTCATCATTCCACCAATGTTGTGACCTCGTTATTAACAACATCCAATGTCCATGATCAAGAAACCTTGATCATCTTGTTACTCAACGAGCTAGTCTATAAGAGAGGCATAACTAGGAACCCTTTTTGTTTATTAAACACACATGTATTGACGTTTCCGATCAATACAATTATAACATGCAAAATAAACATTTATCATAAACATGGAATAAGATAATAACCACTTTATTATTGCCTCTCGGGCATATTCCCTTCAGTCTCCCACTTGCACTAGAGTCAATAATCTAGTTTGAAAAACTTTGCGTATTGAACACCTATGGCTTTCTGGTGTTGCATATACGTGATTGCTAGTGGTTAACATAATCTCTGGATCTGACAGTTTCAGGTCCGTGTGTATTTGCATGTCTTTGCGTCTCTACGCATCACTCATTCTCAAATGAGATGGCATTGTATAAATTTGGTCCTTTGGTGAGACCTTTAGTTCGTTCGGCTCAAAATATGTTGATATTATTGTCACACAATATATCTTCATAGTATTAGCCCACTTTGAACCACACCTAGTTTGATAACAAACTACTTAACACAAATGCCCTCCTTTGCTACTACTATAGCAGTTATATACTTAGCCTTTTGTTGTAGTATCCGTCACAATGTCTCAACTTTCGAACTCATCTAAATCCATCGTGGAACATCCTTTCCATTACATTGTGCCACCAATAGTCTAAATTGAGATAAATTAAATTTGTATCTTGTGACAAAACTAGTATCAATGTAACACTTTACAATGAACTACCTTTAACTATTTGTCACTTATACATGATATATTCTTAGTTCTTCCAAAGCTCATAAGAATATCTTTACTATTGTCCAATGATCATCTTATGAATCATTCTGGTATATGCTCATAACATTTGGAGCATAGGATATTCTGGATATATACATATCATGGTATAATCGATCAAAATCTTCATGTGATTTTACTCACTAAGTGTTGAAACACTTGAATCTTGATACAATTCTTTCCATGTAGCAAGAACCTTTCTTGTTGTTTCCGTATTGAACCCTTTCAATATCTCATATATGTATGTCTGGCACAACCATATTAGCGCCTTAATCTATCCATGTAGATATTGATGCCTAATATTCCGGTTTTGCCCAAGTCTTTCATCTAAATCTTATTTTAATGAAATTCTTAACTTGTGTCAATACAAGATACATCATTTCCAATCAACAATATGTCCTCTACATAATGTATTAGAAATATGTCTCAACGCTCCCACTTAATTTCTTGCAAATGCAAGCATCTTCATCATATCCGATGAATTTAAACTCTTTTAACAGTTTCATCATGGTGAAGATTCCAACTCCGCTATGCTTACTTCAACTATTGAAGTTTGCATGCCCTTTTAGCACGCTTTGAATTAACAAAACCCTTTGGACCGTGTCATGTACACGTCCTAGGTAACCGTTCTATTATAAGAACATTGTTTTGTTTATTCAAATACCATATACCAAATTATAGGTAGTGGTTGCTACATTAATCCGTCAAGACTAAATATCGCTATGAAAGATCCAATCTTGTCATAGTCAACTCCTTGTACATTGTCGTAAACTTCTTTCCGACATGTCGACTATTTCATAGATGTTAAACATCCATGTCTTATTTCTTTATAGATCCAAGCACGACCGATAGGCTTCACGCCTTTCTGGAGGGTCTTCCAAGTTCAGAAACTTGATTTCTCGTGTATGGATACTATCACGGATTCTATGACTTCTAGTCATTTTATGGAGTCAGGGCCCATCATCGCTTCTTTGCATGTAGTCGGTTCATCATTGTCAAAACAATAACGACTTGCTTATCGAATCTTACTATTTGATTCTTACCGACCCACACGGTTCTATAGGAACTCTAATCTCCGAGATCACACCTTTTGTAATCACGGGAGCCATGAGCATTGTGGCCGCCACCAGGACACTTTCTAGCACTGCGCTACTTAGCACATATAGCTAAGGTTCAACAACCTTATCAAAGTTCTATTGTCCTCCCATTTAACTTTTCGCGAAAAATTCCTTCTCAAGAAACTTGACGTTCCAAGTAACAAACTCTTTTGTCCTTGGTGTTATGGAGAAATTCCCAACAAATTCTTTGGGAAAACCTACAAAGATGTGCTTATCCGACTTTGGTTGTAAACATTTTACTTATGCATAGAATACCAAAATTTAAGAAAAGACAATTCGGGTTTTATCCCAGACCATAACTCATATGGTGTCATTTCAATGGATCACGATGGTGCTCTTTTTAGTGTAAAAGCGGTAGTCTCTAAAGCTTCAATCCTTAAAACATAATGGCCGCTTTATAAATGACACCTTTGATCTTACCATGTCAAACATGGTTTGATTTCATCTCTCGAACATACCATACTCCTGTGGTTTATCGGGAAATCCAAATTCATGGAACAATTCCTCAAATCTTAGGTGTTTTGCTAAACATGTAACTCAAATATCTTCCTTTATGATCGAATCATAAACTCTTTATTTTCTTGTTACAATGATTTTCCACTTCATCTTGAAAGTCTTTGAACAACTTTCAAATGTTTCATACTTCTTTCTTATTAAGTAAATATACAGATATATTCACTCAAATTTTCGAAGAAAGCATATGAAGCAAAAAGATCCATCGCATATGGCTACACATAATGGACTATGCACATCAGCATGCACAATTTCCAATAAGCTAGTCATCCGTTCCTCTCTGGCCTATGGACAGAGTTTCAATTATCTCGAGGAAAGTCTCACATGCGTCAATTGATCAAAATCAAAGACTCCAAAAATCCATCAACATGGAGTTTCTTCATGTTTTCTTTCCAATATAATTTAAATAGCGATGTCACTTCATAAGTGATCTTTCAATCATTTGTCTTGAGACATTTTAGCAATAGTGTTTATGGATGTGATTTCTCCCACTAGACTTGTTAAAGTTCATCCATCCTTTATGGAATACGGTAATTATTTGAACAACCATTGTTCTCGTAATACCGGAACAAAATAATAATTATTAAAACAAATCTTGAAGACTAGGTTTGCCGACAACGAAAAAGCATAATAACACTTTATTTGTTTTCGATGATCATCATCACTTATTCTCTTGCTAGTTACTTAGGCCATTACAGTTCATGAATGTAACTACCTCGGTGAATTACGCTCTTAGTTACATGCCTAGATGAACGAAAGTGGTTAAAATAGTACGGTGGGGCCCAGGGCCACTCACGGTAGGCCTTTCGGCCGTCCTAACCACTTTCAGAACATCGGGACAAGAACGAGCAGCGTAATCGGCAGGCGAAGGGATCAACTACATACACAAATGAGTATGTATGCAAGCCACATACAACAGTCCTCAGAGCCATTCCATCTAAAAGAAATAGAAATATTGCAATTCCATACGGCAAGATTCAAATATCCTAGATAGAGATAATAATTTAGGATAGCTCCTCATACAACACACATCAGATTATCAGGCGGAAGCGGAAAACAAGATCCGAGTACGGATAAGAAGCAAATCGGCATAAGATGCCATATAAATAACCACATCCCGCCCACAGATCTCATGGATCCCCGTTCCTGGATTCTCTACACCGAATGATCGTTGCCAACATCACCTGTCTCTTCCACCCTGTATCCATCTTGCGGGTACACCTGTTCATCTGAATCAAACAATTTATCATGTGAGACCCTAGGGGTACTCAGCAAGTCTTTATGCCGCTAAAGGGGACACAACCTGGGGTGACGCAATTGCAGCAAAAGGTAATATCTAGCAAGTCTATAGATACTCGCTAACGATCCGCCTAACCAATGATGGACGGATGTCCGTGAATTAAGAACAACAGTTATAACAGTATAATTAACATATCCATCCTCCTCCTCGCTTACCAATGAGGAAGCGGACGGACAACCCCCATCATCCGTTGGCAGTTTTATTAACCATTCCATGAGCATTGCACTATTTACTAGTCAAGTACTTAGTCAAATTGAAAGCGGTACTTTAGTTATACTTGTCTATGATCGAGAAACTGTGCTCCTAGTCGTCCATAACCGCGGACATGGCTTTCAGAAAGATTTACCCTGCAGGGGTGCACGAATAGCAACACACACTCGATCGACCTCGGAAAAACCAAATCAAAACCCAACGAGGCACTCACGACAAAGCAATCACAGGATTCAGAAATATTTCAGGGGCCCACCCCATTAAGCTACCCGCAATGAAGTTGGCCGGCTCCGAGACGGACCCAAGGTTTGTGGACGGCGGTAAACGACTGGGAACCCGAAAATGTGACTGGGCTTGTCGATACAGCGAAAACTTGTCACGATCCAAAACAGTACAGGTGCTCCTCGCACAATCTTAAATAAAGCAGGAACATGGCATAAGTACAGGATAGTAATAAAGCCCCGAACTAATTGTGGCCCCAAGAAATAAGAATGAATCAAGCTCTGGCTTAGGGGGGGGTCCATAAGGCCTCCCGGATGTGGATAGTGCGAATAAACAAGGAACAGGAATCAAGTACTCGGGGTCCTACGGGACACAAGTGAGCATGAAAAACCAAATAGCAGATATTGCTCACCGGTGCCTCTTTCATTAGTTATCCCATTACTACTCAGGTTATGTTGTTTAGGTACCTCATTGTTCATCAGACACTCACATACCCTACTCATGCTTTTCTACGACTCGCATGGCTCAAACAACTCCTGTAGTAATGGCTCATGGGATGGAGGAACAAGCTTCAGTGGGGTTTAAAAGTAAAGGCTATGCAGTGCTTGGGATTCAATTTAATGCAATCGCGACTCAATGATGCAAGAATAAGATAGAGGCAATAGGTATTGTATGTATGCAAGCATGTGGTAGTGCTTGCCTGGCAGCTCAGTTGAAGCGAGAGATGGATCTGGGTAGTACTCCTGTGATTCCTGGTAATTCTCCTGCTGGGCGTCTATTCGAAGAAGAACCAAACACACAAGGGCCAATATAAATAAAGTGCACAAACATATGAATTAAAATGCGACAAGCAAACAAGCATGCCATGATGAATGATGCACAATTTACATGGCATTAAAGTAGCATGGCTAAGGTGAGGTGTGGATACAAGAAATAAAGCATTTTATTATTTATTTAACCAAGTTTTATCGTCATAACAGTTCAGATTTTTAATAATAACATGATGCATGCTTCAAATCAGAACAAGGACTGCATAGATAGAACGGGCTCGTCGCGCTGATCGATTTAGACATATTATTTGCCAAATTTGGAGTTATAGAATTAAAGTTATTAATTTATTAAGAAAAGGGGCATTTTATTGTAATTTTAATCATCTCGAAATTTTAAAGTGCTCAAACAATATTTTGAATGGCATATTTGAATTCCTCACATTTTTCTGATTCCAAAACATATATCATTTGTATTATTTGGATTTGTATTTTAAAAATTATTTAAATCTGACTAGAATTTGAATTTAAATCAATTTTGAAAAAGGTTTAAATGAAACAAGCAACAAGAAAAGCTTTTGTCACCCAGCTCGACCCAGCCACAGTCACTGACGGGTGGGCCTGCGGCTGACTGGGCCACACAGCGCACAAGAAATGTTTTTCTCACCGCAGCGCTACCTAGCCACTGAGGTTGACAGGTGGGTCCGATGGCTACGGGCCCACGAGACAGTGGGTGATCCCGCAGAGGCTGACAGGAGGGGGTAGGCTGGACCGCGGGTTTAGGAAATAACAGGCTAGGGGTTTTTCTGAAAGATGGCCACGGCGGCTGACAGGTGGGCGCGCGTGTACTGCGGGTTTAGAAAACAAAAAGGCTGGAGGGTTTTTGGCAAAGTGCGCGGCGGCACTGTTCTTCTTTCTCCTCTGAACTATCTGTCGGAAAAAGCAGCGCCGCGATAGAGCGGCAAGACGGGGACTCGATCCCGCGACGCGGGGCGCGCGCGCAGAGAAGCGGTACCAGTGCGGTAGGGCGGGGTAGTTGTCAGGGAGTAGCTACGCGACCAGTTGAGGCGATACGCGGCGCGAGAGCGTGCAGACAACAGCGAGCGGCGGCACACTGAGGGCGTTCGGCGCAACGCCTGGCGCGGCTAGGGCTTTACGGTGAGGCGGAGGTTGTCCAGGCGATAGAGGGGCTCACCGCGGGGTGGTCGGTGGTGGCGGATCGGGACGAGGCGCAGCAGGGCGACGAGGAGGCTAGCGGCCGGAGAATTAGGGTTTGCGTCGGGCGGGGCTGGTACTAGCGGTCATGGGGGTCCTCTTCCTCGCTTGCGCGTCCAGGGCGATGCAGGGGATGATCCTCGACCTCCTCGACCACTTCCACGTCGTGCTGGCCGGCTGGAACGAGGGGACGACGCGGTACTGGCGGCGATCGGCGAGAGACGGTGGCGACAGAGAAGAAGAAGGGGAGGCGAGGGCAGGGCCCTGGGGTGGATCTGGGAGAGGCGGAGGAGCCGTGAAGAAGGAGGAAAACGAGGGAGAGGGAAGATGGGCGTCGTGGGGCTCGGGTTAGGTAAAAAGTGGCTTCGGCCCTTTTCTCCTTCTCCTCGATCACGTGCTCGGGCTGGAAATCGACGTGAGCAGGGCAGGGACAGGTTGAGGGGCTGCAGGTGGGTCAGGTGGGGACGGCGCAGCCAGCTGGTAGCGAGAGGGAGAGGGATCAGAGAGGGATCGGGGGTAGCTCAAGTGAGCTAGGGTTAGGCTCGGCAAGGAAGAGAGACAGAGAGCTAGAGGGGTGGGGTAGATGGGTAGCTAGGTGGGGCTTGCTGGCAGGGAGAGGGGACACCTCGGCTTGGTGAGAGGAGAGGGTGAGGTGAGAGAGGTGTGGTAGGGGTTAGGGTTTAGTGTAGAATTGGGGTTAGTAAGAAAAGAGAGGAAGCTAGGGTTAGGGTTTAGTTTAAGTTGTTTAGGTTTTTAGAACTTGTTCATAAGATCAACCTAAGAGGAAAATAGTGAGGCCTTTGAATTATCATGAGATGAGGTGGAGGAAATGGCCAAGAAAAAGAGAAAGAAAAAGATGTATGGGAAGAGGCCCTCATTTGATTCATGCATGGAGATAATTAAAAGAGAAGATGTTGATGAGAATAAAGGAATGGTAGAGAGATGATGTAGAGGATCCCACAAAGAAGAACCACTAAAACAAAGGGAAACAAATGGGTTAAAGGTGGTGATGGTGGTTGCATGGCCCATGCAAAAATAATAAATGCCATGATTTATTTTGTGAAAACAATAATAATAATATGGCATTATTCTTATGCATTCCCAAGAAGTGGAATAAGGCCAAGCAAAAGAATTTATAGAATTAAATCCATCCTATCTCCCATGAGCTAGATTAACTATCAAAAGAAAAATAAAGGCCCATGGTAAATGGAATGGTGGAATTATAAGGTGGTGAAAGAAAGGTGATGGAGTGGAATAAAATATATGCCCCCAACTCCACTTGGGCATTAACCAATATATCAATAACCAAATACAATATCAAGAGGCAAATACAATTAATAATGCATATGAGAGAAGAACCAAAGAAATAGGGTTTTATATGATGCTCAAATTCAAGGTGGCATGATGACATGAGCATGATATAATTATGATGCAACAATTGTATATAGGAAGTAGCCAATATCTTACTAGACCAAGTAGCATTACAATTGTTAGACAATTGGGATGCTACAACTCTCCCCAACTAAACAGGAATCTCGCCCCGAGATTCTAGGAAGAAGAAGAAGACTAAAAGAGGGTAGGATACTTGGCACGGAGCTCGTCTTCACGTTCCCAAGTGGCTTCATCAACTGAATGGTGCGACCACTGCACCTTGCAGAACTTGATGGACTTGTTGCGAGTCCTTCTTTCTGCGACTTCAAGAATTTTTATGGGGTGTTCCTGATAAGATAGATCTTCTTGGAGATTGATGAGTTCATGGTCCACGGTCCTACCGGGATCCTTGAAGCACTTCTTGAGTTGAGAGATGTGGAAAACATCATGGACTTTGAGTTGTTCAGGAAGCTCAAGAGCATAAGCAACTTCTCCTCTTCTTCCACGAATTTTGAAAGGACCGATGTATCTAGGAGCCAGCTTTCCTTTGATACCAAAGAGGTGCGTGCCTCTCATGGGAGTGACACGAAGGTAAACGAGATCACCAGGGACATACTCCATGTCCATGTGCTTTCTGTCATAATTGCTCTTCTGGCGACTTTGAGCAATCTTTAGATTTTCAAGAATGATGTGAACTTTTTCCTCCGCTTGAGTTACAATGTCGGGGCCAAACAATATTCTTTCACCTGCGCCCGACCAACCAATCGGAGTTCTGCATTTGCGACCATAGAGAGCCTCAAATGGTGCCATCTTTAGACTTTTCTGGAAGCTTTTGGTGTAAGAGAATTCAGCATAAGGTAGAAATTCTTCCCACTTCATGCCGAAAGAGATAACGCAAGCACGGAGCATATCTTCTAGAATCTGATTGATCATTTCAACTTGTCCTTGCGACTGAGGGTGGTAGGCTGTGCTGAAGTGTCGTGGTGGTGTCACGGCAGATGCCATGTATAGGCTGATGGTGGGGACTAATACACGCTAGGGGAATCCAGGGAGGGATAGTGAAGTGATTCTCCACACAAGAACTTGTATTGATTTTCTTCCAAGGTTACCAGTGCTCCTAGAGCTGTATTGGCAAGAGGAGGAAGAAGAGGCTCGCTTACTCTCACTCACAGATCTCACCTGAAACCCTAGCCCTTAACAGAATTCTCCAGAGAATAAAACAACCAACCCCTTCTACTGAAGCCCTAGCCCCCCTTTTATAGGGGAGGCTCGGTTTCTTCCTAGGGCATACGTGGAGGCATATTCCTGAGAATATGCCTCCACTCAAAGTGGTAAGCCGACCGGGGTGCTTTTTCCCCCGCGTCACACATGCTTTAGCTACATGAGCCACTGCGGCGCCCTCGTCAGCTGACACGGGCGTCGTCATGCTTGTCAGCCACGCCCCGGTGGTCCTGTCCTTGCTCGCTTCGCTTAGGCAGTGCGTACCGGGGCTCCTTTTGACCAGCGAGATTCCTTCCTTCTCCTAGAACCTTGCTGCGACCCGGATGATGGTTCATCCGGCCACACCTTTTCCTGCATACAGGCAAAACACACACTTCTGACTTACCGCTTAAGTCGGACGAGGGCTAGTTAGGCGGACGCCCCCAGGTCCGGATTACCCTGTGATTCGGCCTGCCTTAAGGTGACTCGGCCAACATCTGCTTTGGCCTTGCCGAACCTCGGCTAACTCGGCCATTATACCCCGGCGTGACCCTACCCGGGGGTATCCCCCCAACATTAGTCCCCGAAGCTGGTGCGGTCTTAGCCGCCCTGGCCGCTAAGGCCACACCAGGTTTCATTTTGTGCCCCTGTCGTTGTTTCCGAGTTACCTCTGTACCTCGGACGGCTTGGGTTTACGTTCCCTTCGCACATTGCAAGTTTTCACTTGCCGGCCGGGTTACCACAGCTCTATCCGGGTCTTACTTCCTTCTCTCGTACGCTAGCCCATGTGAAGGGTAATCATTATGTTGTCTTATTTTAAGGGACGGTTCAGTAACCACCGCAGTAATTGTCAGTTATCACTGTGTGCGGGTCACGTCACGCCTGCCTCCTCGTTTACCGCATCAGCGCGTCACGTCACAAGACTCTCTGCACCCTGTGGCCTTCCGTGTGGCTCCTTACTGATTGGTCCGGACGGGTAATACACGGCCACAGCGTGTGGCCGGTCCACAGGGTGCGATCCCACTCACCCCTGATGGGGGCGGTTAAATAGCGGAGGGGTGCGTCCCTTAGGATTTTCCCCCTCCGCACCCCTCTGCCCGCTGCTATTCCCCTTCGTCTTCCTCGCAACCGCGCCGCCGCCAGCACCGCCAAAAAGCAGCGTCGCCGCCGCACTTCTCTGTTTCACCTCTGCGTCTCCGTCACTGCAACGCCAATCTCCCGCTACGGGTCCTCGCCAATCCAAGCCACTGTCCCCCGCCGCCTCTAGCGCCAGCGAGGGCTTCGAGGAGCAGATGGCGGAAGAAGAACTCGCCATTGCTGAGCAAGAGATGGAGGAGGACGCCGCTGCTGCGGACCGCGGCGCATGGGCTGGCTCCTGGGTCTGCCAGGACGATCTGGACTGGCTCTACCGGACCAGACGCATCCCCGCCGGCGTCGCCGCTCGCCTCGCCTCCGCCGAGCTAGCTCCTTTACCCAATCCTGGGGAGTTCGTTGTGTTCCTGTCTCATTTTCAATGGGGCTTCGGACTCCCGGTGAGCGATTTCTTCCATGATTGGCTCAGCACCTACCATCTCCAGCCGCACCATCTTCCAGCCAATGCTATTACTCTCTCTCTGCCTTCGCTTCAACAATCGAGGGCTACACCGGATTATGGCCCACCAAGGAGCTGTGGATCCGGTTTTTCGCCCTTCGTCGCAACGTTATTCCTGATATCCACACTGATCTGGAGGACAAGCGGCTCACTCAGTTCTGAGCGGCCTCCATTTCACCCTGGAGGTTCTCTGTTTTCCCCCGGGTCATAGGGCTAGAATCCTGCAAGGGGTGGGCCCGGACGTTCTTTTACGTCCGGAACACGGGCACCGAAGATTTGATCTGGTTGCTCCCCTATACCCGGGTCCGCTGAACACGGATCTGTGGGACGCTATTCCGATGAAGCCTACGGCCCTGGCCAACCAAGTGAATAAGAGGTTCGCGGAGCTGAAGGAGCTCGGGTTGCGCAACGAGGATGGAATGATCACTTTCATGCGCAACCGAATCTCCCCTCTCCAGAAGCGCACCCACAAGGTGTGCCATATGAGCTACGGCCGCGATCCCAACCGGACTTCATCTTTCGAACTGAACAACACGGAGATCTTCCGCCGGGTTAAGGCTCTCTTCACCACTCATAAGGACTTCTCCTCTAACTGGACTTGGGGGATTGAGCATTTCTGCCGTGACCGGCTTCCTCCCATAGTAAGTTTCATGCTGCGAACTTACCTCGGACTAATCACTTGTCTATTATTTTTGTATTTTTGACTCGTTTGTTTACTCTTTTCTTCAGCTATTCCTTCAGCAGACACTCGAGGACGGCACCGATCCGACCCTTAAGTGGGCACCAGACCGGGAGACTTCGGACGTGGAGGAGCCGGACCAAGAGATGTTTCTCCCCATGACCGACGCCACGAAATGACCCACGGGTAACTTCTCTTCTGCTAGAGATTGGCCTGATGATGAAGATTACTCGGATATCGAGATAATTGAACCCTTTGAGGCTGTCCCCCTTTCTTTTGCTTTTCTGCCATCAGCTCACGGCGGTGGTCATATCCACGAGGATCCTCCCCTTGCCACGGACGAGCCAGTTCCGGTGGCGCCGAAGAAAAAGCGCGCGGCTTCCACAAGTTCTTCCTCCGGACCTTCCCAGCCTGTTAAAAGGCGAAAGAAGGCCCCAGCACGAAGGGCTCGGAAACCCAGAGCAGTCGAAACCTCCGATGTGTAAGTCCTTCTTTCTTTTGTAACTCGCTCTCCCTTACTTCGTCGTAATTTTTCTTCTGACGTTACTTGATTTCATAGGGCTCCGGTGGAGGTCCCTCAAAGTGGATCCAGTATCTCATCACCTCTCCGGGCTAGCCCTTCACCCCGTCGTGACGACGAGCCACGTCCGCTGAGCCCTATTCCGGAGAGCTCTGCGGCCGCTCCGGGTCATCCTAGGGCGGGGGGAACTGGCCCAGCCAGAACAACGGCAACCACTACCTCGGCAACGCCACAACCAGCAGCCACTAAGGCTACCTTGACTCCAGCATCTGTTCCAGTACCAGCTGCCAAACCAGCAACAACTCCAACCTCGGCAGCAGCACCAACTCCGGCAGCGAAAACATCAGCGCCGGCACCAAGTCCAGCAACGAAAGTACCAGCGCCCAGTTCCTCTGCATCTTCCGAGTCCTCTCAACCCCGGCAGGGTAAAACCGCTGCCTCGGCTTCGTCTTCCCAGCAAGCCAAGGGCAAGAAGATTCAAGACGCTGCCAAGCCCAGTGCTGCCGAGCCTGGGCAACGCACCCTTGAGTCCATGCTCCCCAAGAAGACATCAGCAGCAAAGGACACGCCTAGCGAGCCAACCGAAGCCCAGCAGTTGGTTTTGCACACCAGCCCCGCCCTTGCCTTGGTGGAGAGGAAGGAAGCACATGCTAAGGGTTTGGTGGCGCCACATATGCCCACAGGTGAACGGTACCCCCCCGAGCCTGATGGAGTTCGTCATGAACTGGAACAAGGCCGAGGTAATCCACGAATCTGATCAAGTGAATACCGCCACCAAGGCCATTAACCTCGCTGGACGAATGATGGAGGTACGTCGTTTCTCCTTTGCAGATTGTAGATAATAACCATTAGTCCCCGAGCCTCCGGGGGAGTAACTTGTTACTCGGCCGGATGCTCTTTGATAGAACTAACGTAGCTCCATGATAACTTCGAACATGCACACACTTAGAGCCGGGTTAAGTTCCACTTGGCCCGGATTTTAGTACACTTCGAACATGCACACACCTAGAGCCGGGTTAAGTTCCACTTGGCCCGGATTTTAGTACACTTCGAACATGCACACACCTAGAGCCGGGTTAAGTTCCACTTGGCCCGGATTTTAGTACACTTCGAACGTGCACACACCTAGAGCCGGGTTAAGTTCCACTTGGCCCAGATTTTAGTACACTTCGAACATGCACACACCTAGAGCCGGGTTAAGTTCCACTTGGCCCGGATTATAGTACACTTCGAACATGCACACACCTAGAGCCGGGTTAACTTCCACTTGGCCCGGATTTTAGTACACTTCGAACATGCACACACCTAGAGCCGGGTTAAGTTCCACTTGGCCCGGATTTTAGTACACTTCGAACATGCACACACCTAGAGCCGGGTTAAGTTCCACTTGGCCTAGATTTTAGTACACTTCGAACATGCACAAGGCTGACTTAAGTTTCTGTATCTCTTTTAGGTGACCACCAACTGCCGAAGTGCCGAATTCCAGCGCTTGTTGGATACGCACAAAAATCTTCGCACGAAACAGGCTGCACTCATCACGGAGTACGAGAAAATGGGTAAATTTCTTTCTCATCCTTTCCTCAATTTTCTTCCACTTCGTTTCCCGAACTAAGCTGATTGTTCGGTTTCCGCAGCTGGGGTGGAAGCTGAAAACAAGATAATGCGAAAGAACTTGGAGCAGATCAAGGGTACGTCCTTCTTGTCTGTTTTTACTGTGCTTTTCATCATTTTACCTCCTTGGCTCGGCAAACATTTATAACTCGGCTCTGCCGGGCCAACACACGGTTTCAGCATTGCTTGAAGAAAGTGTGCATGTGCCTGACATGATGCTGCATTTTCTCGAACAAGCAGGACAGCATCAAGCCGAGCTGAAGAAGAAAGATGATGAGCTCGCCCTCCTCCGGACCAAAGATGGTGAGATAGCCAAGCTTAAAGCTGAAATGGCTAAAATGAAGGCGCAGCACCAAACCGAGCTGAAAAGGGTTGGCCAGGACTACATCGAAGAACGCGAGCGCCTCAAACTCCAAAGTGCTAAGGATTGTGAGCTTCTTCAGGAAGCCGAGGTCAAACTTGGGTCGACAAATGCTGAGCTCGAGCAGCTTCGGAAAAGGCATGATGCTTGCATCAAGGAGTTGACCCTTATCCATAGTCACATTTCACGTAACTTCTTTTCCTTTATCCGCCTTATTTCTCCGGGTTACTTCATATGTCTTGTTTTCTCAACTTTGTCCTTTGCCTTGTTTCCCAGGCCACTTTCCAGAGGGTACTGCCATTGCAAGTGCTGCTGTCGCCAATTTCCGCCGAGAAAGGGGTACTCCGGTCACTGCTGAGGGTGAGAGCATTCCTTTTGACATGGAGGACCTGTTGGTCAGCCTGTCATCTCGCGTGGAAATTATCAAGAACTACGGCAGGGACCTCCTCCATGTTTCAGTCCGGGTCTTCAACGCCTTCTGGCCCGCCGATGATGCTCCGGAGAGAGTCACGCAGCTCGCTGAAAGGCTTTCAGAAATTGAGACACAGCTCGACCTCTGGCGAGAATCCTCCGGACGCGCTGCTGCCGATACCGTCCTTCACCACATTTTGACGTGGTACGAGAAGATAGACCTCAGCCTCCTCACACGCCTGCGCACTAGGTCCAAATGGACAGATGACCCGGAGTGGGTAGCCCGGCGTCAGGCTTGCGCCCATAGTCTCATTGAATATGCCCCCATTCATGAATGGACTGAGGGTCCGAGCTTCCGGGAAGCCGCAGGTGAAGAGGAAGTTGAGAACATTGAAGATGACTCAGGTGAAGACGAGGAGGACACTGCCTCGGATATCGAAGAGGGCGACGATGATGCCGAACTTCCTCCTGCTGCTCCTAAGTAAAAACACTTTAAAATTCATGAGATCCCCGGTATGCCGGGTGGAATTGTATTCCAAATACATGTGATATTTTGCTACTGAGTACTTAAGCCGGATTAACTTGGGCGTAGTCCTCGAATTTCTTTTTCTTGTTCATTCAATCTTTTGGCTCGGATCGTGTCTACCTTGATTCGATTTTACAACTTACGAATCCGAGCCTGAAAAATTGTCTTAACAATACTGGGAAACTTTTAGACTTAGCTCAAAAATAAATACAGGGTTAGTCCGGAAAACAAACGTCGGCTCGAATAAATTCTGTTCCTTAGTCGTTTTTCATGTGCTACGCAATTCCAAACTTGTTCTCTTTCTTGCCATGAAGCCAATTCTTGTTGGATAGCAGCAAGTCAAAGAGTTGGGTTTTTGGTGCTCACACACTACTAATCCGAGCTAAGTAGAATAACCGATTCCAGCCGACGCACAAATAACAAAAGACAACAAATATTATTAAGGCAGTCCCCGAGTTACTACTCGAGGTGCCCACATTTCATTGATAAGCTCATTGCCGACATACATACCGACATATGAGATAACCCGGATACATACACTTCTTCGCTAAGTGTAGAAAGGACGAAGGAGAGCTACATTCCATGGACGTTTAGATTCCTCACCGGACCTGTCCGCCTTGTTCTTTTCCTGTGGCTTTGCATCTATAAAATAGTAAGAATCATTGTGCAATGCTTTGCTCACGATGAACGGCCCTTCCCATGGGGGGGGATAATTTATGCATTCCAGTAGTACGTTGTACCAACCGGAGCACCAAATCGCCTTCCCGGAAGACCCGGGGGCACACTTTCCGGCTGTGATAGCGTCGGAGATTTTGTTGATATATGGCGGATCTGGACAGTGCCAGTTCTCTCGCTTCTTCCAGCAGATCAACATCGTTTTGCCGGGCTTCTTGCACTTCGGCTTCTGTGTATTGGGTGACCCTAGGCGAATCATGCTCTGTGTCAGCTGGTAATACAGCTTCTACCCCATATACCAGAAAAACGGCGTATAGCCTGTTGATCGATTCAGAGTTGTTCTTAAACTCCATAGTACCGCTGGTAGTTCTTCTATCCAGCACCCCGCTGATCTTTGCAGCGGCTCAATGAGCCGGGGTTTTATCTCGGATAACACAAATCCGTTGGATCTCTCCACTTGCCCGTTTGATGCGGGATGGGCTACCGAAGCTACGTCAAGCCGGATCCTCTTATCCCGGCAGCAACGAGCAAATGCTCCTTCCGCAAAATTTGTGCCATTATCAGTTATGACACTATGTGGATAACCGTACCTCAAGATGATATCTTTGAGAAACGTTACGGCCGTAGCTCCATCACATTTTCTTATAGGCTTTACCTCGATCCACTTCATAAACTTGTCCACCATTACCAGAATGTGAGTCATGTTTCCTCTTGCTGGTTTGAACGGGCCCACCATATCCAAGCACCATACGGCAAATGGCCAAGTGATTGGGATGGTCTTGAGTTCCAACATTGGCATATGTGTCTTTGTAGCGTACCTCTGACAACCATTGCATTTTCTCACCAGATCTTCTGCTTGCTCTAAGGCATTTGACCAGTAGAATCTGTGTCGGAAAGCTTTTGCTACCAAGGCTCGGGATGAGGCGTGATGCCCGCATTCCCCCTGATGTATATCTCGGATGATTTCAAGCCCTTCTTCCGGGTCAACACACCGTTGGAGGACATTGGTCATACTTCTCTTGTATAACTCGGAATTGATGATCGTGTAGGCCTTTGCCCTCCTCTGTGTTTGCCTGGACAGCACCTCCTTAGTGGGTAACGTTCCATCTTTCAGGAACTGAAATATAGGCAGTGCCCAAGCCAGTATTGGCCACACGGGGAACACGTCCTCGTCTATCTCCATTTGATCCACCGGCATAACTTCAACCGGACCACGCTGTGTAGTCCCCGGGTCTCGCGAGGCAGTCCCCGGGTTTGCCGAAGCAGTCCCCAGGTTTTGCGCACCGCTTCCCGCGTCAATGTCCATGGGCACAGCTCCGGACTCCGTGTCCTCCGAGACGTAGATGGATTCGGACTCCGGGGATGGCCTGATGGATGGTTTGTTGAGGTGCTCTAATGCTACACCCGGTGGAATTGCTTGTCTGGTTGACCCGAGCTTCGACAGCATGTCGACAGCCTCATTTTCTGCCCGGGGTACATGATGAAATTCGCATCCCTCAAAGTAACCAGAAATCTTCTACACATGAAATCTGTATAGTGCCATGTTTGGATCAACGGTGTCCCACACTCCGGACACTTGCTGCACCACCAAATCCGAGTCGCCAAAGCATATGATCCGACGTATACCAATTTCTTTTGCTACCTTGAGCCCATGCACAAGTGCTTCATACTCAGCGACATTGTTTGATGCGGTGAAGTGGATCTACAGCACATATTTCAACTGGTCCTTCTTTGGCGACGTGAGTACAACTCCGGCACCTAGCCCGGTTTTGGTTTTTGATCCGTCAAAGTGCATCTGCCAATAGTTCGGATCCGGAAGTGGTGGTTCGTACTGTACCTCGGCCCAGTCCACAAAAAAGTCCGCCACAGCCTGAGATTTGATGGCTTCTCTCCGGTCATATTGCGGAGCGTAAGGAGCTAGCTCAATTGCCCATTTTGCAATTCTGCCGCTTGCATCCTTGTTACTCATTATCTCGGATATAGGGGCCTCACATATGACCCGGATGGGATGCTCCTCAAAGTAGTGCTTCAATTTCTTAGCGGCCATGTACACGCCATACGCCACTTTTTGATAATGTGGGTAGTTCTACTTTGAGGTTGACAACACTTCACTCAAATAATACACCGGCCTTTGCACTGACTTACCTTCCTCATCGCGCTCCACCACTATCACTACACTTACAACCCGGTTGGTTGCGGCTATATAGAGCAACATTGGCTCCTTTGACAGTGGTGAGGCTAGCACTGGCGCCGTGGCTAACATTTTCTTTAGGTGGGTAAAGGCTTCATCAGCCTGCGGCGTCCAAATGAACTTATCGACTTTTTCATGAGTTGGTACAGAGGTAAAGCTTTCTCTCCCAACCGACATACAAACCGATTAACGAGGCCAGGCAACCTGTAAACTTCTGGACATCGTTAAGACAATTCGGCAGTTCCATTCGTTCGATGGCCCGGATTTTGGTTGGATTAACTTCGATACCTTGGCTGGAAACCAGAAAACCAAGCAATTTTCTAGCTAGAACACCGAAGGTGCATTTTTCCGGGTTAAGTTTCATCCGGAACCCCCTTAGGTTTGCGAACGTTTGCCTGATATCGTCAAGGAGCATTTTGCTTTCCTTGGTCTTGGTAACCACATCATCCACGTACACCTGTACATTTTGACCTATTTGGTCGTGCAAACATTTTTGCATACATCTCTGGTACGTTGCCCCTACATTACGTAGACCAAACGGCATGGTGCGATAGCAATAAGCCCCATACGGGGTAATAAATGCAGTCTTTATTTGATCATGCGGATTCAGAGGTATCTGGTGGAAACCAGAATAAGCGTTGATGAATGACAACAGTTCACATCCAACAGTTGAGTCTATGACCTGATCTATTCTTGGTAGCGGGAATGGATCTTTCGGACACGCCTTGTTCAGGTTCGTGTAGTCGATACACATGCGCCAAACCACTGCCACGTTCGGATCATCCCTTTTCTTTTCCACCAGCACCGGATTAGACAGCCAATCCGGGTAGAGGACTTCCATGATAAATCCTGCAGCTAGCAACCGAGCTATCTCATCCCCAATGACTTTCCTCCTATCTTCGGCGAAGCGGCGGAGAGGTTGCTTCACCGGCTTAGCTCCGAGTCTCACATTTAAAGAGTGCTCGGCCAACTCCCTCGGAACACCTTGCAAGTCCTGTGTGGACCAAGCAAAAATGTCCCGATTCTCACGGAGGAAACTGACGAGGTCGCTTTCCTATTTATCACTTAGCCCGGCACCAATTGTTACGGTGCGCTCTAGGAACATGTCATCAACGGGAACCTTCTTGGTATCTTTCGTGGCCTGGAAGGAGACAGTTCCATGCGGGTTACTCAGCGCCGGCATATACTGCCGCGCGGACTGAGCTAATGCCGCCACCTCTTCAATCTTCCTTTTTTCCTGCGAGATCACAAGTGACTTGGCTAAGTTTGATCCGGCCGACGCACACTCCATCGAACGTCGGAAGGCCCCAGCAATGGTAATCACTCCATTTGGTCCGGGCAATTTCATCTTCAAATAGCTGATATGTCAACTTGCCATGAATTTGTTCAGCGCTGGCCTTCCGAGCAATGCATGATACGTGCTTTCTAAGTTCACCACTTCGAACTCCAGATTTTCAGTTCGGCAATTGTCCCTCGTGCCGAACAAGACGTCGACCCGGACCTTGCCTATGGGCTCGCAAGAAATGCCGGGCACGATGCCATGGAAAGTTGTCCTCGTGGCCTGGAGCATGTTCTCCGAGATATCCAACTTGCGCATTGTGTCCGCGTACATGATATTTATGCTACTGCCATTGTCGATCAGTACCTTTGAGAACCTTACGTTAATGCTAGGCCCAATGAACGTTGGATCCAGCACCAACGCATACAAACCAGGGCTCGGCATGAGCTTGGGGTGAACCCTAATGCTCCAAGTGATTTCCTGATCGGACCAAGGCATGTACCTTGTCACTGCCAGCATTACCGCATTCCCCTCCATATGCCTACGCTGCAAGCTTTTTCTATCAGTTTCCTCTTTGGTAAATACACAGTAGCTCTGGTGATGCTCCCTGTACTCGTTTCTTCCCTCATTTCCGGGGTGCCTCTGATCCGGCTGATGCTGATTTTCTACTTGATGCACTGCATCCCTTCTTTCATTGTTATCATATCTCGGCAGAGGGGGAGGCAACATCAGCTGTTGCGTGTTTGCTCCGGAGAGCAATTGCTGCCGGGGTAACTCCTGCCGAGGCTGATCATTCCGGGGTGCCTAAGCATTCCCCGAACCACCTTGCTCGATCTTGCGCATCCACTCGCATTGCCTCGTCGTATGACCCGCTGGGTTGTTCGGATTTGGCGTGTGAAACTTACATTGCTGGTCCAACATCGACTCGTAAGTATACCTCCGACGGTCTTTCCTTTCTTGCCATTGCTTCTTTTGCTCTGGTGTCCAAATTTTCTTCCCATCGTTCCTTGGAGTCCATTGACCTCCACTTTTCTGGCGTTGGCTACCCCCTGCTCCGGGTTGATCTTGATTCACGGCTGCCACTTGATGTGAACCGTACCGATGGTCCGGTCGATCATCTCTCCTTTTTCCTCTGTAATCATTTCTCCGGGATGATCCGGATCCATCCCTCTGATAGTACTCATCGCTTGACTCGTTTGAGGTGAGCCTTGGTTGGGTCGGGTCACCCAACGCATACGAATCTGCGATCTAGATCATCTCTGCCAACGTTGCCGGCATTTTCCGTTGCAACTTCATCCACAGCTCGCTTCCATATCTGCACCCCTGTGCAAACCATGCTATGGCCTGTGACTCTATCACGCCCTCGCATGAATTTCTCACGGTACACCACCAGGTCAAAAACTCCTGGTCCGTCTCATTGGGTCTTTGTTTGCACATAGCTAGGGTCTGTGGCCTATTTGGCCTTTGATACATACTCGAAAAATTGCTGATGAACATCTCCTCGAAATCTATCCAGCAGTTGATGCTTCCTGGTGGCAAATTGTTCAACCACACCCTTGCCGGGCCTTCCAACATCTGTGGTACATATCGTACGGCCCATCTCAGGTTGCCTGTGGCAATTTTTACAGCCGTAGCATAGTTGATCAGCCAATCCTCTGGCTTGGTACTACCGTCATAGGTCTTGGTGCCCCTGGGCAGCTGAAACAACTCCTGTAGTAATGGCTCATGGGATGGAGGAACAAGCTTCTGTGGGGTTTAAAAGTAAAGGCTATGCAGTGCTTGGGATTCAATTTAATGCAATCGCGACTCAATGATGCAAGAATAAGATAGAGGCAATAGGTATTGTATGTATGCAAGCATGTGGTAGTGCTTGCCTAACAGCTCAGTTGAAGCGAGAGATGGATCTGGGTAGTACTCCTGCGATTCCTAGTAATTCTCCTGCTAGGCGTCTATTCGAAGAAGAACCAAACACACAAGGGCCAACATAAATAAAGTGCACAAACATATGAATTAAAATGCGACAAGCAAACAAGCATGCCATGATGAATGATGCACAATTTACATGGCATTAAAGTAGCATGGCAAAGGTGAGGTGTGGATACAAGAAATAAAGCATTTTATTATTTATATAACCAAGTTTTATCGTCATAACAGTTCAGATTTTTAATAATAACATGATGCATGCTTCAAATCAGAACAAGGACTGCATAGATAGAACTGGCTCGTCGCGCTGATCGATTTAGACATATTATTTGCCAAATTTGGAGTTATAGAATTAAAGTTATTAATTTATTAAGAAAAGGGGCATTTTATTGTAATTTTAATCATCTCGAAATTTTAAAGTGCTCAAACAATATTTTGAATGGCATATTTGAATTCCTCACATTTTTCTGATTCCAAAACATATATCATTTGTATTATTTGGATTTGTATTTTAAAAATTATTTAAATCTAACTAGAATTTGAATTTAAATCAATTTTGAAAAAGGTTTAAATGAAACAGGCAACAGGAAAAGCTTTTGTCACCCAGCTCGACCCAGCCACAGTCACTGACGGGTGGGCCTGCGGCTGACTGGGCCACACAGCGCACAAGAAATGTTTTTCTCACCGCAACGCTACCTAGCCACTGAGGTTGACAGGTGGGTCCGATGGCTACGGGCCCACGAGACAGTGGGTGATCCCGCAGAGGCTGACAGGAGGGGGTAGGCTAGACCGCGGGTTTAGGAAATAACAGGCTGGGGGTTTTTTCTGAAAGATGGCCACGGCGGCTGACAGGTGGGCGCGCGTGTACTACGGGTTTAGAAAACAAAAAGGCTGGGGGGTTTTTGGCAAAGTGCGCGGCGGCACTGTTCTTCTTTCTCCTCTGAACTATCTGACGGAAAAAGCAGCGCGGCGACAGAGCGGCGAGACGGGGACTCGATCCCGCGATGCGGGGCGCGCACGTAGAGAAGCGGTACCAGTGCGGTAGGGCGGGGTAGTTATCAGGGAGTAGCTCCGCGACCAGTTGAGGCGCTACGCGGCGCGAGAGCGTGCAGACAACAACGAGCGGCAGCGAGCGGCAGCGCACTGAGGGCGTTCGGCGCAACGCATGGCGTGGCTAGGGCTTTACGGTGAGGCGGAGGTTGTCCAGGCGATAGAGGGGCTCACCGCGGGGTGGTCGGTGGTGGCGGATCGGGACGAGGCGCAGCAGGGCGACGAGGAGGCTGATGGCCGGAGAATTAGGGTTTGCGTCGAGCGGCGCTGGTACTGGCGGTCCTGGGGGTCCTCTTCCTCGCTGGCGCGTCCAGGGCGATGCAGGGGATGATCCTCGACCTCCTCGACCACTTCCACGTCGTGCTGGCCGGCTAGAACGTGGGGATGGCACGGTACTGGCGGCGGTCGGCGAGAGACGGTGGCGACGGAGAAGAAGAAGGGGAGGCGAGGGCAGGGCCCTGGGTGGATCTGGGAGAGGTGGAGGAGCCGTGAATAAGGAGGAAAACGAGGGAGAGGGAAGAGGGGCATCGTGGGGCTCGGGTTAGGTAAAAAGTGGCTTTGGCCCTTTTCTCCTTCTCCTCGATCACGTGCTCGGGCTGGAAATCGACGTGAGCAGGGCAGGGACAGGTTGAGGGGCTGCAGGTGGGTCAGGTGGGGACGGCGCAGCCAGCTGGTAGCGAGAGGGAGAGGGATCAGAGAGGGATCGGGGGTAGCTCAAGTGAGCTAGGGTTAGGCTCGGCAAGGAAGAGAGACAGAGAGCTAGAGGGGTGGGGTAGATGGGTAGCTAGGTGGGGCTTGCTGGCAGGGAGAGGGGACACCTCGGCTTGGTGAGAGGAGAGGGTGAGGTGAGAGAGGTGTGGTAGGGGTTAGGGTTTAGTGTAGAATTGGGGTTAGTAAGAAAAGAGAGGAAGCTAGGGTTAGGGTTTAGTTTAAGTTGTTTAGGTTTTTAGAACTTGTTCATAAGATCAACCTAAGAGGAAAATAGTGAGGCCTTTGAATTATCATGAGATGAGGTGGAGGAAATGGCCAAGAAAAAGAGAAAGAAAAAGATGTATGGGAAGAGGCCCTCATTTGATTCATGCATGGAGATAATTAAAAGAGAAGATGTTGATGAGAATAAAGGAATGGTAGAGAGATGATGTAGAGGATCCCACAAAGAAGAACCACTAAAACAAAGGGAAACAAATGGGTTAAAGGTGGTGATGGTGGTTGCATGGCCCATGCAAAAATAATAAATGCCATGATTTATTTTGTGAAAACAATAATAATAATATGGCATTATTCTTATGCATTCCCAAGAAGTGGAATAAGGCCAAGCAAAAGAATTTATAGAATTAAATCCATCCTATCTCCCATGAGCTAGATTAACTATCAAAAGAAAAATAAAGGCCCATGGTAAATGGAATGGTGGAATTATAAGGTGGTGAAAGAAAGGTGATGGAGTGGAATAAAAGATATGCCCCCAACTCCACTTGGGCATTAACCAATATATCAATAACCAAATACAATATCAAGAGGCAAATACAATTCATAATGCATATGAGAGAAGAACCAAAGAAACAGGGTTTTATATGATGCTCAAATGCAAGGTGGCATGATGACATGAGCATGATATAATTATGATGCAACAATTGTATATAGGAAGTAGCCAATATCTTACTAGACCAAGTAGCATTACAATTGTTAGACAATTGGGATGCTACAATGAATTGCGTTGTCCTGTATGACACTTCATACCAACCAATTCGGTATCCAATACCTAAGACCCACATTGTTTAATAAGCAAGGAATAGAACCATAACATGTATATCTTCTATATACCCAAGTTGGACATCTCCAACCTTTTATTTTCTTCCAAATATTTTATAGATTCTCTTTCAGTAATTCCTTTTCTTTTAAAAGATTCTATCAACATCAATAGTGGTGTCATCAACATGACACATGGTACAAAGCTTGTATATAGTCAAATACTAATACCTTTGGACTTGCACTTTGAAGGGGATCACCATCATCAAATGTTTGACATTCTTTCAAAAATCCATTCTATAGTAATCTATTAGTGTAGTGAACATTTTACTTACATCTTCTATTCATCCTTATCATGACAACTTTCATGATCAAGCTACTATAGCCTATAAGGAAGAATCGCGAGTATAATATCAGTTCCCAAAACCTTTTTGGTAGATTCGGATGCCTAGCATCTCCAACCTTCACAAATTCTCATACAATACGAGAACATGTATTTTGCTAAATTATACTCTATCATAATGCAACCAAAAACATTGCTTCAGATATCACAATATCTTTCACACATGATGGTTTCTGAAGAAAATTTCAGCTCCAATATAATCTTGATATTAAAACAACTTTTGAATATCAATAATCATGGAGCCAATGACTACAACAAACTATGAAAATTCACTTTGATTTAATTTATGACAAATTTGGTTCGACTAATCCAAATTAGAAATGAAATCTCACTCAAAAACGACATCCCTCGTGTCTTTTTGGTGATTACATGAACCAAATCCACTACACCAAGTCCGATCATCACGTGAGTTGATGTAGCTTCAAAGGCGAGCATCTTTATGGGCATCATATCAACTATATGACTCATGCTTAACCTTTCGGTCCGTGTTCCGAGGCCATGTCTGTACATGCTAGGCTCGCCAAGTAAGAACCTTAGTACTCGCATGTGTAAAACTGTCTTACACCCGTTTGTATGAAAGCGTAGAGTCGAGTACACCCGATCATCACGTGATGTCTCGAAATACGATCCACAAAACGGTGCATACTTAAGGAAGAACACATTTTTATCTTGATATCTAAATGAGGGATCATCTTACAATGCTACTGAAAGCGCCAAACTAGCAGTATAAGATGCTAACATCTAGTGTGTAAAGTGAGATGATATGGTCCATGCATTTGATCTCTATCATTTGCATCGTGGTATGATCTCTATCATTCCTTGTGTGTAACGCCAAGGTCTATGGAACTTACACGTTGAGTGTGTTGTAAGAGTATCTATCATACATCTACTTACAACAGTACCATATCAAGACACTAGCCCAGCAACGATCTAAACTAGACGCCTCTAATTTATCAATTGCAAGTTTTACGTGGCTTAGGGCTTTCGGAGATAGAACTGTTCTTACCTACGAACATGAACCACAATAAGGATAACCAAGTTATTAGCAACTCGTTGTAAATCAGATATTGACTATAGTAGGAGAGACAGACACCCGCCAGCCACTTATGCAAAACAAGTTGCATGTCAGTCATGGAACCGGTCTCATGTACGATGACATGTAAGGTTTGTCCGGGCCGCTTCATCCCACTATGCCACCAATATCCAAAATACATAGAAGATGCAATAACATGATCATGACCGCCCACATATAAACATATGTGTACTACCCATGCAAAGCACCTACGCATAGATCAGGCTTTGATACCACTGGTGGGTCCGCAGCATAGAAAACAAATTTTTTCCTACGATGTGAACTACACGCCAAGATCTATCTACTAGGTACAAAGCAACGGGTGGACATACATCAAATGAGAACTTACCCTCGAAGACAACGAGTTTTGTTAATGAGTAGGAACTCGTGGTTGATGTAGTCGTACACTTGCCGATCTCAAGATCGTGAGGAAGTCCAGCAGGTCCAGCTCCAGCACGTCCATCAGATCCAACTCCAGCAGCACCAAGTCCAGCACCGCAAAGTAGTGGTGCATCCGTGATCGCACACATGTCCGGTACCCCGACAACCTCCGTCCCTCGCTCCAGCAAAGTAGCGGAAGCAGCAACTCCTTTTCAGATAAAGCCACCTGGAACATGTATCTTGCTAATCCGAGACCATGGCGGAATAATACTAGAATGGGAGAGAGATACTTCACAAGGAGGTGTGTGTGTGAGAAGTGAGGAGGGGGTGGCCTTTTATAGGAGGAGGGGGGTGCCCCTCCTTCATGGCCGGCGCGTCGAGGAGGTGTCTCTTCACCTCCTCCATTCATGTGGTGGTAACCCCTCCACATTAAAATGCCTCTTCACATTCCCTTTTAAAGTCTCCAGTTTAAATGCATTAAATTTCTCCAAATTTAATGCTCTCTCATTTAATAAAACTATTTTATTATTTTTATTCAGAATTTTTTAATTACTTTAATTAACAAACATTTACATATAACCCCCTGCAACATTTCAATATTACATGCAGAACCAATTTCAGCAATTTTACCCGAAACAGTTTCGGTGTCTATTGAAATAATTCCAGCGCTTTCTTAAATCTTTATCTGAAACATATTTGCTCCAAATGGTGTCGGTATCCTTAAATGTGTCACCCTACAGTTCGCGAATAATGCAGATATGATCGAGACCTCTCTCCGATCAATAATCAGCAGCGGGACCTGGAGATCCGTATTGACTCCTACACATTCAACGATGACTTTTGTGATCGTGAGAACCTTTAACGCTTGTAACTAAATCCCTTTGTATTGCGATATATTACATGTCCGAGATTTGATCATCGGTATCTCCATACCTAGTTTGATCTCGTTACCGACATGCACTCTTTTCTCGTTCCCGTGATATAACATTCTAGTGATCATATCACTTGCTTGCAAGCTATCTTAATGTGATATCACCGAGAGGGCCCAGAGTATATCTATCCGTCATCGGGATTGACAAATTCCACTCTTGATCCATGAGCCTCAACATAACAACTTTGTAGCACTAAACCCACCTTTATAGTCACCCTGTTACGGTGTGACGTTTGGTGTTATCAAGATACTCTTCTGGTGTTAGCAATTAACATGATCTCATGATCTAAGGACTAATATTACTTCGTATGATGTTATAGCAATATAAACATAATGACTTGATCGTAATGCTATACTTCGGATGAATTTTCATCACATCATTCCACCAATGTTGTGACCTCATTATTAACAACATCCAATGTACATGATCAGGAAACTTTGATCATCTTGTTAATCAACGAGCTAGTCTATAAGAGAGGCATAACTAGGAACCCTTTTTGTTTATTAAACACACATGTATTGGCGTTTCCAATCAATAAAATTATAGCATGGAAAATAAACATTTATCATAACATGGAATAAGATAATAACCACTTTATTATTGGCTCTCGGGCATATTCCCTTCACAACCAATGTTGATGATGGTGTTTCTAGATAACTCATGATGTGTTGGGAAGAGGCTATATTAGGTAGAAGTGTGCATCATGCTTGTCATATGACTTGTATAGTTCGATCAAACAACTAGGTGGGATCATGTTGACCAAGTATTCACACATACAACCACAAGTTGATGAACGTGTTTCTAGACAACTCACATAGGTCTAGAGCCATGTAGTGTTGGGATGAGGCCATATGAGATACAAGAGAGCGACTAGTAAACGCGCGGCCTCATCAGGAGCAACCATCGAGCGCATGAGGAGGCTTTGCGGAAAGTGCTCCATGCTCACCACGTGGTGGCAGCATACGGCAGCAAGTGAACGCAAGCTAAAAAAGTCAAAATCGCTCCACCCGCGCGCGCCTAGATTCCTCTCACGCACGGAGCTTTCCAAGTGAGAAAATACTAGTGCTAGTTGATCAAAACAATGCATCCAAGAAAAAAAATAACGGTGGATCAGAAGAAAGTGTACGTGCAGTGCGCTATAATTATTCCGCCCCGTGTACAGTCATTCAAGGCAGTGCAAATCCGAGACAAAAGGTAGTACATGGACAGTGTACTGACAGTATTCCGCCTGTGCACTACCACTCTAGGAAGTGCAATGGAAAATATAAGACAGGGCAGGTCAAGTGCGCTGCTAGTATGTCGCCCGTGCACTGCCACCAAAGATAGTGCAATGCATAAAAGAAGATAGTGTAGTGCAGTGCACTGCCAGATTGTACCGTCAGCCAAGACAGTGCAATGCCTAACAGAAGGCAGTGCAGGGCAGTGCACTGCGAGTATGTCGCCTCATGCACTGCCATCGAAGGCAGTGCAATGCCTAATAGAAGGCAGTGCAAGGCAGTGTACTGCCAGTATGCCACCTGGTGCACTGTCACCCCAGGCAGTGCGACGCAGAACAAGGAGGCAGCACACGGGCAGTGCACTGTCAGGACACCGTCCGTGCACTGCATAACTGAAGGCAGTGCAACGTAGGCAATAAAGGCAGAACACAAAAAATTCATCGAAACCTATCAATATGAGATCTTGTTTTGTAGACCTCGACACGACTAGCACAACCGTGAAAATGGATCGCGGTTTGGATTGTCGATTCAAAAGATATTTATTTTTTCGTGTTTGGATCCACAAAATAAAAGGAAAAGTTAACGAGAGCCTCTCCATAGCCTCCACGTGTCACGCATGCAAAGGATTGCGGAAACCATGCCAAACAGTCTGCGCCTGCCACGTGCATGCACCAGCGATGGAGTGGAGCACGCTCCCGTACGCGCGCGCTTTTTTTAGTCAAAACGATACGTTTGTGCATCATGGCTTGGCATAACAGTTGTATAGTTAGATCAAACAACTAGGTGTGATCATGTTAACCAAGTGTTCACACATACAACAACAAGTTGATGAAGGTGTTTCTAGACAACTTAGATAGGTGTAGAGCCATGAAGTGTTGGGATGAGGCTATATTATGTACAGATGTGCATAGTGGATTTCCATAGCACATATATAGTTAGATGTATCAACTAGGTGGGATCATGTTGACCAAGTGTTGACACATACAACCACAAGTTGGTGAAGGTGTTTCTAGCCAACTCAGATTGGTCTATAGCCGATGCAATGTTGGTATTAGGCCATATGTGCTACAAGTGTGCAACATGCAATGGCATATACAATATATAGTTAGATCTATCAACTTGGTGAGATCATGTTGACCAAGTGCTGACGCATATAACCACAAGTTGATAAAGGTGTTTCTAGACAACTCATATAGGGCAAGAGGCCATGCAGTGTTGGCGTGAGTCTATATGAGTTACAAGTGGGCATCATGGCTTGGCATAGCACTTGTATAATTAGATCAAATAACTAGGTGTGATCATGTTGACCAAGTGTTCACACATACAACCACAAGTTGATGAAGGTGTTTCTAGACAACTCAGATAGGTCTAGAGCCATGTAGTGTTGGGATGAGGATATATGAAGTACAAGTGTGCATCATGGATTTTCATAGCACTTGTATAGTTAGATCTAACAACTAGGTGGGATCATGTTAACCAAGTCTTGATTTGTACAAACACAAATTGATGAACGTGTTTCTAGCCAACTCACATCAATCTATAACCCATGCAATGTTGGTATGGGGCTATCTGTGCTACATGTGTGTATCGTTTGAACAACATAACACATTTGTACTTAGATGTATCTGAATGAAAATTTCATGTTTTCCTTTGTTTTGCGTGTTAGATAACAATACTATGGAGACTTTTCATGTGTGCTAAGTGTGCAGGAAGTTTTGAGGGGGGCTGGATAATCCGCCCCTCCAAGGGCCGGATAATCTAGCCTACCTCATCTCTCAAGGAAGCCAAGGCGCGTCACTCTGTGTCCAGTCGGATTTTCTCTCGGAAAATCCGAACTAGGGCGGTTTTTCCTCCCCAGGCCGAATAATCCGGGTTTAGCAAGGGCCGGAAAATCCGACCCCCAGTTTTCGAGCAAAAGGAGCCAAGGCGCGTTGCTCGGTATCCGGTCGGATTTTCTCTCGGAAAATCCGAACTGGGGAGGTTTTTCTTCCCTAGGCCGGATAATCCGGCCTTCGCATAGGACCGGATATCCGGCCCCCAGAAGATGATCAAGGGCAAGCTCGGCGCGTCTCACTGTGAAGGGGCGGATTTGCTGCCGGAGATTCCGAGTCTGGGGCGGAGTTTCCCCAGACCGGATAATCCGGCCCCCACTTGGGCCGGATAATCCGGCCCCCAAAGTGTGCAACGGCTGGTTTTTGGAAGGGGCTATAAGTACCCCTTCTTCCCCAACGTCCAGAACTCTTGATTCACTCGAATTTGACCTGACCTTGTGCAAGAGCTCTAAATCTTGATCTCCCAGTTCAACCACCCGAAGGTCTTGATCTTTGGTGGAATTGAAGGAGGAGAAGTTCATCATCAACATCAAGAATCAAGCGCTTCAACTCCTCTCCATTCACTTGGAGAAATCCCTGATCTAGTATTCTTGTTAATACCTAGATCTTGTTATTGTATTTGACAACTTTGTTCTTGTGGCAGCTTGTTGTCATTTCGGGAGCCTCCAAGTTGTTGTGGAGTTGTTGCCCCGCTAGTTGTGTAAAGGCGTCGATGCCCTCCTCGTAGGGTACCTATAGTGGAAGGTGGATCAGGCCTGTTGTGGCGAGATCCATCGGAGAACAGGGTGAGGCCTTTTGTGGCGTGGTGGTCTTAGTACCGCCCACCCCTCCAACGCAGACGTACTTCCCTTAACAAGGAAGGAAGTGCTGTCAAACAAATCCCGTGTCTCTGTGTGCTTCACTTCGGTTCACTCGTTCCTCTTCCACTCGCTAGTAGATAGGTTTGCATATAGGGAAATTCCACACATTAGTTTATCTAGAGAATTTACCTTTGTGCTAAGCCTAAAATTGAAAAAGAATTAAAAATTGGTGTAGCACCTATTCACCCCCCCTCTAGGTGCCCATACGATCCATTTCAGTATCAACTAGGTTGGATCATGTTGACCAAGTGTTCACACATACAACCACAAATTGATGAAGGTGTTTCTAGATAACTAATATAGGTCTAGAGCCCATGCAGTGTTGGGATGAGACTATATTAGCTACAAGTGTGCATGACGGCTTGGCACAACTCTTGTATAGTTAGATTAAACAACTAGGTGGGATCATGTTGAGCAAGTGTTCACACTTACAACCACAAATTGATGATGGTGTTTCTAGACAACTCAGATAGGTCAAGAGCCCATGGAGTGTTGCGATGAGGCTATATGAGATACAAGTGTGGATCATGGATTTGCATAACACTTGTATAGTTAGATCTAGCAACTAGGTGGGATCATGTTGACCAAGCTTTGAATGACACAACCACAAGTTGATGAAGGTGTTTCTAGCCAACTCAAATTGGTCTATATCCTATCAATGTTAGTATGGGGCTATATTTGCTACAAGTGTGCATCTGCAATGGCATAGCACATATATAGTTAGATGTATCAACCAGGTGTGATCATGTTGATCAAATTTTGACACATACAACCAATGTTGATGATAGTGTTTCTAGACAACTCATGAGGCTAAGGAAGTCCTCGACGACTTACTGACATAGGCCGATAGTGTTACTTGTAGTTCAAGATATACTCCATAACCGACTTATAGCCGTAGCCGGATAGGTCTCTCCTGTAAACCCTAGACCGGATATCTATATAAGCCGTCCTAGGGAGAGCCTTTAGGGCACCCTCACAATAGTCTACAATCTCATCTCGCACAGGCGAAACCCTTGTAACCCATATTCCGGTTTTGCCGTATTACTGGATTGCTAGCAGGAGTAGGATCTGTCCAAAGCCGGCGGATTCGAACCTAGGTAAACTTGTGTGCTCACCGTCCCGGAACACCGTACGTCTCACACCCCTCTCTTCCACACGCCTCGAGGACCCCCTCATGGCGTACTTGTCATCAATCTGACAACAGTTGGTGCCCACAGTGGGGAAAGTGAGCTTCGGATCTGCGTTTGAAGCAGAATCTGCAAGAATTGGAACTGGTGAGACCATCACCGTTGGTCGCATCCCCTACGCAAGCGACGTCCCTCTCATCGTTCTCGATGAGACCTAGATTCCGGCTAGGGAGGCAGTGACTGCTTACACCATCATGTCCTTTGGCGAGATCGATGTGTACATCGGTTTCACTGAACCTATCCCACCCACCCCAACGGTGATGATAGAGGCAGAAAAAATTTCTGGGTCCCCTTTATTCACGGAGGCGGAAGAGTTCCGGATCTCAAAAAACCTAATCCCACCCAACCCACACTGGTTGCGGAGATAGTAGAGAAAGCTGAACCTGAAGCAGATCCTGCGGTTCAAGTCGAATCTAGAGTGAATCTCCCTAGCGAGGCCGAATCCCAGATCGATCTGCCTGCCGAGGTCGAAATCCAGGAAGAGCAAGAAAACAACTCTGATTCCGGCTCTGATAATTCCAGAACAGATAAACCGTTCCTGAGATACATGTTGAGGCACATAATGATGAAAGACGCAAGCATGGATGAAATTCTCGAGACCATTTGGCATTTTGAGGAAGCCAACCAAGAAAGCCGCAACTATCTCAGGAGGCACACGTCACACTTTGTCAGATATGTTTAATCCAGATCCGGCTCTACCGATGCAAGAGACAACGAAGACTCGGTGTTGGAGGCGATCGGAACAAACGTCGACTTACCGGCATCTCGGATGACTCCATGATGTCGGCAGATTTCTGGAAGTTCTCTGTGGGATACGAAGTGGAGTTTAACTCCACAACTGTAGAAGAAGCAGAAGCCATGGACGAAGGATCCAGAGAAAACTCTCCCAAAGCGCATGATGGTATGGATCTCGGAGACAATCCCGACGTCCAAATGTCCTAAAGTACTGATCAGAGCTTGACTTCGGGAAACGGACCCAAAGCCATATTTGCTACCGGCACTGCCAAGAAGGCAAAGAAGAAGAACAAGAAAAACAAGACCCCGGCAAAAGAACTTCCGATAGAGGAGGTGATTGCCGAGGAATATGAGGAAGACTCAGATGGAGCACTTATCCTAGATGAGCCCAGACAAGAGTTGGTGGATGGACATGTGGTCACTACAGGTGCGCGTAAACTCATCGATGCTGCACTAACTACACCTAACCCTACAACTGTAGAACTTACTGCTGAAGAGCTAGAGAAAAGGGCTCAGGCCCTAGAAGCGCGTCGCCAAGTACTCCTGGATGAAGCAAACAACATCGAGGAAGCGCATGGCAACTGTGGAGAAGTATATCTCTCGGTAGCATCAGAAGACCCGAAAACGATACACGCATAACAATCAATTTCCGGAAGTCCATAAGGTTCTTTTTGAAGGGGACCCAGGGATGCCTCGACTCGACAGCAAGGGAAATCTGGTGTACCCAACATCGGTGCAAAACAATTCCGTAGCTCGAGATATCCTAGCAAATCATCCAGGCCGGGAACAGGTTCGATTGGGCATTAAGCTACTCACCAAGGGTCTGGAGCACCAGAAGGTCACGAAGTTCGGAAGCGGAAAACTGGTCTCCCAATCCGACCAATGTCGCACGGATCCGGCCTGGAATGACGTAAGACCCCAACGGGTACCGAAACAACATCACCGTTCTGACCGTCAGGAAGGCAACTACTCAAGAACCGGATCTTCTGGGCAGCATCGCAAAACTGCACGTGACTGGCACAACGTTTCCCTGCCGCAGAGCAAGAGGCAATTGCTGCACTATATCCGATAAATCCTCCCCAGCGTGAATCGAACGATCGTAGGGAAGAAGACAAAGAGAAATGTCGGGAGGAGAACCGACAAAGAATGCCACCTCCTAGACATACAAGCCGTCCAACTGAACCCCACTGTGGTGGGCGTGATGGACGAAGGAACGACATACACCATGCCAAGTCAAGCCGGTAGGGGGCTCGTCGCAATGAAGATCCTCCCCAAAACCGGAATAATGATGCTCCGGACGGAGACCGGCGATCAACCGGAAACAATCCACCTTCTCCACCAAGTAGCCACCACAGCAGTTCCCAAGGAGGCCAGGGAGGGCATCGTGGTGGAGGAGGTGGTGGTAGAAGCCGAAGTCCGGCTCCAAGGCACCGCAACCACAGCCGTCAATCAGGGCGACGATCTCTATCAACAAGTGACGCGAGACATTGGATCAACTCCATCATAGAGGCGCGGTACTATGAGAACGACGAAATCTATGTGGGTCCAAAGTGCTTAGGACCACACCATAGATTCCCGGAAGTATTTGCTATATCAAGGCACATTCAACCCTACGACGGTGTAGCTTAGCCAGATACTTGGCTCTAGGATTTTTCCAGGCTTGCTGCATCACCAAAGGAGGAAACAACTTGGTCGCAACCCAATATCTCCTGCTAATGTTGCGGAAGACGGCGTGATCATGGCTGAACGAACTTCTGGAGAACACCATCCACAACTGGTATGACATGCAAAGCGCGTTCTTTAGGAATTTCGAAGGCACATACTGGAGGCCATGTACGGTAGGAGACCTACAACATTGCAGCCAGAAAGCTGGAGAAACTTGCTGAGATTACCTCGGACGATGAATCGACACCAAGAACTCATGTGAAGGAGTAAATGACCAAACTGTGATCGAAGCCTTCATTGTAGGACTCCTATTCGGTTTACTACGTCATCGCTTGAAGTGTGACAAGGTCACTAATCTGGGAGAGATGATAGAAACATCGAGCAAGTATGCAAATGCAGACGACGATGCAGAGGGATTACTAAATGCCCTAGATGTGCCATAGTCAGCAAAACAACCAAAGCAGCAAGCTCAGAAGCGCAAGAACACCTCGGAAGAAAAACCCAACGCGGAAACGGCAGTGGTCACTGCTCTTTCGGGTCTAGAAGACGAGGAGGGTGCGGCGGTGGCCATGGACGTGGTTGTGGGACATCAAGAGTCCAGGGTAGAGGAGACCAGCAACGTGGAAAAACCTATTCCTGGGCCGACATTGCCAATAACTCATGTGTACATCACTTAGATGCCAGTGGGGGCTCGTCTCACACAAACACCGAGTGTCGTTTTAATGACGACATCAAGAAAGATGATACCGCTGGCTACAGAGCTAAGCGGAAGAAGGGAAAGAAGAATCCCGAAAAATATAAAGAGGCCAAGGAAGATTCCGACATGGAGGAAGCTAACTCTTCAAATCCCAAGCCGGAGGGGAAGAAAAACTTCCCAACAAAGAAATACACTTACGTCACCTTCCTCGGATCTCAACTAGCTAAGGTCAAGAAAGCAGTTCTGCATGAGCTCAACGCAACTGTTCCGGCTGTCCCACAATACCTGGACTGGTCGAAAGTGGCAATCACCTTTGACCATGCTAATCATCCACCTAAGTTGCACAGGCGAGGAAAATACGCCTTAGTCGTTAATCCACATATTGACGGCTATGGTTTCTCCAAGACTGTCATGCACGGCGGCATCAACATTAATATTCTTGATGTTGAAATGCTACGCTGGATGTGCATCTCGGAGACCCAACTGAATCACAACTTTGTGATCTTTCACGGAGTTGTCCCAGGAAGACAAGCAAATTCCCTGGGAGAGATTACTTTGGATGTTACCTTTGGAACTCCAAAGAACTATCGGACGAAGGCACATTCCTTTGAAGTGGTCTTGTTTAAGAGCATGTACCATGCTATATTCGGATGTCCGGTTTACTGGGCTTTCATGGCTTGTCCGTGTTACATTTACAATATGATGAAAATTCTAGGTCCCAACAGCATGATAACCATCAGGGGAGACCCGAAGAAGGCGTGAGAGTGTGAGGACGGAAATGTCGCCTTTGCTGAAGCCGTGCTGCATGCCCATGAGTACCAGGAGATGTAGAATACCATTGATCTGTCCAAGATGCCCGCAACGAAGAAGGAGGTGACAAAGACGAATCCGGAGTTCAAGGAATCGGAAGAGACGAAGAAGACGCCGTTGAAGGATAATGACCCCTCCAAGGCGACCTAGATAGGTGTAGGCCTAGATAGCGCATAGGAAAGCGCGCTTGTCAAGTTCCTCCAAGCAAATCAAGATATCTTCGCATGGCAGCCATCTGACATTACCGGAGTACCTAGGGAACTTGCCGATGACTCTCTAAATGTACACCCGAACGCTAAACCCGTCAAACAGTCCCTACAACGTTTTGGCGATGAAAAGCGTAAGACAATAGCTAAGGAACTAGCCCGACTCGAGTTAACCAGATTCATAGAAGAGGTCATCCATACTGATTGGTCGGTCAACCCTGTAATGGTCCCTAAAAAGGACACCACTGAATTAAGGATGTGTGTTGATTATACTGCCTTGAACAAGGCTTGTCCCAAAGATCCATTCGCTCTGCCTAGGATTGATCAAGTTATCGATTCTATGGCAGGCTCTAAACTCCTATGTTTTCTCGACGCATATTCTGGTTATCATCAAATCTAGATGAAAGAATCGGACCAAATCAAAACTTCATTCATAACCCCCTTAGGAACCTTCTATTTTGTTACGATGCCCTTTGGGCTCAAGAACATAGGAGCTACGTACCAACACACTATGCAGTGTTGCCTCCATGACCAAATCGAACGCAATGTACATGCATACGTGGACGACATTGCGGTGATGTCCAAAAAGAAGGAAACATTAATTTCTGACTTGGAGGAATCTTTCGCCAATCTACGAAAATAGAACATAATGCTTAACCCGAAGAAATGTTTCTTTGGAATTCCAGCTGGAAAATTGTTAGCTTTCATCATGTCTCAAAGAGGAATAGAGGTGAACCGAGACAAGATCAAGGCTATACTCAATATTTCCAGGCCAACTCACTTGAAGGACGTTCAAAGACTAACTGGTTGCATTGCTGCCGTCAGTCGGTTTTTAAGCCGGCTCGGAGAAAGAGCCGCACCACTCTACAAGCTCCTGAAAAAGACCAAAAAATTCGTTTGGACTGATGAAGCTGAAGCTGCGCTACAAGACCTGAAAGCAGTACTCTCGTCTTCTCCTATCCTTGCAGAACCGGAACCAAGGGAACCGATGTTTATTTATCTTGCTGCGACGAACAAAGTCATCAGTGTCATCATGGTAGTGGAGAGACCAGAGGAAAATCAGGAACACCTAGTGTAGCGTCCGACTTACTACCTTAGCGAGGTCCTAACTGAATCAAAGCAACGGTGTCCGCACTATCAAAAGTTGGCTTATGGTGTGTTTTTTGCATCCCGTAAGTTATGGCATTATTTTCAGGAACACCCAATTATCGTGGTGAGAACAACTCCTAGGAGATATATAATCAACAATAGCGAGGCTACAGGATGCGTCGCAAAATGGGGCATAGAGCTTTCAACATTGAGTATAAACCTCGTAAAGCAATCAAATCCCAAATCCTCGCTGACTTTGTCGCTGATTGGATAGAGACAACGGAGAATATGACCCTCCCAGACTCGGAATACTGGACCTTACATTTTGACGGGTCTAAAGCGCTCAGGGGCTCGGGGGCTGGTGTGGTGCTCAAATCACCCCAAGGAGATAAACTTTTCTATGTATTGCAGATCCACTTCACAACAACTAATAACATTGCTGAGTATGAAGCACTTCTTCATGGAATCCGGATTGCGAAGGATATCGACATCTGACGTTTGATGTGTTACGGAGATTCGGATCTTGTTGCCCAACAAGTGTTGGATATCTATAATGCAAATAAGTAGATGGCAGCATACAAGGCTGTCATGGATGAACTATCTAAATTGTTCGAAGGGTTTGAGGTTCAACACATCCCTCGAACAGAAAATGAGGAAGCATATGCATTATCTTGAATAGAGTCTGCATGGAAAAAGGTCCCGGATGGCGCTTTTTTGGAGCACCTCAAATTTCCCTCTATAAAAGGAGTAGACGAGGAATATCCGACCAAATCCGACTCACCTTTAGTAGCAGTTCTGGCTGTACTTTCCATCTTGACTCAACCCTACCTTGATTACTTGGTAGATGGAAAATTACCCAAAGACGAAGTTCTGAGCCGGCACATCGTCCGACGAGCAAAGTCGTATACTATAATTAGTGGTGAGCTCTATAAGCGGAGCGCGTCTGGGGTTATTCAGCGCTGTGTATATCCGGAAGAAGGAGTGGAAATTTACGAGAAATCCACGAAGGCGAGTGTGGCCACGCTATAGCCAAATCTCTAGTGGAAAAAGCTTTTCAACACGGTTATTTCTAGCTTACAGCTAAGGCAGATGCCAAACGGCTGGTCAAGATGTGCAAAGGCTACCAAAAGTACGCCAAACAAGCTCATGTTCCGGCTGATCAGTTGCGAACAATACCTATAACATGGCCTTTCGCGGTCTAGGGGCTTGACATGGTAGGACCGTTTAAACGGGCTCCAAGTGGATTTACTCATCTCTTAGTGATGGTGGATAAATTCACAAAATGGATTAAGGCTAAACCCGTCACTAGTTGTGATGGAGCAATAGCCAGAAGATTTGTCGAGGATGTCATAATCCGATACGGTTATCCGCATAGCATTATCACGGACAACAGGAGTAACTTCTCTATGGAAGAACTGGCCGAATTCTGCAACGAACAAAATATCTAGCTTGACATTGTGTCAGTCGCACATCCGCAGGCTAATGGACAAGTAGAAAGAGCAAACGGTTTAATCCTACAAGGCCTAAAATCAAGACTCGAAGCACCACTACGACGTGTTGCGGGGGCTTGGGCAGAGGAATTGCCTTCTGTAATATGGAGCTTGAGAACAACTCCGAAGGTCAACCGGATACACACCTTTCTTCTTGGTCTATGGTGCTGAAGCAGTTCTTCCTAGTGATTTGATTCACACTTCTCCTAGAGTTGCCGCGTATATGGAGGAGGATGCCAAGATTTATCGAAAAAATGATCTCAACTTAGTCGAAGAAGTTCGCGTCATTGCTGAGATGAGATCAACATCCTATCAGCAGAAGTTATGTAAGTATCATAGCTAGAGAGTCAGAAACCGGTCTTTCAATAAGGGCGAATTGGTTCTCCGGCTTGTGCAGAAAAGAAAGAACAAACTTTCCCCAGTATGGGAAGGGCCCTTTTTAGTTAGCCGAGTATTGCACAATGGTTCTTACTATCTAACTAATATGCGGCCAGTCAAAGAAAGACCTGCTACTAAGAAAAGAAAGAGAGTTGAGGCAGTACAGACCCGGAAGAGTTAGAAAAACCATGGAATATTGCTTAGCTACGTCCCTTTTATTCTTAGTTTATGTTTCTTTGTAATCATATATGTGTACATGTTCAATAAGAAATAAAGTATTGGTTGCCTCAATTTTTCTAAGAAGTTTTATATTGCCATCTTATTTCCGAATGATCATTTCACAGTCGAAAATCCCAGAATACTTGAAAGTATTTTATGCTCATGTTTGTTCTGGTTTAGATTTCCGATTCTAAAATTGCTACCTTCGGGTATAAATCTAAATTTTCTAGTCTATAATTTGTTTATTTATCTGATTGCTGGATGTGGGCATTTTCCAAGTAGTGAATTGTGGGTACTGGAGGCTGGCTTTGTTTCCGAGTTTAAACTGGTTTAGCAATTAAGCTCCGTTTCTCGGCAAAGTTTCCGTGCTAAAGGTTGGCTGGCTCACAAAAGGGACGAGGCGGAAAGCCAGATAAACGATAAGTACAGACAAAAAATATAAGTGCTTACGCAAACATTTCAGGCACATAAAATTAATGCCAAAAGTGCTAAATAGAGATAACAAATCTTAGCACTAGCAAAAGTATTGTACTACTTGTTTACAACCCGAATTGTTATCAGAATAACACATTGTTTTTGTGATGCTCTATGATGTAGGGGGAGAGGTAGGAGCTGCCAGCTCACTAGATACTTCAGCCTCGCCTTGATATCTGTCCAAAACGTTCAAATCTAATACGGTTTGATCCTCGTTGGAAACTTCAGTTGTTTCTTTGGCAGGCGAAGGAGGTGTCTCCACGCGAGTGAAGAAGGGAGTTTTGTAGCTGGTGAGATCTGCTACATGACACCCGTATCCGGCACAGGAGTCCACAATGGCTTTGATATCTTGGTCCCGTCCGTCTTCATCCACTTTACAGTACCCTATGGTTACTTGCTAGATTTCCATGTTTCCATCGTGGCTCATAACCATGGTGAGAGCGTTCTGCGCTGCGGTTTGTGCCTAGGACATGTTCAAGTCCTGGATGAGCTGGGCCATCTCCTTGGCCTTGTCTCGCACTTCAAACCGGACATCCTATGCATGTCCGGAACCTTGAGAACATCGCCAATATCCTCAAAGGATTGGCGGTAGTCATGAAGTAAATAGCCGACTTGTGTAAGCCAGCTAGTGCGAGATTCGGCGGAGGATGAGTCTAGTAAGTTTAGAGGACCTACGCATGTAATGTAAAGGGTTAATAAAATAAATCTGAGCTCCAAAGAGTTGGAAGGTGCAAAAATGTCAGAAAGAGGGAAACATACCGAAGATGACGTCGTCAACTTTGGTCTTCTCCTCCCGTAGGCTCTGGAGTTCAGCCCGGAGTGCCTCAGTGATATCCTTCTCTCTGAATAAAGCATCATTGATATCCGAGATTCTCTGGTCCTGGGTAGCGATCCTTCGATCACATTTGTCGGTGGCCATAGAAGAGGATTCAAGAATCTGAGCAATGCTCCGTTCATGATCCGCCTTCAGTTTGTCCAGCTCCTGACGTAAATCGATGTTCTCCACCGCCAGGGTTTTCCGATTTTTGGCTTCTTCAATCATAGCACAGGATTGATTTACTAGTGCTATAAGCACAAAGAACAATAGTTGAATAAAAATTCGACTATGAAATAAAAGCCAGGGTTTGAGTACTGGAATGTTTACCTTCAGCCTCATACCGTGATACTTTCAATTGAGCATTTTCAAGCCGAAGAGCTCTGATCTCTCTCTGCTTGTTACATATATTCTTCAACAATTCCTGGTTATATGCATTAACTTTCTGTAAGTCAGAATACCCAGAGTTAGAAGTCTACTAAATACTCGGGCTAATATCTTTACTAATATCAACACGATCTTTGGGGGCTACATTAGCTCATTCTTTGGCATCCTAAGGAAGCATAAATCCGGATTGTCTATCCAACTTCATGCTTGGGGGCTAGAGGATATGATATGGAATAAAGTAAAAAATGTAAGTTGGAATTCGACTTACATGATGTTAATGGGTGAGCTTGCTCAAGCTCATGGACACCTCAGTGCTAACATTCTCGGCAAGGGTCATTGGGATTACCAGAGGTGGCGGAAGCACACCGGTTCTTAGCCCCTCGTCACGAAGACGGATTTGCTCGAGGAGTTCGGAGTAATTGACTTCCTCCACTTCTTGTGCCTCCTCCTCGGCAGTAATATTCCAGCTCTCCAAGCATTGTCGGGCGAGCCATTGGATTTCCTCCGCTGATTTCTGAGTAATGCCAAGTTTGGAAAGACCCAGATTGTTGAGGAGGTTTTCAGCGAAGACCTCTGGCGAGGGATCATGACCCGAAGAGGATTCACCCTTATCAAAACCTGAGTCACCCATGGTGATGCCAGTTTGCGACCCATGGATCGCTGGCTCTGTTGATTGAGCTGGATCTTCTACGATGGTTAGAGATGGAGTAATCTCCGGCGCTGCAGAAGGCTGAGGGGCAGGAGTCGGAGGTGATGTGGCAGGAGAAGTCAAATTTAGCTTTGACTGGCACAGGGGCTTCGACAAGACTCCCTTCCCTTTGCCCTTGGTGAGCTGTTTAGCGCTAAGGAAGTAATAGAATAAAAAGCATTACATCTCGGAAAGAATTACAAACAAAGTACAAAAAACCGGTGAGGAAAGTTACCTCTTCACAATGGGCACCTCCTTTGTGCCAATAGCCAGAGTTGGAGCCTTATGCTTCCGAGTAAGGGTCTCCGGCAGTGGAACCAATTCCCCATCATCCTGAGAAATCTCAGGAGGATATCCCTCGATAGGAGAAAGCTCCAACTCGGGGAGGTCAGCAAGCTGAAAAGGAAAATAGAATCTCAGTATTGTAAAACAAAGTAAAGATGAACACATGATTCGAGTTACTGCTGGCAAAATTACCGATACTACAGGATCTTCAGCCGTATGCATGTCCAAAGACAGCTCCGGGATTTTCCTCACAATCCGCTCTCTTATCAGCCACTTAATTTGAGACTCGTATTCTCTCTCCATGTAAGGCTGGGAGCAGATCCGGAGGGAATCTTTGTTGGGCCACGCAGAAATAAACAAAACTTTTTCCCTACACGGTACTCCCAAGATCCAGCTCAGGTAATAGGCCACGAGATTACCGCTAGCCGCGCAGATGCGGAAGTTGATGTAGCGCGTCAAAGTAGTGCCAAACGATCCCACGGACAGCCCTCCGAATCCCACAAACTCCTTCGCCAGATCCCCACGAGCTTCCCTGTCTCCAAGCACCGCACGTGCAACGCCTCTACCAATATCCACACATACAGGAAGGAGCTTTAGACAGAGGATTGCTAGATCCTGTCTAGCCTGAAATGGAAGTGGAGAAAGTGATGGTTAGGTTAGGGACTATCCCTTGTCACTCCACTTATATACACTCCTAGTTGGGCTCAACGCTTGAGGCCCATCTAGGCTGTACTCCAATCTCCACATGGATATAATCCACATGGGCTTCTTACCCTTAAGTGTGTGACCCTGTAGGTCCACGTACACCTGGACACGACATGAGCTACTCCTCCAAGTATCCCATCATGTCTTTGAGTCCCACTCATTCCCATGAACACTTGGTCTAGAGTCGATAGATGGTAGTAGCCTCTAGCAAGACGTGCCAACTCCCAAGTGATGTAAAGTCAAAAGACGAACCTTCAATGTGACTTTCGTCCAAGTCCCTTTGCCTCACGATATACCTGTTAAGCTATAGGTGAGTAGTTGTCATCCCTTAAATAGCTTAACTCCCTTCTCGTACCATGATATGTGATTCACTAGACTAACTCTTAGTCTGACTCCTCAGTTAACACTTAACTGAGTAGCGCATGGCCATGCTTCCGAATCATATCACACGAGAGGGCCCATCGAATATCTCTCCATTACGGAGGGGCAAATCCCATCTTGGTAATCCACGTCATGCAGCTTGCTTCATAACCAACCCGAACTCTACCTTTATAACTAGCCATTTACGAAACATCGTTTGATAGAACCTAAGTTGGTGATCCACAACTCGGATCATGTAATCACCTTAGGTCAAAGGATTCCATTGCTTGAGACTACAAATGATAACATGCTCGTTGCATCTCAACTGTGGGTCAGTCCGACTCGCTAAACTCTTTAGCCGAATCAGTGTAAGTCGGAATAGCATCACCATGCCCATGACAAGTGGAACCGTGTCATCAGCCGACTTGCACATTGGTCTAAGTTGTGTGCCCAGCACAACCTCAACGACCAAGGACAATCTAGTATGAACAATCATGAATACATAGTTCCATAACTGAATCACGTATTCAGTGATACATATCTGATGTTCATACAAGGACAACTTTACTTTATGAATACTTTGGGAAATATCATCAACCATGATTGCCTCTAGGGCATATTCCCAACAGTCTCTCACCTGCACTAGAGTCAATCAACCTGACATCACATGGCTAGGCATCTAATGCCCATGGCTCTGACGTACGCCCTATGCTTAGGCTGTGGAAGTGGCTTTGTCAACGGATCTGCAACGTTTGCATCCGTGTGTACCTTGCATAGCTTGATATCACCTTGATCCACGAACTCACGAATCAGGTGGTATCACATGAGTATATGTTTGTTCTTCTGGTGTTGTCTAGGTTCCTTGGCTTGTGGAATAGCACCATTGTCACAATACACGTATAACGGATTGGACGAGCCCTGAACCACACCAAGATCAATCAGGAAGTTCCTAATCAAAACAACTTCCTTTGCTGCCTCTGAGGCAACAATATACTCAGCTTCTGTTGTAGATGCAGACACAGCCTCTTGCTTGGAACTCTTCCATCTCACAGCCCCTCCGTTCATTACGAACACGTATCCAGATTGAGAACGAGAATCATCTCAGTTAGTAAGGTAACTCTCATCCATGTAACCCCTTACACTGAGTTCAACCTCACCTCCTGTAACATCCCAAATTTTACAATTGCAGATGTTACTAGAAGCACGCATCATATCCTTGCATCATGGCATCACATATTAAAAACCGCATCAGATATTTTCCTAAACCCCATAGTCATATAAAGACTAAAAGGGTAAAACCAAATCTAACCTCCTAAACCTCTGCAAAAGTGTTATTTTATAACCCCATTCTAATCCTCTTCTTTTTAGAAATTTTAGAGACCTATTTCTTTTAAATCGGAATCCGTTTGCAAAAGTTATGCAACTTTTGGTGAATCAGAAATAAATACAAAGAATTAAAAAAAAGAGAAGTCTAACCTAAGCGGGCCAGCCGAAGCCAGCCCGCAACTACTTACCGCGCGCGCCCGCGAGCGAGCGGCACACACCGCAGTCGCCTGGCTGGGCCGGCCCAACAACCGCCGCAAACAGCCAGCCCGGCCCCCCGCAGCCGCTGACGGCCTGGCCCTACCCGTCATCCCCCTCCTCTGTTCGAGTCCAGCTCGAACACGAGCTCACCGCCTCGCTGCAAACCGCCTCCGGCCGAATCGGAGCGGACTCTGCAGCCCCCGCGCCAAGTAAGCCCGCCTATTTATAGCCCTCGGCACGCCTCCCAAAACCCTAGTTTTTTTACACCACCGCCACCGGGCCGCTGCCATAGAGCTCGCCGGAGTTCGCCACCGCCACCGCCGACGGCAAGAATTCCGGCGCCCCTTCCCCTTTTCTCTCCCTCTCTGCACTCCCCCTCTAGTACTGCTTCGTCTCACGCCTTTTTCCCCTTGTTTAGAAATCCGAGCCAACCACAATCGCTCTCCGGAGTTCGCCGGAATCCGCCGCCTCCAGCCACCGCTCACCGCCACCTCGGGAGGAAGAAGCCGATGCCGTCCTCGGGAAAGGAACCACAGCGAGAAGGCCGCCGCCGTCGTCAACTCCGCCGAACCGGGAAGCACCGCCTCGCCTCGCCGCTGATCGCCGCTGACCGCCGCTGTCGACCGTCGCCGTCGATCCACTGTCGTCGTCGCCCAGGTGAGCCTCTGCGCCCCCTCCGTCCGTTAGATCGAAATCCAACGGTGCAGATCAGCCAAACCGACTTTGGCCAACCACGCCTCGCCGCGTCAGCGCCGCGTGCCCCCTGGACCAGTCCCGTGCTGCCACTTGGCGCTACACAGTTGGCCGCCGCCCCTCTTTTCTTTTAAATAGGCAGCAAACTATTAAATCATGTAAAATCAATAGTAAATCGACTTGTTATCCAAAATTTGCGTATAATATACCGTTGGATTCATAATTTTGAGTGGAACCCAGATCTACAATAATATTGCTGTTTTACTACAGCAATCTTGCGGTAGGAATTAAAGTTTAGATTTGGAGTATTTTAATTCTAGAAATTTATCCGTAGATCTGTTTTAGTTAATTCTTGTTGTGTTGGCTTTGTTTCTACGAGACCTTCTGTAGAAAATTGTTATAACATGCTTAGAGTGTTCAGATCTGTCTCGAGGTAGTTTGGAGTGGTAGATCTAGTTTTGAGCTTGCTTATTTAGGATTTAATCCAAAATACTTAAAACCTGCGGGGAATCGATTCTAATGACATCCCCAACTCAACAACACCCCCCGAATAAAATGCTTGGTCAATATTGAATCCATCCTTGCATATTACCATGTTGCATGCATGCATATTCGACTTCGTGACTTTGTTTTATGCAATTTGTGATGGGATCCATGTTTTGTTTCGTTAGATTGCTCGGAGTGCGCTGAGGAGTACTGTTGTGTAAAGTGCTGCTCGGATCAAGGCAAGTTACACCACTTGTACATATTATGTCCCAGTTTTTAACTATGCATGTTTTACTCTTCAAATCTTGTAGTATGCATGTGTAGGTTTTTGGTAGATTTTCTTAGTACTTTTGCAAGTGCGGTTTGGTAGTATGCCATGATTAGCTCTATGCCTGGGATTTTCCATCCCATTAGGTTATCCTATTTTTCTAAGTTATGCTTGCTATGCTATATACTTATATATATCAAGTACCGTTGGGAGGGTTCGAATGACTGAAAATTTTCTAAGTATAAAAGCTCTCTCGAGCGAACCCTTTTCCTCTCAAAACCTCCTTCAAAATAAAACTAAGTTTTCTTCTGGGCGGAATGGTTGTCGGGACAACGAGTGGAATTTTGGTGGAGGACAGCCGCCTAGGAATCAAAGAAGTTTTCCATGTTTCAAAACTCAGAAGCTTCCAGTGCAACCACAATACATATGGGCTCTATCTTGGCTTAGTACTGAGTGGGAACCCTCACCAGGGTACCAACATTTGGAGGTTTTCGGCACGGTTGGATCCAGCTAGTAGAGGGGCTACTAAGGGAAGGCCTCGCCATGGTCTTGTCTGTAAAAGGACTTGATCGTGGATTGTGGGGAAAGTGCATGACCTCTCAAGAGTATTGCAATCTGATCGATCAGTCGTGTTCACGGAAACAGAATAACATTGAGCATCTGAAGGATGGAGCCTCTGAAAGATCTTCCTCTCTCTTTTCCAAACTTAACGTTTTATAAATCCCAAGGCGTGAGTAATATCGCCATTGGGTGGGATTTTGGGAACTTGGTGCGTAATATCCAAGTGCTAGGTTGATTGGGCACTTGGTGAGTAATATCCACGTGTTCCACTCGACCATATACTACTTTTCAAAGTTTGCAAAGTAGGGAAAATCTCCTCCTCTTTTCTTCTTACATTGAGAAAATTGGCTTTATGCAAATGAACCCGAAAGACTACTCTTAGCCTTGCATGTAGAGATAGACTTACTCTTTCCTTGGTGTGATTTGCCAATACATTTAAAGTATTGACCCAACTTGTTGGCTACACGTCTTATGTGTAGAATCCGAAGACTGAAAGGTGCGTAGGGATCGCGGGTCTTCACGCAGCTAGCCTGAGGCATTGATGGACTCAAGTTTTACTTAGTTTCCACTGTTTTATTTGAGCTAGCTATAAGCTGTGCAAGTTGTAATAATTATACTCTGGATTCTTCGTGTAATAATGACTTGTGTTTTACATGATATTCATCGACTATGAAGTGCTAGCTATTGATCCTGGGACTAGCATGTTAATCACAGGGACTTAGGATCCTTAATGATCTGACGTCGCAACACCTCCATAAACTAGGAACACATCCTTAGTCCTTCTCAAGTAATTAAGAATGTTCCTAACTGCTGCCCAGTGGATTTCTCCAGGGTTAGCTTGGTATCTGCTCACAATGCTTAGAGCATAGGAAACATCTGGCCTAGTACAGATCATGGCATACATGATGGACCAGACTGCCGAAGCATACGGAATCGCACTCATCCTACTCCGCTCATCAGTTGTCGAAGGACACTGAATCTTGCCAAGTCTTATGACATGGGACATTAGTAAGAACCCCTTCTTAGACAATTCCATGTTGAACTTCTTCAACAGTTTGTCCAAATATGTACTTTGACTCAATCCAATGAGCCACCTGAATCTATCTCTATAGATTCCGATTCCTAGTATGTAAGTTGCCTCACCCAAGTCCTTCATTGAGAAACTCCTTTCCAATGATTCCTTGGTTTCTTGCAACATCTGGACATCATTTCCAATCAATAATATCTCATCCACATATAAGATCAGAAAGGTTACTTTGCTCCCACTAAACTTCTTGTATAAACAAGAATCATGATCACTCTTGATGAAGCCAAACGATTTGACTACGTCATCAAAGCGAATGTTCCAACTCCGAGATGCTTACTTCAACCCATAAATGGATTTCTGAAATTTGCATACCTTGTCAGCATTAGCCGGATCGCAAAACCCTCAGGCTATATCATATACACGTCCTCGGTTAATTTTCCATTAAGGAAAGCCGTTTTGACATCCATCTGCCATATCTCATAATCGAAATAGGCTGCTATAGCTAACATGATCCGAACTGATTTAAGCATCGCTACGAGTGAGAAAGTCTCAACATAGTCAACTCCTTGAACCTGTCGGAACCCCTTTGTGACAAGCCGTGCTTTATAGATAGAAACGTTTCCATCCATATCAGTTTTCTTCTTAAAGACCCATTTACACTCGACGGGTCTTACACCGTGTGGCAGATCAACCAAGTTCCAAAATTGATTTTCATCCATGGACTTTAACTCGGATCTCATGGCTCCAAGCCATGACTCAGAATCAGAACCCACCATCGCTTCCGAATAAGTTGCTGGCTCATCACTGTCTAACAGTAACACATTGCAGTGTAGGTGCAACTGCCTACTCAGCTACCATGACTAGCTCAACCTCCATGGCTTTTGCCAAATCACTACCGATCGGTTCCACTCGAACTTCTTCGAGCCGTACCGTACTCCTACTGACTTCCCGACTGAGAAACTATTTCTCAAGGAAGACACCGTTCCGAGCGACAAACACTTTGCCCTCTTCTCGGTTGTAGAAGTAGTAACCCAAGGTTTCCCTTGGATACCCAACGAAAATACACTTATTCGACTTGGCTGTGAGCTTGTCCGACTGAAGTCGCTTGACAAATGCTTCACAACCCCAAATCTTAAGAAAAGACAAACTCGGCTTCTTGCCAGTCCACATCTCATGTGGTGTCTTCTCTACCGATTTTGATGGTACTCTGTTTAGTGTGAACGCTGCCATTTCTAGACAATAACCCCAAAATGATAAAGGTAGATTTGTCCGACTCGTCATTGATCGTACCATGTCCAACAAGGTCCGATTTCGCCATTCTGACACACCGTTCTTCTGCGGTGTACCTGGCGGAGTGAGCTGAGGAACTATTCCACAACTCTTCCGATGGTCATCAAACTCATGGCTCATGTACTCGCCTCCTCGGTCCGACCGAAGAAACTTTATTTTCTTGCCGAGTTGATTCTGTACTTCATTCTGGAATTCTTTGAACTTTTCAAAGGCTTCTGACTTATGTTTCATCAAGTAGACATATCCATATCTATTCAAATAATCAGTGAAGGTAATGAAATACTCATAACCACCCCTGGCTGTCGTGCTCATTGGACCACATACATCACTATGTACTAGTCCCAACAAGTCAGACGCCCTTTCACAACTCCTTGCAAAAGGTGTCTTGGTCATCTTGCCCAGAAGGTACGATTCGCATGTCTCGAATGACTCCAAGTCGAACGAAGTTCAGAGTCCATCATCATGGAGCTTCTTCATGCGTTTCCAACTTATATGACCAAGTCTGCCAAAAGTAAGTCATATTCAGATTATTTGGTTTCAACCTTTTCACATTTATGTTATAGACCGACCCACCATCAAGATTCAAAATAATTAACCCGTTCTGAACGGCTGCGAAGCCGTGAAACATATCATTCAAATATAAAGAAGAACCATTGTTCTTAATATTACACTCATAGCCTTGTCTCATCAAGCATGAGGCAGAAATGATGTTTCGACTAAGCACTGGAATATAATAATAATTATTTAGTTCCATTAAGATCCTGAAGGTAAATGAAGTTGCATAGTGCCGACTTCCAACGCAGCAACTCTTGCTTTGTTGCCGACCCGAATGTCAACCTCACCTCTTGCTACGCCCCTAGTTCTTACCAGTCCCTGCAACGAGTTGTAGATATGAATGACTGATCTAGTATCATATACCCAAGAACTACCGGGTGCATCAGCAAGTAAAGGTCTATAACATTGCAAACAAGTGTACCTAAGTTGGAAGTCACACCTCCACTATTAACTTTATCCGCCAAATACTTGCTGCAATTCCTCTTCCAGTGGCCATTTGTCTTGCAATAGAAGCAAGCGAATCTAGATGAAGGAGATGACTTAGTCCCTGAGGAAATGCTTGGGATCTCATCCTGAGCATTACCTCCTGACTTAGCCTTCTTCTTAGTCCAAGAACTCTTCTTAAACTTAGCCTTATTCTGTACCACCAACTCTTGGCTAGTACCTTTCTTGAGATCAACCTCTTCCTGCTTGAGCATCCCATGCAATTCAGTGAGCTTATTATCCATACCATGCATGTGGTAGTTTGATATGAACTGACCATCCACACTAGGAAGAGAGTTCAGAATTATATCCGTAGCGAACTCTTCGCTAATGGGGTAGCCAAGCCTTTCTAGAGACTGCACATAACAAACCATCTTGATTACATGCGGACTCAGTGGATCACCATCCTTAAACTTACCACTCAGCAAAGCTTGAGAGACTTGATACCTCTCGGTCTTTGCCTGAGCCTGGAACATACTTTTGAGGCTTTCGATCATATCATATGCCTCAACATTTTCGAACTGCTACTGCAAGTCCGGTTCAATGTGAGCAAGCATAAGACAACTAATTTCTGTAGACTCATCACATGTTCTACGATAGGCATTGGTTGCTGCGACACTCGCATTCTCATCCGGCACATGTGGAAGCGGGTTGTCTAGAACATGGTCCCTCTTTTCTTGTTTACAATACCAGTTGGTGAAGTTTGTTCCATTAAGTTCATCTTTCTATAGAACGGTCCTCAAAGCAAAACTGGATAACTGAAGGAGACTGCTACTAGGTGCCATTATATAACAGAAATATGCAAAACACTTAAGACAAGCATTCATAAAAGAGCCGGCGTATTAAACATTTTAATACTTATGCTCCCACTAGAACCAACATCCCTTCGATGGTTACTTAGTGATTCAAGACCCTAAACAAGCAAGCCGACTAGTGAGCTTTAGCATCACCGCTAGCCGTCAAGTGATCTAGGTAGGCAACTCCTTGCCAATCGCATCTCATGCGACTCCTATTGGTCGGGTGGCATCACATGCCCCAGCTCCCGACCGCCCTCTCACCGAGCCCCACAACCGTTGTGATAGACCCTTCTAGCTTGCCAAGTGCTTCCACTGTAAGAGTCCGACTCGAACCCATCTAGTCGAAAAGAATTGGTAGCACCTCAATTTTATGAGCCCACTACCAAGAATGTCTAACTTGTGAGGGTGCAGCACTAGCGTGGAGACCGACTAGACCTTCTTTGAGGGATTAAATTTTAACCACTATCCCATAAAGGAAAAACTAGAGACATAACAATCACACAAAATAATCCAATGATAATGTGAAATGGTATGGCTCCCTTCATGGTGATCTCCATCTCCATGAACCTGTTCGTCATGCCTTTGGCTGTCATGTCCTTCAAGTCCTCCAAACATGCTACACTAGCACTAAGGAATATATACGAAGATGGCATCTCATGCCGACACGCAGATTGTTATACAATAATAGTGACAGCTCTTTGGCCCTAGCCGGCTGACAAACTCGTGATACGCAGATCACATATGGATTAAACACATCACATGCACATAAGCCATACCATTCACAACTTCCTACACAAACAGGTTATGCATAGATACGATATCTACCGGCGTTGTGAACCTCGCAACGACATCTAATGCGCTACGACAAGGCGAAGGGCGGTCCCCTCGCGGATAGCAGGCAGGGATCGAAGGGGCAGCGCCCGACATTTTTTCCGAAATCACAGACCTAATCGGCATTCCGAACCTTGGATTCCTTCATTGGATAAAAAACTTTTACCCAAATCTGATCCCTGTGCAGATCTGACCAATCTCATTGATCATCCGCACCTGATCTTCCATGCACCCCGAGTGCGATTGATCGAATCAATCTTGCACAAAATCGATCTATCTCATTGATCGGCCACCAAAACCCTAAGTGGATCCTATCCACCACCTCGTGCATATCACATACGCACAGATCTGGAGCCTAAAACCATAAGCTTTCGCTCTGATACCACTATTGGACCACGCAAAGATAAACAAAATTTTTTCCCTACGTGGTACTCCCAAGATCCAGCTCAGGTAATATGCCACGAGATTATTGCTAGACGCGCAAGTGCCGAATGATCCCACGGACAATCCTCCGAATCCCGCGAACTCCTTCGCCAGATCCCCACGAGCTTCCCTATCTCCAAGCATCGCACATGCGATGCCTCTACCGGCATCCACACCTACAGGAAGGAGCTTCAGAGAGAGGATTGGTAGATCCTTTCTAGCCCGAAATGGAAGTGGAGAAAGTGACGACTAGGTTAGGGACTATCCCTTGTCACTCCACTGAAGGAAATATGCCCTGAGAGGCAATAATAAAGTTGTTATTATGTATTCCTTGTATATGATAGATGTTTATTTTGCATGCTATAATTGTATTGATAGGAAACGTCAATACATGTGTGTTTAATAAACAAAAAGGGTTCCTAGTTATGCCTCTCTTATAGACTAGCTTGTTGACTAACAAGATGATCAAGGCTTCCTGATCATGGACATTGGATGTTGTTAATAACAAGGTCACAGCATTTTTGAAATGATGTGATGAACATTCATCTGAAGTATAGCATTACGATCAAGTCATTATGTTTATATTGCTATAACATCATACGAAGTAATCTTAGTCCTTAGTCCATGAGATCATGTTAATTGCTAACACTGGAACAGTATCTTGATAACATCAAACGTCACACCGTAACAGGGTGACTATAAAGGTGGGTTCAGTGCTACGAAGGTGTTATGTTGAGGCTCATGGATCAAGAGTGGAATTTGTCAATCCTGATGATGGATAGATATACTCTGGGCCCTCTCGGTGATATCACATTAAGATAGCTTGCAAGCAAGTGATGTGATCATTAGAATGTTATATCACGGGAACGAGAAAAGAGTGCATGTCGGTAACGAGATCAAACTAGGTATTTGGATAACGATGATCGAATCTCGGACATGTATTATATCATGAGATAAAAGGATTAAATTACTAGCGTTAAAGGTTCTCACGATCACAGAAGTCATCGTTGAATGTGCAGGAGTCAGTATGGATCTCTAGGCCCTGCTTCTGATTATTGATCTAAGAGGAGTCTCAATCATGTTTGCATTATTCGCGAACCATAGGGTGACGCACTTAAGGGTTGACGGACACCATTTAGGAGCACATATGTTTCAGACAAAAGGTTTGCAAAGCGCAGGAAATGTTTCGATAGAAACAGGAATTGTTTCAATAGAAACCGGAATTGTTTCGGGTGAAATTGCAGAAAGTGGTTCTGCATGTGATATAGAAATGTTGAAAGGGGTTTTATGTGAATGTTTGTTATTAAAGTAATTAACAAAATTCTGAATAAAATAAATAAAAGAGATTTATTAATTGAGAGTTGCATTAAATTTGGTGGAAATTTAATGCATGTGAGTGGAACTTTGGGTGGAGCTTGAATTGATGTGAGTGGAGCTTCCACCACACGAATGAGGAAGAGGAGGGGGCACCCTCCTTGGCCGCCTGCCATGGTAGGGGAGGAGTCCCCCCTCTCCTATAAAAGGCCCCCCTCTCCTCCCTCACAAAGCACACCTCCTCGTGAAAGATCTCTCTCCCCTCTAGATATTTCCCCATGGTCTCGAATTAGCGAGATACATGTTCCCGGTGGCCTTGTGTCTGGAAGGAGTTGCTGCTTCCGCTGATTCGCTGGAGCGAGGAGGTGGAGGTTGTCCGATGGCTTGAACGTGTGTGCGAGGACGGATGCGCTCCTGATTTGCGGCGCTCAGACTTCCACACGATATTGAGATCGGCAAGGGTACGACTACATCAACCACGAGTTCCTACTCATTAACAAAACTCGTTGTCTTCGAGGGTAAGTTCTCCATGGATGTATGTCCACCCGTTGCTCTGTATATAGTAGATAGATCTTGGCGTATAGTTCTCATCGTAGGAATTTTTTTGTTTTCTGTGCTGCGAACCCAACATCCACTTATATACACTCCTAGTTGGGCTCAACGCTTGAGGCCCATCTAGGCTGTACTCCAATCTCCACATGGATCTAATCCACATGGGCTCCTTTCCCTTAAGTGTGTGACCCTGTAGGTTCACGTACACCTGGACATGACATGAGCTACTCCTCCAAGTATCCCGTCATGGCTTTGAGTCCAACTCACTCCCATGAACACTTGGTCTCAAGTCGATAGATGGTAGCGGCCTCTAGAAAGACGTGCCAACTCCCAAGTGACGTAAAGTCAAAAGACAAACCTTCAATGTGACTTTCGTCCAAGTCCCTTTTCCTCACGATATACATGTTAAGCTATAGGCGAGTAGTTGCCATCCCTTAAATAGCTTAACTCTCTTCTCGTACCATGATATGTGATTCACTAGACTAACTCTTAGTCCGACTCCTAAGTTAACACTTAACTGAGTAGCGCATGGCCATGCTTCCGAATCATATCACACGAGAGGGCCAGAGAATATCTCTCCATTACGGAGGGGCAAATCCCATCTTGGTAATCCACGTCACGCAGCTTGCTTCAGAACCAACCGGAACTCTACCTTTATAACTGACCATTTACGGAACAACGTTTGATAGAACCTAAGTTGGTGATCCACAACTCGGATCATGTAATCACCTTAGGTCAAAGGATTCCATTGCTTGAGACTACAAATGATAACATGCTCGTTGCATCTCAACTGTGGGTCAGTCCGACTCACTAAACTCTTTAGCCGAATCAGTGTAAGTCAGAATAGCATCACCATTCCCATGACAAGTGGAACCGTGTCATCAGCCGACTTGCACATTGGTCTAAGTTATGTGTCCTGCACAACCTCAACGACCAAGGACAATCTAGTATGAACAATCATGAATATATAGTTCCACAACTGAATCACGTATTCAGTGATAGATATCTGATGTTCATACAAGGACAACTTTACTTTATGAATACTTTGAGAAATATCATCAACCATGATTGCCTCTAGGGCATATTCCCAACATCTTTCTTGGACGCCGTAATGGAGTTCATAAGTCGGTCTCCATGATGCTGAAGAGGCTGGATCTGGCGTGCCACACAACAGTGAACTAGGTCGGACCCCTTAAGGCCCTTGTGCTTCATCAAATACTCGATCCGCCTCTTGGCAAGAAGCAGATTGTCACTGAGAGCCGGCGCATCTACGTCCCAGGACTCTTGGGGCGTGGTGGCACCATCGACAAAAGCCGGCAAAGCAGTAGCTTTGCCGGGAGCAGGCATATCCTTGTGATAAAAGAAAGTGGTCGGCCATTGTTTCACCGACTCACTGGCCCTAATACTACGATAGACGCTTCTAACGAAAAGCTAATAGTACCGGTAATGTATGAATTACCAGCAGTGATGTAATTTCTCCGGACATGAAAATAAAAACGGAAAAGAGTGAGACTCGGCCTAATCCCGAGGTACCCCTCGCACAAAGAAGCATATGCGTTCATCTCTAAGAGAGAGTTCGGGGGAAGATGATGGAGTTGAACTCCGTAGTGATCTATGACCATAGAAAAGAAGTTTGAGGGAGGGAAAATCAAACCTCTGTCGAGGTGGGTGCCGAAGTGTACCTGCTCGTCGGTGCGAGGGGTAGGGATGATTTGGCTGTAGCCACTCCGCCAGTCACTGGCCCGGAGGAGCCCTTCGTACTCCATGACACGGAGCTTGGCGTTGTCAAGGACGCACGGGATCCAGACTCCGCTGTTGCTCTCTTTCTCCGCCGTCGCAGCCGTCACTACCGTCGCTGCCGTGCCGGAGGATGATGCTGAAGACATTCTCTCATGGGCTGGTGATCTGGGATGGGCGGCGCTGGAAGATTATGGGGAGGCAGAGGAGCTCTATGTTCGTCGGAAGCGTTGGAGAGAAGGAAACATCGCAAGTGCTGGTGAAGAGGAGGAGGGAAAGAATCCTGACCACTTATATCCTCCAGCCACGCCAAGATTCGTGTAAATGCAACAATGAATGCGTCACGCGTCGTGGAAGGAGCTGGGTAACCCCACACGATGATTACGCCGCCTCGATCTCCAGCACGCATGAAAACGACGCCTCGGTTCCGCGAAAGGTGGACCCACCAACGGTCGTGCTGATAGGAATATCTGTCTGTGACGTGACTTGACCATGACTAGTGTCAGATTGCGTCAGAGACCAATTTCTGGCTTAGTTTGAATTTCGAGCTGGAAACCCGAATAATATATTCATAGGTCTGACTCATTGAGACCCGGATCCCATCCTTTCTTTTGAAGTTTCAGGAACCCTTCGAGATTCTGCAAGCTGAAGATCAAGCTAGACGATGATGAAATCCGACTTTGGATCATGGAGGCTTCCGGGGGCTGCTGTTGGGGATATACTTTCCGGGTATCCTCACTGTGCCTCACTGACTAGGGTGGCCCACTTCGGGTTAGATATTTGCTTCACGGGTGGCCTAGTCAGGGAGAAGAGACGGAGTATGGTCTGGCTACGGGAAGGCCCAGATGACTTACCGACATAGGCCCATAGTGTTACTTGTAGTTCAAGATGTACTCTGTAATCGAATCTTAGTCGTAGCCAGATAGGTCTCTCCTATAAACCCTAGGCCGGATATCTATATAAGCCATCCTAGGGAGAGCCTTTAGGGAACCCTCACAATAGTGTACAATTTCAACTCGCATAGGCGAAACCCTTGTAATCCATATTCCGGCTCTACCGTATTACTGGATTGCTAGCAAGAGTAGGATCCGTGCAAAACCGGCGGATTCGAACCTGGGTAAACTTGTGTGCTCATCGTCCCAGAATACCGTACGTCTCACACCCCTATCTTCCACACACCTCGAGGACCCCCTCATGGCGTACTTGTCATCAATCCGACAATAGTTGGGGACGTACATACCAGCAAACGGCGGTGTGGTGGTGTTCAATTGTGGAGCGGCGGGGACGGTCCGGTCGATGGAGCACGGCCAAGCGGAGAAGATGATGATGGGGTCGAGGGGCACATGACTAAGCTTCCTTGAACTCCAAACTAACCTTCGCCCCACTATATTTTTTTGTGAACCCCGCTTTTTTAGGGGAAACCCCCGCTGTATTAATAGTAGCAACCACACGACTAATACAAGTTTGTGCACTTGCGTTGCTCAGTTTCCTGCCTACAGACAATAAGTTTGTGCACTTATTCATTGCTGGGTAAAATATTCTAGGTGGTAGAAGCCTACCGTTTCTATGACATCAAGATCTAGAGTTTAAACATTGACCTGAAATTCCACAATCTACAACTACAAGTTTTGGTTTACTACCGGAAATATGCTAACAAATCACTCACAACTGGCATTAACATCATCATTAATAGATCTCAGAAGGAAAAAAAATTGAAAGATAAAAAACCACCGCAAGTTCGAATAAGATGACTATTGTTGCCAAATATAGTCACATAAAGTGAGGTCCAATATATATGTCATAATAGTACATCAAATATATAGATTCGTGGACAACACACACCAGCAGAGCAAAAAAAAACAGTTATAGTACCTGACTTAACAAATAGTCATCCTCACAAGAGACCCAAACCCTTCAAAAATGAAAGTAGAGCGGTCAATATGGTTTACACATTTCCTCATCTTTTGTAGGATCAGGACTGTATGGGCGTGGAGAATCTCGAATTTCTGTTAGGGTCTCATCTGCTTCTAGAGCCGAATTGAAAAGATTATCAGCTTGCATTCCCACCTATTCCAAGATCCGATCGTACACCTGGCCAATCAGGTCGTCGCCATCCACATCAGGCGACTCGGGAACTAAGTTGTCAGCCAAGAACTTTTGAAATTCAATAGCAGCATCACGAGCAACTGAAATTGATGTATTCCATCCTATAGTCAAATCAGCTATCCACTTAGTGGATGTGGACACTTCTTCCTTCAGGCGCCTAATCTGTTCGTCCTGGTGTTTCACTTTCTCTTGAAGGCACGAAATCATGTGTCTATGAGCTTTGTATTTCTCTCAGAGACGGAAAATTGTCAAATCCTTGTAGTGACCAGCACCATTACGCCATGAGCAATATGAGTAAGGTGGAAACTACAATAATAAATCCAAAATTAAACCAGATTCTCATTTCAAAAAAATTAAACCAAATTCTCGTTTCAAAAAAAGAATCCAAATTCAGCTGCACACATCGTGCAAGCTCCATAGTGGTACCGCAAATGGCAAAGAACCATAGAGGCATATTGCCTAAACATGGGAAACAAAACCAACATGAAAAGGGTCGTACTTCAGGGTTTGCCTTCTTAGTTGGCACATGAGCAGTCTTGGCCTTAGTAAGTGGCAACAGATCAGAATGACTTCGTTTCTGCAAATCATGATGCAACAAAAACGATCAGTATATTTTAGGGGACATTTTAAGTGCTCTTTATCAAAAAAAATGTTTTCGGGGACAAAGTATAGGTTACTGAAATTCCAGCAAAGCAGCTCGATACATAAAAACACTTGTCATTCGATAATGCCTCCTCCCCGGGTGGGACACGCACATGATGCTAAATGAAATGCAGCAAAACCAGTAAATTTTAGGAAAGAACACATGAACTTCGCAATGCAAAGAAGGATACGTGCATTAATCTGATGCCAAGGATTGGGCGTGTTCCCCTTTAACAAAAATATAATTTAAAGAACTCAGCAATGCAGGACACTAGCAAACAACAATCTGTTTATGAACAATATGCAGCAAATTACATCTGCATTGTTCAATAGAGGACCATTCTCATAAGACTCTTCTTGGCAGCATATACTTACCTATTTGCAGTGGACCTTATAACTAATTCCATGGCTACATCCATGGTGATCCCAGGTTCCTAGTGTGGTATATACATCTACTATTTCAAATAGCAATCACCTAAACAACTATCCAGATGGTTGCAGACTCACTGGAGATTGCACTGATGCGATGGAAAGGTGGATGCTGCTGGGTAAAGAAGGTGCATAAATGCGCAAAAAAAGTAGCGATGCTCGTATATAGATAGAGATAGCAGTAACACATAAACCAGATCAATTAATAGTAACCACAAACTCCAGACAGGTTGTATGCAGACTGTCAACTACTCCCATATTAATTAACCTAGTGTAATTTAATGTGGTAGTACTATGAGATGGTGAGTACTAGTAAACAAAAGGGGATTACTTAATTATTAGTGGAATCTACAGCCAACCACCAAAAGCATCATGAGCATGCTAAATATCTAGATTGCATACCATACTTGGTTAAGAACCTAATGTCCAGCTCTAATTACCTAGATCTAGGTGCATTTATCCTATTTACGACTAAGTGCAGTGAGTTGGAGACATCTGTTAACTCTGAAGCCATCTCCATGGCATGCATCTGATGGCGCTCCTGCTCCTCCTCTTCGAGGTCATCAGGGATCTCGTGCTGTAACCATAGCAACAACATCGTGCGCTGCAGCAAAAGTGAGTGCGGTAGATCTACCCAGTGGACAAACGTACATCGCTCACATTCGTAGTTGCAACGCAAGAATATGCATCCAAAGTTTGTTCCATCAAACGCGACATAGTGATGGGGCGCCAAGGCGTAGTCGCACCAGAGCCAAAGATCCGCGTCCGTAACGATGTCGTACCACTCCGCGTCTACCATCCATGCCGACATCTGAACCCAGGAAACATCGCCGATCGAGACGGGAAGAATAGAGAAAAAACCCGTAAAGGAGAGGACCCATAAGCTGAATTCGAGAAAATAAACTGAGACCGTGAACCTCGGCGTACTTACCCTAACCTGGCCGCCTTGCGCATCAAGATCCTCTATTGTTCTCCAGATCGGCATGACTGAATCCACCGACATTGCTCAAAAAAATAGCGCGCCTTCAAAGCCTAGCACAGCGGCTTCATGGAGAAGGAAGAGGTAGGGCAGCCGGTCCTCACATTCACTGGCTACTACTCCGTATTGGATTTAACTCGACCACTGATAACTGGGGCCCACGCTAGAGAGCCCGTGGGCCCCCAAACATCACTCACCTAGTTTGACTTGCATTACATGGAGTACTTTTGGAAAACAGATCAAAACTCAATAAATAAATAAATAAACCAAAGTCCCCCCACTCTTTTTGCGAAAACCCATTAGAAAACGGAGACGCTCAAAAATGCATACACACACTCACCCCTATGAATGCAGGTACACACACCCTACACCTATGATCACTTCAGAAAGACCGGATCTTGAGACTGATCCCGCGGGGCTTGATCTTGACAAAGTAACCATAGGAACCTTGCTATATATGGAAGGGAACATCACCTCTCACTACCGTCATAACCATCCTTCAAAATCGAGCGTCGAGTCTTCATGGCGAAGGAAGTGCTAGGAGGTCAGAGCTCACATTCGCTGGCTTCTATGGGATGTAATTGAACCACTAATAATGTGACCCCCTGGTAGTGAGACCATAAATCCTAGGCACCAGGGACCATTACAATTACTTCGGGAAAATCGAGCAAAACTTAATATAAACGGAAGGACCATATCTCTCTTTTTTGCAAAAATCCACTACAAAATGCACATGCTCACAAGTGAATACACTTACTCACACCTATGAACGCATGAACGCACATCCTACCCCTATGAGCACCTCCAAAAGATTGTGTCTTCAGACTATCCGGTGGGGGGCTTGAGCTTTACGAAGTCACCATAGGCACCTCGCTATCGTCGAGAACGTCACCTCCTACTACCCTCGTAACCATCTTGCAAAGCCGAGCGTCGAGGCTTCAACGAGAAGGGAGTGCTAGAGGAGTCAGAGCTAACATTCGTTGGCTGCTATAGGATATAACTATACCACTAATAATAATAGGGCCCAAAATAGTGAGACCATAGGCCTCCCGACATCCGAGCAAGCATGGTGTCAAGTCTTAAACATATGTCTTAACAGTGGAGTGGGTAGTGCTAGCAAAACAATTCTTCAAGGTGATTATAGTGCTACACTTATGTCTAAGAGAATCAATTGGGATGGCCCACTAGTCAGTTGATAACAATATGTTTTTCTTTTTAGCATGGTTGTGTGGACCCACTTCAGTTCTAAATGCTAGAGCAAAAGTAGTTTTCCTAGATACTTCTAGACACTGCACACGCCCTTACTATACGTAGCTTAGAAATTTACTAGCCTTGTGTCTAAGAAAATTGTAGGTTGCTTTGAAAAATTTTCGAAAAAGATTTTGGAGGTACCCAACCAGGGGTCAATTAATATATCACAAAAAACCAAGAGTTTTGACATTAGGTTTAACTTCTTGCTAAGATAGATTTTGCATCTTGATGATTTAACGAAATTAGGTCAAACTTGAGCTACAAGTAAGCGCAATATATATTGCTTTTGAATTAAATGTCTTTTTAGAGGTCTATAGGTGCATCTTGTTGTAGTAAACAATTCATTAGTATGAGTTTCCTACTATCTCAGGAAAGAAATACTCAATTTTCCGAGTGTGTTGACGAGATTGTTCTTTCCCGTAAAGCAAGTCTAAACAATATGGATCTGAATGACACACGAGGCAAGTTTTCAGACATATATTGTGGACCAACATTTTGTACTTACGATTTCCAATGTTTTATGAGTTCTCAAACTTCCTAGCTAACTTCGCCCACTTGATTGATTTTAGGCCGATTTATCGAAATTATTAGATAAAAATTGAACTACCACAAGCAAATTGTAGGTTGCTTTGAAAGTTTGATGAAAGATCACTCTTGGAGGTACCCATATATCGAGGGGAGGGGGTCAATTAATATATGGGAAACCACCGAGAGTTTTGATGATATATAGGTACGGTTCAACTTCTTGATAAGATTTTGCATCAATTTCATGAAATTAAGTTAGACTTGAGCTACAAGTAAGCGTGATAGACTTCTCTTGAATTAAATGTCTTTTCATAGGTAGATGGGTGCATCTTTTTGTAGTAAACAATGTCGTCGATGTGAGTTTCTAACTACTAGGAAAGAACATGCTCTATTTTCCGAGTGATGTCATGATCATTCTCTCCCGTAAAGGAAGTCCGAAGAATATTGATCTAAATAAATGCCACAAGCCAAAGTTTTCACACGCACACACACACACACATGCATGTGTCACACTCGTAGATACTGTATGAAATGTGATTTAACAAACATTAAGTTGTTATGAACCAATAGTCTTGTTAGAGAAAAAGGCATACATTAAGTATATTAATAATAACTATCTACACATATTGAGAATACAACCTACTGTGCTATCAATTTTTTTTGTCGGGGTGGGGGGCGTAGGGGACATGATGGTTCTAGAACATGGTGGAGTTTTCTCTAGGTACTGTTCAACACGAATCCAACAGCTCTGAACCATAGGATCTAACAGCCCAACGGTCACGATTGGTTCTATGGATCTAATTAAAAACTTCCTACCTAACTCCGCCCACTTGAATGACTTAATGTCGATTTATCGAAAATAGGTCAAATTTGAACTACTATAAGTAAATTTTAGGTTACTTTGGAAGTTCTATCAAAAAGCTTATGGAGGTACCCATCGGGGGGTCACAATTAATATATGAGAAACCATCCAACGAGAGTTTTGACGACAAGTTGGATCAAGACTCTTAAATCCAAAGATTTTGCTAACTGTTGGATCTTCTCTTCCATTATTAGCATCTAGAAAGATTCTACTAATAGTCTTGATGAGAAAGATGAACACTAGTATGCGCAAACCACAAAACACACACTTCATTGCTCAGTTTTAGGGTCCTTATGCTAAATGCATGGACTTGGATGCAATTTTCATTTTTTATGAGGTCCTTGATATGTAACTTGTACTTGCACTGACCATGTTCACCCACAAGAACCTCGCTCCTACAAGACCAACCATTAGATTGGCCATTCGTAGTACTTCTTATCATTTCTTTATATTGTCTTATCTCTTACAATACCATACCGCGCACTACATATAGTGTACGGATTAACTTTGAACATTGACCGTTTGATCAAGACTGGCAAATCCAAACATTGCTAACCGTTGGATCTTCTTTTCCATTCTTAGCATCGCGAAATAATCTACTAATAGTCTTTAGCATGATGACTGCTAGTATGCGTAAACCTCTAGCTCAAAACACACACTTCATTTCTTAGTTTCAGGGTCGTCCTTGTGCTAAATGCATGGACTTGGATGCAATTTTCATTTTTTATGAGGTCTTTGATGTAAATTGTAATTCTACCCACCGTGTTAACTCTCAAGCACCTCGCTCCTATGAGACATACATACCATTAGGTCGGCTATTATTCGTAGTACTTCTTATCTTATCTATATCTTGTCTTATCTCTTGCGTATAATATGATACCACTTCATATAGTGTACAGATTAACTTTGAAACATTGACCATTGGATCAAGACTGGCAAATCCAAACATTGCTAACCGTTGGATCTTCTTTTCCATTTTTAGCATCTAGAAAGATTCTACTAATAGTCTTGAGCACGATGAACACTAGTATGCGAAACCTCAAAACACAGAATACTTCATTACTGGGTTTCAGGGTCCTTGTGCTAAATGCATAGACTTGGATGCAATTTTCTTTTTTATGAGCTCCTTGATGTAAATTGTAGTTCTACCCACCGTATTAACTCTCAAGCACCTCGCTCTTACGAGACCTACCATTAGATCGGCATTCGCAGTACTTCTTATCTTACCTTTATCTTGTCTCTTATCTCTTACAATACCATGCATACCACCACTACATAGTGTAGGGATTAACTTATTTGAACATTGACCGTTGGATCAAGACTGGCAAATCCAAACATTACTAACCATTGGATCTTATTTTCCATTCTTAGCATCATATCTAGAAAGATTCTACTGATAGTCTTTAGCACGATGAACACTAGTATGCACAAACCTCAAAACACATAGTACTTCATTACTCGGTTTCAGGGTCCTTGTCCTAAATGCACGAACTTGGATGTAATTTTCATTTTTTATGAGGTCCTTAATGTAACTTGTACTTCCACCGACCGTGTTAACTCTCAAGCACCTCTCTCTTACGAGACCTACTATTAGATCGGCCATTCGCAATACTTCTTATCTTATCCGGATCTTGTCTCTTATCTTTTACAATACCATACCACTACATATAGTGTAGGGATTACCTTTAAACATTAACCGTTTGATCAAGACTGGCAAATCCAAACATTTTTAACTGTTGGATCTTCTTTTCCATTCTTAGCATCTAAAAAGATTCTACTGATAGTCCTTAGCATGATGACTGCTAGTATGCGCAAACCTCAGAACACAATACTTCATTGCTCAGTTTCAGGGTCCTTGTGCTAAATGCATGGACTAGGATGCAATTTTCATTCTTTATGAGGTCCTTGATGTAACTTGTACTTCCACTGACCGTGTTAACTCTCAAGCATCTCGCTCCTACAAGACCTACCAAGGTTAAAAGAAAATGCAACCGCCCCAATTATCACACAAACTAGACCACGGTTTCTTATACGTAATACCCATGCTTTTAGTACTAGGATTCCTAGCTAACTTCGCGCACTTCGGTGACTTCTTGTTAATTTAACGAAATTAAGTCAAACTTTAGCTTCAAGTAAGTGCGATAGATTTCTCTTGAATTAAATATCTTTTCAGAGGTAGATGTGTGCATCTTCTTGTAGTAAACAATATCGTCAGTGTGAGTTTCCAACTATCAGGAAAGAAAATTCTTAGTTTTTTGAGTGATGATGAGATTATTCTTTTCTGTAAAGAAAGTCTGAAGAATTTGGATCTCAATGTTTTTTACTTATGCTTCTAGACATATTATCTTGGTGGACCAATGTGTTTTACCTACGATTCCCATGTTTTATGAGTTTTCATGGTTCCTAGCTGACCCCGTCCACTTGTTGAATGACTTTATGCCGATGTATCGAAATAAAAGGTCAAATTTGAACTACAAGCAATAAATTGTAGTTTGGTTTGAAATTTTTATGTAAAAATCTTTTGGGGGTACCCATCGAGCGGTTAATTAATATATCCGTTGACGACTATTGACTTCTAGCTACTAAGATTTTGCATCTTGAATTTTTTTGAACCCCTTTTGAAAACGACTATTCCACTTCTAGCTACTAAGGTTAATTAAGATTTTTCTATTCTCTATGGTCAACACACAAGCTTGAGTTACACCTTAGGCTTAAATATAACTTTATAGTTTCCACTATTTATAAGGTGAGCCTTAGCGGATGCCACATAGTAGGCCTTATTAAGGTGTGCTTTTTCTCTACTACTATAATGGAGCAGTTTTGAATTGGATCCATAGCACCAATCCTGACCGTTGGGCTGTTAGATCCAATGGTTCTGAGTAGCTAGATTCGTGTTGACTAGTACCTAGAGACAACTCCAGCATGTTCTAGAACCATCATGTCACCACCCCAAAATTTCAAAGCACAGTAGGTTGTATTCTCAGTATGTGTGTAGATAGATATTATTAATAGACTTAATTTATGCATTTTGGGGGTGGTGACATGATGATTCTAGAACATGGTGGAGTTTGCTCTAGGTCTATACTCCCTCCGTCCCAAAATATAAGGCGCCTAAGGATTGGTCAAAAGTCAAACCTTACCAACTTTGACCAAATATTTAGAAAAAAATCTACATCCACAATATTGAATGGACATATTACGAAAATAGACTTTATGGTTAATCTATTGATATTAATTTAGTATTATAAATTTTTATATTTTTGTGTATAATCATGGTCAAACTAACAAAATGTTGACTTTTGACTAATCCTTAGGCGCCTTATATTTTGGGATGGAGGGAGTACTATTGAACACGATTGCTCTGAACCATTGGATCTAACAACCCAACGGTCATGATTGGTGCTACGGATCCAATTCAAAATTGCTCCACTATAGTAGTAGAGAGAATACAGCCTATTGTGCTATGAAATTTTGGGGGTGGTGACATGATGGTTCTAGAACATGCATGGTGGCCGTTGCTCTAGGCACTATTCAACACGAATCCAGCTTCTCTGAACCATTGGATCTAACAGCCCAATGGTCAGGATTGGTGCTATGGATCCAATTCAAAACTACTCCACTATAGTAATAGATATAGAGATATCCTAACACTATATAGTGTACAAATAACTTTGAATATTGACCATTGGATCAAGACTCGTGAATCCCAACATTTCCAGCCGTTGGATCTTCTTTTCCATTCTAGCATCTAGAGGATTCTATTGATAGTCTTCAGCATAATGAATGCTATGCACAAACCTCAAAACACACTTCTCCATCATACTGGAATCTTCTCCCTCATAGCTAATAATCGTTGACTTTTACATGATCTTATCTTATCTTACCACTATATAGTGTATGAATAACTTTGAATGTTGACCATTGGATTAAGATTCACAAATCCCAGCATTTCTAGCCATTGGATCTTCTTTTCCATTCTAGCATCTAGAAGATTCTATTGATAGTATTTGGCATATTGAATTCTATGCAAAAACCTCAAAACACATGTCTCCATCATACTAGAATCTTCTCCCTTGTTTCTCTAGACCATGTTATCAAAAAAATTCATGTGTTAGGTAGCTAATAATCTTTGACTTCTACATGATGATACAAAGTAAAAGGACCAAATATGCACCCATACTTTATAGATGTTGATCAAATTTATAATTTTTTGAGCTTTAACAATTATAATTTTATATAGTGATGATATGTCATACGTCTACTATCTGAGTCTAACGTGCAAGGCACGTGCAACTTACTAGTTTACACAATGCGGGGGTAGTATATATCTTTTCTTAGACATATGGTCACCTCTGTCCATGCGCTATACATGCCGAGAGAATAAAACATTGGTAGGGGAAGAGAAGTTGACGGCAGTTCCATGTCAGAGCAAAGTTTTGATGGGTTTCTGACATGAGGTACTCCTGCGGCTTTATAGTGTACACTCTACAGGTAGTAAATTTTAGGACCTATGCATGAAAAACAAATCGTGTGCTTTCTCTCTCCTTTCCTATGCTCCATCTCTCCTCCCCTTTCCCCTCGTGCACAGGTCAGACTGATCTCTCTCCCCTCGTCCACAGCGTGGCACTACACACGCGTGCCTTGGTACACTGGCTCTGTGTGGTTCTGGCGTGTTCGGCAGTCACGCGTTGGTGTGGAGTAGGTATGAGTAGTAGTAGTACATAGGAAGGAAACCACTTTGGTCCTTGGCGACGCAAAAATTCAAACTTTTCCGGTGTTCGAAATTTTCACTTGCTTCCCAAACATCGGGAGGGAAGGTTATTTAAAAGATCAGCCAAACATCAGGAGGGAAGGCAATTTTGAACCCGTTTTGAACATTGATCACATTGAATAAATGAAAAACAAAAAACAAAAGTTTTACTCATGATGTCCTATCATATCTTGTGCACCATGTGCCATGAAAACTATAATCATGGGATTAGATAATTTTTGGAAAAATAGCTTCACAATATTATCCTACCATGTGTATGAACATTATCGTGTTTATTTCAACCTAAACGACCAAGGTCATCAAGTCCATATTGACATCATAGTTTACAATTTGATAGAGTTCCCACGATAGTTTGGTAGATTGGTGCATCTTGGTATAGTAAAGCATTGTTGCATGTGGGAGTTTCCAAAATTTAGGAAAAAAGAAATTTGATGTTTTTTTGTGAAGAAAGTCCAAATAATATGGTTCAGAATGCCACAAGCCATTGGTTTCACACATATTATAGTTGATCATGATTCCTATCTAACTTCGACATAAAAGTTCCATATTATGATGGGTCGTGACAAGTGGTACTAGTAAACATACTACTAGTAGATTTTATCTCTCCTTCCCCCTCTCACCATCCATCCATTATCCTATCCATTTCTCCTTCCTTCCCGTGTAAGGTTTAATGCAATGATTATACTTCTAGTCTGAGATGCAGTGGTGCAGAAAAAATGAGGCTCACACCATATCACCATCAATCAAGTTCTGTGACGCAACTTTGTGAAGAGTATACGTATACTAGTAGTACTGTAGCTAGATAAGCATGTACTACTATAGACACTTAATTTTTAATAGAGGAAGTAAGAGTCACCTAGTAATTCAGTAGGATCTACATGATTCTCTTCATTTTTGGATAAAGCAGGGTGCCTCCTAAATTCTCTAGGCCAAGAAAAATCAAGAACCGACAAGTTTGGTATAATCCTTTTTTTGTTGACGGAACAAGTTTGGTACAATCTATTTTAAATATTTTGGGATAGTTTTCTAGTACACCAACACGACCATAAATAGACATTATAAATTGCAATAGTACGCACCCCTACTTTTACCCAAAACACCCAACCTACCGTTGTTTAGAACTCAATCTCTCTCTATTTCCTTCCAAAACGTCATTTGACAACTCTCTCTAGAACATGTCTATTGTCTTAAAAAATGGGAAAGGCCCCGAAACTCTGCCTGGAAGCCCAGACTTAGTTGACGGGCCATGGCAGCCACTGCTGTCTGACTCCTTTGATGAAGAAGATAGCCACTGGCAGCACTTTTTTTCGAAGGGACGCCACTACTAACACCAAGCGACTCCGATAATACGGAAGATGAGACTGAGGAAGAGGAGGAGTCTAAGGTCGACCTTGAGGAGGAGGCCAAAGACGAAGACATGGATGAGGCCGAGGACGACGACGAGGAGGTCTTCCCCCCCCCCCCCCCCCCCCCCCCGCGTGAAGAAGCGTGCCCGGGTGCAAAATTGAATGGCGTCTAGAGAAGAGGCGGGTAGTGTATTATATCTTGTTCTAGGAAGCATCTTGGCTTTGGTAAATAATGTTGTAAATGAGAGTTCCGAACTTTTAGGAAATTACTTTTCAATTTCCAAGTGATAGGATTTGTTTTTTAGTAATTAAGTACGTCCTGATAATTTTGCTTAGAGTGCACTCACTGTATTCTAGCAAAATATAAATAATTTCCACCGCATGTTAGTATTATATGAAAATACTTATTTCAATGTGTAATGATACATAGTTATTTTTGGGGGGAGGGGGTTGTAATGATACATAGTTGAATCTTAAATGGTGTCCTCTTATCTTTGTGCTTGTTTGGACGAAAACTACAAACATGGATTTGGGAACTTTTGAAAAACTTGCTACACAATATGGTCACAACCATGTATGAACATTGTTCACATTTTAAGCCAAGTTACCAATGTCAAGGTCATATCTGCAGCACTCATCCCGTTTATTTGGATAAAGAAAAGTAAAGTAAAGAAAACAATAAAAAATTTAAGCACTTATGTATGGTGCACTCTTCCGTAAATGATAAACATGATTTTTGACAAGGTTTAAAAACACTTCTTCACAATATGACCAACGATGTGTTAACATACTTGGGTTTCAAGTTAAATAATAACAAAGGTTGTGTCCATTTCTAGTAGACGGGGTGCATCTTGGCATGGCATACTAATGTTGTTAATTGGACTTTTCAACTTTTATGTATAAAATTTTGATAAATAATTTTAGAAGTGCCACATATAATTGTTTTTTAAAGAAAAGGCAAAGAGTATGGATCCGAATGCCACAACACACTAAATTTCACACTAAATAGAGTACGTTTCATGAATTTTCAAGCCTTCTAGCTAATTTTGCATAATTAAATGACATTTTGTCAATAAAACCAAAGTAGTTAAAATTTGAACTACAAGTGTGTGATAGATTTCTTGTAAATTTGTCAAAAATTCATATAAACTAATTATTTTACCCAAGCAGTCATACTAAAAACCGACTAATGTTTTGAAAGATACAACTTCTTTGTATGAATTTTCATGCTGACACATGTGACCATGTTTCAAAAGAGTGAAAGAAAATAAGGAAACATGCACACAACCTTTTAGTAGTATTAAAATATCATACTTGTAAAACAATAAAGATGGCGCTGTTAAAATTTTAATACAAGGGACCTGGGCACCTTCACCGGCCCTCCACAATTAACCTTTCTTTGTCTTCTTCCCCTTGCTCCTTTAAGACTTTGCATCTATGGCTCCGAAGACCGGAGCTCCCCGTGTGAAGAAGAAGACCCAGGTGGCGGCGAAAAAGGCCGTGGAGAAAAAGAAGACATGTCGCTAGCTTCTGAATCCTGCTCTGGCCACTCCAAGTCGTAGTCTCGCACCAGCCAGCTGCAGGAAGAAGCAGGTGTCGAGGTCCGTCAAGGCCGGGCTGCATTTCCCCATCGGCCGGATCGTGCGCTACCTCAAGGAGGGTCGGTACTACCAGCGCATAGGCTCCGGGGCTCCCGTCTAGCTCATGGATGTTCTCGAGTACCTCACCACCGAGGTGCTGGAGCTCGTCGCGCAAGCCACGAAGGACAGCAAGATCCGCATCATCCCGAGGCACATGATGCTCGGTGTCATGCGCGACGAGGAGCTCAGCAAGCTACTGGCCGGTGTTACCATCGCGCATAGTGGCGTGCTTCCCAACATCCACGAGTCCCTGCTTGGTGATGGTACCGCGGAGGACGCAGCCCAGTTGCCCGTGGAGGATGATACAACTCACCTGAGAAGACCGTGGAGTCCCCCTAGAAGTCGTTAAGTTGTACTACTACTCCGTATGAGTTTTGGTTTGCTATGTTTGCAGTTTGGTTAATCATTGGTGTCAATGTAATATTTAGATCTGTGATGCTAAGAAAAAGCTTGTGAGGGTTCTCAAAAAAATGTTGTTTTCCTAATCTTATCCTATACTCCATCTATTTAATATTATGCAGCGTTTTAGGTTTAGTCAAAGTAAAACCTTACAAAGTTTGACCAACTATATACAGTATTAAATAGTATACTCATTGAAAAAAATCAATATACAGTAAAAAATGTCGTCGGTGTGAGTTTTGAACTATCAATAAAGAACATTCAATTCTCAATTTTCCGAGAGATGACAAGCGAGGTTGTTCTTTTTCGTAAAGAAACTCCGAAGAATATGGATCTGAATGCCACAATCCAGGTTTGCAGACATATGTAGTGGACCAACATGTTGTACTAATGATACAGATGTTTTATGTTTATCCCGATTTATCGAAATTATATTAGGTCGAATTTGAACTACAAGTAAATTATAGGTTGCTTTGAAAGTTTTATGAACAAGTTTTTGGAGGTACCCTTCGGGGGAGGGTGAATTAATATATAAGAAACCACTATGAGTTTTGATGATAGGTTCAACTTGTTTCTAAGATTTTGCATCTTGACAATTTAACAAAATTAAGTCAGAATTGAGCTACAACCAAGCGCAATAGATTTCTTTTGAATTAAATGTCTTTTCGGAGGTAGATGGGTGCATCTTCTTGTAGAAAACAATGTCATCGGTGTGAGTTTCCAACTATCAGGAAATACCATTCTCAATTTTCTGAGTGTTGTCCAGATTATTCTCTCTCATAAAGGAAGTACGTAGAATATCGATCTAAATGCTAGAAGCCAATTTTTCACACACATATATATAGTGGGCCAACATATTGTACTTATGATTTCCTATGTTTTATGAATTCTCAAACTTGCTACCTAACTTCACCCTCTTGAATGACCTTATGTTGATTTATCAAAATTAGGTCAAATTTGAACTACTACAAGTAAATTGTACGTTACTGTGAAAGTTTTACGAAAAAGCTTTTGAAGGTATCCATCGGGGGTCATAATTAATATATGAGAAACCATCCAACGAGAATTTTAACAACAAATTCAACTTACTTGCTAATATTTTGCATCTTGTCAGTTTAGCAGAATTAGGCGAAACTTTAGCTACAAGTAAGCACAATAGATTCCTCTTGATTTAAAAGTATTTTCGGAGGTAGATATAGGTGCATCTTCTTGTAGTAAACAATGCTGCCAGTGTGAGTTTCCAACTATCTTAGGAAAGAACATTCTTCATTTTTTGAGTGATGAATAGATTGTTCTTTCCCCTAAAGGAAGTCCAAAGACTATGGATCTAAATGCCAAAAGCCAAGTTTTCACACATATATAGTGGACCAACAAGATGCACTTATGATTTCCTATGTTTTATCAGTTCTCAAATTTCCTAGCTAACTTCACCCACTTGAAGATTTTATGTCGATCTATCAAAATTAGGTAAAATTTGGACTACTAATTGTAAATTGTAGGTTGCTTTGAAAGTTTTATGAAAGAGCTCTTGGAGGTACCCATAGGGCGGGGGGGGGGGGGGGGGAATTAATATATATTAGAAACCACCGAGAGTTTTAACGACAGGTTCATCTTCTTACTAAGGTTTTGCATCCTAACTATTTAATGAAATTAGGTCAAACTTTGCTAACCATTTCATGAAATTAGGTCAAACTTTGCTAACTGATTAACTTTGGACATTGACTGTTGGATCAAGACTGGCAAAACCAAACATTGCTAACTGTTGGATCTTCTTTTCCATTCTTACCTGGAAAATCAAGTCTGGGAAATTTTGGGGGTGGTGACATGATGTTTCTAGGTACTATTCAACACGAATCTAGCTTCTCTGAACCATTGGATCTAACAGCCCAACGGCCAGGATTGGTGCTATGGATCCAAGTCAAAACTGCTCCACTATAGTAGTAGAGATAAATATAGCTTACCAATATATAGTGTACGAATAACTTTGAATATTTACCATTGGATCAAGACTCGTGAATACCAACATTTCCAGCGGTTGGATCTTCTTTTCCATTCTAGCATCTAGAAGATTCTATTGATATTCTTCAGCATAATGAATGCTACGCACAAACCTCAAAACACACTTCTCCATCATACTGGAATCTTCTCTCTCGTAGAAATTAATCGTTGACTTCTACGTGATCTTATCCTATCTTATCTTACCACTATATAGTGTATGAATAACTTTGAATGTTGACCGTTGGATCAAGATTCGCGAATCCCAGCATTTCTAGCCGTTGGATCTTCTTTTTCCATTCTAGCATCTAGAAGATTATATTGATATCTTCAGCATAATGAATGCAATGCACAAACCTCAAAACACACTTCTCCATCATACTGGAATCTTCTCTCTCGTAGCAATTAATCGTTGACTTCTACATGATCTTATCTTATCTTATCTTACCACTATATAGTGTATGAATAACTCTGAATGTTGATCGTTGGATCAAGATTCGCGAATCCTAGCATTTATAGCCATTGGATCTTCTTTTCCATTCTAGCATCTAGAAGATTCTATTGATAGTCTTCGGCATAATGAATGCTCTGCACAAACCTCAAAACACACTTCTCCATCATACTAGAATCTTCTCCCTTGTTTCTCTAGACCATGTTATCAAAAATTGCATGTGTTACATAGCTAATAATCTTTGACTTCTACAATATGATACAAAGTACAAGGACCAAATATACACCCATACTTTATAGATGTTGATCAAATTTAAAAAAATTGTTCTTTACCAATTATAATTTTATATAGTGATGATATGTCATACGTCTACTATCTGAGTCTCACGTGCAAGGCATGTGCAACTTACTAGTTTACACAATGCGGGAGTAGTATATTTCTTTGCTTAGACATATGGTCACCTCTGTCCATGCGCTATACATGTTAAGAGAATAAAATATTGGCAGGAGAAGAGGATAGCAGCGAAGAGAAGTTGAAGGCAGTTCCATGTCAGAGTAAAGTTATGATGGGTTTCTGACACGAGGTACTCCTGTGGTCTTACAGTGTACAACTTACTAGTAGTAAATTTCAGGACCTATGCACACAAAAATCGTGTGTTTTCTCTCTCATTCGCTATGCTCCATCTCTCCTCCCCTTTCCCCTCTTGCACCGGTCTGGCTGATCTCTCTCCCCTCGTCCACAGCATGGCGCTGCGCACGTGTGCCTTGGTACAGCGGCTTTGTGTCTCGTGTTGGTATGGAGTAGGCACAAGGAGTAGTAGTACATAGTGTTGGGTCCGCAGCATAGAAAACAAAAAATTTCCTACGATGAGAACTATACGCCAAGATCTATCTACTAGATACAGAGCAACGGGTGGATATACATCCATGGAGAACATACCCTCGAAGACAACAGAGTTTTGTTAACGAGTTGGAACTTATGGATGATGTAGTTGTACGCTTGCCGATCTCAAGATCGTGTGGAAGTTTGAGCGCCGCAAATCAGCAGCGCATCCATCCTCGCACACACATTCAAGCCACCGGACAACCTCCACCTCCTTGCTCCAGTGATGCAGCGGAAGTGGCAACTCCTTCCAGACGAAATGCCACCGGGAACATGTATCTCGCTAATCCGAGACCATGAGGGAATAATTCTAGAGGGGGAGAGATATCCTTCACGAGGAGGTGTCAGGAAGAAGGGTGAGAGCGGTGGCCTTTTATGGGAGGAGGGGGTTACCCCTCCCCATGGCCGGCGCCCCATGGGGGGTGGCCCCTCACCTCCCCCATTCATGTGATGGTAACTCCTCCACATTAAAATGCCCCTTCACATTCTCTTTTAATGTCTCCACTTTAAATGCATTAAATTTCTCTAAGTTTAATGCTCTCTTATTTAATAAAACTCTTTTATTAAATTTATTCAGAATTTTGTTAATTACTTTGATTAACAAACATTCACATAAAACCCTTTGAAACATTTCAATATCTCATGCAAAACCACTTTCTGCAATTTCACCCCAAACAATTCTGGTTTCTATCGAAACAATTCCTACGCTTTGCAATCCTTTCGTCTGAAAGATATGTGCTCCAAAATGGTGTCTGGAAACCCTTAAGTGTGTCACCCTACGGTCCGCGAATAATGTAGACATGACTGAGACTCCTCTCAGATCAATAATTAGAAGCGGGACCTGGAGATCCATACTGACTCCTGCACATTCAACGATGACTTCTATGATCGTGAGAACCTTTATCGCTAGTAACTTAATCCCTTTGTCTCATGATATAATACATGTCCGAGATTCGATCATCGGTACCCAAATACCTAGTTTGATCTCGTTACCGACATGCACTCTTTTCTCGTTCCCGTGATATAACATTCTAGTGATCACATCACTTGCTTGCAAGCTATCTTAATGTGATATCATCGAGAGGGCCTGGAGTATATCTATCTATCATCGGGATTGACAAATTCCACTCTTGATCCATGAGCCTCAACATAACACCTTCGTAGCACTCAACCCACCTTTATAGTCACCCTGTTATGGTGTGACGTTTGATGTTATCAACATACTCTTCCGGTGTCAGCAATTAACATGATCTCATGGTCTAAGGACTAAGATTACTTCATATGATGTTATAGCAATATAAACATAATGACTTTTATCGTAATGCTATACTTCGGTTGAATGTTCATCACATCATTTCACAAATGTTGTGACCTTGTTATTAACAACATCCAATGTTCATGATCAGGAAACTTTCATCATCTTGTTAATCAATGAGCTAGTCTATAAGAGACGCATAACTAGGAACCCCTTTTTGTTTATTAAACACACATGTATTGATGTTTCCTATCAATACAATTATAGCATGCAAAATAAACATCTATCATATACAAGGAATACATAATAACAACTTTATTATTGCCTCTCAAGGCATATTTCCTTCAGTATCCCACTTGCACTAGAGACAATAATCTAGTTTACATAGTGATAAATCTAACACCCATGGAGTTCTGGTGTTGATCATGTTTTGCCCTAGGGAGAACTTTAGTTAACGGATCAGCTACATTTAGGTCCGTGTGTACTTTACAAATCTTTATATCTCCATTCTTGACATGCTCGCGGATGGAGTGAAACCGGCGCTTAATATGCTTGGAATTCTCGTGAGACCTTGGTTCCTTGGCATTGGCTATGGCTCCATTGTTGTCACAATAGATCACCATTGGGTCCAATGCACTAGGAACCACACCTAGTTCTGTTATGAACTCCTTCATCCAAACCGCTTCCTGCGCCGCTTCTGAAGCAGCAACATATTCCGCCTCCGTCGTTGATCCAGCCACCACAGGTTGTTTGGAACTCCTGTAACTAACTGCTGCTCCGTTCAAGAGAAATATGTATCCGGATTGAGACTTAGAGTCCACCAGATCGGTGTCAAAGCTAGCATCGACATAACACTTAGCGACTAGCTCTTCTTCACCTCCGTATACAAGAAACATATCCCTAGTTCTTCTTAAGTACTTAAGGATATTCTTGACCGCTATCCAGTGTTCCGAACCTGGATTAGATTGGTACCTACTAGTCAAACTAATAGCATGTGCCACATCCAGTCTTGTACATAGCATGGCGTACATTATAGAGCCTATGGCTGAGGCATAGGGGATCTTATCCATTATCTCTCTTTCTTCCGCTGTAGCCGGACTTGGAGTCTTACTTAATGTCTTGCCTTGCAACATCGGTAAGGACCCCTTCTTACTTCCGTCAATATTAAACTTCTTTAATATCTTACCAAGGTATGTACTCTGCGATAGCCCAACTGGGCGCCTTGATCTATCTCTGTAGATTTTAATGCCTAATATATATGAAGCTTCACCAAGGTCCTTCATCAAAATTTGCTGTTTAGATAACTTTTAACACTGTTTAAAAGATCTATATCATTTCCAATCAATAATATGTCATCCACATTTAATATCAGAAATGCCACATTGCTCCCACTCACTTTCTTGTAAATACAAGCCTCTCCATAAGTTTGGAAAAATCCAAACTCTTTGATCACCTCATCAAAGCGGAGATTCCAACTCCGGGATGCTTGCTTTAGCCCATAGATGGATCGCTGAAGTTTGCATACCTTATCAACATCCTTAGGATTGACAAAACCCTTTGGTTGTATCATATGCAACTCTTCTGCAATATTACCATTGAGGAATGCAGTTTGACATCCATCTGCCATATTTCATAATCGAAATACGCAGCAATTGCTAACATAATCCTAATCGAATTTAGCATCGCTACGGGAGAGAATGTCTCATCGTAGTCAACTCCTTGAATTTGTAGAGACCCCTTTGTGACAAGTCGAGCTTTATAGATGGTCACATTACCATCAGCATCAGTTTTTCTTTGGAAAATCCATTTATTCTCAACGGCCTTTCGATCGTGAGGTAAGTCCACCAAGGTCCAAACCTTGTTTTCGTACGTGGATTCCATCTCGGATTTCATGGCTTCTAGCCATTTATTGGAATCAGGGCTCATCATCGCTTCTTCATACATCACAGGGTCATCTATTTCATCAATCATGAAATTCATAACAAGATTGCCATACTGTTTAGGAGCTGACGTGTCCTGCTTGACCTACGAGGTTCGGCAGTATCCTCTTTCGCAGTTTCATGATCATTATCATTAGCTCCCTCTTCATCAGGTGAAGTCAACTCCGAAACAACTTCTGGTGATGCACCACTCACCAATTCATGAAGAGAAGGTTCAATAACCTCTTCGAGTTCTACCTTTCGACTACTCGCACCTTTTGCGAGAAACTCCTTCTCAAGAAAGGATCCATTCTTGGCAACAAAAACCTTGCCTTCGGATCTGTGATAGAAGGTATATCCAATCGTTTCCTTAGGGTATCCTACGAAGACGCATTTTTCCGCTTTGGGTTCGAGTTTATCTGGCTGAACTTTCTTCACATAAACATCGCATCCCCAAACTTTAAGAAATGACATCTTAGGTTTGTTTCCAAACTATAATTCATACAGTGTTGTTTCAACGGATTTAGATGGTGCCCGATTTAAAGTGAATACAACGGTTTCCAGTGTATAACCCCAAAATGACAGTGGCAAGTCAGTCAGAGAAATCATAGATCGAACCATATCCAATAAAGTACGATTACGACGTTCCGACACACCATTATGTTGTGGTGTTCCAGCAGGCGTGAGTTGTGAAACTATTCCACGGTATTTCATATGTGTGATAAACTCGTAACTAAGATACTCTCCTCCACGGTCAAACCGCAGAAATTTGATCTTTCTGTTATGATGATTTTCCATTTCATTCTGAAATTCCTTGAACTTTTCAAAAGTTTCAGATTTATGTTTCATCAAATAGATATACCCGTATCTACTCAAATCATCCGTGAAAGTAACAAAATAACGATATCCACATCGGGCCGACACACTCATTGGTCCACACACATCAGTATGTATGATTTTCAATAAATCTGTCGCCCGTTCCATTGAACCGAAAAATGGCATTCTAGTCATCTTGCCCATAAGGCACAGCTCACATGTATCAAATGATTCAAAATCAAGTGACTCCAAAAGTCCATCAGATTGGAGTTTGTTCATGCGTTTAACGCCAATATGACCTAGATGGTAGTGCCACATATATGCAGATATATCATTATCAAGTTTAATCCTTTTAGCATCAACATTATGAATATGTGCAATACTACTATCGAGAAAAAAACCATTCAACGCAGGTGCATGACCATCAAAGATATCATCCATATAAATCGGACAACCATTTTTTTTCAGATTTAAAGGAATAACCAATTTGCATCAAACATGATTCGGATACAATGTCCATGCTAAGTGCAGGCACCAAGTAACAATTATTCAGATTTATAACTAATCCCGACGGCATATGGAGAGGTAGCGTTCTGACGGCGATCACATCAACTCTTGATCCATTGCCGACCCGCATCTTGACCTCATCCCTTGCTGTTGTCGCTTGTTCTGCAGCCCTGAATCGAGTTACATATATAAGCAACCGATCCCATATAAAATACACAGGTGCTACTGCGAGTACTAGTCAAGTACACATCAATAACATGTATATCACATATACCTTTGTTTGCCTTGCCGGCCTTCTTGTCTGCCAAATACTTGGGGCAGTTGCGCTTCCAATGGCCAGTCCCCTTGCAACAGTAGCACTCGGTATCAGACTTAGGGCCAGCTCGGGATTTCTTTTCAGGTGTGGCAACAGATTTTCCACCCTTCTTTCCCTTCTTCTTGCCTTTCTTGTCCTTCTTGAAACCAGTGGTCTTATTGATCATCAATACTTGATGTTCTTTCCTAATCTCCACTTCTGCAGTCTTAGGAATTGACAGAAGCTCGGGAAGAGACTTCTTCATGGCCTGCATATTATAGTTCATCATGAAGCTGTTGTAGCTAGGTGACAGAGATTGGAGAACATGATGTATGCCTAAGTCAATGGGAATCGTTATTCCCAAGGACACAAGTTTATCAGCATACCCAGACATTTTGAGTATGTGCTCACTAATGGAGCTATTCTCCTCCATCATGCAGCTAAAGAACTTTTCAGAAGCATTATAACTCTCTACGGTAACATGGGTATCGAAAATCATTTTCAATTCTCCCATGGTATCAAAGGCATTGCAATTTTCGAAACGCTTTCGAAGTTCTGGCTCTAGCCCGTACAGTATGCCGCAATGAACTAAGTTGTGGTCCTCCTGACGAGTTATATAGACATTATTTTCCTCGTCAGGGGCAGCAGGAGCTAGTGGGGTCCTAGCAGCGCCTCTAGCACATATTTCTTTTGTGCAGCCGTGAGGAGAATCCTCAAATTCATAGCCCAGTTGGTGAAGTTGCTACCATTCGCAGCAAGTTTCTCTTTCTCCATGAACACATTGAAATTAAAAGCAGGTGGTGCCATCTACAATAGAATTTGTAAAGTTTATTTAGACTAAGTTTCTGATAGATTGAGTTCAACTAATCCAAATTACTAATGAACTCCCACTCAAAAACAACATCCATCGTGTCTTTTTGGTGATTACAAGAACCAAATCCACTACACCAAGTCCGATCATCACGTGAGTCGGTGTAGCTTCAAAGGCGAGCATCTATATGGGCATCATATCAACTATATGACTCATGCTTAACCTTTCGGTCCGTGTTCCGAGGCCATGTCTGTACATGCTAGGCTTGCCAAGTAAGAACCTTAGGATTCGCGTGTGTAAAACTGTCTTACACCCGTTATATGAAAATGTAGAGTCGAGTACACCCGATCATCACGTGATGTCTCGAAACATGATCCATATAACAGTGCATACTTAAGGAAGAACATATTTTTATCTTGATATCTAAATGAGGGATCATCTTACAATGCTACCAAAAGCGCCAAACTAGCAGTATAAGATGCTAACATCTAATGTGTAAAGTGAGATGATATGGTCCATGCATTTGATATCTATCATTTGCATCGTGGTATGATCTCTATCATTCCTTTGTGTGTAAGGCCAAGGTCTATGGAACTTACACGTTGAGTGTGTTGTAAGAGTATCTATCATACATCTACTTACAACAATACCATATCAAGTCACTAGTCCAGCAACGATCTAAACTAGACGCCTCTAATTTATCAATTGCAAGTTTTACGTGGCTTAGGGCTTTGGGAGATAGAACCGGTCTTACCTATGAACATGAACCACAACGAGGATAAACAAGTTATTAGCAACTCGTTGTAAATCAGATATTGACTATAGTAGGAGATATAGACACCCGCTAGCCACTTAGGCAAAACTAGTTGCATGTCAGTCATGGAACCGGTCTCATGTACGATGACATGTAAGGTTGGTCCAGGCCGCTTCATCCCACTATACCACAAATATCCAAAATACATAGAAGATGCAATAACATGATCATCATTGCCCACATATAAACATGTGTGTACTACCCGTGCAAAGCACCTGCGCATAGATCAGGCTCTGATACCACTGTTGGGTCCGCATCATAGAAAACAAAAAATTTCCTACGATGAGAACTATATGCCAAGATCTATCTACTAGATGCAAAGCAACGGGTGGATATACATCCATGGAGAACTTACCCTCGAAACAACATAGTTTTGTTAACGAGTTGGAACTCGTGGATGATTTAGTCGTACGCTTGCCGATCTCAAGATTGTGTGGAAGTCCGAGCGCCGCAAATGAGTAGCGCATCCATCCTTGCACACACGTTCAAGCCACCGGACAACCTCCACCTCCTCGCTCCAGCGATGCAGTGGAAGCAGCAACTCCTTCCAGATGAAATGCCACCGTGAACATGTATCTCGCTAATCTGAGACCATGGGGGAATAATTCTAGAGGGGGAGAGAGATCCTTCACGAGGAGGTGTGATGAAGAAGGGTGAGAGGGGTGGCCTTTTATAGGAGGAGGGGGGGTACCTCTCCCCATCGCCGGCGCCCCATGGGGGGTGACCCATCACCTCCCCCATTCATGTGGTGGTAACTCCTCCACATTAAAATACCCCTTCACATTCTCTTTAAAAGTCTCCACTTTAAATGCATTAAATTTCTCTAAGTTTAATGCTCTCTCATTTAATAAAACTCTTTTATTAAATTTATTCAGAATTTTGTTAATTACTTTGATTAACAAACATTCACATAAAACCCCTTGAAACATTTCAATATCTCATGCAGAACCACTTTTTGCAATTTCACCCGAAACAATTCTGGTTTCTATCGAAACAATTCCTGCGCTTTGCGATCCTTTCGTCTGAAACATATGTGCTCCAAAATGGTGTCCGGCAACCCTTAAGTGTGTCACCCTATGGTTCGTGAATAATGCAGACATGATTGAGACTCCTCTCAGATCAATAATCAGAAGCGGGACCTGGAGATCCATACTGACTCCTTTATAGTCACCCTGTTACGTTGTGATATTTGATGTTATCAAGATACTCTTCCGGTGTCAGCAATTAACATGATCTCATGGTCTAAGGACTAAGATTACTTCGTATGATGTTATAGCAGTATAAACATAATGACTTTGATCATAATGCTATACTTCAGATGAATGTTCATCACATCATTTCACAAATGCTGTGACCTTATTATTAACAACATCCAATGTCCATGATCAGGAAACTTTGATCATCTTGTTAATCAACGAGCTAGTCTATAAGAGAATCATAACTAGGAACCCATTTTTGTCTATTAAACACACATGTATTGACGTTTCCTATCAATACAATTATAACATGCAAAATAAACATCTATCATATACAAGGAATACATAATAACAACTTTATTATTGCCTCTCAGGGCATATTTCCTTCACATAGGAAGGAAACCACTTGGGTCCTTGGCGGCACAAAAATTCAAACTTTTATGGGTTTTGAAATTTTCACTTGCTTTCCAAACATCGGGAGGGAAGGTTATTCAAAAGATCGACCAAACATCAGGAGGGAAGGCAATTTTGATCCCGTTTTGAACATTGACTGTTGGATCAAGACTAGCAATTCCAAATTTTGAACATTGACTATTGGATCAAGACTGGCAAATCCAAACTTTGCTAACTGTTGGATCTTCTTTACCATTCTTAGCATCTACAAAGATTATACCGATAGTCTTTAGCACAATGGATGCTAGTATGCGCAAACCTCAAAACACACACTTCATTGCTTAGTTTCAGGGTCCTTGTGGTAAATTTGGTCATACTTGAACTACAACAACTAAATTGTAGGTTGCTTCTAAAGAACTACAAAAAACTTTTGGAGGTGTACCCATTGGGGGCCCAGTTAATATATCATAAACCAACCGAGAGTTCTAACAATTGGTTTTTAACTCCTTTATAATTAAAACTATGCATCTTTACAATTTCACGAAATTTTTTCTCAAACTTGAGCTACAAGTAAGCACGATAGAATTTTCTTTAATTAATGTCTCTTTGGAGGGGATCCATCTTCTTGTAGTAATAAGTATCGTTGGTGTGAATTTCCAACTATCAGGAAAGAACATTCTCAATTTTAAGCCAAGTTACCAATGTCAAGGTCATATCTGCATGACTCGTCCCGTTTATTTGGATAAATAAAAGAAAAGTAAAGAAAACAATTAAAAATTTAAGCACTTATGTATGGTGTACTCTTCCGTAAATGATAAACATGATTATTGACAAGGTTTAAAAAACAATATGACCAGCGATGTGTTAACATACTTGGGTTTCAAGTTAAATAATGACAAAGGTTGTGTACATTTCTAGTAGACGGGGTGCATCTTGGGATGGCATACGAATGTTATTAATTGGACGTTTCAACTTTTATGTATAGAATTTTGATAAATAATTTTAGAAGTGCCGCATATAATTGTTTTTAAAGAAAAGGCAAAGAGTATGGATCCGAATGCCACGACACACTAAATTTCACACAAAATAGAGTACGTTTCATGGTTAACAACTTTCATGAATTTTCAAGCCTTCTAGCTAATTTCGCATAATTAAATGACATTTTGTCAATAAAACCAAAGTAGGTAAAATTTGAACTACAAGTGTGTGATAGATTGCTTGTAAATTTGTCAAAAATTCATATATACTAATTATTTTACCCACCCAGTCATACTAAAAACCGACTATTGTTTTGAAAGATACAACTTCTTTATATGAATTTTCATGTTGACACATCTGACCATGTTTAAAAAGAGTGAAAGAAAATAAGGAAATATGCACACAGCCTGTTAGTAGTGTTAAAAATTCATACTTGTAAAATAGTAAAGACGACGCTGTTAAAGTTTCAATAAAAGGGACCTAAGGACATTCACCGGCCCTCCACAATTAACCTTTCTTCGTCTTCTTCCCCTTGCTCCTTTAAGACTTTGCAGCTATGGCTCCGAAGACCGGAGCTTCCCGTTGGAAGAAGAAGACCCAGGTGGCGGCAAAAAGGCCCTGGAGAAAAAGAAGATATGTCGCTGGCTTCTGAATCCTTCTTTGGCCACTCCAAGTCGCAGTCTCGCACCAGCAAGCCGCAGGAAGAAGCATGTTGCGAGGTCTGTCAAGGCCGGGATGCATTTCTCCATCGGCCGTATCGGGCGCTACCTCAAGGAGGGTGGTTACTCCCAGCGGATAGGCTCCAGGGCTCCCGTCTACCTCAAGGCTGTTCTCGAGTACCTCACCATCGAAGTGCTGGAGCTCATCGGGCAAGCAACGAAGGACAGCAAGAAGATCCGCATCATCCCGAGGCACGAGATGCTCGTTGTCATGCGCGACAAGGAGCTCAGCAACCTGATGGCCAGTGTTACCATCGTGCATAGTGGCGTGCTTCCTACATCCACGAGTCCCTGCTTGGTGATGGTAGCGTGGAGGACGCAGCCCAGTTGCCTGCGGAGGATGATACCAAGTCACCTGAGAAGACCGTGGAGTCCCCCTAGAAGTTGTTAAGTTGTACTACAACTACTCCGTATGAGTTTTGGTTTGCTATGTTTGTAGTTTTGGTTAATCACCAGTGTCAATGTAATATTCAGATCTGCGATGCTAAGAAAAAGCTTGTGAGGATTCTCAAAAATATGTTGTTTTCCTAATCTTATCCTATATTCCATTTATTTAATATTACTCATCGTATTAGGTTTAGTCAAAGTTAAACCTTACAAACTTTGACCAACTATATATAGTATTAAATAACATTCAATTCTCAATTTTCCGAGAGATGACAAGCGAGGTTGTTCTTTATCGTAAAGAAAGTCTGAAGAATATGGATTTGAATGCCACAATCCAGGTTTGCAGACATATATAGTGGACCAACATGTTGTACTGACGATACACATGTTTTATGTACTTTCAAACTTCCTATCTAACTCTGCCAACTTGAATGACTTTATCCCGATTTATCAAAATTATATTAGGTCAAATTTGAACGACAAGTAAATTGTAGGTTGCTATGAAAGTTTTATGAAAAAGTTTTTGGAGGTAGCCTTCGGGGGAGGGGTGAATTAATATATAAGAAACCACTATGAGTTATGATGATAGGTTCAACTTGTTTCTAAGATTTTGCATCTTGACAATTTAACAAAATTAAGTCAGAATTGAGCTACAACTAAGCGCAATAGATTGCTCTCGAATTAAATGTCTTTTCAGAGGTAGATGGGTGCATCTTCTTGTAGTAAACAATGTCGTCGGTGTAAGTTTCCAACTATCAAGAAATACCATTCTCAATTTTCTGAGTGATGTCAAGATTATTCTCTCTCATAAAGGAAGTTCGAAGAACATTGATCTAAATGCCAGAAGCCAAGTTTTCACACACATATATATAGTGGGCCAACATATTGTACTTATGATTTCCTGTGTTTTATGAATTCTCAAACTTGCTACTTAACTTCGCCCTCTTGAATGACCTTATGTCCATTTATCAAAATTAGGTCAAATTTGAACTACTACAAGTAAATTGTAGGTTACTTTGAAAGTTTTACGAAAAAGCTTTTGAAGGTACCCTTCGGGGGTCGCAATTAATATATGAGAAATTATCGAATGAGAATTTTGATGACAAATTCAACTTCTTGCTATAATTTTGCCTCTTGTCAGTTTAGCATAATTAGGCCAAACTTTAGCTACAAGTAAGCACAATAGAATCCTCTTGATTTAAAAGTATTTTCGGAGGTAGATATAGGTGCATCTTCTTGTAGTAAACAATGCCGCCAGTGTGAGTTTCCAACTATCTTAGGAAAGAACATTCTTAATTTTTTGAGTGATGAATATATTGTTGTTTCCCATAAAGAAAGTCCAAAGACTATGGATCTAAATGCCACAAGCCAAGTTTTCACACATATATAGTGGACCAACAAGATGCACTTATGATTTCCCATGTTTTATCAGTTCTCAAATTTCCTAGCTAACTTCACCCACTTGAAGATTTTATGTCTATTTATCAAAATTAGGTAAAATTTGGACTACTGCAGGTAAATTGTAGGTTGCTTTGAAAGTTTTATGAAAGAGCTCTTGGAGGTACCCATCGGGCGGAGGGGGGGGTCAATTAATATATATTAGAAACCACTGAGAGTTTTAACGACAGGTTCATCTTCTTACTAAGATTTTGCATCCTAACTATTTAATGAAATTAGGTCAAACTTTGCTAACCATTTCATGAAATTAGGTCAAACTTTGCTAACTAATTAACTCTGAACATTGAATGCTGGGTCAAGACTGGCAAATCCAAACATTGCTAACTGTTGGATCTTCTTTTCCATTCTTAGCTGGGAAATCAAGACTGGGAAATTTTCGGGGTGTTGACATGATGGTTCTAGAACATACATGGTGGATTTATCTCTAGTTATTATTCAACACGAATCCAGCTTGTCTGTACCATTGGATCTAACAGCCCAACGGTCAGGATTGGTGCTATGGATGCAATTCAAAACTACTCCACTATAGTAGTAGAGATAAATATAGCTTACCACTATATAGGGTACGACTAACGTTGAATATTTACCATTGGATCAAGACTCGTGAGTACCAACATTTGCAGTCGTTGGATCTTGTTTTCCATTCTAGCATCTAGAAAATTTTATTGATATCTTCAGCATAATGAATGCAATGCACAAACCTCAAAACACACTTCTCCATCATACTGGAATCTTCTCTCTCGTAGCAATTAATCGTTGACTTCTACATGATCTTATCTTATCTTATATTACCACTATATAGTGTATGGATAACTTTGAATGTTGACCGTTGGATCAAGATTCGCGAATCCCCGCATTTCTAGCCGTTGGATCTTCTTTTCCATCCTAGCATCTAGAAGATTCTATTGATAGTCTTCGTCATAATGAATGCTATGCACAAACCTCAAAACACACTTCTCAATCATACTAGAATCTTCTCCCTTGTTTCTCTAGACCATGTTATCAAAGATTTCATGTGTTAGGTAGCTAATAATCTTTGACTTCTACAAGATGATACAAATTACAAGGACCAAATATACACCCATACTTTATAGATGTTGATCAAATTTAATTTTTTTTGTGCTTTACCAAGTATAATTTTATATAATGATGATATGTCATACGTCTACTATCTGAGTCTCACGTGCAAGGCATGTGCAACTTACTAGTTTACACACGCGGGAGTAGTATATTTCTTTGCTTAGACATATGGTCACCTCTGTCCACGCGCTATACATGCTGAGAGAATAAAATGTTGGCAGGGGAAGAGGATAGAAGCGAAGAGAAGTTGAAGGCAGTTCCATGTGAGAGTAAAGTTATGTTGGGTTTCTGACACAAGGTACTCATGTGGCCTTACAGTGTACACTCTACTAGTAGTAAATTTCAGGACCTATGCACGCAAAAAATCGTGTGTTTTATCTCTCATTCGCTATGCTCCATCTCTCCTCCCCTTTCCCCTCGCGCACCGGTCTGGCTGATCTCTCTCCCCTCGTCCACAGCATGGCGCTGCGCACGTGTGCCTTGGTACGGCAGCTCTATGTCTCTGGCGTGTTTTGCAGCCTCGTGTTGGTACGGAGTAGGGACAAGTAGTAGTAGTACATAGGAAGGAAACCACTTTGGTCCTTGGCGACACAAAAATTCAAACTTTTCTGGTTTTGACATTTTCACTTGCTTTCCAAACATCGGGAGGGAAGGTTATTCAAAAGATTGACCAAACATCGACAGGGAAGGCAATTTTGATCCTGTTTTGAACATTGACCGTTGGATCAAGACTAGCAAATCCAAACTTTGAACATTCACCATTGGATCAAGACTGGCAAATCCAAACTTTGCTAAATGTTGGATCTTCTTTTCCATTCTTAGCATCTAGAAAGATTATACCGATAGTCTTTAGCATAATGGACGCTAGTATGTGCAAACCTCAAAACACACACTTCATTGCTTAGTTTCAGGGACCGTGTGCTAAATTTGGTCATACTTGAACTACAACAACTAAATTGTAGGATGCTTCTAAAGAACTACAAAAAACTTTTGGAGGTGTACCCATTGGGGGCTCAGTTAATATATCAGAAAAACCGACAGTTCTGACAATAGGTTTTTAACTCCTTTCTAATTAAAATTTTGCATCTTGACAATTTAACGACAAATTTGCTCAAACTTGATCTAAAAGTAAGCGCAATAGAATTTTATTTAATTAAATGTCTCTTTGGAGGTAGATGGATGCATCTTCTTGTAGTAATCAGTTTCGTCGGTGTGAGTTTCCAACTATCAGGAAAGAACATTCTCAATTTTCCGAGTGATGATGAGATTATTGTTCGTTTTCGTAAACAAAGTCCGAAGGATAGGGATATGAATGCCACAAGCCAAGCTTTTAGACATATATAGTGGACCGTCATGTTGTACTTATGATTCCCGTGTTTTATGAGTTTTTAAACTTATTCCTATAGCTAACTTTGCCCACTTGAAAGTTATTTTATGTCGATTTATTGAAAATAGGTCAATTTTGAACTACAACTAAATTGTAGGTTGCATTGAAAGTCATAAGTTTTTTTGGAGGTAACCATTGGGGCTGATTTAATATATCACAAACCACCACAGATAATTTTCACAACAAGCTCAACTCCTTGATAAGATTTTGCATCTTGACAACTAATGAAATTAGGTCAAACTTGAGCTACAAGTAAATGCGATAGATTGATCTTGAATTAATTGTCTTCTCGGAGGTACACAGGTGCATCTTCTTGTAGTAAACAATGCCGTTGATGTGAGTTTCCAAATATCAGTAAATATCATTCTTAATTTTCCGAGTCATGACGAGATTGGTCCTTTCGTCAAAGACATTATGAAGAGTATGGAGGATCTGAATGCCACAAGCCATGTTTTTAAACCTCTGACCACTATATAGTATACAAACAACTTTGAATTTTGACCGTTGGATCAAGACTCGCGAATCCCAACATTTTTAGATGTTGGATCTTCTTTTCTATTCTAGCATCTTGAAGATTCTATTGATAGTGTTCACTACAAGCCACTATATAGTGTACGGACAACTTTGAATGTTGACTGTTGGATCAAGATTCGCGAATCCTTGCATTTCTAGCCATTGGATCTTCTTTTCCATTCTAGCATCTAGAAGATTCTATTGATAGTCTTCGGCATAATGAATGCTATGCAAAAACCTGAAAACACACTTCTCCATCATACTAGAATCTTATCCCTTGTTTCTTTAGACCATGTTATCAATATTTTCATGTGTTAGGTAGCTAATAATCTTTCACTTCTACATGATGATACAAAGTACAAGGATCAAATATGTACCCATATTTTATAGATGTTGATCAAAAATATAATTTTTTGTGCTTTACCAATTATAATTTTATATAGTGATGATATGTCATACGTCTACTATCTAAGTCTCATGTGGAAGGCACGTGCAACTTACTAGTTTACACAATGCGGGAGTAGTATATTTCTTTGCTTAGACATATAGTCACCTCTGTCCACGCGCTATACATGCTGAGAGAATAAAATGTTGGCAAGGGAAGAGGGTAGCAGCGAAGAGAAGTTGAAGGCGGTTCCATGTGAGAGCAAAGTTAGAATGGGTTTCTGACACGAGGTACTCCTGCGGCCTTACAGTGTACACTCGACTAGTAGTAAATTTCAGGACCTATGCACGCAAGAAAATCATGTGTTTTTGCTCTCCTTTTCTATGCTCCATCTCTCCTCCCCTTTTCCTTCGCGCACCGGTTCGACTGATCTCTCTCCCCTTGTCCACAGCGTGGCGCTGCGCATGTGTGCCTTGGAACATCGGCTCTATGTCTCTGCGTGTTCGGCAGCCACGTGTTGGTGTGGAGTAGGGACGAGGAGTAGTAGTACATAGGAAGGAAACCACTTTGGTCCTTGGCCGCACAAAAATTCAAATTTTTCCGTTTTTTCAAATTTTAACTTGCATTCCAAACATTGGGAGGGAAGGCAATTTTGAACCCGGTTTGAACATTGACCGTTGGATCAAGACTAGGAAATCCAAACTTTGAACATTGACCATTGGATCAAGACTGGCAAATCCAAACTTTGCTAACTGTTGGATCTTCTTTTCCATTCTTAGCATCTAGAAAGATTCTACTGATAGACTTTAGCACAATGGACGCTAGTATGCGCAAACCTCAAAACACACACTTCATTGATTTGTTTGAGGGTCCTTGTGCTAAATTTGGTCAAACTTGTACTACAACAACTAAATTGTAGGTTGCTTCTAAAGAACTACAAAAACTTTTGTAGGTGTACCCATTGGGGGCTTAGTTAATATATCAGAAACCAACCGACAGTTCTGACAATAGGTTTTCAACTAATTTCTAATAAAAATTTTGCATCTTGACAATTTAATGGAAAATTTGCTCAAACTTGAGCTTCAAGTAAGCGCGATAGAATTTTATTTAATTAAATGTCTCTTTAGAGGTAGATGGATGCATGTTCCTGTAGTAATAAGTACCGTCGGTGTGAGTTTCCAACTATCAGGAAAGAACATTCTCAATTTTCCGAGTGATGATGAGATTATTATTCGTTTTCGTAAACAAAGTCCAAAGGATACGGATATGAATGCCACGAGCTAAGATTTTAGACATATAGAGTGGACCGTCATGTTGTACTTATGATTCCCGTGTTTTATGAGTTTTCAAACTTATTCCTATAGCTAACTTTTCCCACTTGAATGTAATTTTATGTCAATTTATTGAAATTAGGTCCATTTTGAACTACAAGTAAATTGTAGGTTGCATTGAAAGTCATACATTTTTTGGAGGTAACCATTGGGGGCTGATTTAATGTATCACAAACCACCACCGATAATTTTCACAACAAGTTCAACTTCTTGCTAAGCTTTTGCATCTTGACAATTAATGAAATTTGGTCAAACTTAAGTTACAATAAATGCTATAGATTTCTCTTGAATTAATTGTCTTTTTTGAGGTAGACGAGTGCATATTCTTGTAGTAAACAATGTCGTCGATGTGAGTCTCCAAATATCAACAAATATCATTCTTAATTTTCCGAGTGATGACGAGATTGTTCCTTTCTGTAAAGACATTCTGAAGAGTATGGAGGATCTGACTGCCACAAGACATGTTTTTAGACATATTACCACTATATAGTGTACGGATAACTTTGAATATTGACCGTTGGATCGAGACTCGCGAATCCGAACATTTCCAGCCATTGTATTTTCTTTTCCATTCTAGCATCTAGAAGATTCTATTGATAGTCTTAACACAGTGAATGCACTATGCATAAACCTCTCAAAACACACTTCTCCATCATACTAGAATCTTCTCCCTCGTTTCTCTAGACCATGTTACGAAAAATTTCAAGTGTTAGGTAGCTAGTAATCTTTGACTTCTACACATGATGAAAGCAAGTAGAAGAACCAAATATACACCCATACTTTATAGATGTTGATCAAATTTATATTTTTTCCACTTTACCTATTATAATTTTATATAGTGATGATATGCCATACGTCTATTATCTGAGCCTCACGTGCAGCGACGTGCAACTTACTAGTATCTTACCACTATATAGTGTATGAATAACTTTGAATGTTGACCGTTGGATCAAGATTCGCAAATCCTAGCATTTCTAGCCATTGGATTTTCTTTTCCATTCTAGCATCTAGAAGATTCTATTGATAGTTTTCGGCATAATGAGTGCTATACACAAACCTCAAAGCACACTTCTCCATCATACTAGAATCTTCTCCCTTGTTTCTCTAGACCATGTTATCAAAAATTTCATGTGTTAGGTAGCTAATAATCTTTGACTTCTACATGATGATACAAAGTACAATGACCAAATATACACCCATACTTTATAGATGTTGATCAAATTTATATTTTTTTTGTGATTTACCAATTATAATTGTATATAGTGATGATATGTCATACGTCTACTATCTGAGTCTCACATGCAACTTACTAGTAGCTAATAGTCGTTGACTTCTACATGATCTTACCACTATATAGTGTACAAACAACTTTGAATATTGACCATTGGATCAAGACTCGTGAATCCTAACATTTCCAGTTGTTGGATCTTCTTTTCTATTATAGCATTTTGAATATTCTATTTATAGTCTTCATTACAAACCACTATATAGTGTACGAATAACTTTGAATGTTGACCGTTGGATCAAGACTCGCGAATCCTAGCTTTTCTAGCCGTTGGATCTTCTTTTCCATTCTAGCATCTAGAAGATTCTATTGATAGTCTTCAGCATAGTGAATGCTATGCATAAACCTGAAAACACACTTCTCCATCATACTAGAATCTTCTCCCTTGTTTCTCTAGACCATGTTATCAGAAATTTCATTTGTGAGGTAGCTAATAATCTTTGACTTCTACATAATGATTCAAAGTACAAGGACCAAATATACACCCATACTTTATAGATGTTCATCAAATTTATAATTTTTCTGTGCTTTACCAATTATAATTTTATATAGTGATGATATGTCATACATCTACTATCTAAGTCTCACGTGCAACTTACTAGTAGCTAATAATCGTTGACATCTATATGATCTTACCACTATATAGTGTATAGACAACTTTGAATATCGACCGCTGGATTAAGACTCGCGAATCCTAACATGTTCTTTTCCATTATAGAATCTTGAAGATTCAATTGATAGTCTTTATTACAAACCACTATATAGTGCACTAATAACTTTGAATGTTGATCGTTGGATCAAGACTCGTGAATCCCAACTTTTCTAGACGTTGGATCTTCTTTTCCATTCAAGCATCTGGAACATTCTATTGATAGTATTCGGCATAATGAATGCTATGCACAAACCTCAAAACACACGTCTCCATCATGCTATAATCTTATCCCTTGTTTCTCTAGACCATGTTATAAAAAAAATCACATGTTAGGTAGCTAATAATCTTTGACTTCTACATGATGATACAAAGTACAAGGAACAAATATACACCCATACTTTATAGATGTTGATCAAATTTATCATTTTTTGTACTTTACCAATTATAATTGTATATAGTGATGATATGTCATATGTCTACTATCTGAGTCTCACGTGCAAGGCATGTGCATCTTACTAGTATATATAGTGGACCAACATGTTGTACTAACGATTCCTATGTTTTATGAGTTTTCAAACTTCCTAGATAACTCCGCCACTTGAATGACTCTATGTAGATTCATCGAAATTAGATCAAATTTGAACTACAAGTAAATTGTAGGTTGCTTTAAAAGTTTTAAGAAAAAGGTTTTGGAGGCACCCATCGGACAATCAATTAATATACTCCGTATTAAAAACCACAGAGAGTTTTGACAAGAGGTTCAGCTTCTTTCTAAGATTTTGCATCTTGACAAACTTGAACTACAAGTAAGCGTAGATACTTGTCTTGAATTAAATGTCTTTTCAGAGTTAATTAATGAAAAAAGAATGTGACGTAATAACTTAGCTAGTTACCATAACATCACAGATACCTAGACTAGTTGTATATGATTCTAACAACCTAATTAATTAGGACTTTGCGTGACACTACACACATATTGTTACGCACTATGAAGGTACATGTGCAAGTTACTAGTCTAAGTTATTTAGCACTATGTGACCATCCTAAATCAGATCGGAGGTGTATGTACTGTATGCCTTAAAGGAACATGTTTTGCTGCGCTTCAAGATTTTCATCACTCGTGTTGGCTCGCACTGGTCAGACGGATAAATCCAGTGACTTGTTGATTTGGTACTATGTATCGTCGATCTTCTTCCATCATTGACAGAGAATAAATTATTCTGCCACTTCTAGGCACGTGCTTTCGTGGAGCTATAACCAGTAGCTCAAACGACTACTCTTGCGTGGCGCTCGGGAAATTGGGACCGTCCGATCATAATGAATGGGAAGCATTAGATAATGGATTTTCTTTTAGTGGATGGTTGATTTGTTTTGAGAGATTGTCAACTTTTTTTATTTATTGAACTGAGAGATGTTCAATTTGGGGTCCAGTAACGGGGGCATAGAGGTCGACAGGGGAGAGCAATTTGGCGGTGTGGCAGGCAAGCTTATTTGAGGTGGCTGCGAGTGGGTGTACAGGTGGTACTGGTAGCCCATTTTGTGAGTATTTTGTTGTTGTACTATATGGGAGTTTGAGAGTAGTAGTATTCCAGTTTTTTCCTTAACTACCTGTGGATCCTTTATGTGTTTATTAGTTACAGTAGTAATACAATAGTACTGGTTCCAAATCTGCCTGCACAAGATGATGAATGTAGAAGATCCAAGAATTATTACATTCGGCAAGAGGATCTCTAAGTATACTCCAAACCGTCTCTCTGCCATGACCATTTATTTGAGAGGACAGTATGACACCATCCCGTGCTAGGCTAGCTATGCCGTACTACTCCTAGAAAGGCCTGACCTATTTACTCGATAGGCACTAGGAAATGTAAAGAGAGAAAAACCACGCTCGGTAGGCGGTACGATTTCAATCAATTTAGTCTATTTTCCTTAGCTCTCCGTCCTCTTCCTCTCCATCTTATCGCTGATCCCAACTCGCCCACCTTTAACACACGCCAACGCCTCCATGCCGCATTTGGAGCATCTCCATAGCCTAGTTCGATAGGCAGAGAGAAAGAAGGCACACTTGGTTTTATTTCATTCCATATTTCGCTTTGCCTCGACCTCCATCCTCACTTCACCTCCAGCGTCCCGGCGACGGCCATTAGCACTCGCACACCAATACAGGCACACGCCAACACTGCCATGCCGCTTTAGGATCAGCTCTGACGCCCAGTTTGATAGACGGTTTTTTGTCTCGCCCTGCCAGCTGCCGCTCGCTCTCTGCTCCAAAACCCCCAATCAAAACCAAAGGCCATCGCCCTGACCTGCTCGAGCTCTTCCTTTCTATGGCCCAATTGATCGATGACAGTGAAACTTCTAGGGTGTTTTCTGATGGCCCCCTTGAAGAAATCTCAGCCAGATGCGACATCATCACCACCGTGAGCCTCGTTGCCTGCTGCAAACATTATATTTACTCAGCAATGCATAGTGCATCCCCTGTGTTCTTCACACTCACCCAACTGAGGTACCGCGTGAGTATAATGTCTTCTACCGCGATAATCGCATGAAGCAGTTCTACATGGGCAGCTACTATTGCAGCAGGGGCAAGCATAAGCCACAAAAGAAGTTTGTGTGGACCTTGTGCGAGCTGACGCCATTGGACAGGTCCTCCTCCGATGCTGTTGTACCAGATTGTGAGGGTAAGAAGTGGGAAGGATCCCATAGAGATTAGATCGCCACTATTGGCCTCGCCTAGAACTGGGAGCTTGTGAATGTGTTCACTCGTCGCAGGATTCCTCTACCAGCGCTCTTCGATTTTGAGGCCACACCCGAGGTACTTAATTTTATCACGGCTGGTTAGCCTACTAATCTACTGAAGATAGCCATTTGTCGAGTTCCCATAGCTGCTGGGAACTATAAGGATTTCTATGTCCTAGCCATCTTCGGCACGGTAATTTCCTTCCTTGATGGTTCTCATGGTAAGTGGATGGTTCTTGAGAACCAGTTCAGCATGTTGAGCTACCGCGATGCAATTATCCACAAGGAAGTTGTTTATGAAGTAACTCAGATTGGCAATGTTTATGCATGGGATCCTTGGGCATGGGGTAAAATTTCCATCCTTAAATTTTCAAGCTTCTTCATTCAAATTTTTCTCAGCTGACCTCTGAATCTTGTTTCCTTGCAAGGTCCTATGCGTCTTCCCGGGCCACCTGAATTAGACGGTAATCCTGAGTACTGTCCTGATCTGTGGTGGTTAGCAAGATCTCCTGATGGTGGTAGCCTTATTCTGATGAATAATATGGGTGTTAGTGCTAGGCGGTATGACACTAGTTGTGGTGGTTATCCCATGGCTAAAAATGTTGGTTATCATCACGGCCGCAATATTCACACCTATTCTACTGGGTTTTGCTGCCATGTGTTCTCGATTGACACTAGTAGGTTACTTCCACTAAGGAAATGGTAGAGGGTTTTAGACCATGGAGAATTTTCTATCTTCCTTGGGTTGAACTATCCGATTACAATTCCAGTTGGCGCGGCAGGACTTGGCCCTGGAGATCTATTGAGGAGCAACTGTGTATACACCTCGCCACACGCAGTTAGTCTCGGTGGATTTAATCTTCGTCCTAAAATATGCCGCTTTAGTTTAAATGCTCAAGACGCCGCTGTTGGTTTCTCAACCAACATTGGCTGGAATTTCCCTCAAAAAAAACATTGGCTGGAATTGGCGGCAGACTCTGTTGTGGTTCATCTCAAGCTTGGCCAACACGAAGGATTGGAACCAGCATAATTAATGGTTCAAGGGAGATCATATGGAATAGGGATTTGCGTATATTGAATTATTTCCTTCGCCTTATTTATATCGTATAGCCTCAGCCGTTAACTTGCTGTACTCTAACACTCATTTCGCCGCAATGTAGTGCAAGGCCTACAATTTGATTAAACTCCTTCTGTATGCGAGCCATAGTTTTAGTCAGTGCGGATCAAATATTCTGCAACTCGTTGCGCCTGCACCCCTTTATTATTTGTTGCACTTTCGAGTTCTCAAAAAATTTGAAATAGATCTGGAACTTTGGCTATGTTGTATCTTGTGCATCTACTTTATTCGGTCCCACAATAATATCTTATGTGACCTGTGTGAATGAAAAAGAAAAAACCTATGAGAACAATATCTTATGTTCATTTGTTCATTTTGTGGTGGCCAGGCCATGTACTAGTAATGTTTTTGGGATGCAAATTTATAGATGAACAATATAAATATGATCTATGTTCATGATTTATTTCACATTTTCTGAAAACTTTGAAGTGCCACATGCAACAGCTTATTACCGGTGCAACTAGTTGCAAATTGTAATTTCCGTCGTGGATGTACCTAGTGGCTCCAAGCGCATGGTGCATGCAGATTCTCACTGGCAGGTGGGGCCGACCTAAATAGGGCCCACATGTTAGTGAATCAGAGCCACACAGAGTCATGCACGTTGCCTGACTTGAGCGAAATCTGGTGTCCATGCACGTCACTTATTTTGCTACGCGGTTGCATGCTGTACACGTCGAATTCCATGTACCTTGTACTAGAACATATATGAACACATGCAACATGCCAAAAATAGCACGGACACACCCGTACTGTGCATTATATCCGTTGTATATATTTTCGGTTCTATGCTACGAGTTCTACATGTAGGGGAACAAGAAGAAAGTACATGTGTCCATGTCACGACTACTACTAGTAGTAGTAGTAGTTTGTCCTCCTATTTTCCATTGATATACTACACTATGTTGAAATGAAAGCTGTAAAAATAAAACCCTCTAGTCAAACTGATGTGACTAGACAATACTGCACCTCTAATACGTAGTAGTAAGTAGGATTATTGTCAAATTACTAGCTGCGTGGCGTGCTAGTCTAACATATAGTGAAGTCTAGGCGGCTGTGTCCTCGATGCTGCTGTTGACTAGACAGAGCAAGCAAGTAAAATCTCCTCCCTTGTTTTTTCTTTCCCTCTCTATCTTCGTCCCCAGTCCCCACTCCACCCACGATTTCCCCATGCTCTCTCATATCACCCATTCCTAACACTCCCCTCCTCCTGTAGAAAACCCTAGTCGCACTTGGCATCCGCCTAAATCCATCCGGCTGTGATGGCCGATTCGAAGCTCAACGGGGCGATGCAAGTGGGATCAACTCAACACGGACAATGTCGACCTCATCATTCAGCGTTTGGACATTTCTAGAACCGTCAAGTTAGCCGCATGCTGCAAGCTGCTGTACGATCGTATCGCCAAGAATGAAGGTACGAAATGGACTTTTCACCATTGGAATGAACCCTGCCTACTGATGCCTCAACCTGCTTGTTGGTTCGACGAGCACTATGACGGTACGAGGATACATCGTCTGCATGACATGGAGTACGATGTGGTGCCCCTCGACCATCCTCGACGCACCGCCATCCTACCCTTCATGCACAAAAAATTCTGGGTTGGCATGAATGGTGACTGGCTCGCCGCAGTGGACTAGATGTTGAAGATCGTAATCTGCAGAGTGCCCATAGAAGCTGGGGGTTACATAGACTATAAGCTCCTCGCGTTGTTTGATGGTGAATTCGACTACTTGGAAGGCGGTAACCAAGTTTGGAGATGTCTGGAGTATTCAGATCATGGACGACGACAATACTATGATGCCACTGAACACGGTGGCCTTATTTTTGCGGTCTATATTCCATGCAATGTTGGTATGAGGGTATATGTGCTACAAGTGTGCATCATGCAATGGTATAGAAAATAAATAGTTAGATTTATCAACTAGGTGGGATCATGTTGACCAAGTGTTGACACATACAACCACAAGTTGATGAAGATGTTTCTAGATAACTCATATAGGTCTAGAGCCCATGCAGTGTTGGGATGAGCCTATATTAGGTAAAGGTGTGCATCATGGCTTGGCATAGGACTTGTATAGTTATATTAAATAAATAGGTGGGATCATGTGGACCAAGTGTTAACACATATAACCACAAGTTGATGATGGTGTTTCTAGACAACTCAGATATGTCAAGAGCCCATGCAGTATTGGGATGAGGCTATATGAGATACAAGCGTGCCTCGTGGCTTGGCATAGCACTTGTATAGTTAAACCAAACAACTAGGTGTGATCATGTTGACCAAGTGTTCACACATACAACCACAAGTTGATGAAGGTCTTTCTAGACAACTCAGATAGGTCTAGAGCCATGCAGTGTTGGGTTGAGGCTATATGAGGTACAAGTGTGCATCATGGATTTGCATATAACTTGTATAATTAGATCTAACAACTAGGTCGGATCATGTTGTCCAAGTCTTGATTCATATAACCACCAGTTGACAAAGGTGTTTCTAGCCAGCTCAAATTTGTCTATAGCCAATGCAATGTAGGTATGGGCTATATGTGCTACAAGTGTGCATCATGCAATGGCATATCATATATATTGTTAGATTTATCAACTAGATGGTATCATGTTGACCAAGTGTTTACATGTGCCACGACAAGTTGATGATGGTGTTTTAGACAACTCATATAGGTCTAGAGCCCGTGAAGTGTTCGGATGAGGCTATATTAGGTATAGTGTGCATCATGGCTTGACATAGCACTTGTATAGTTAGATCAAACAACTAGATGGGATCATATTGATCAAATGTTGATACATACAACCACATGTTGAAGAAGGTGTTTCTAGACAACTCAGATAGCTCTAGAGCCATGCAGTGTTGGGATGAGGCTATATGAGGTACAAGTGTGCATCATGGCGTGGCATAACACTCATATAGTTAGATCTAACAACTAGGTGGGATCATGTTGACCAAGTCTTGATTCATACAACCCTAAGTTGATGAATGTAAGATCCCAAACTTTTCCTAGTTTGGAATGTTAAAATAAATTAAATAAGTTGATTGAATTGTTTCACCTAGCTGAAATTTGATTGAAAAGAAACATTTTAGGATTGTTCAAACTTTCCTAAGCCACATTAAAAATGACTGTCCAATTGGTTTGGAACTTTTATATAAATCCAAAAACATTGTATTGGATTGCATCGTGGCATCTCAAAGAAAACGAAGATTCAAAATATTTTAAAATTCTATTTTTTTCAAAACCCTATTTGAAATCCTCAAATCATCCTTTAAGGTTTTATTTGAAAAATATTATTTTGGCTTTGCACTGTAAAGGAAAAGTATTTCCTAATGTCCTATAAAGTAATTGGGAATTTCCAAAAATCCTTAAGGCTATTTTGCATTTTCCAAATGGCCATATAATGCCTTATATGCATAATGGCATATTGGTAATTTTATTCTAATCAAAATATTTACTAAATAGCCTAAAGTGTGTGTTTTGTTTTTAAAAAAATATAGAAACTGAGTTTGCTCACTCTAGAGCTATGAAACTAAACAATAAAAGAATTACTAAAACAGAATATAGAAAAAGAATAAAGCAAAAAAACTAACTAAACCTAGCTACCTGGTCTTGTTTGTGAAAGGATTTGATCATGGATTGTGGGTAAAGTGCACAAACGTTCGAGAGTAATCAATTTGATCGATCAACCGTGTTCATGGAAAAAGAACAACATTGAGCATCTGAAGGATATCGACCCTCTAAAGGATTCCCTCTCTCTTTTTGAACAAAAGTTTTCAAACCCTATGGCGTGTGTAATATCACTAATAGGTGGGTTTTTTGGATGCTTGGTGTGTAATATCCAAGTGTTAGGTTGAGGATTGGAAACTTTGTGTGTAATATCAAAGTGGCTTGGTGCGTAATATCCAAGTCCTTATTCCACTCGACCCTATATTACTTATCAAATGTTTACAAAGTAGGATAAAAGATTTTCTCTCTTCTTCTTAACTTATGAAAAATTGGATTTACGCATATAAACCTTCAGCCTTTTGTCAGCCTTATGCATGTAGAGATAGACAAGTATTTCTTTTTATGGTGTAATTTGTCAATACATTCAAAGCATTGACCAACTCGTTTGGCTGCACGTTTCATGTGTAGAAAGATATCATTGAAAGGTGTGTTAGTATCATGGGTCTACACTCAAACAGCATGTGGCATTGATGGGACTCCAAGTTGTATTATTTTGCCTCTATTGTAATAATGTAAAGTCTGGATTATTTGATTCATGTAATAAAGACTTGTTTTTACATGATATTTCATTGACTATGAGTGCTAGCTAATGATCCAGGGACTAGCATGTTAATCATAGGGACTTAGGATCTTTATCAGGTCCGAGGTTGCTCCAGATGGTATCAGAGCATAACTTGACAATAGATCATGACCTTAGCCCGGGAAAAACCTAGTAATATTTTCTAAGTTATTTTAGAAGACTCTCATACTTCTCATCATCTATCTTTGGAATTTTAAAATTCTTAAGTCTATTCCTTTCAAAATTAGAGATAACCATTATGCTCTTAAAAAAGAAACTCCTCTAAAGACTACTCTTCCAAAGAAGATCATCTCAATGTTTTGCTCAAGTCACAACTTGAAGATCTCCACAAAAGTCGTTCCAAGACTAAAACTATAAGAGTTTAAGACTTGAAAGATACAAGTACCAAAGACTTTGAAGGAATTAAGTCAAGGTTATTAAATGAAGACCTCAAAGACATTGAAGATTATGACGAACATTCAGACTGTCAAGATCAGGAAGACATTGAAGACTCAAAGCCTAGAAGATTCCATGTTACCTATGAGGAACAAAATCTGGATAGATTTTGCTATAATGTAGATGCGACAAATTATTTTCTATATTTTATGGTCTGTTACGATAGCAAATAAAACCTACTTTCCAAAAATAAAGTTGTTTTTATGGGTTATCCTTCTTCTTACTCTTCTATAATCCACTCGTTCCAACTCTAAACCTTGGTCAACTCGATACATGGGTCGTACCATCAAGGAAGATAAGGAACTCAACTTCTCCAAGTGTATGAGCCACGCCGATGCAAAGCAATGGATGCACAAGGTTGAAGAATCAATGGAGGATACCAATATTGAAGCCAATAAAATGGTTCATTATGCCACCCAATTCCTCAAGGAGGAAGCTACAACTTGCTGGGAGATGCAAAACACCATTGTTGATCATCAAGGGATGATATCTCGGGAAGAATTTAAAGTGAGTTTACTACAATCTCGTCTCATCACTCGGATATCAAAAACACAAGTAGCTGAAGTCCCAAAACATTCAGCTTGCAGAATCTATGGGGATATAGGATACACCTCTAAGGAGCATCGTGATCAGTGCCCTACTATGAAGAAAGTCACCCATCTGAAGAATGCACCACCTCTGAAGGTACATGCTTCTTGTGTGAAGGAACCAACCACGACCCCTCTCAATGTCACCTCTACCTGATGATACAACAAATGAATCAGCAAGTCAGAGAAGGAATGCGCCAAGGCCTCATGAAGCGCTTAGAGGACACTAGGTCTATGACAAGGGCTAGAGATGGAGTCAATATCGTAGACACTACACCCAAATTCATCACTTCACCGATACTCAACATATGAAAGGAATGGCCACCTTCCCCAAAATGGCTCAAGGAAAAGATCAAGGTTTTTGAATGTTGAGGTAGAGAAAGAAGAGCTACAAGGCATGTTGTCCATACCGAAGAAGAGGAAGGATCTAAGAAAAGTCATATGCTTTCAGTGTCACAATCCTAGGTCTTATGCTATTGATTGTCCAATACAGAAGAATGTGGGTGGAGAGGATGTAAACAATGACGGTAATGGTGGAGATCAAAAAGATCTAAGTCAAGTCCTTCATTATAAGCATCCATCAAAGGAGGGCCATGTACATGGTAATAGAGGCAGCTGCGACAAGAAGCCCAAGAAAGATCCTAGCCAGGTGACATGCTACAACTTTGGTGAAACAGGGCATTACACATCAGATTGCCCTGAGAAAAGTAAAATGGTGGTGGCAATGGAAAGAAGGCCAATCCGTCCATCAGGCTACGATGAATTATGTTAGTGTGAATGAAGCTTACAAATCAACAACCTATAGTGGACGCACACGGAGAACCCAAAAAATATTTTTTAAGGGTGGTAGCACCCTAGTGTAACCCGAACCTAATTCTTTCTAGCCTTCTCGAATGTCGAGGATGAGATTCCTTTTAAGGGTGTTAGTCTGTAACAACCCAAAATTTGCCTAGTTTGAAATGTCCCAAATAAATTAAATAAGTTGATTGAATTGTTTGACCTTGCTGAAATTTGATTGAAAAGAAACTTTTTAGGATTGTTAAAACTATACTAAGACACATTAAAAATAAGTGGATTAGCATGACTGTCCAATTAGTTTGGAAGTTTTGTATAAATCCAAAAACATTGTGTTGCATTGCATCATGGCATCTCAAAGAAAACCAAGACTCAAAATATTTTCAATTTTTTTTTTCAAAACATCCTTTAAGGTTTTATTTTAAAAATATTATTTTGGTTTTGCATTGTAAATGAAAAGTATTCCCTGATGTCTTATAAAGGAGTTGGAAATTTCCTAAAATCCTTAAACCTATTTCGCACTTTCCAAAATGGCCACATAATGCCTTATATGCATAATGACATATTGGTAGTTTTATTCTAATCAAAATATTTACTAAATAGCCTTAAGTGTGTGTTTTATTTTTTAAACATATAGAAATTGAGTTTGTTCAATCTAGAGCTATGAAAGTAAAATTACAAATGAATTACTAGAACAGAATATAGAAAAAGAATAAAGAAAAAAACTAACTGAACCTAGCTACCTGGACCTGCTCGGCCTCTATCTATCGCGCACGTGAGTCAGGCGAGGGACGTAGCAGTAGCTGCCCCATCCCAGCTAGCCCAGTCCGGCACCGATTGCCCACGTGACGCAGCAGCCACAGATGGCCCACGGAGTAACACACGTCAGCCCACCAGTATCTCCCTTTCCTTATCCAACAGCCCGGTCCCGCCTGTCATCCCCGAGCCTGAGACAATAACCGTGTTTGTCGTAGAAATGGCCACGGCAGTCACTGCCACTGGCAGCGATTGAGTATTTCATGAGGAAGAGTTGGCGGCCATCTGCGGTGCGAGATAGGTGCGGATGCACATAGGTTTACCCAGGTTCACCCCCCCGGAAGGTAAAGACCTACTCCTGCTAGATTGGATTATTGGAGAGCGAGTTACAAGGGTGGCGAGCTCGGCGGCTATGCAGCGAGTCGCTTGAGGGGGTGTATGATGGAACGTGAGTATCTAGGATACCCTAGGGAGGTTTATATATGAGGCACCTCGCGAGGGTTTACAAGCTACCATCGAATAAGATAAGGATTCGGAGGTTTTGACCTAATTCGACTGGGCTTCTGTTACGCTCCTGGGCCTCTAGTCGCCAGCCACCGGGCTTCTCCTTCCGTTGTAATCCAGTCGCCATCCTCTAGGTGCACTCACAGGCCCTTCGGCCCAATCGGAATGTCTTGCTGGGCATACCCCCTTCGGCATATCCCCATCAGTAGTCCCCGAGGCCATCGTTGATGCAGGCGCAGGCGTCCCTTTGGCGTTCGGAGTAGGCGAGCCCAATTTGGGCATCCAGTCGAATCGGCGATTGACTCTACCAGAGGCAAGGAGAATTTCCCCATGTTTCCATTCGCCATCCCCAATGAATGTTACCGCTACCAAGTCGTCGTCCTAGCGAGTGGAAAGGCCTGGCGGGTAGTGTGTGAAATAAAGGAGTTGGGCCGTCAAATTCGGTCCAACTATCTATTGGAATTTCCAACGGTAACTTCGGCACAATTACCGTGAGTAACGGCGATCCCGATTTTGGCGGGTGGCGTTCCCATATAAGGGGAGTAATGGTTCGGCTCTGCATACCTTCTCCGCATTCTTCATTCTTCCTCGTATGTGCTTCCTGTGTCCAATCTCCCTGCCTACATCCTTCCAACTTGTCTTTTCCGTGTCATGCGATTCCACATCCCACCTGATGGCGCCTCCCAAAGGCTCATGGGGAAAATCCAAGTGTACCACAGCCCAACTTAAATCCTTCGAGTCCTCCGCAAGGGGAACTGGCAGGTTCCCCCTCCTCCAAGAACAAACCAAAACCATGACCCGGCGAATTCATCTACTTCCCTAGCCATCTTGAGAGGGGTCTGGGATTCCCCACTTCACTCTTTTTTCGCTGCTTCTACGTGTATTACGCAATCAAGCCATCGGATCTCGGTCCGCACAGCATCGAACAGCTAGCGATCTTCGTCGCCTTCTGCGAATGTTATCTTGGCTGCAGGCCATACTTCCCGCTGTGGTTGGAGCTCTTCCACGCCCGCATTAGGCGCGAGGCGTCCAATGGTTTGATGTTGGCCGCAGGTGGCGTGACGTTCCAACTGAAGCCGAAGGCCAATTTCGTCAAGCTCCTCCTGCCGAAAAAGGCCGCCAACAATTGGAAGAAGAGCTGGTTCTACGTAAAAGAATCCACTCCCTCCGGCGTGGTGGTGCTTCCCGAGTTCGTCGCCGAAAGGAGCGAGCCTCGCCGGCTGGCGGCGAAGAAGCTTGCCGAAGACCAGCGGATGGCCGTCGCAGAAATGATGGACCAGATCCAGAAGCAGAAGGACCAGGGGTTGATTCCGATCAACCTCTACAACTGCTGGCTCGGGCGGCGCCTGGTTCCGCTGGTGGCTCGGTCGCACTGGATGTATGAATACAGCGGGAAGCATGACCCATCCCGAACCAGCAAGGAATCATGGGAGGCCGAGGACTACAAGGCCGCCCTAAAGAAGATCACCGACGCAGAGTTCACCACCGTGGCGGTAGGGCTCGTCCCACACACTCCTGTGAAGAATGAAGCCCCCACAGTAAGTTCTCTTCCCAGTCGCTATGTTCGAACCTCGGTTCTCAGTCTCCACGTTTGGTGTTTTACTCATGGTGGTTCACAGCTTTTTCAGGTGTTGGAGGGCTGGCTCCCTCCGCTGGATGAAGAGATTCCCCAGGAACTAGAGGAAGATTCCGAGGGAGAGTCTTCCGACAACGACGGGGAGGAGGAAGAGGTTCCTCCCCCAGCACCTGTGGCTCGCAAGACCCGCATGCAGAAACAACGTGAGTTCGAGGCAAGCCGCGGCCTGGACGAGCACGATGGAGGCGACGAGGTCGCACAGGAGCACACATCCCGGCGTACTACTACGCCATCGAAGCCCGCACGTAGGCCCAAGTCGCCAGCAAAGAGGCCCACGTCGCCGTCCAGATCGGCGGTGGTGTTCAGGTCGGATGGCGATTCCGATGATGAAGGTTCCCTCGAAGTCTCGCTCAAGGCCCCAAAGGATGCAATCCCGACAAAGGGGTTGGAGGGCGAGGACACGGAGGTAGTGCTAGAGGTTCCCCTGGCGGCGATTGCGCCGATAGCCTCGGGGGTTCCAAGCCAAGAAGCGGCTGAGGCGATGGCGTCCAAGTCGCCACAGCCGTCAAGGGCGGCTGCGTCGGAGCTGGAGATCCCGGCGACTGCGGCTTCATCGTCGAGGAAGCCCGCGGTTTCGTGGGCTTCGGACGTCTTCGAGAGGGGGCTCACCCGCAAGTTGGGTCCCGAGCTGGACAAGCCTTCCCACATCAGCACCGGGCTTCGTGTCCTCCCGGTCACTAAGTGAGTACTACTCCTTCATCCCGATTCGCCTCGCTCTTTTTGTATTTGTTGTTATATTGATTGTGGGAACCCGTGCAGGTCAGGGGCCAAGAAAATTGGCCGTCCTTCAGTGGCTAAGATTCCACCGGCTGCCCCCACGGGAGAGGGCGACCTCCCCAAGAGGAGGAAGGCCACCGGAGATGTGGCGACCGCGGAGGTCGCGAAAAGGCAGAAGCGGGGTGCTGACGACGCCGCAGCCAAAGACGAAGAGGTGGTGGCGACACGATCGGAGCTAGTCGTGACTGTGTCCGTGCTGGAGGCGCCGGCCCCGACAACCAGTGCCCCCGCCAGAGCGTCGGCGATGTTCCCACGCTTCATGGCGAGGGGGTTTCCAGGTGTGGCGGACACCTAGTCTCCACAAAGTCCAGAGATCGTGGATGCGGACATTGGGTCCTGTCGCGGGCGCACTTCCTTCACGATCCCGTCGACTGGCGCCGGCGAACTTCCCAGGATGCTTGGCGCTGCTATTCAGGTATGTCCAGTCCCCGAGTTCCTAGTTGCTGAATTTCAGCGGCAGGGAACTAAACTTCTTGCACTTCTCCAGTCCCCGAATTCCTAGTCGCTGAATTTCGGCGGCTAGGAATTGAGTTTTCTTTCTTCTTCTCCATTCCCCGAATTCCTAGTCGCTGAATTTCAGCGGCTAGGAATTGAGTTTCTTTGTCCTTCTCTAGTCCCCGAGTATCCTAACCACCTAGAATACGACGGACACCACAACCGACGCCAAATCTCACGAAATTCAACTGATTAGGCTACAACCTTTACTCGTACTCCAAGTAAATTTTTTCTATAAATTCGTCTGCATCACCCTGCCCTGTTTTTTGCAAATATAGCAAACGCTAGCCCCAGAACAATCCACTCTAGATCACACCGGATCCCTCCACCATAGAAGCTTTGGGTGGAGAACAACGCCGTCGTTTCTAGCTACTTCAACCCCTCCTTGCTATATATTTGTCTTCCCCTAGAACTACTGCGCCACCTACCACCGTTTTCCCCATCCGTAGGTCACCGCAACACTTGGAATTTGCGATCAGAGCATCACGCGAGGAGAGAGCGTGTAACACCCCGGCAAAACCACTACTAGAAAATCGCTATGTTTTTGTTTTGTGCATCGTCATGACTACATGCTCATGTCATCATCCCACATTGCGTTTGACCATCTTCATGTATGTATTCATATATGTTTGCCTAAAACTATTTTTTAAAAGCCTATCTTTGTTTTCCAAATATCCCCTTTCAATTTATAAACCCCGAATCTACATGGATCTTTTATTTGTCTAAACTATTTTACGAAAAAAATATTTCAAACTAAATAAAAATATAAACTATTTTTGTTTCAGGGAAGACCGCCACTGGCCAGGCCCAAAGGGCCCAACCGCCAGCCGCCTACCATCCCGACTAATCCTGACCCTTGATCTAGTCTAGACCAAACCCTACGTGTGATAACCCTAAGCCTAGCCCATCACCCAAACCACCCGCCACACCCCACCTCACTCGGTCGCCATACCCCACCGAGCTGTCACCAGCCTCGTGCGGCAAACCACCTGCACGCGCGCGGACACGCGCCCTGGCCCTACCCCGCGGTACACCGCCAGTGCATGCTACCCCCTACCCTCTCGTGTAGTACACGACACCGCCCCGCCTCGACACGTCTCCCGCACCCACCCTACCTGCTCGTCACGACCCTGGACACCCCGTGTTGCTCGACCCAGCCTCGTACGCAATCCCTTGGGATGGATCCCACCAATCCTCGCTGCCTCCTTCTTCCTCCCTCGACCAGAGCCTGACGCCATCGCTCTAAGCGCTGGCTGGCGCAGCCCAGCGCTCCTCCGTGGCGTCCCCTCCCCTCAGCAGCATGCCCGAGTCGGGAGGAGCCTGAGCTCGTCCTGCACTACGTTGCCTCGAGTGCCCAACTCACAGCCGCCAGTGTCTCCCTGTAACTACCTTGATGAATTACGCTCTTAGTTAATGCCTGGATGAACGAAAGTGGTTAAAATAGTATGGTGGGGCCCAGGGCCACTCACGGTAGACCTTTCGGCCGTCCTAACCACTTTCAGACAACAGGACAAGAACGAGCGGCGTAGTCGGCAGGCGAAGGGATCAACTACATACACAAATGAGTATGTATGCAAGCCACATACAACAGTCCTCAGAGCCATTCCATCTAAAAGAAATAGAAATATTGCAATGCCATACGGCAAGATCCAAATGTCCTAGATAGATATAATAATTTAGGATAGCTCCTCATACATCACACATCAGAGTATCAGGCGGAAGCGGAAACAAGATCCGAGTACAGATAAGAAGCAAATTGGCATAAGATGCCCCATAAATAAACACATCCCGCCCACAGATCTCACGGATCCCCGTTCCCGGAATCTCTACACCGAATGATCGTTGCCAACATCATCTGTCTCTTCCACCCAGTATCCATCTTGCGGGTACACCTGTTCATCTGAATCAAACAATTTATCGTGTGAGACCCTAGGGGTTCTCAGCAAGTCTTTATGCCGCTAAAGGGGACACAACCTGGGTGACGCAATTGCAGCGAAATATAATACCTAACAATTCTACAGATACTCGCTAACCATCCGCCTAACCAATGATAGATGGATGTCCGTGAATTAAGAACAACACTTATAACCGTATAATTAACAGACCCATCCTCCTCCTCGCTTACCAACGAGGAAGCGGACGAACAACCCCCATCATCCGTTGGCAGTTTTATTAACCATTCCATGAGTATTGCACTATTTACTAGTCAAGTACTTAGTCAAATTAAAAGCGGTACTTTAGTTATACTTGTCTATGATCGAGAAATTGTGCTCCAAGTCGTCCATAACCGCGGACATGGCTTTCAGAACGATTTACCCTGCAGGGGTGCACGAATAGCAACACACACTCGATCAACCTCGGAAAAACCAAATCAAAACCCAACGAGGCATTCACGACAAAGCAATCACAGGATTCAGAAATATTTCAGGGGGCCACCCCATTAAGCTACCCGCAACAAAGTTGGCCGGCTCCGAGACGGACCCAAGGTTTGTGTGGACGGCGGTAAACGACTGGGAACCCGAAAATGTGACTGGGCTTGTCGATACAGCGAAAACGTGTCACGATCCAAAATAGTACAGGTGCTCCTTGCACAATCTTAATAAAGCAGTAACATGGCATAAGTACAAGATAGTAATAAAGCCCCAAACTAATTATGGCCCCAAGAAATAAGAATGAATCGAGCTCTGGCACAGGGGGGTCCATAAGGCCTCCCGGATGTGGATAGTTCGAATAGTCAAGGACCAAGAATCAAGTACTCGGGGTCCTACGGGACACAAGTGAGCATGAAAAACCAAATAGCAGATATTGCTCACCGGTGCCGCTTTCATTAGTTATCCCATTACTACTCATGTTAAGTTGTTTAGTACCTCGTTATTCATCAGACACTCACATACCCTACACATGCTCTTCTACGACTCGCATGGCTCAAACAACTCCTATAGTAATGGCTCATGGGATGGAGGAACAAGCTTCGGTGGGGTTTAAAAGTAAAGGCTATGCAGTACTTGGGATTCAATTTAATGCCATCGCGAGTCAATGATGCAAGAATAAGATAGAGGCAATAGGTACTGTATGTATGCAAGCATGTGGTAGTGCTTGCCTGGCAGCTCAGTTGAAGCGAGAGATGGATCTGGGTAGTACTCCTATGGTTCCTGGTAATTCTCCTGCTGGGCGTCTATCCGAAGAAGAACCAAACAAACAAGGGCCAACATAAATAAAGTGCACAAGCATATGAATTAAAATGCAACAAGCAACCAAGCATGCCATGATGAATGATGCACAATTTACATGGCATTAAAGTAGCATGGCAAAGGTGAGGTGTGGATACAAGAAATAAAGCATTTTATTATTTATTTAACCAAGTTTTATGGTCATAAACAGTTCAGATTTTTAATAACAACATGTTGCGTGCTTCAGTTTAGAACAAGGACTGCATAGATAGAATGGGCTCGTCGCGCTGATCGATTTAGACATATTATTTGCCCAATTTGGAGTTATAGAATTAAAGTTATTAATTAATTAAGAAAAAGGGCATTTTATTGTAATTTTAATCATCTCGAAATTTTAAAGTGTGCAAACATTATTTTGAATGGCTTATTTGAATTCCTCACATTTTTCTGATTCCAAAACATATATTACGTGTATTATTTGGATTTGTATTTTAAAAATTATTTAAATCTGATTTTAATTTGAATTTAAATCAATTTGAAAAAGGTTTAATTAAAATCAGACTCAGAAAAATACTTTTGTTACCCAGGAAATTCTAGCCTCAGCCGCTGATGGGTGGGCCTTGCGCTGACTGGGGCCACGCGCGCGAAAAACACTTTTGTTACCGGGTTCTGGCTAACCCACTGAGGCTGACAGGCGGGGCCAGCTGCTTCAGGCCCACGCGACGATGCCGCTAGAGGCCGACAGGTGGGGCTAGGGCTGGAGCGCGGGTTACGCCTGAGAAAACAGGGGGGCCTCCCTGCAAAAATACTAGTGCGGCTGACTAGTGGGGTCGCTAGGAGCGCGGGTTGCGAGCAAAAACAAAAAGGGGGCTTAATGCAAAAGTACCACGGCCCTGGTACTGTTCTTCGTCTCCATGGTCTGATGGCCAGTGTGCGCACGGCGCGGAGCGGGTATTCGAACCCAGGCCGCGGACGTGCGCGCTGAGGGGGCTAACCAGTGCGGTAGGGCGAGGGGAGTTGACAGGTGAGGGGCTGGGGCCTAGTTAGGGTTCTGCGCAGCGCAGGGAGGCTGCAGACGCCGGCGAGCCTGGCCCTCGAAGAGCGTTCGACGAAACAAACGGCGGCGCTAAACGTAGACGGCGAGGCGGAGCATGTCAAAGAGGGAGAGAGGCTCACCGCGGGCTCGATGGCGGGCTTGGATGGAGCGAGGGGCTGCGGAACGGCGAGATCGATGGCGCTCTGGCGGCTAGGGTTTCGTCGGGACGGTGAGGATCTGGCGGTGCAGGGGAGCCCCTCCTTCGCGTTGGCGTGGATAGGGTGATGCAGTGGAGCGTCCTCAGTCTTCCAGGCCACCTCCAGGTTGCGCTGATCGGCTGGATCGATGGGGACGAGGTGGTGCTGGCGGCGACCGGCGGCAGGTGTTGTGGTCGGAGAGGAAGGAGAAGAAGAGGGGTGGCTCGGGCAGATCTGGGCGAGCCAGGAGAGCCGTGTGGGAGGAGGAAAAAAGGAGGGAGAGGGAGGAGGGGCAGTCGTTGCAGGGGAGTAGATAAAGGTGGCCTCGGGTGCCACCTTTCTCTTCTCCTCTCGTGCTGGCTCGAGCTGGGAGCAGGCAAGCACGGCGGGGGTGGCTACAAGTGGACCAGGATGGCGTGGTGGCTGCAGGGTGGGGCTATAACACGGTGGAGAAAAGAGAGAAAGAGGAGGGGGTAGCTCGGGCTAAGTAGACATGGGCTAGGGTTAGGGTTTTGCTTAGGTTAGATAGAGGGTTAGGGTTAGCTGAGGTGGGCCAGGGAGAGAGAGGGGGGTCGGTGGTGCCCATGGGAGAGAGAGATAGAGAGAGATCAATGTTAGGGTTTAGTAGAATGAGGGTTTGGAGAAAATTAGAGAGAGGAGCTAGGTTTAGGTTTTATTAGGTATTTAGATTTTACTTTTTGTTTATGAGGCCATACCAAGAAGGACCATGGAGCTTGATCTAGCTTGAGCTAATGTGGAAGAGAAACAAGAAAGAAAGAGGAAGAAAAGAAATAGGTGGAAAGAGTCTCATATGATCATGCATGTAGAAAATAAAATTAAAGAAAGAGATGTGGGTGAGGATATGGGAATGGTGGAAGGTAGGAGATGGTTTTCCCAAGATAGGATCCATTAAATCAAAAGAAAATCCAATGGAGTAAAAGGTGGTGAAGAAGTTTGCATGGCCCATGCAAAATAATAATGCCATGATTTATTTTATGAAAACAATAATAATATTATGGCATTATTCTTATGCATTTCCATGAAGTGGAGAAAAAGCCAAGCACAAGAATTTAGAGGATTAGATCCACCCCAAACCACATGAGCTAGAATAATAATATCAAAAGAAAAGAATCCAAGCTCATGATTATAGGGATGGTGGAATTATAAGGTGGTGAAAGAAAGGTGGTGGAGTTGAAATAAAAGATATGCCCCCAACTCAACTTGGGCATTTAAACAATTTCTCAATAACCAAATACAATATCAAGAGGCAAATACAATTTATAATGCATATGAGAGAGGAACCAAAAGAAAAGGGGTTTTATATGATGCTCAAATGCAAGGTGGCATGATGACATGAGCATGATATAATTATGATGCAACAATAATATATATGAAGTAGCCAATATCTTACTAGGACAAGTAGCATTACAATTGTTAGACAATTGGGATGCTACACTCCCTGACCCGGAGCTCCTCCGGCCGCCGCCGGCCACCACCTCGTCTGCTTCCGCGTCGTCTCTGCGGCACAACGTCCTGTGCTGTCGGCCGTGCCCCAGCAGCGATGGTTCCTCGTCTTTGCTCCTCGCCGGTCTCCATCCGTGCAGGCCTCGCCTCTGTGACCTCCGTCTCCCGCAAGCAGCCCCTACCGCAGCCGACCTCTCCTGCGCCTTCTCACGACCCGCTCGTCATCGACCGGAGCACCTCCGCCCATGTCTACTTCTCCGCCTCGTGCTCGCTGTTCTCTGTCCATGACCTCCTTCCCGTGTGTGTGCATCCATGTCGACCTCGTCACGAACGCGCGGGTAGTCTACTACCGTGACTGATGTCCCCGTGAAGACCGCTTCGGCTCGTCAAGATTCCTTGGTTCCTATACGTGCGTGTGTGGATCTTATCCCGGTTGTTGTGTGCCACAGTGATGCTGCGGTATGATTTGGAGCTGCTTAAGTCCAAACCAGAGCACATCACAACCCCAAGGTATCTCGACAAGATCAACCCCAACCCTGTGCCACCCGAAGACCATCGGCACCGCACAAGTATGCCCAAGACCGCGGATGCCAAATTCTCCTTCCAAGGTTGAAATCGCTCGGAGATCCCCGGTACCGAAATCAAGTCCGCCTTCGGCAAGCAAAGTCGGAGACCCCAAGGTCTCCTTCCCGAAACCACCAAGTACTCCATCACAGATCCGAAGATCCAAAGGCCAAGCTTGATACCGAGGATCCAAAGACCAAACCCGCCGAGCCGGAACCCGTCGAACCTTCGGAACTTCAACACCGCCGAACCTCCTATGTGCGACCCCTACCTATCCCTATTTTATAAATTTCCATATATAACTTGTTTCATATTAATTCACCGATACTCACATACATGTTTATTTGTTTGGGGGCATTTAGCCGATTCAAACCATAATTAAATATGGAGACCATATGCGGGCTATTCTAGTCTTATAATGACTCCATTTAAATTTGTTTAGCAAACCGATGCACGTTTTGCCTTGTTAAGACAACATTTAAATTGCGGTTTCACTAAACAACTTGAATCATATAATTAATTGTCGGGACCCCAGTTCTGCTTAATATTTCCTAGTCGCATCGCATATTTGCCATGTCATGCATCATATCATAAACATGCTGATTCTTATGCCGTAGTATTAAATAGTGCATCCGGTGTTTCTTTTAGTGCTTTGGTTCTTCGCGGATTAGGCCGTTGAGTTGATGCGACTATCGACACGTTCTTCGGATAATGTATCTTCAACCGTGTTTCCCAGGCGAGCATTCTCCCCTTTCTACCTATTTTGTGTTTATAGTCTTTACTTTCTCCTGTTGATCTATTGCTATCCGTGTTGCGATGCTTTACACTTTCCGTACCAGTGATATCCCTTGCAGCCTTTATATTTCCTTAGACACCTCCTATTACCCGTTGTTGGTAGATAGTCGGCCTTGCGTGTCGTAGTCGCTTGCTCAGGTGCTGCTTCGTGTCGTCAAGTACCAGAGTTGTTGGAAGGTTACCATATGCTTTATATTGGTGGTGATCATGGCTTTAATTACAACTTGATATTAAAATACTGGGAATAGATATAACTAATGCAGAGGCACCGGTGGGCAATTGCTAATATTTGGTTCTTCCATGCTCACTTGTGTCCCGTAGGCCCTGAGTACTTGATACTTGTTCCTTGACTATTCGCACTATCCACATACGAGAGACTATATGAACCCCCTTTGCCCGAGCTTGATTCACACTTTATTTCTTGGGGCCACAAACTAGTTTGGGTATTTATTACAATCATGTACCTATACCATGCTTTACTGCTTTATTTACGATTGTGCGTGGAGCACCTGTACTATTTTGGATCGTGACACGTTTTCTCTGTATCGACAAGCCTAGTCACACTTTCGGGTTCCTAGTCATTTACAGCTGTCTACACAAACCCTGGGTCTATCTCAGAGCCGGCCAACTTCGTTGCGGGTAGCTTAGTGGGGTGGCCCCCTAAAATAATTTATGAATCCTGTGAATGCATTATCGTGAGGCCTCGTTGCGTTTTATTTGGTTCTTCCTGAGGTTGATCATGTGTGTGTGTGTGTGTGTTGCTATTTGTGCACCCCTGCAGGGTAAAACTTTCTGAAAGCCGTGTCCACGGTTATGGACAACTTGGAGCACAGTATCTTGATCATAGACAACTATAACTAAAGTAGTGCTATAAATTTTACTTTGACATGTCTAGTAATCAATTTTACTATAACGGAATGAGTAAATAAAAGTGCCAACAACTGCTGGATTTGGGATATCTCTGGATAATTGTATCTGCCTAGTAAGTATTGCAACTAGAATGGAATGGTTAACTAAAACTGCCCACTGCTTATGATATCGGGAGGACTCATGCTATCTATATCTGACTAGTAAATATTGTAACTATAATGGAATGAATAAAACTGCCAACTGTGTGAGTTCCTTGGTTTGACTTCCTGTTGGGGATATACTTTCTGAGTATCCTCACAGTTCCTCACTAACCAGGGTGGCCCACTTCGGGTTAGAGCTTTGCTTCACAGGCGGCCCAGTCAGGGAGAAGAGACGGAGTCCAGTCCGGCTAGGGGAAGGCCTAGAAGACTTACCGACTTAGGCCCATAGTGTTACTTGTAGTTCAAGATGTACTCTACAACCGACTCTTAGTCATAGCCGGATAGATCTCTCCTGCAAACCCTAGGATGGATATCTATATAAGCTGTCCTAGGGAGAGCCTTTAGGGCACTCTCAATAGTCTACAATCTCAACTCGTACAGGCGAACCCTTGTAACCCATATTCCGGCACTTCCGTATTACTGGCTTGCTAGCAGGAGTAGGATCCGTCCAAAGCCGACGAATTCGAACCTGGGTCAACTTGTGTGCTCACCATCCCAGAACACCGTACGGCTCACACCCCTCTCTTCCGCACGCCCCGAGGACCCCCTCATGCCGCACTTGTCATCAATCCGACGACAGTTGGCACCCACCGTGGGGCAAGTGAGCTTCGGATCTGTGTTCCGAGCGGAATCTGCAAGAATCAGAATCGGCAAGACTCTCGCCGTCGGTCGCATCCTCTACACCAACGACATCCCTCTCATCGTTCTTGACGCGACCTGGATTCTGGCTAGGGAGGCTATGACTGCCTACACCGTGGGGCAAGTTTTGCTGAAACTGTCCCACCCACCCCAGCGGTGATGATAGAGGCAGAAGAAACTTCTAGGTCCCCTTTGTCCGCGGAGGCAGCAGAGTTCTAGATCTCAGAAAACCCTAATCCCACCTAGCCCGCACCCGTTGCGGAGATAGTGGAGAAATCCAAGCCTGAAGTAGACCTAGCGGTCCAAGTCGAATTTGGAGTGGATCTCCTTGGAGAGACCAAATCCCAGATCGACCCACCCGCTGAAGTCGAAATCCAGGAGGAGCATAGCAATGACAATGATTCTGGATCTGATGACGCCAGGACAGACAGGGCTTTCCTAAGGTACATGCTGCGATGTATGATAATGCAAAACTCAGGCGTAGATGCAATTCTCGAGACCATCAAAAGTTTCGACGAAGCCGGTCGCGAGAGCCGCAGGTACCTCAGGAAGCACGCGTCGCACTTCGTCGGATATGTGGGATCCGGATCCGGCTTTGCCGATGCTGGAGACAACACTGACTCGGTGCTGGAGGCAATTGGAACAAACGCCGACGTACCCGCATCCTTGGATGAATCGATGACGTCAGCAGATTTCCGAAAGTTCTCCGCGGAATATGAAGAGGAGTATAACTCCAAAGCTGCAGAGGAAGGAGAAGCCATGGATGAAGGATGCGGGGAAAACTCTCCCAAAGCGCAGGATGACATGGAAGTCGGAGATAATCCCAAAGTCCAGATGTCCGAAAGTAACGATCAAAGCTGACTACGCGAAACGGGCCCAAAGCCGTCTTTCTTACCGGCGCTGCCAAGAAGGCAAAGAAGAAGAACAAGACCCCGGCAAAAGACCCTCTGGCAGAGGAGGTGATTGCCGAGGAATATGAGGAAGACTCGGATGGAGCGCTTATACCAGACGAGCCCAAAAAAGAAGAATCGGTGGATGGAGACGTGATCACTGAAGGTGTGTGTAAAAGCATCCATGCTGCATTAACCACACCTATTCCTACAGCTGCAGAACTTACTGCTGAAGAACTAGACGAGAGGGCACATGCCCTAGAAGCGCCTCGTCAAGTACTTCTCGATGAAGCCAAAAACATTGAGGAGGAAAAGAAACGCATAGCATCTGCGTAGAAGTACAACTCCAGGCAATACCAGAAGACCAGGAAGCGTCATACCAATGACAACCAATTCTCCCAGATTCACGCCGTCCTTTTCAGAGAAGAAACACTACACCATGGACCAAACATGAGGGCACATAACTGCCGGCAAAAGACCACATAAGTAGGCAATTGAACTGCCAGCACAAATTAACTGCCAGCACAAATAGCACATGGCATATTTGCTGCCAGTAAAGATCATCAAGAAGTGGCAATTGAACTGCCGGTAATGATCGAAACATATGGCAGGCCCATTATCTGCCGGCACAACTCCATTATGGCCCATAAACTGCCAGAACATCAAGCGCGAGGGGCCGCGAAATTATGCGCGCGCATTAGCCAATTTATTAGGCACGGGGAGCGAAATGTTGGAAAAAAGAGCGTGTACTGCCCATATCTCTTGTGCCCTAGACTTAGAAAAATCCCCAATCTTGCCCATCGCCCTCCCTGTACGCATGTGAGTGCCGCCATTTCTCCTCTCTGCATCCCCGTCGACCATCACGCCTTTCCCCGCCACCACTGTCACAACTCATCGTTCTTAAATCCCCATGGCCAGCGTGCTCAGCTGGCTGTGTTGACCTCATCCCTGCAACCAGAAAGGAGATCAGCGCTGCCTCTTCATCTTGTCCCTAAGCTCGTCCCTGTCGAGGGAACGGAGCTTGCCGTCGACTCCTCATCTCATCCCCGAGTTCCCCGTGTCGTCCTCGAGCTTGCCTCCTTTCGTGCCTGTGCATTCGCTGCTCGCTTCCGCACGTCTAAGAGAAGCCTGAAGAAGCTTCAGCCGCCACTGCCTCAAGGGATTCCAGATCTTGGTAGTCTGAGCCACGGATGAGCAGCACAACAAGGTGACTCCTTCCCCTATGTTTAATCCTCTATATTTAATTTATATATGTGTGTCGCTAAAGCAAAAAAATGGATCTCTGCTCCGTTGTGAACTCATGATATGTACATGCCAAAACATGAATAATTCAGACTTCTCGGTTAAATACGTTCCTGTGACTTGTGGTTACTTCTAATGTAGCTGGCTAGTAGTAGTATATAATTTAGTTTATATGTATACGCTGTCTGTTTTAGTCAAATCCTATTTGAGACTCCAGTTTCTTAATTGAGATTGGGGATTGTTTGGCCATTGCTATAAAAAAGATCTAGCCTCTCTACCTATTTGCATTATTATTGGTACGTGTGATTTATGCTAAGCTAGGTACCGAAGAACGATTGATCGGGACTGTTGTGAGCTGTACACGTTGGTACTCCTTTTAATTAATCAACTTTCTTATGTGTCTTAGGGCATTTTAATAATAGTTATAGAAATGGACAAGAGATGGATGGGCGAGGACAGGCATACAGAAAAATACATCAATGGGGTAAAAGGATTTGTACAATTTGCTTTTACCCATTCAGCAAAAGGGAACACAATTTTATGTCCTTGCAAAAATTGTATGAACTGTTTTTGGCATGAAGCTACTGATGTCCAGGAGCATTTAGTATGTGAAGGGTTCTTCAATGGGTATAGAATATGGGAATATCATGGGGAGGAAACATCATCTCTTCGATCTTTTTGGGATGCTCATGTGGAGCAAAATAATGAGGTTGAGGAGAGGGATGACTTAGAAGAAGATTGTGATGAATTGGTTGGAATGATTAGAGACATGAGGCATGATTTTGGGGATTTGAGTGATGTTGAGGATGAGGGGGGTCATAATGAACATGCCGATGAATGTGACCCTTTTCAGTAGTTAGAAGGTGATGCAACAAAACAACTTTATCCAGGTTGCACTTGCTTCTCAAAGCTTCATTTTGTGGTGAGATTACTCCACATAAAATCTCTTGGAAGTTGGAGTGATAAAACTTTTAATTTGCTACTCGAGTTGATAATAGAGGCTTTCCCTAAAGGGTCAAAATTACCTAAAAGTTTCCACGAAGCTAAGAAGATTGATAAGATGCCATAGGCTCGATTATGTTAGCATTCATGCATGTAAAAATGATTGCATCTTGTTTTGGAAGCAGCATGCAAATGTTGATAGTTGTCCTAAATGCAAAACCTCTCGATGGAAATCTCAAAAGAAGAAACCTGATGGGAGACATGCACACAAAGTCCCAATGAAGGTGCTGCGATATTTTCCAATAGCAAAGAGGCTACAACGGCTGTTCATATCAGCGAAAAGTGCAACAGACTACAGATGGCATGACGAAGGTTGTAGAAGAGATGGGCTTCTACGACATCCGACCGATTCTCCAGCTTGGAACCATTTTGATGGCAGACACCCTCAATTTTCTAAAGACAGTCGCAACATCAGGTTGATCATAGCAACTGATGACTTTAATCCTTTTAGATCGATGAATTGTGCTTATAGTGTACGGCCTATTATTGCAATTCCAATAAATCTGCCTCCTTGGTTGTGCATGAAGTAACCAAACTTCATCCTCTCATTGTTGATTCCTGGTCCGAAGTCACCTGGGAGAGATATAGATGTTTTTCTAGAGCCTCTTATTGATGACCTAGATTTTCTTTTCGAGAAGGACATCCAAACTTATGATGCATCTAAGTCTCAGTACTATGATTTCCATGCTGCTGTGCACTCAACAATTTCAGATCTCCCACGTTTAGCAACTCTAGCATGAGTTGTCACCTCAGGAGAGTATGGTTGTCCCAAGTGTCACTCGTTGACTTGCTCATCTTGGCTGTCTAAAGGCAAGAAAACATGTTATATGGATCACCGTAGGTTCTTAGTTCTAAACCATAGATTCAGAACAATGTACAAAGCATTTTTTGATGGCAAGGTGGAATATAGGACAGCCCCAGAACTGCTTACCAGAGAGGAAGTGGATACCCTTACAAAAAACATGGAGACTGTATTTGGGAAAGACCCTAATGGAAAGCAAACCACAAGAAAACGTAAGCGTGGAGATCCGCCACAAATTTTCAAAAGGAGATCCATTTGGTTTAGGTTGCGGTATTGGAAAGACTTGCTGCAGCCTCATAATATTGATGCCATGCACATTGAAAAGAATGTGTTTGATAACATCATGAACACGCTTTTGGGCATCGACGGGAAAACAAAAGATAATATTAGCTCTCGTCGAGACCTAGAGTTGCGTGGAATAAGAAGCAAACTTCATCCTGTTCCAGTAGGAAATGATACATTTGATTTGCCTCCTGCCGCATATTCAATGAACCCTGAGTTGAAGAGGTTGTTTTTTCAAGTTCTGAAAGGAGCCATGTTCCCATATGGTTATGCATCTGACATAAGAAAGAATGTCCATGTGAAGGAGAAAAGGATTATTGGGCTCAAGAGCCATGACTGTCACATTCTCTTGCAGCAATTGTTTCCACTAGCAGTTAGAAAAACATTGCCAGCGGGAGTTAGTGCTGCACTGATCCGTGTGAGTAGATTCTTCAAGAAAATATATGCTTCCATCATTTGCGTAAGTGATATGGAGAAGCTAGAGGAAGAAATAGCTGAGACACTGTGCATTCTTGAGACAATATTTCTACCAAGTTTTTTTGATATGATGGTTCACTTGATGGTTCATCTTCCACTCCAAGTGAGGCTTGGGGGGGCAGTAAAGTATAGCAACATGTTCCCAATAGAAAGGTCATTTTCTAAACATGTTTGTGTATGTTCTTCAATTTCTATCTAACAAATAAAGCTGATACATGTTTAGTATATTTTTATAGGTTTTTTTGCAATTTAAAAGGACATGTTCGTACCAAAAGTCATCCTGAAGGGTCAATTGCAGAGGGCTACATTTTTGATGAGTGTCTTAATTTTTGCGCTCGCTATCTAGAAGGATGTGAAACTAGAATTAGCAGATTGGTCAGAAATGGTGCTCATGAGTCCATGTCTAGCAGTATGCCGTTCTTTAATAGCAATGGTCGTTATTTGGCTGGCAAGTATACTATTACCTTAGATCAAAATACATGGCTTCAAGCACATAAATATGTATTGTTCAATTATGATAACATATTTCCATACTTGAGGTATGTTATTCCAAATATTTTCTTTCTAGAGTATGAGTTTGCATTGCTGAATGCTTTACTTAATTTTCATGTATACTGAATTTCTACAGTAAGCATCTTGAGGATTTGTCCTCAACTGGCCATCAAAATTCCTTACAGATTGACAAAATTCATCATGACAAGTTCCATGAATGGTTTCGGTTGCATGTGGCACAACTAGTTGATAGTGGTGAAGAAGTTTCCGAAGAGATCCAAACTTTAGCTAAGGGACCCTTATTTGTGGCAAGGACATATGGTAGTTATACTATTAATGGGTACAATTTCCATACGAAGTCTTATGACGAGGGTAGTCCTACCCAAAGCAGTGGGGTGGCTCTAGTATCCCAGGTGTCCTCCTCTTCTAATGAAAGTAGAACATATTATGGTATGATAACTCAAATTCTAGAGTTAGATTACGATCATAAAGGAAATGTTGTGCTCTTCAAATGTGAATGGTTTGATAACCGTGTGCAAGATATATGGGTTAAAGTTGATAGATTTGGTATCACAGATGTCAACCGCAAGCATCTAATCCACACAGGTGATAAGTTGAGTGATGCACCATTCATTCTTGCATCTCAAGAAACTCAAGTGTACTATGTTGAAGGTCCTCTTGCTCTAGACTGGTTGGTAGTTAGACAACCAGCAAACCAACGAGACCTGTATGATATGTTTGGCATGGGAGATGGGAATTGTGAATAAGCAGATGGACATACAATGCATAATCTAGATCCTACTTCAACTATTAACATTCACCTTAGAGACATACCACAAACCAGGACAGACATAGATGGAGTGCTTGTTTCTACAAAGAAGATGCCAAAGTGTGTGATGTTTACTTTCATTATGTATTTACCTACTTCAAATTAAATATATTGACAATGCATAATATTGTTGCATCGTATTTTCAGGAAAAAGAATGGAAAGGGAAGAAGGGTTAAGCAAGAAGGCCCATGCATATTGTGATATACGGGACGCAACATTGGCACAAAATGCTGATAAAATGAAGAGTTTAAGGTTTTCTACTCTTTTTGTTGATCTGACTACATTAACCAAGACTGCACCTATAGAAAAACCAAGGAAGGTGATGAAAAACTTTTTGATATTTTGCTATTGTTCATTTAGTTCTATGCTTATACTTGTGTTGCCATTTGTAGAGAGCTTTAGAATTAACTATTCTAGAATCAACTCGGGTGCTTAGATCTCAATCAATTCTACCTGGCTCTGATAATGAAGAAAATGCTGAAAATATGCTTGTTGACCAGCTAGAAAAGGATGAAGGTAGCGCAAAAAATAATTTCCACTCCATTGTTCTCACTAATCTTTCACATTTTATTTTGGTACTTGTTATTTTGTTGTTGATCACTTGCTGATCTTTTTCCATATACTAGACCTTGTCTTGGACGATCAACGGAAGAATACAAGAAATGGTCGAAAACGCACTAGAATGCACAATGTGTATGACAGAGCCAACAAACCACCAGTTCTAGTGTCTTTTAATGAAAAAGGAGAACCAGATGGGGACAACGCTTCAGAATTTAGCAACTTCATTGCAACACTTGTTAAAACTCATATCCCTCTTGGACATGAGGACTGGAGACTAGTTGATGTTGAAAAGAAAACTGCATAATTGGCAACCTTAAGGGTATGGTCTAGTTATTGTAGCATGTATTTTGTGTCCTTGTTATGTAGTTGTTTAATGATTCCAATACATGCATTTTAGAAATACTATGTTGTTGATGATAGGCTCAAGGACTATGTCATGGGAAGTGCTCATAAGAAATGGCGAGATTTCAAAGCGGATTTAAAGCAGAAGTTTTTTAAGCCTGAAGCAACCGATGAACAAATCTATGCTCTCATAAGGATGAAGGATAATAGAGTAAGTGAAGATGATTGTGAATGGCATGTTAGATTTTGGAGAAGTGAGGAAGCCGAGGTAATGTTATTATAGTGTGTACTACACATGTTGCAGTTCTGTTCAGGTTTGGTTAGCATATCTTTTGCTTCTGTTGTCATAGAAACGAAGTGAACAAGGAAAAAAGATTCGAAGTGAGCAGAAGGTATTGCATAAATCAGGAAGCAAGAGTCATGCCCGTGTAACCTCTGAAATGGTATATTAATGCTCCCTTTATTTCTAAACTAAGGATCAGTTCGTGAATGTGATGTTGACTAGTACTATTTCTATACTTGTAGCACAAGGATAAAGGATATGCTCCTCGTAGAGATGAAGTGTTTACTAGAACACACATGAGCAAAAAAGGAACTCCTTTGAATGAAGAAACAGCAAACGTAATTGTATGTACTTTTATTATTTATTTCTATTTCTGCAAATTCTATATTTCCTATATATAGATTCTCCAATCTTTTGAGCCAGCCTTACTGATCTAGTATTGTTTTAATGCTTATTGTAGAAGGACATAGATGATGCAATTGAACATCATCCCGAGCTCTTAGAAAAATCCATTCAACAAGGTGACATATTGTCACTTGTTCTAGGGAAAGAGAGAAATGGATATGTAAGGTGCATAGGACTAGGACCAACAGCGGGCACCCTTGGTATTCAGGGAGCTCAAAAGCTTAAATCTACAAAGCTCCAAATGGCAGAGCTAGAAGCTGAGAAAGCTCGGGAAGCTAATGTACTTCAAATGGATCATATAGGTGAATTTAGAGAAGATAGCAAAGCTCAAATGGATGCCATGATGGAAGAAATGGTTGAACTGAGAAGGATGCTATCAAAATCTATTGCCGGAAACAACAACAGTATGCATACCTCTGAAACTCAACCTGAAGCTAGTGTAGGAGAGTATTCTGCTGCTGACCAATCTCTTCATGATGTCCATAACGTTCGTGAGGAAGATGTTGTGATGCAAGAGTTGAGGGAAGCACAACAACAATTTGAAAAGAAGAAAGCAGAAGCAGCACTCTTGATTAGGAAGAAGGAAGAGGCCCAACGGCTGAACAATGAAGCTGGCATCCAGCAGAAAATTAGGAAAGAAGCAGAACTACAGAAGAGGCAAGGAGGTGAGCTACTACATAAGAAGAAAGGAGAAGATCTGATGCAAAATAACAAGGAACATGCCTTGAAAAAGAACAAGCAGCAAGCTTTGCAAAAGAATAAGGAAACTGAACAAGAGAAGAGGAAAGAAGTAACAGTTACACATAAGAATCATCAGGTGACTTGGGCCTTTCCTAGTCTAGTTTGTTAATTCTATAGGAAAGCAAATGATTGATACTACTTCTTACTCTTGTTTCACAATTTATTTCAGAAAGGAAAAGAAGTCATTCTGTATAGTGTTATCCGTGATCATGGTACACCTATGGCGAAAGCTACCATTCTATCAACTGACATGAATAAGATCGTAGGTGGTCATCAGCTTGGAACTGAATGTTGTGAAGTTGTCGTCGACTACATCATCAAGAGAGATGCCATATTGCCTCGTCCCATTGGGAATGTGACGACCATGGGGCAAGCTCAAGGAAGAAGTATTGCTTGGCTCTATAAACATGTAGGATTATTTTTCTTTAGTCAGAATACGAACAATCAATGTTATCTGAAGTTTCTGACATATCTTTATTTCATATGCAGCTGGAGGTGGACAAGTCCAAGACAAAGCAAGCCTTGCCGCCACAAGAAGAATGAACTCCCAAGAGGTAATAAAGGAACTACATTTTTCCTTACGTTCTTCATATATTGTAAGTAATCCGCTTCAAGGGATTCTGATTGTTTGCCTAGAATTGAATCTGAAAGTATTGTGTTGGTCTGGTCTGACCATTAATTGTGAATCGGTTATCTTCGATGTTTCAGGAAGTTGTGTTGGTCTGGCCATAGTTTTATTATCTACTGTGAATCTCTAAGAAAGAGGGAATGTAATGGAGATTTTTTTGACGTCCTGGTAGTTAATGTTTACTTGGTTAATTAGCTCCTCTTAGAATTTTGCACGTGAGCTGAGGCTTTTTCTTGTGCACATGAGCTGAGGCTTTTTATTTTCTTTCCTTGAGAATTTTGAGATGTAGTCGTGGACTGCATATGGACATATCCAGCCGTGTACCTGCCTGGTATTTACATAGTTTTGTTTGTCAAGAAAACTACGAGAGTTTTCACATTGGCTGGCTGCTAGCTCGTCACAACAACACCGGTATTTAGAATTTTTATTTTGATTTTGTTTGCTGGGAATTTGTTGGCTAGCTGTTGCGAGTAGAGAATAGTAGTACTTGATAAATTTTCCTTTACCTAACGAACCCATGGTTTAATTTCTCACTTGATTCTTTGGCAACATTGCGGTTGGTTTTGGAGCTACATGTTAACAACTAGGAGTTGGCATACTTTCATTTGCACAGTAGTTGTAGTAGATGCTTATTAACTCTCATCTTTCACTTTGTTTTCTTCAGGTTAATTAACAGCACAAGAGGTTGATCATCACCGTAATAAGTAGTGCTGGGTGTTCCATGGACTAGATGGATGCATGGTCATTGTCTTTGAAATATTTCCGCAATGTCCTTGTCTTAGAAACATATTTATGTACTATTGTTGTTCATTCTGTTGTCGGTTGCTGAAATACTTACCACCTTGTGCACGCTTGATGAATTAGTTCATTTGGAATGTGACCATTGGATGGACCATGCTTTAAAGAAAATGTGACTTGTGGATGAACTATTTATGGTCATGTTCACTTTTGTAAGTTATCTTATTTGTTGAAAGTTGGGTTAAATTATGTGTTTGAGTTGACATCCTATTGCATACTAGCCTTCCGGCAGTCCCACTGCCAGGCATACTACTCCTAACTGCCGGGAGAACTATCAAGTTTGCAGGCCCACGAGCTGCCAGCACAACAAACTAAACTGCCGGGAGAAGTCCAATTATCCACGGCAAAGGCCTGCCAGCATAACCAGGTTAAAGGCCTGCCGGGCGAACAATTCACCTGCCGGGAATAGTAGCGAAACCATGGCATGCTAACTACCGGCAAAGATGAAACCTGCCAGGGAAGACTTTTGCCGGTAGGATTTGAGAGGGCAGGCTAGCCTACCGGCGAAAACTCTTTACCGGCAGTTTTATTACCCTCTTAGATGACTTTTGCTGGCAGCAGGTTTGCCCTTTGGTTTGGTCCATGGTGTAGTGAAATGGGGAAGCCTCGGAAAGATAGCAAAGGGGATTGGGTATATACAACCCCAGTATAGAACACCGTGGCGGCCGGAGAAATTTTATCAGCTAATCTAGGCCCGGAGGAGATCCGGTTGGGAATCAAACTACTCAACAAGGGACTGGAGAAGCAAAAGGTCGCCATGTCCGGAAATCAAAAACTGGTCTCTGATTCCGAGCAATGTCGCACAGATCCAGCATGGGCTGACGTAAGACTCTAGCGCGTTCAGGAACAGCATCACCGTTCCGATCACCGGGAGGAAAATTACTCAAGAACCAGATCTTCGGGACATCACCACAAAGCTGCCCGTGACTGGCGTAACATTAACCCAGTTTCCGGAGCAAGAAGCAATTGCTGCACTAAATCCGAGGAACCCACCCTGGCGAGAGTCGAAGGACCGCAGGGACGATGATAAAGAGAAACGTCGGGAGGAGGACTGGCAAAGAATGCCACCTCCAAGACATGCAAGCCGTCCGGATGACGGATGAAGGAACGACGGACACCGTGCTGAGACAAGCCGGCAGGGGGCTCATCACAATGAAGACCCTCCCCGGAACCGGAATAATGACGCTCCGGAGGGAGGCCGGCGATCAGCCGGAAATAACCCATCTGCTCCACCCTCTCTGCCAAGTAGCCATCACAATGGCTCCCAAGGAGGCCAAGGAGGGCGTCTTGGTGGAGGAGGTGGTGGCAGAAGCCGAAGTCCGGATCCAAGGCACCGCAATCACATCTGACACTCGGGACGATCTCTATCCCCGAATGATGCAAGGCATAGGGTAAACTCCAATATAGAGGCGCGACGCTACGAAAATGATGATATCTACGTGGGCCCAAAGTGCTTCGGACCACGCATTAGAGCTATAAGATTCCCGGAAGGATTTGCTATCTCACGACATATCCAATCCTACGACGGCATTGATCGGCAAGATACCTGGCTACAGGACTTCTTCCAAGCTTGCTCCATCGCCAAAGGCGGAAACAGCCTGGTCACAACCCGATATCTCCCACTCATGTTGCGGAAGACGGCACGACCATGGCTTAATGAACTTCCGGAGAACACCATCCACAACTGGTATGAGATGCAAAGTGCGTTCTTTCGGAATTTCGAAGGCACATACCGGAGGCCCTATACGGTCGGAGACCTACAACATTGCACCCAATAGGCCGGAGAAACTTGCCAGGATTACCTCATACGATGGATCGACACCAAGAACTCCTGTGAAGGAGTAAATGACCAAAGTGTGATTGAAGCTTTCATTGCAGGTCTCCCAATTGGTCTACTGCGTCATCGCTTGAAGTGTGACAAGGTCACTGATTTGGGAGAGATGATAGGAACAGCGAGCAAGTATGCAGATGCTGACAACGATGCAGAGGGATTACTCAACGCCCTGTATGTGCAACAGTTGGCAAAACAACCAAAGCAACAAGCTCAGAAGCACAAGAATACCTCGGAAGAGAAACCCAACACGGAAACGACAGTGGTCACTGCTACTTTCGGGTCTAGAGGACGAGGAGGACGTGACAGAGGCCTCGAGCGTGGCCGTGGGACTTCGAGAGTTCAAGGTAGAGGAGACCAGCAACCAGGAAAAACCTACTATTGGGCCGACATTGCCAATAACCCATGTGTGCATCACTTAGATGCCAATGGGGGCTCGTCCCACACCAACGCCGAGTGTCGTTTCAATGACGACATTAAAAGAGATGACACCGCTGGCTACAAAGCTAAGCGGAAGAAGGGAAAGAAGAATCCCGAGAAACATAAAGAGACCAATGAAGATTCCGGCATGGAGGAAGCTGATGCTTCAAATCCCAAGCGGGAAGGGAAGAAAAAATTTCCGACCAAGAAAGACACTTATGCCACCTTCCTCGGATCTCAACCAGCAAAGGTCAAGAAAGCAGTTCTACATGAGCTCAATGCAACAGTTCTAGCTGTCCCCCAATTTTTGGACTGGTCGGAAGTGGCAATCACGTTTGACCGTGCTGATCATCCGCCTAAGTTGCACAGGCGAGGAAAATACACCTTAATCGTCAATCCACTTATTGACAGTTATGGTTTCTCCAAGACTCTCATGGACGGTGACAGCAGTATCAATATTCTGTATGTTGAAACGCTATGCCGAATGAAGATCTCGGAGACCCAGCTGAACCATAGCTCTGTGGTCTTTCACGGAGTTGTCCCAGGAAGACAAGCTAATTCCCTGGGAGAAATCACTTTGGATGTTATCTTTGGAACTCCAAAGAACTATCGGACAGAGGCACTTTCCTTCGAAGTGGTCCCGTTCAAGAGCACGTACCACGCTATATTCGGGTGTCCGGCTTACTGGGCTTTTATGGCTCGTCCGTGTTACATTTATAATATGATGAAAATCCCAGGTCCCAACGGCGTAATCACCATCAGGGGAGACCCGAAGAAAGCGCGATAGTGGGAGGATGGAAATGCCGCCTTTGCCGAAGCCGTGCTGCACGCCCAGGAGTACTAGGAGATCAAGAAGAGCATAGATCCGTCCGAGATGCCCGCAATGAAGAAGGAGGTGACAAAGCTGAATCCGGAGTTCAAGGCATCAAAAGAGACAAAGAAGACGCCGTTGAAGGATGATGACCCCTCCAAGGTGACCCAAATAGGCGTAGGCCTAGATAGCGCATAGGAAAGCGCGCTCGTCAAGTTCCTCAAAGCAAATCAAGATATCTTCGCATGGCAGCCATCTGACATGACCGGAGCACCTAGGGAACTTGCCAAGCACTCTTTAAATGTAAACCCAAATGTTAAACCCGTCAAATAGTCCTTACGATGTTTTGGCGATGTAAAGCATAAGGCAATATCTAAGGAACTAGCATGGCTAGAGTTAGCCGGATTCATAGAAGAGGTCATCCACACTGAGTGGTCGGCCAATCTTGTAATGGTCCCTAAAAAGGACACCACTGATTTAAGGATGTGTGTTGATTATACTGCCTTGAACAAGGCTTGTCCAAAAGATCTGTTCGCTCTGCCTAGGATTGGTCAAGTTATCGATTCTACGGCAGACTCGGAACTCCTCTGTTTTCTCGACGCATATTCCGGTTAACACCAAATCCGGATGAAGGAATCTGACAAAGTCAAAAATTCATTCATAACCCCCTTCAGAACCTTCTGCTTTGTTACGATGCCTTTTGGTCTAAAGAACACAGGAGGTACCTACCAGCGCACGATGCATCGTTGCCTCCACGACCAACTCGGACGCAATGTATATGCATACGTGGATGATATTGCGGTGATGTCCAAAAAGAAGGAAACACTGATTTCCAACTTGGAGGAAACGTTCGCCAATCTATGAAAATACAACATCATGCTTAATCCGAAGAAATGCTTCTTTGGAATCCCAGCCGGAAAATTGTTAGGTTTCATCGTGTCTCAAAGAGGCATAGAGGTGAACTGAGACAAAATCAAGGCTATACTGAATATTTCCAAGCCAGTCGCCTGAAAGAAGTACAAACACTAACTGGTTGCATCACTGCAGTCAGCCGGTTTGTAAGCTGGCTCGGTGAAAGAGCCGCACCATTATACAAACTCCTGAAAAAGACCAAGGATTTTCTATGGACCAACGAAGCTGAAGCTGCGTTACCAGACTTGAAGAAAGTACTCTCATCTGCTCCTATCCTTGCTGCACGGAACCACAGTAACCGATGTTGCTTTATCTTGCTGCGCCAAATAAATTCGTCGGTATCATCATGGTAGTGGAGAGACCGGAGGAAAATCAGGAGCACTTGATGCAACGTCCAACTTACTTTGTCAGCGAGGTCCTAATAGAATCAAAACAGCGGTATCCGCATTATCAAAAGATGGCTTACGGTGTTTTTCTAGCATCTCGTAAGCTACGACACTATTTATAGGAGCATCCAATTACCGTGGTGAGCACAGCTCCCATGAGAGACATAATTAACAACAGTGACGCCACAAGACACGTTGTCAAATGGGGCATAGAGCTTTTAGCTTTTGATATTAAGTACAAACCTCGGATAGCAATCAAATCCGAAATTCTTGCCGACTTTGTTGCTCATTGGACAGAGACAAAGGAGAATATGACTCTACCTGAGTCGGAATATTGGACACTATATTTTGATGGGTCTAAGGCTCGCGGGGGCTCGGGGCTGGCGTGGTGCTCAAATCACCCCAAGGTGATAAACTTCTATACGTATTGCGGATCCACTTCACATCGACAAATAATATTGGCGAGTATGAAGCACTGCTACATGGAATCCGGATTGCTAAAGATATTGGCATCCGACATTTGATGTGTTACGGAGATTCAGATCTAGTTGCTCAACAAGTTTCGGATATTTGTAATGCAAATAAACACATGGCAGCATATAAAGCTGTCGTGGATGATTTATCTAAATTGTTTGAAGGGTTTTAGGTTCAACACATCCCTCGAGCAGAAAACGAGGAACCAGATGCACTATCTCGGATAGGCTCTGCACGGAAAGAGGTCCCGGATGGCGCTTTTTTAGAGCACCTCAAAGTTCCCTCAATAAAGGGAGTGGATGAGGCATATCCGACAAAATCCGACTCACCTCTAATAGCAGTTATGGCTATAATTCCTAGCTGGACCCAACCCTACCTTGATTATCTGGTAGATGGCAAATTACTCAAAAACGAGGTTCTGAGCCGGCAGATCGTCCGACGAGCAAAAGCTTATACTATAGTTAAAGGTGAGCTCTATAAGCGGAGTGTTTCTGGGGTTTTTCAGCGCCGCGTATCTCCAGAAGAAGGAGTAGAAATCCTAAGAGAAATCCACGAAAGCGAGTGTGGTCACCAGGCTGCAGCCAAATCTTTATGGCAAAAGCCTTTAGACACGGTTTTTTCTGGCTTACTGCTAAGGCAGATGCCGAACGGCTGGCCAAGACGTGCAAGGGCTTCCAAAAGTACGCCAAACAAGCTCATGTTCCGGCTGATCAGCTGCGAACAATACCTATAACATGGCCTTTCGCGATCTGGGGGCTTGACATGGTAGGACCGTTTAAACGGGCTCCAAGTGGATTTACTCACCTCTTAGTGATGGTAGATAAGTTCACAAAATGGATTGAGGCCAAACCCATCACTAGTTGTGATGGAGCAACAACCAAAAGATTTGTCGAGGATGTTATAATCCGGTATGGTTATCCACATAGCATTATCACGGACAACGGGAGTAATTTCTCTATGGGAGAATTGGCCGAATTCTACAATGAACAAAATATCCGGCTTGACATTGCGTCAGTCCACATCCACAGGCTAACGGACAAGTTGAAAGAGCAAATGGTTTAATCTGACAAGGCCTAAAACCGAGACTCGAAGCAACATTACGACGTGCTACGGGGGCTTGGGCAGAGGAATTACCCTCTGTAATATGGAGTTTACGAACAACTCCGAACATGTCAACCGGATACACACCTTTCTTCTTGATCTATGGCGCAGAAGTAGTTCTTCCTAGTGATTTGATTCACACTTCTCCTAGAGTGGTTGTGTATATCGAAGAAGATGCCGAGATTTTTCGACAAAATGATCTCGACTTAGTCGAAGAAGTTCGCGTCGTTGCTGAAATGAGATCAACAGCCTATCAGCAGAAGTTATGCATGTATCATAGCAAGAGTGTCCGAAACAGATATTTCAATAAAGGCGATTTGGTTCTTCGGCTTGTGTAACAAAGAAAGCAAAAACTTTCCCCTGTATGGGAAGGGCCCTTCTTAGTTAATCGAGTATTGCACAATGGTTCATACTACTTAACTGACATGAGGCCAGTCAAAGAAAGACCTGCTACTAAGAAGAGAAACAGAGCTGGAGGCAGTACAAATCCGGATGAGTTAGACAGACCATGGAATATTGCTCAACCACGTCCCTTTTATTCGTAGTTTATCCTTTTTTGTAATCATACATATGTACATGTTCTGTGAGAAATAAAAGTCTTGGTTGGCTCATGTTTTTTCTGAGAAGTTTTTACCATCTTATTTCCGAATGATCATGTCAGAGTCGAAAATCCTAGAATACTTGAAAGTACTTTATTCTCATGCTTGTTCTGGTTTAGATTTCCAATTCTAAAAATGCTACCTTCGGGTATAACTCTAAAATTTCTAGTCTACACTTTAGTTATTTGTCTGATTGGTGGATACGGGAATTTTTCGAGTAGTGAATTGTTGGTACTAAAAGCCGACTTTGGTTCCGAGTTTAAACTGGTTTAGCAATTGAGCTCCATTGCTCGGCAAAGTTTCCGTGCAGAAGATTTAGCCAGCTCACGAAAGGAACGAGGCGGAAGGCTAGATAAACGATAAGTATAGATGAAAAAGTATAAGTGCTTATGTAAACATTTCAGGCACACAAAAATTTAAAGCCAAAAGTGTTGAATAGATTAAAAGCTTAGCACTAGCAAAATTATAAGTACTGCATATTTAGAGATCCGTAAATATTTCTCGGAATAACACATTTGTTTCTAGTAATTTATGATGCAGGAGAGGATGCAGGAGCTGTTGGCTCGCTAGATGCATCGGCCTCGGTTTGATAACGCTCCGAGACATACAGATCCGATACGGTATGTTCATCGTCGGAAACTTCAGCTGCTTCTTCCGGAGGCGGAGGCGGTGTGTCTACGCGGGTGAAGAAGGGAGTGTCGTAGTTGGTTAAGTTAGCTACATGACACCCATATCCAGTGCAGGAGTCCATGATGGCCTTGATATCCTGCTCCTGGCTGTCTGCATCCACCTTGCAGTACCCTCTGGTCACTTGACATATCTCCATGTTTCCATGGTGGTTCATGACCATGGTGAGAGCGTTCTGCGCAGCGGATCGCGTCTGGGACATGTTCCAGTCCTGAACGAGTTGCGGCATATCCTTCGCCTTGTCTCGCACTTGAAAGTCCGACATGCTATGCATGTCCGGAACCTTGAGAGCTTCGCCAATATCCTCAAGGGATTGGCGGAAGTCATGAAGCAGATCACCAACTTGGGTAAGCTAGTGGGTGCGTGGCTCGACAGAGGTGGAGTCCGTCAAGTTCAGAGGACCTATACACAAAGCACAAAAAATTTAAGAAAAATCCGACATCGAAAGAGTTGAAGCATATAGACAAGTCAGAAAGATGGAAACTTACCAAAGATGACATCGTCAACTTTGCTCTTCTCTTCTCGAAGACTCTGGAGTTCAGCCCGGAGCGCCTCGGAAAGATCCTTCTCCATACAAAGCTCATTGTTGAGATCCGAGATTCTCTGATCTTGAGCCGCAATCTTACGATCGCGCTCATCAGTAGCCATGGAGGAGGATTCGAGAACTTGAGCGATGTTCTTTTCATGATCCGCCTTGAGCTTATCCAGCTCTTGGCAAAGTTCTTTATTCTGCACCACCAAGGTTTTGAGGTTCTTGGCCTCTTCAATCATAGCGCAGGACTGTTTTACCAGTGTTGTAAGTCAAAAAGAAAAACAGTTCATCAAAAATATTCGACTATGAAAACACAAAGACAAGGTTTGAGTCTCGGAATGTTTACCTTCGACCTCATCCTTGGAGACCTTCAACTCAGCATTTTCAAGTCGGAGAGCTTTGATCTCTCTCCGCTTGTTGCAGATGTTCTTCAACAAATCCATGTTATATGAATTAACTTTCTGTAAGTCAGAATACCTAGAGTCAGAAGTCTACTGAAGACTCGGGCTAATATTTTTACTAATATCAGCACGAGCCTTGGGGTCTACACTAGTTCATTCTTTGGCATCCTAAGGAAGCATAAACTCGGATTGTAAATCCTACTTCATGCTTGGGGGCTAGAGGATATGATATAAAATACAATAAAGAAAATCGTGAGTTGGAATTCCGACTTACATGATGTTCATGTGTGAGCTTGCTCAGGCACATGTTCACCTCGGTGGTAACCTTCTCGGCGAGGGTGAGCGGAATAACCGGAGGTGGTGGAAGCACACCAGCTCTAAGTCCCTCGTCGCGAAGGCGAACTTGTTCAAGAAGGTCGGAGTATTTGATGTCTTCCGCCTCTCGTGCTACTTCTTCGGCAGAGAGATTACGGCTCTCCAGGCATTGCGGGGCCAACCGCTGGATCTCCTCCGCAGATTTCCGGGGCAAGCCAAATTTGGCAAGCCCCGAATTGTTAAGGAGGTTTTCCGTGAAGGTCTCTGCCGAGGGATCATTACCCAAAGAGGGTTCACCCTTATCCAAACCTGACTCACTCATGGTGATGTCAATCTGCGATTCAAGGATCGCTGGTTCCGTTGAAGGAGCCAGATCTTCTGCGACAACTGGTGATGGAATAACCACGAGCGTTGCAGAAGGTTGAGGGGCAGGAGTCGGAGGAGCCACGGCAGGAGAAGCTATGGTCAGCTTCGTCTGTCGCAAGGGCTTCGAAGAAGTTCCCTTCCCCTTGCCCTTGATGAGCTGCTTAGCTCTGAGAATGTAATAGAATGGAAAACATTACGTCTCGGAAGGAAATTCAAGTAAGGAACAAAGGAGGAAGTTGTGTCGAAAGTTACCTCTTCACGACTGGCACCTCGTTTGTTCTGACAGCCACTATCGGAGCTTTGCGCTTCCTAGGCACAACGTCCGGCAGTGGAACCAGTTCAGCCTCCTGAGAAAACTCCAGAGGATATCCCTTGAGGGGAGCTAGCTCCGACTCAGGGAGGTTGTCAAGCTGAAAAGAAGAAAATATCTCAGTATTGTAAAATAAAAGTTGAAACACGTAAAAGGATTTATTATTGAAGCTTACCGGAACCACAGGGTCTTCCGTTGTATGCATGTCCAGAGACAAGTCTGGAATCTTCCTCTCAATCCGCTCCTTGATCAGCCATTTGATCTGGCTTATGTAATCCTTAGGATTTAAAGCCTTAGGACTTCTGCGGAGGGAATCATTCTTCGACGCCGTGATGGAGTGCATCAGACGGTCGCCATGGTATTGGATTGGCTAGATCCGGCGTGCGACCCAGCACTGGACTAGGTCGCATCCTTGCAAGCCCTTGTGTTTTATCAAGTATTCGATCCGCCTATTAGCGATGATCAGATCGTCACTAAGTGCCGGAGGGGCCTCGTCCCAAGACGGTTGGGCCGTGGCGGCTCCGTCGATGAAAGCCGGCAAAGCAGTAACTTTACCGGGAGCAGGAATATCCCTATGATAAAAGAAAGTGGCCGGCCATTCTTTGACAGACTCACTGGCAGAAATACGAGGATAGCTATGCTCACGTCTAACAGAAAGGCTAATAGTGCCGGTAATGTAAGGATTACCTGCAGTGATGGAGTTTCTATGAACATGGATAAAACATGCATAAGTAAGAGAGAGAAGGCTTTTGATGGATAGCAAGCTACCAAAGCATCATCTAGTGGATGAGGTTGAAGAGTAGATTGGGTAGAAGGGATCCATGCTTGATATTGGTCTTCATTGACTTGGAAGCTTCTAGAAGGGATCACTTCAGAATTGATCTAGTTAAGGGTTTTAGATAATCAGCTTGTGGCTAGAGATCAAATCCATCTTGTATGCTTTCTTAGGATTTGGTGATCTTAAAGTATCCTGATCCTAGAGGATGAGCTCCTAGAGTAGCTCATACTACTTCTAAGCAATCAAGTCAAACAGCATATCAAGACCACTCATCTTACAAACAAATCAATTACTACTAGGGTTACCATCAAGCCTAGCTTGAGGTAAGGTTGATGCATTTTGAAGAGGTTGAACTTTGAATAGGAGGAGGGTCCTTGGTATCTCTACCAAGAGTAGAATTCAAAAGCTTACTAAAAGGTTTTGGAGATCCTAAAGGTAAGAGTAGTTGAAGGTTCTGTCTTGCAAACATAAGGAGATTATGTTATATATCTCTCCATAGTTTTGTCAATAGAAGCTACTAAAATAGTTTTGGTTACATAAGCATGTTGGCTCAGGTTTTGAAATGCCAGAACATTTGAGAATATGTAAGATAAGGCAGGATAGTTTTGTTAAATAGCTTTTGTCAACTTATGGTGAGCTAAGGAGTACCATATGGTATACACTCACATGCACAAGCACAAACAGACAACAAGCAAACACTGCACCGATGAGAAAGAAAAAGTTTTTGTTCCCCCTGATTTTTGCATTATGGACAACTAATTAGGGTTGCTGAAATTGGGATGTTACAGACCTTTCCCCCTTAAGAGAATCTCGTCCAGAGATTCAGAGAGTAGGGTGAGGGGATTTTGAGTCAAGGTTAGTGCTACTGGTTTCAAGCGTGCTATCTTATGGACTCTGTATTTGAAAGTGATTACCACATTGATGAATTTGAGCTTCAGTCTTACGGGATGCACAGAGAGTTGAGCAGAGTCTAGTCCTGATGGCGAGGAATGATCTTATATTCCTTCGGGGCTCGATACCTCGAGCGCTTAGGTTAGGCAGACTATCTCGATGCTGAACTTCACGGGGTACTCGTCGGAGGATAGAATCTACGGCTTGGTGTACCTTTCTCCAAGGGTCCACGGCTCTTCCTTAGGGTCATAGCATATCCTAATTAACGATTTTTAGGGTCGAGACTCCTGAGTTTTCTTCAGCGAAGGGTTACCCTATTTTTGTGGGAAAGATGCAGTCTTTCCCCCTTAGGATTAAACTGGGTATATCGGAGAGTTGACATAGCAGAGGGACTTCGTAGGATCTTCAGTTAGTTTCTCCTCTGATAACTCGCGGGTGGTTGTTTGGCAGAATGACGGTGCATCCGAAGATCTCTTCTGAAGTATCCTCTGGTAGACAGTCTTCTGAGGATTGAGTGGAGAGACGCAGTCTTTCCACCTTAGAGCTTCACTAAGGTGCTTTTAGGAGTGGTGCAGATCTTCTGTCTTGAAGGGCTGGCGAGGTGCTGCAGAAGTAAGTATCTCTTTGGGTCTTGGGTTGAGATCTCCGAGAGGCGTTTTATTGCGTGAGCCAAGTCGAGGTGGTTTTCCAATGCAGTCTTAGCGGGTAACTCTAGGTAGGTTCGTGGTTAACGACACTTATTGTTAGCCTTCAGTTAGGTTAGAGACATTCATCTCCGGAGAGGTTCTCCTTATTCAGACTTATTGACGTTGCTTCCTCTTGGTGGTGAAGTAGACTTGTTGTCTTCAGGCAGGCCTGTCTTCAGGATTTTGGAGTAATCTAGCCTTTTAGGGAGGAACTTCCTGTTGATTTGGGTGGAGTCAACTAAAATTGTTAGTCTCTTTGGGGCTGTCGGGAGCTCTAATATACCGAGGGTTAGTGTAGTTAGGTCTTCACTTCTTGTATTGGTAGGTAAGTCTTGGGATTTCTCGTGGATAGGGAGGATCCTTTGGTCATCGACTTCCGGCTTCACGGGATTCTTGCTGTAGTAGACTAGTGAACAGGGGAGTGTTGCGCCATCGACGAATCTTGAGAGGTGAGTTGGACGAGGTATGTCGTCCTGCTGAGGTGAACTCTTCGAGTTGATTCTGACTTGACGATGTCAAACTCCTGGTTCTTGAGATGTGTTTCCTCTCATATACTCTTGAGGTTAGTTTGGGTCTTGTTACCGACATCTAACACAGGGGTTTCCTGAGTTACTAGGTGGGTTATCGCTTCTCCGGTCACATTTTTAAGGAGGTCAAAGCAAACCAGAGCATATAAATAAGGCGAACAGAGCGAGGGTATTTCAATGTCCTCGGCAGACAACGCACATCAAGCCACACATGCATTTAGGCAAGAAACACAATCGATGTTAGGGACCAAGGAGTTAACTACTCGCGATGTAGGGGAATCCTATTCTTAGGACTATTAATCCTAGACATCATCGCTCTTAGGGTATGCGTCACTATGTTGTGTATGAAGCCTTCACCGGGTCGTTGGATGCTTGTCGATAGTGCAATATTTGATTTCTTCTAATTAGGAGGATTCTGCTGGTAGGGCGATCTTGTAGTATCCTTGTGTTTGCTGGTAGTTGCTTTTCTTTATCTTGTTCTCCTTGTATTTACTAGGTTCTAGATCCTAGTTATTTAAAAATCCGTAGGTTTGAAGTTTGGACGAGAGTTAGAGGAAACCATTTTCAAAAGCATTTACTTAGAGTAAGAGAAGAAGTAGAATTTTTTTGAAACTCATTGGGAAACTAGTTTTCAAAAGCCGGGGTTTTCAAAATAAGGTTCCTGTCTAGTGACCATGCTAACTAAGGTTCTCCTATAGTCAGGATGGCTCTGATACCAAGTCTGTCAGGCCCTCAGATTAATCATCCAAGAAATCCCTGTTATGCATACACCATGTTCCCATGATCAGTGAGCCATGGAACATAACCAACAAGTATCATTACAACATTCGAGACATACCGAATTACAAGACTTACATAAATGCCGTTATGGCTACATCAATAATCATCGGCGGAACGTCATCAAGCGTAGAGCCTGATCCATGCCTTAACCTACAGGCAACTGACTGGGAGAATGTCCTAGCTCGCATAGTTGCCAACATCATCTTATTCTTGATACCTGACCAAGTTAATAGCCAGGGACAGTGCTAGTGAGTACTTTGAATGTACTCGCAAACCACCTTAAAATATCAATAATAACAAGAGGCTATGCATTATGGCTGTGGTAGTAGGAGGGCTCCAATAGAGGTTCTATTCTCAAATAGTTTCTCTTGTAGATATAGCATCTACATATCTTTCCTGAAAACTTTTGCAAACCGTTTTGGAAACCTTTTTGAAGAGTTTTGTAAACACTAGGATTGGGGTACCCATTTGTTCCTGTCCTAAGGTCGTCCCACGACCAAACTCCTTCCTCCTCCTTCCGACCATCCCATGGTCAAAAACCTTTCTCCTTTAAGACCATCCCATGGTCAAAACATTTCCAAAACCATTTCTTTTCAGAAATCCTTTTCGAAAACAAAACCAACACCGCTCTATAGAAGTTTGTCCAACACTTCCTTAACCGCGGACACGGCTATTCGAATAGATTTACACTCTGCGGAGGTTGTACACTTTAGCCACACCATCCGGGTACACTACCCTGATCTACACCGATCGTGGGTCGAGTAACCGATCAAGACTCTCTGGATGCCCACTCCAATATAAGTGCCTACTCCATGAGTGTTATTCCCCTCAAAACCAGGACATCGGGTACCAAGGACCAATCGGAGTGCTTTTTCCACTTTTCAAGTGTGCGCTTTCAATGAGGGGCTCATAGTAACGCGTGGAGGCCAACAGACCCTTTGTTCCTTCTCCCGGTCGATGTCCCACATGGAATGTTTGTCCACAGAAGGCCCACATCCAGGGATCGCAATCCCCTGTAGTAGTTGCGAGGTAGCTTATACCAGAATAGACAAACATCAAATCCAGCCCTGTCCCATTCTAGAGTAATGTGGTTGCACAAGGTTAAGTTGTTATAGCTAAACTGCAAAGAATCGGGTGCATTTTCATAAACCTTTTTCCTCCAGCTTTCCTTCAGCATTTCGTAAAACAAAAGCCTTTTTCTTTCTTAACATCTCTTGGGAGGTCCCACCTCACCAAGGTTTTATCAGAAAACATTTGGTAAAACCTTTTTCTAGGGTCTTCCCATCCTCTAGTTTTTGCTTCGGCTAAAACAGGGTCTCCAAAGGGTATGGTGTAATACACCATCTATTCGACTAGGGACAAGTAGGTGTCACCAAGGGGGTTGTACTTAATAGTACAAAACTGTAATAGTTCGGAGGAGCGAAACCACTACCATATATACATCAACATATTAAAAAAACAATGCAGTTTCATAAATAGTTGATAAAACATGCATAAGTAAAATAATAGGACAAGGCTTATGAGCAAGAAGGTGGCTTGCCTGGGATCGGCAATATGGCATAATTTTCCACAGACTTCTTCTTAGAAAACCATAATAACCAATAAAAACCATCTCCTTCTGCTCTCTGATATAATCGCAACTATTCTCGATAGGGAACACATGCAAACAAACAAAAGGGCACAATCAATACAAGGCATACAATCACCAATACAATAAAACAAGTAACTGAATAATACCAAACTAATATTTAGAGGGTTTTGAGAGGATTTGATTTAGAAGGTGGAGATGGCCTTGGAGAAGGGGATGAACACCCCTTAGGGTTTATTGTCGAGGAACTACCTAAGAGGGGTTTTTGGACCAAGGACATACTCTGTAGGATACCATTGGGTAAAACTGATACCAACATATAGGATTTGATAAAATGAAACCAAAAAAGTGGTTTCACTATTTTATCACTTTTCTTTATTTAGTTATGATTTTTCTAGTGAAATAACTTCTAGTTTTAGGGAATAATTCACCAGAAAAGTTCTGGAGCTCCAAAAATTATTTCCTTGGGTGGTTAGGTAAGGCGTGAGGTACTTGTTCACCGGGAGGTGGAATCATGCCAACATATTTACCAGAATGCCCTCAAGAAATTCCCAATGGAAGTTCTGTAGACAACTTGTCTTTTTCACCAGATTTAATCTACAGAGGGTTTTGATATGAGGTAAAGGGAAATGGATAGGTATTGCAAATACCTCCCAGTTCCAACTGGAATCACTATTTTTAGAGTTGCAGAGCTACTGTATTGATTTATCTAGTGAGACTACCATATGAAGAAGGCTTTAATTCATTAAAATTACTCAGAAGCTTAATAATTCTCGATCTCCTGAAATTTGGTAGTATTTAGTGTACCACACCAAGGGGAGGTTGATTTAGGTCAATACCCATGTTGGTTTAACCTCAGGAATTTTCTAAAGGCATAGACTAATAGCTTTTGTTACTATAGACAACTATTGTTCACCTTGGCATAAGACATATGGTGATTAATTGGTATAGAAGTTACCTTCTAGGATAACTTTGATTCATCCCAAATGGATATGTACAACTCCCTGAGGATTTTTTTAGTGTAAGATTATACTCTTTAGAAGATTAAATGCCAGAAAAATAATAAAGATTATTTTTTGGCAAGGGACTGGTTCTGCATGTTGAAGAAAACCCTAGGGGACAATGTAAAATTTTCATCTCGACGATATCATGAAGTTTTATATTTTATTTGAATTTACTAACAGGCATAATGCAGATCTAGAATTCCCAAGAAAAAGATAAAGGGAAAAGCCACAGCCAGGCCGTGATCTAGAGGGAAAGCGGGCCGCATAGGGTAATTTGGCCCACCAGGGGCGAGCTGCGCGTGGGAGGGAGTTTTGAATGGCCTGGCAAGCGGGCCCCGCCCGTCAGTGACGGCTGCTGGCGAACAGGTCCGTGCAGATCTGGGTTGTTCGTGTTAAGAAGATCTGACGGTTCGCCGTCGTCTTCCTCCTCTAACAGGACCTGACGGAGATGAAACCCTAGCAACGCAGAGTAGGGTAAGGGCTCACCTTGGGGGCATGGAGAGGCGTCGGGGAGGTGCCGAGGCGACGGAGGACTCTGGGGCGATTCCGTAGAGGGGCGGCAGCGACCATTTTGGTGAAGACCTGCAGAATCCCGCGTCGGGCAGGTCACGGCGGCTCCGAGCTCGTTCGTGGTGGCGCCATGGAGGGTCCTAGGAAGGGAGGAGGGAATGGTTAGATGCAGGATGTAGAGGAGAGCTCGGGAGGCTGACATGTAGAGGAGGAGAGGGGAGGAGAAGGAAGCTTAGCTCGATGGACGGGGGAGGCCAAAGCTTTTTCGGCTCTCACTCTGGAGCATCTCGGAGCAGGGGAGAGGGAGAGGAGACCTAGGGAGGTGAGTGAGCAGGAGAGGGGGAAAATGAGCCAGGAATGGGGATGCGGGGTGGCCTCGGCCTATTTAAATGGGGAGGGAGAGGTCCATGGTGGGCATGGTGCTTGGAGGGGTTTGGAGATAGGGTGCTGGCCAGGCATTAGGCATCCAGGGCAGTGGAGAGGTCGGTGTGGTGCCAGGGACCAGAGGAGGAGCTGTGTCTCTGCCCCAGGACCCGTGGGGGATCCAACCTTTTTACCTCAGTCGAAAGAAAAGAAGAGAGAGAGAGAGGGCTAGGGGGAGCAAGGGAAGCTCTCAGTGGTGTAGAGGGGAGGGGAGTGGGATCATGCATTGACTAGAGAGGGAGGGGGAGCCTGCTGAGACTGCTGCATTGATTTGTCAAGATCTTAAGTGATATGCTTTATCTCTCCTCTCTCTAAGCTTCCAATATATAGAGGACAAGGGACAAGGTTGCTGCTATAGTGGTGCACGACCAGGGGTGTGATGGGTGGAGGAGAGAAGTGCTGGTCAAGTTTTGATGATGGTTGGAGGTAGTTTGAGTAGTAAGTTTTGATTAGTTTGCAATATTGGTCAAAGCAAGGGTTATGAAGGAAGTACATAGATGTAGTCTCTATAAAATGAGGTAGTGGTACTGGTGGATAGATATAGTCAAGGTAGATATCCAGGAATTATTTTGGATTTTTCTGAGGATTTTAAATTCCACTTACAATTATTTATTCAAAAAGTACAGAAGTAGTTTATAGGAGATAATTTGATAATTTTACATTGGACAAGGTTGGTTTTTGGTTGGGGATGGTCCCAAATGTGAATACACACTTAGGGGAATTTTCCCAAGATTTATTGAGGCTTAGAAGTATCTAAAACTATTATTATTCCATTTCTGCCATTGAAGAAAATATGCAAGAAGAAATAATAAAGCTCTTCAAAAATATTTATTTTTAAAGTGGGATGATAGGGTATGATATATGGGCCTCAAAAGTGCTTATATTTGGGGAAGTTTTTGGGAAAAAACAAAACTTTCCTGTGGGAAAGGAGTTTTGGAGATTTTGACTATTAAAGGGATTAATTAGATTTGGACCCATAATAAATATGGAGAGTTATTGATAAATCTTGATGATCGAGGTAGATGATTTAGACAAGGTGTAGCAAGCATTTGCAACCTTGGGAGTTGGAAATCCAACATGAATTAGATGGACAACAAGGGGTTGTGGATCTAGGGTGAGGTTATTTTTATACCACCAAAACCTTGTTGGATCTTGGAGCTCAGAGCTCACCTTGATGCAAGGGTATATGGATAGTTAGGCCAAGTCATATAGATGATAATGGCAGAAGGAGTTTGTATTGGTTACATTTGAGGGGGTCTGCAAGTGATGGCGAACTTTGTTGAAAATAAGGCTACCATACCAGATGAGTCATGATGCCTTATAAACCATGTGGGTTTAAGAAGCACAAGGATCCACTTGGAACAAGTGAACTAGATATTGTTAGACCTATATGACTAGAACACAACCATGCAAAGAGTTGGTCCATGGAAGGTTGGATGATGGTGTCAGCTTCTGTCAAAGTAGCATGTTGATTAGATTTGCAGGAATATTTATTTTCTTGCCTGCAAAACCATCAAGAACAAGTCTGTTGGAGGATGATCTAACGCAGGGAAAGAGTAGGACTTGGTAGTCCTTAGGATGGTTAACAAGATGGTTCAGGTGCATTACCAAAAATGCACAAGGGTTGAGAAAGGGAGGCGTCATAAAAGGTGATGTTGGAAATAGTTTTCTAGACTGAATAGCAAGATACCAAAGCATCATCAAGTCGATGAGGTTGAATAGTAGATTGAGTAGAAGGGATCCATGCTTGATATTGGTCTTCATTGAATTGGAAGCTTCAAGAAGGGATCACTTCAGAATTGATCTAGTTAAGGGTTTCAGATGATCACCTAGTGGATAGAGATCATATCCATCTTGTATTCTTTCTTAGGATTTGGTGATCTTAAAGTATCTTGATCTTAGAAGATGAGCTCCTAGAGTAGCTCATACTACTTCTAAGCAATCATGTCAAACAGCAGATCAAGACCACTCATCTTACAAACAAATCAATTACTACTAGGGTTACCATCAAGCCTAGCTTGAGGTAAGGTTGATGCATTTTGAAGAGGTTGAACTTTGAATAGGAGGAGGGTCCTTGTTATCTCTACCAAGAGTAGAATTCAAAATCTTACTAAAAGGTTTTGGAGATCCTAAATGTAAGAGTAGTTGAAGGTTCTATCTTGAAAACATAAGGAGATTATGTTATATATCTCTCCATAGTTTTGTGAATAGAAGCTACTAAAATAGTTTTTGTTACATAAGCATCTTGGCTCAGGTTTTGAAATGCCAGAACATTTGAGAATATATAAGATAAGGCAGGAAAGTTTTGTTAAATAGCTTTTGTCAACTGATGGTGAGGTAAGGAGTACCATTTGGTATACACTCACATGCACAAGCATAAACAGACAACAAGCAAACACTACATCGATGAGCAAGGCAAGGTTTTTGTTCCCCCTGATTCTTGCATTCTGGACAACTAATCAGGGTTGCTGAAACTGGGATGTTATAGATGAGGCTATATGTGCTACAAGTGTGCAACATGCAATGGCACATCACATATACAGTTATATGTATAAACTAGGTTTTATCATGATGACAGGGTGCTGACACATACAACCAAAAGTTGATGAAGGTGTTTATAGACAACTCATATAGGTTTAGAGCCCACGCAGTGTTGGGATGAGGCTATATTAGGTACATATGTGCATCAGGGCTTGGCATAGCACTTGTATAGTCAGATCAAACAACTATGTGGGACCAGTTTGACCAAGTGCTCACACATACAACTATAAGTTGATGAATGTGTTTCTAGACAACTCACATAGGTCTAGAGCCATGCAGTGTTGGGATGAGTGTATATGAGCTACACGTGTGCATCATGGATTTGCATAACACTTGTATAGTTAGATTTAACAATTAGGTGGGATCATGTTGACCAAGTCTTGATTCATAAAACCATATGTTGATGAAGATGTTTCAACCCAACTCAGATTGGTCTATAGCCCACACAATGTTGGTATACGGCTATATGTGCTGCAAGTGTGCATCATGCAATGGCATAGCAAATATATAGTTAGGTGTTTCAACAGTTGGGATCATGTTGACTAAGTATTCACACATACAACCAGAAGTTGATGAAGGTGTTTCTAGACAACTCATATTGGTCAAGAGCCCATGCAGTGTTGGCATGAGGCTATATGAGGTACAAGTTTGCATCATGGCTTGGCATAACAATTGTATCATTAGATCAGACAACTAGGTGTGATCATGTTGACCAAGTGTTCACACATAAAACTACAAGTGTGGCAAGGTTTATCCTCAAGTGGATATCCACCATAAGGCCTGGTTTAGATAAGATGGCTCCTATAGTCACTATCCAACCTACAGATCTTCCTAAAAGGTTTTAATCCTAAGGTCAAAGCATATGCTCTGATACCAGCTGCAGTGACCCAGCATACCACTGCATTATGTAGTACACTATAGTCGTTGACATAACACCAATGAAACACCGTTCACTAGTATTACATCCCACAGAGTGGTACAACAGAAACACATCAGGTCCAAGACATGACTATAGGTTACAACTCGACTCTTTATAGAAGATCCAGAGAACACTCTAGGTTAAAGAGAGAGACAGAACTTCTTACAAAGAAAAACCAGAAATAATAACTCTGAACTATCTAGTAACTAAGACTAGTATCTCAAATATTTGGCTTGCCATTGCTGCTATTGCAATGCTCTATAGAAATGGGTTTTATGGCCAGAGAATCTACTCCTATCTAAATCGACACTTTATCTTCACTTCAACTGATGTATATGTTGACTTCATTGAGTTTATTGCAGAACTAGAGCTATCGATGATGGTTTCTTGAACAGAAATTGATGTTGACATCATCTTCAACGACTTAGAACCTAGAAAGGGGTAATAAGGTACGGTTGAGTACGAGCGTACTCAGCAAGTTCACTAAAAGGAGTGTATGATGCACTATCTCTACAGCCACAGACCATAGGTCATAGGCAATGCAGGTTTTTGTAAACATTTCTTCAAAGGTTGCTTTTATTCTAAAAACTATGCCTGATAGCCTTCACAGGCTGACCGGAACCTTCATGGGGTTCCTTTCCTGCCGCGTTCGTAGCTCCTTCCTGGAACAGGGAGTAACATGTCACAATTCTTACACTCTGCAGAGGTGCGTTACTTTACCCATGAGAGACCTTAGCTTTGTTGCACAACCAATTCATGAGCTTGTCCATACTTCCTTGGTATGGGGCCTAGTTTAAGATCCAAGCCAATCATTGCCCTCTCCACAACCCCATATGTCTGCACGATCCTCCGAGGCTAACTACACATCCGTTAAGCCCCCTTTCGGGCAAGATACAACCCTGCGAGTTCCCGAAGACTCTACGAGACGGTTATGCCCCTGGCAAGCTCCATAAAGGTCCCATTGTACCTCCGGCATCCGCTCATCGATAATCTAGTTACAAAAATGGTGGATCCTAAGGGTGCCCATCCATATGTTGGATCTACACAAGGAATCACAATGTCATGATAAGGACATCTTGCCTCCAAATGAAAGGAAGAAGATACATCTGACTTCTTTGTCCCATTCCAAATCTCATGGCTAACGCGTAATATATGGCGCTAGAATCACTGGTGACATTGGTTGTTAAGTCCTAGATATTATGTTCCTTTACCACTGGAACTATATCAGTAGATCATTACCTCTTAGTAAATAATCCATGATCATGTTATTACGAAAATAGTGTTTTCTAACCTTTTTGAAATGCAGGTGATGACACAGTTGAGTTACAAGCATAGAAAATAATCAAAGGACATGAGCAAGTTGTGAACTTTCCTTTTGTGATTGCAATATTATGCACTCATGGTCTTCAATAGAAGATCCAATTTCTGTAAACAACATCATTGGTCCGGTAAGGACTAATGTTTAAAGAAGCAAGATGCAACAATGCATAAGTAATGTAATGCAATTTGATAAATGTGAAACCCCGAGGTAATCACATCTGATCTAGGGTTTGGGAACTAGTGATGAGTTCTTAGGACTGTGTTGCACTTTTATATCAGCTTCACACATGTGCTTCTTGTTACGGCTTGTGAGAGTGTGTGAAACAATATGTAAATACAACAAACATCATGCAATATTAAAGCATTTAAATGGGGCATGGTATCTAAAATATGTCTTAAACAAGATTAAGAATCAATTTGAGCTTTTAAAGTAGTGTTCAAGTATCACTTTTAATGTTTATTAAAAGGATAACCTTTTAGGTAAATATTACTTTACAAATTAAAAAGTATTTAAACTTAAGGCTAACACTTTCAGGTTTTCTTATTAGCTAAGATTATTAAAGAGGAAAACATTACTACATTAAACAATCATAGTATAAGGGAATGCATTTACCTTTATATCTTAAAAATCAATGGTTATACTTAATAAGTAAATAATAGGTATTACTCCAATTACTTTGGAATTTGGTTTAAATCTTTAAGTGGTTTTCTCAAACTGGTGAAAAAACTGGTAAATAAAAGTTTGGTCATTTTAGAAGTGCATAGGATTCTTGTGATAAATAATATACCATTTTAGTTGATTTTATAATTGGTAAAAGCTTTTAGGAAAACTAAAATACCCTTAATTTGAGATGATAGTTTTAGTAGATACATTTTAAAATGGTTTGACCTATGTTATCTTCACTTAAATATTAACTGACTTGGTATTACATTTTTTGAATTTAAACAAATAATGGTAAAGGCAATAGTAAATATTTATATATTTTGAAGGAATTTAAATAAAAGAAAAGAGTTTAAATAAGATTTATTAGACCTTTATCTTTTATTAGACTTCAATTAAGAAAGAGGATATTTTTAATGTGTATAATTTATTTTTGTGATCCTTTTGGTATATGATAAGTATTTTTGTGATTTATAAATAATAAGATATGATTTTTACAAGTTTTATCACTTTATAAATACTAAATAGATAACAAATATTAGTGAAGTGATAAAAAAATTTATGAAACAAATTGATAAAGCTTTATTTTTTTCTAAGATTTTTGACATATTATGCTTATTTTCTTATGAATTTTAAGTATAGAATATATTTATTAAGATTTATCTCAATAGATTATTTACTAATAAATACTAATGATTTATTTAAGTTGGAAAGTAATTATGGTAATAGGTTTATCTTACAGATTTTATTTTTCTAATTTTTTTGATATATTATATAAATTTTTCTAAATAATAAAACAATAGATATTCAAGTTTTAAAATTTAACTATTTCTTAAATTCCTAGAAAATACTTATAATTGAATTTATATTGTTTATTCATTTTCTAATTGGAATTTGAACAGACAAATATTTTTTATACTACACCTAAACTACCCTGGCTCACTGACCCGTGGGGTCAGGTCCACATTAGCAGCCACGCAAGCAACGATTGGTCTATACAACGACGTCGCAGAGGGTGACATGGTTCTGACGTTGATATGACGTCAGCCTGACCTCCACCGCCAAGGAATGGTCATCGGCGACGAGCCAGACCACCTGACAAAAGCTGATGGTCGCGCTGGAACCATGGGAAGGTGGGGAACTTACTGGTACTTGCGCCGCCTAGTCTTTACTACTGGAGGTTGCCCAACAACGGCAGACAGTGGCGGCGGTGATGGGTACCCTTGGCTAGACCGATAGAGAGGAAGAAGAAGAAGACGGTGGAGATGTCCATGAGGCCTAGTGACTTACCCCGGTTGTCGTGGAGGTGACGACGAGGGTAGGCGTCGGGAACGGAGGTATCAATTCGAGCATCTGGGGCTTCTACAGCTTCCCTGGGATGGGGCAATAGATCGAGAAGATACAGAGGAGCACCGTGGTTGTCTTGGATAGTCTTGGGACAGTTGAGAACGTCGGCGACGAGTGGCTCCGGTGAGCTAGGTTTCGGTATAGAGATAGAGGAAGAGAGCGAGCGAGGGGAAATGAGGATGAGGATGAGCGAGAGCGTTGCGGTGACGTACTTATCCCCTCATAGTGAAGGCAGAACGAATCTAGACGAGGCCTACGTCACGGCGCGGTGGCGGATGGTGGAGCTCCTGCCAGCGAGCTGCCTATGTGTGTATCGGTGACGACGATGACCGTTTTGTAGGAAACCCCTTAGCCCAAAATCTAGCTCAACCCATGGTACTTCTTTGGTCCCACCGGTCAGTCAGAGAGAGAAAGGCTAAATGGGCTGGTACTGGGTCGTGGCAAAGCGTGCAAAGATTTTCTGCTGCTACTCTTTTCTCTATTTTTTCTATTTCAATTTATGTTTTTATAACACCATTTCAAATATAACTTTCTCCAAGGTTTTAAATATTCAGAGATATAGTATGTCAAGAATATCATTGTCTAGTGCAAGTATGACCCTCTTCTCCTTATTTCTTTTGCTATGTATAAAATATCCATAATTATATGAAGGGCCCTCTTTATTAGGAAATATTAATAGAACTTATGGTTTTAGGAATTTGTTTCTTATAATAGTATTTCACAAAGATTATCTTGTTTCCACATAATAATTATAATGGTAAAGATTTGAAATGGTGAATAATATATATAGAATCCTATTAATGCTTAACTTCCTTAAGGAATTATAAATATTTATTAATAAGATTTTAATCCTTGTGGTTCATGATATGATGATTTGATTTTCATGGTTGTCCCTATTTGGGAATTCCTCTCATTCAAATCCTCCTTGATTTATAGTGTTTAGGATTACCATGGACAACCATGGTGAAGTCAAGAAGCATAAATAGCAATCATTAATTACTTCCATGGGTTTTAGGAAAGTTTTTTAATAGACTCACATTCTATTATGAACATGTATTGAGATCAAGGTTCAAGGACATTACTTCTAAATCTATGATTAAGATTTATATCTCCTCTTTGAAAGAGATATTGGAATTACTTCCTAGAGTAATATGTTATTCCATGGATCTAAGTTTCTATTAGGGTTCAAGACAATCAGATGGACAAGGCTTTCACCAATACACTCTCAACTGATATACTACTTATCTCTTGGAAACTTTACTTGACTAAGAGCTACTATTCTTTGGTTGCCTAAAAATAGGAATTGGTTTGACTACCCTCTTCATTCAAGAGTTTAAAGCAACGAGGTAGACATGGTCTTGTCATGGCTTGATATGATCTTGGTTAAGACTTCTAAATAATTCCTATCCTCACACTTCACTAAGCTTGGATCATAATTAAGGAATTCATTTCCTAAATATACTCTATAAATGTCTCTTATCTTATTTACAAAGAGCACATCTTCCTAAATAAGACAATCATCTGACTCCACCATATTCATCACCATATGATGACATGGTCATACCACTTCAACATTATTCCATCCTTAATCCTAGTATATAACTTCTCTTAATCAACTACCATTGATACACCTATAAATGTAGCTACTTCTAACTCCATCTATTAACTTCCTTAACTTCATCTTGCAACTTCTTTCAAGGATTACAAGATTATAGTTCTCTCTATACATCACAAGTGATAATAATCCTCTAGAATAGGTATGGAACTACTCTCCTTAATACAAGTTGTTCTTGTACTAGCTTGGATAAAGCACTATGACTCTAACTACTCCATTCAACTCATATTATATACTTCATCAAACTCTAGCTTGACTTCTCATGTTCAAGCTAGATGATTCAGCTTACTAGGCTTTACCTATCTTGGTATACTCACAAATCTTCTTCAACACCTAGTCATCTATTCTCAAGTGACTTGAGAATAATGATCACCATCCTTTGATCAAACTAAGCTTAGGCATCTAATTGTCTGATCATGATCTATACTCAACTAAGTAGTAGAGTTATACTGGTCTCTCTATAGGCTTATATTGTTAAGCAATCTTACTCTAAGTCTATATCCACTTGTCCTAACAAGATTATTTTTAGATGTACTAATACTACTTGCTTTCTCATAGCTCCATAATTACTATCCAAACTCTAGGGTTTAAATACTTCTTCTAGTTAACACAGGAGTGAGTTAAATCCTCCAACATAAAATGGTTTGATCTCTAGTAAGGATGACATTCCATTGATGATGGTACACTCAACCATATATAGTTCTTCCTTCAGATTAATTTACTAAAGGTTTTTGGAAGGACAACACAATAGGTCAAAGGCTATGAGTCAATAAGTTCTAGGTCAAGAATTGATCACTCAATAATGATGATCCATTGACACTAGGACTTGGTTAAATAGGAATACCACCTCTTAATATCATATTAAGAGTATATGCTGGATGGTCTTGGCTTGACTTCCTTTTTCTACTGTCAACACCCGGATTTTTAATCCCAGATGCATGTTATGCCATACATCGCAATCCCAGGATTACCTTTTTTGCGAGACATAACAGATTGGATATCATAGTACATCATCCATTACAAACCATAATAAGGTCTTACACGAATAAATGATCTCATATTCCAGTCTTAATACAACAAGCAGCGGAATAAATAATAAGTGTAGCGGTGGGGTCCATCTTCATAGTCACAGGAAATGCTGACGATGGGAAATAGCCCTAGTTATCATAGTCATCCTGCTATCCTTCATCTTGGTAGTCCTCTTCATAGTCTGGTCATGAGAATAACTAGGGACAAAGCCATGAGCACTCTTTAAGTACTCGCAAACTATCACTAACAAGTAAGGTCGTTCTAGTAGGAATGCTACCTCTAAGTTTGTTTGCAAAGTTAAGTTTCAAACCTAAGTTGAGTTCAAAAGTAAAGAAAGATAAAATAAGGTTCTAGAATCACTTAAGTTGGGAAAATAGTTTCATAATCACAATTCTGTCGTGGTCAAGTCAAGATTCACCATTCATTTCATAAGTCATTTTGAAAACTTCTGATGATGGAATAGTATGGCCACTCCAACTGTCCATAACCGCAGACGCATCTATTCGAATAGTTTGACACTCTGTAGAGGTGGTACACTTGCACCACAAGATTCGATACATCTGTCAGGGATAGGCCTGAATCATCACACTTAGTATGCGGATAATCAAACATAACCTTTCAATTACACACTCTAGTATAAGCACTTCTCCTATGAGCTTGGCCTCCCAGCCATGGCCATCTGCCATCCTGGGCACTGCATAGGTGGATAACATTGAGAGGTATCCTCAGCTCAGACCTCTCCCATGAGGGAACTAATACTAATGCATATAAACTTCTGGCTAAGCCTTACCAAATTCAGGTATTGTGGTTGTACGGTAAATTTGGAATGGTATCGTATCCGAACCCAACCATCAGTTTTTATAAAGGAGCTAAGGCTCATGCCTCAACATTTTCATCATCATAAACCATTTGTGTTTCTCAAGACATCTCAAAACATCTCAATAGAATGACTCATCATTCCGAGGTTTTCATGTTGGAGATATGCCCAAGAGGCAATAATAAAAGTGGTTATTATTATATCTTTGTGTTTATGATGAATGTTTACATCCCATGGTATAATTGTATTATTAGGAAACACTAATACTTGTGTGTTTTGTAAACATATAAGAGTCCCTAGTAAGCCTCTTGTTGAACTAGCTTGTTGATTAATAGATGATCATGGTTTTCTGGTCATGGACATTGGATGTCATTAATAACAAGGTTATATCATTAGGAGAATGATGTGATGGACACACACCCATAGTAAGCATAGCATAAGATCAAGTCATTAAGTTTGTTTGCTATAAGCTTTAAAACATAGTAACCTAATCCTTTGACCATGAGGTTATGTTAATCACCATCACCGGATGGGTACTTTGATGGCATCAAACACAGCTTCGTAACTGGGTGGTCAGAAAGGTGTCATTGGGTATTATGAAAGTATGTGTTGAAGCGCATGGACCAAGATTGGGATTTGTCCATCCATATGATGGATAGATATGCTCAGGTCCCTCTCAGTGGAATGTCATTTGATTAGCTTGCAAGCATGTGACTGGGTCATAAGGGATGACATATCACGGAACGAGTAAAGAGTACTTGTCAGGAACGAGGTAGAACTAGGTATGGAGATACCGACGATCAAACCTCGGATAAGTAGAGTATCGCGTGACAAAGGGAATTGGTCTCGTATGTAAATGGTTCTATCGATCACGAAGTCATCGTTGAGTATGTGGGAGCCATTATGGATCTCCAGGTCACGCTGATGGTTATTTATAGGAGATGTGTCTCTATCATGTCTACATAGTCACGAACCGTAGGGTGACACACTTAAGGTTCGAAGTTGTTTTTAAGTAGATATGGAATGTGCGTTGGAGACCGAATGTTGTTCAGAGTCTCGGATTGGATTCGGGACATCACGAGGAGCTCCGGAATTGTCCGGGGAGTAAGATTCATATAATGGGGATCATTTTCTAAGGTAGGAAATGTTCCGGAGTATTTATATGGGGATTCTAGAAGGTTTCGGAATGTTCCGGAAGGTTCTAGAAGATTTTCTGGAGTTTACTTGAAAACCAAGAAAGGATAAAAGGATAAAGGGAAATTTAAAAGGGAAACTTGGGGGGGAAGGACTCTCCCCCAAGCTCCCTTGTGCGTCGGCCCTAGGGGGTGGGCCTAGGGGTGGGAACCCTAGGCCGCACCCCTCCCTCTATATAGAGGGGTGGAGGCGCCACCCCCCTTGCTCCTCCACTCTTGCCCCTAGCCGCCTCTCTCCTCCTCCTTCCTTCTGCTCAGGCTTAGGCGAAGCCCTGCAGAATCCTCTACTCCACCACCACCACCACGCCGTCGTGCTGCTGGGATTCCGTGGAGAGATCTACTACCTCCGCTGCTCGCTGGAACGGGGAGAGGTAGTTCTGCTTCGACTCCGCACGTGTGACCGACTGCGGAAGCGCTGCCGGAACGCGGCGCTGGAAGGATCGTCCACTCGATCTTGAGATCGGCAAGTGATCGACTACATCAACCACGAGATCCAATCTCGTAACTCTTTCGGGTCTACAAGGGTTAGTACAGATCTATCTCGTTGCACATGTCTAATAGATTAGATCTTGGCTTTTATCTAGATTAGATCTGGGTTTTGTTCGTTCTTGCGGTAGAATTTTTTTGTTTTTCCATGCTACGAACCCTACAGTGGTATCAGAGCCGTATCTATGCGTAGATCTGTTGCACGAGTAGAAACACAATGGTTTTGTGGGAGTTGGTGCTCGTGCCGTCTTTTTCTTTGTGTACTTTGCATCTTGCGGTATGGTGGGATGAAGCGGCTTGGGCTAACCTTATATGTCATCGCACATGAGACTTGCTCCACGCTTGACGTGTAACTTGCTTTGCACAAGTGGCTTTGCGGGTGTCTGTATCTCTCACCATAGTATAGATCCAATTTACACTTTGCACTTGATAGCACTTGTATCAACATTGTGGTTTAGTTTCGTAGGTAAGATCCGTTCTTATTCGAAAGCCCCAAACAACGTAAAACATGCAAAGAAAATTAGAGGCGTCTAACTTGTTTTTGCAGGGGTTTTGTGATGTGATATGGCCATCATGTGATTATGATTATATTTGATGTATGCAATATCCTTGTTGTAATATGGCAACCAGTAGGAGCCTAATGGTTGTTTTTAATTCTATTAAGGCCTGCGTGTCTATTCATCTTGTAATAGCTTTATTCCAAGTAGTTGCAATAGTTGCTAGTGATGATGGACAACCATGAAGCGGCGCCACTGACCTTGACGCAATGCTGGTGATGATGGAGATCATGTCCGTGCTTTGGAGATGGAGATCAAAGGCACAAGAAGAAAGGGCCATATCATATCACACTAATTATGAATTGCCTGTGATGTTAATCCTTATGCATCTTGTATTGCTTGGATCGCGACGGTAGCATTATAAGATGATCCCTCTCTCTAAATATCAAGTAATAAAGTGTTCGCCCTTAGTTGGCACCGTTGCTAAGACTCGTCGTTTCGAAGCATCTCATGATGATCGGATGTGATAGATTCTACGTGTGCATACAACGGGTGCAAGCCAGATTTGCACATGCGGAAACTAAGATTAATCTTGACGAGCCTAGCATGTACAGACATGGTCTCGGAACACGGAAATACCGAAAGGTAGAGCATGATTCATATAAATGATATGATGAACATGAAGATTATTCGCCGACGAAACTACATCTTCTCTCGTGAAGATCGGACTTGGTGTAGTGGACTTGGTTCGTGTAATCACTAAGACAATGTGAGGGATGTTGTTTTGAGTGGGAGTTCACCTGGTTAATTTAAGACTTAAATTTGAACTCAATTCATCATAAACTTAGTCTAAACTACTTGCAAATTTGTTGTAGATTATGGCGACCCCCTCCATCAATTTTAATGGTTCCTAGAGAAATAAAAGCTTAAGAACAATGGAAGCAATTTCACAGAATGGTTCCGTGGACTGAAGATCGTCCTCAGGGCTGGTCAGTTGACCTATGTGCTCGAAGCACCGCTAGGTGACCCACCTGTAGAAGATGCCACCGATGACGTAAAGAATGTTTACGCCACTCAGAAAAATCATTACTCCACAGTTCAGTGTGCCATCCTATACGGTTTAGAAGCGGAGCTTCAGAAGCGCTTTGAGCACCTGAAAATCATTAAGGAGCTCAGGCTGATTTTTAAGACTCGCGCGGCCATGGAAAGCTATGAGGCCTCTGAAAAGTTCTTTAACTGTAAGATGGAAGAGGGTAGCTCCGTTAGCGAGCACGTGCTCACCATGTCTGGGCACGCAAGCAAGCTCCAAGAGTTGGGGATAACGATTCCTAATGAGTTAGGGATTCACCGTGTCCTCCAATCACTGCCACCAAGTTACAAGAACTTTGTGATGAACTACAAAAGGCACTGCATGAACAAGACGTTGCCTGAACTATCGTCCATGCTGAAAACTGTTGAAGTGGAGATCAAGAAGGAGCACCAAGTGTTGATGGTCAATAAGACCACCAATTTCAAGAAACAGGGCAAGCCTAAGAACAAGGGTAACTTCAAGAAGGACGGCAAGAAAGCTGCCGCACCTGCTAAGAAGCCCAAGGCTGGTCCTAAGCCTGAAACTGAATGCTTCTACTGCAAGGGTGCTGGTCACTGGAAGCGTAACTGCCCCAAGTACCTGGCGGATCTGAAGAATGGCAACATCAAGAAGAAAGGTATATTAGATATATATGTTATTGATGTGTATCTTACTAGTAATCGTAGTAGTGCTTGGGTATTTGATACTGGTTCGGTTGCTCATATTTGTAACTCGAAACAGGAGCTGCGGAATAAGAGAAGACTGGCGAGAGACGAGGTGACGATGCGCGTTGGAAATGGCTCCAAGGTTGATGTGATCGCCGTCGGCACGCTCCCTCTACATCTACCTTCGGGATTAGTTTTAAATTTGAATAATTGTTATTTTGTGCCTGCGTTAAGCATGAGCATTATATCTGGATCTTGTTTATTGTGAGACGGTAACTCTTTTAAGTCCAAGAATAAAGGTTGTTCGATTTATATGAGTAATATCTTTTATGGTAATGCACCTAAGATGAATGGTTTATTCTTACTGAATCTCGATAGTAGTGATACACATGTTCACAACATAGATGCTAAACGAACAAAATTGAATGATAATTCTACATACATGTGGCACTGTCGTCTTTGTCACATTGGAGTGAAGCGTATGAAGAAACTCCATTCTGATGGACTTCTTGAATCACTTGATTTTGAATCACTTGAAAGATGCGAAGCATGTCTAATGGGAAAAATGACTAAGACTCCATTCTCTGGAATAATGGAGCGAGCTACAGACTTATTGGAAATAATACATACCGATGTGTGCGGTCCAATGAGTGTAGCATCGCGTGGTGGATATTGTTATGTTCTCACTTTCACGGATGACTTAGGTAGATATGGGTATGTCTACTTTATGAAACATAAGTCCGAAACTTTCGAGAAGTTTAAGGAATTTCAAAGTGAAGTGGAAAATCATCATAACAAGAAGATTAAGTTTCTATGTTCTGACCGCGGAGGTGAATATCTAAGTTATGAGTTTAGCATGCATTTAAAGAAATGTGGAATACTTTCGCAGTTGACACCGCCGGGAACACCACAGCGTAATGGTGTGTCTGAACGTCGTAATCGAACTCTCTTAAATATGGTTCGGTCTATGATGTCTCTTACAGATTTACCGCTATCGTTTTGGGGCTATGCATTAGAGACAGCCGCATTCACTTTAAATAGGGCACCATCTAAATCTGTTGAAACGAAACCGTACGAATTGTGGTTTGGTAAGAAACCTAAGTTGTCGTTCCTTAAAGTTTGGGGTTGCTAAGCGTATGTAAAGAAGTTACAACCTGATAAGCTTGAACCCAAAGCGGAGAAATGCGTCTTCATAGGATACCCTAAAGCAACAATTGGGTATACCTTCTATCATAGATCCGAAGGAAAAGTTTACGTTGCCAAGAATGGATCCTTTCTTGAGAAGGAGTTTCTCTCTCGAAGGAAGTGACTGGAAGGAAAGTAGAACTCGATGAGGTTATCGAACCTTCTCTCGGATTTGATAGTAGCGCAACACCGGAAGATGTTTTTGTGCCGCCTGCACCAATTGGAGAGGAAGATAATGATGGTGATCATGAAACTTCGAACGAAGTTACTGCTGAACCTCGCAGGTCAATGAGGGTTCGTACCACTCCTGATTGGTATGACTCTGCCTTGAACGTCATGTTGGTGGACAACGCTGATGACCCTGCGACGTATGAAGAAGCTATGGTGAGCCCAGATTCCGACAAATGGCTAGAAGCCATGAAATCCATAATGGGATCCATGTACGAAAACCAAGTGTGGACTTTGGTGGACTTACCGGATGGTCGTAAGGCTGTCGAGAACAAATGGATTTTCAAGAGAAAAACAGCTGCTGATGGTAATGTTACCGTCTATAAAGCTCGACTTGTCACGAAAGGGTTCCGACAAATTCAAGGAGTTGACTATGATGAGACATTCTCACCAGTAGCAAAGCTAAAGTCTGTGAGGATTTTGTTAGCAATTGCTGCATATTTCGATTATGAGATTTGGCAGATGGATGTCAAAACGGCGTTCCTTAATGGTGATATTGAGGAAGAGTTGTATATGGTACAACCCAAGGGTTTTGTCGATCCTAGTGATGCTGACAAGGTATGCAAACTTCAGCGCTCCATTTATGGACTGAAGCAAGCATCCCGGAGTTGGAATCAACGTTTTGATAAAGTAATCAAAAACTTTGGATTTATACAAACTTATGGAGAAGCTTGTATTTACAAGAAAGTGAGTGGGAGCTATGTAGCATTCCTAGTACTATATGTAGATGACATATTGTTGATTGGGAATGATATAGAACTTCTTAATAGTGTCAAAGCCTATTTGAATAATAGTTTTTCAATGAAGGATCTTGGCGAAGCGGCATATATTCTAGGCATCAAGATTTATAGAGATAGATCAAGACGCCTAATAGCGCTTTCACAAAGTACATACTTGGACAAAGTTCTAAAGAAGTTTAGAATGGAAGAGAGCAAGAAAGGGTTCGTTCCCATGTTGTCAGGTAAGACCTTGAGTAAGACTCAAAGTCCAGCTACGACAGAAGATAGAGAAAAGATGAATAATATTCCCTATGCCTCGACCATAGGTTCTATCATGTATGCCATGCTGTGTACAAGACCGGATATAGCACATGCTGTTAGCTTGACTAGCAGATATCAAAGTGATCCTGGAATGGAACACTAGACAGCGGTCAAGAATATCCTAAAATACCTAAAGAGGACTAAGGATATGGTTCTTTCTTATGGAGGTGATGAACAACTTGTTGTAAACGGTTACACCGATGCTAGTTGGAACATCGATCCGGATGACTCGAAGTCACAGTCGGGATACGTATTTATTTTGAATGGTGCTGCAGTGAGCTGGAGGAGTGCAAAGCAAAGCGTTGTGGCAAAATCTTCACCTGAATCGGAATACATAGCTGCTTCGGAGGCTGCACAAGAAGCCATATGGATGAAGGAGTTCATTACTGAACTTGGCGTGGTTCCCAGTGCGTTGGACCCGATGGCCATCTACTGTGACAACCCAGGTGCCATAGCTAATGCATAGGAGCCAAGGTCACATAGCAAGCTGAAGCACATCAAGCTACGTTTCCATGCTATTCGCGAGTATGTCCAAGATGGTGACATAAAGATTTGCAAAGTACACACTGATCTGAATGTGGCAGATCCGTTGACTAAACCTCTCCCTAGGGCAAAGCATGACCAACACTAGAACGCCATGGGAGTTAGGTATATTACCATGTAATCTAGATTATTGACTCTAGTGCAAGTGGGAGACTGTTGGAGATATGCCCAAGAGGCAATAATAAAAGTGGTTATTATTATATCTTTGTGTTTATGACGAATGTTTACATCCCATGCTATAATTGTATTATTAGGAAACACTAATACTTGTGTGTTTTGTAAACATATAAGAGTCCCTAGTAAGCCTCTTGTTGAACTAGCTTGTTGATTAATAGATGATCATGGTTTCCAGGTCATGGACATTGGATGTCATTAATAACAAGGTTATATCATTAGGAGAATGATGTGATGGACACACACCCATAGTAAGCATAGCATAAGATCAAGTCATTAAGTTCATTTTCTATAAGCTTTAAAACATAGTAACCTAATCCTTTGACCATGAGGTTATGTTAATCACCATCACCGGATGGGTACTTTGATGGCATCAAACACCGCTTCGTAACTAGGTGGTCATAAAGGTGTCATTGGGTATTCTGAAAGTATGTGTTAAAGCGCATGGACCAAGATTGGGATTTGTCCATCCATATGACGGATAGATATGCTCTGGACCCTCTCGGTGGAATGTCATCTGATTAGCTTGCAAGCATGTGACTGGGTCACAAGGGATGACATATCACGGAACGAGTAAAGAGTACTTGTCAGTAACGAGGTAGAACTAGGTATGGAGATACTGACGATCAAACCTCGGATAAGTAGAGTATCGCGTGACAAAGGGAATTGGTCTCGCATGTAAATGGTTCTATCGATCACGAAGTCATCGTTGAGTATGTGGGAGCCATTATGGATCGCTAGGTCCAGCTGATGGTTATTGATAGGAGATGTGTCTCTATCATGTCTACATATTCACGAACCGTAGGGTGACACACTTAAGGTTCGAAGTTGTTTTTAAGTAGATATGGAATGTGTGTTGGAGACCGAATGTTGTTTGGAGTCTCGGATTGGATTCGGGACATCACGAGGAGCTCCGGAATTGTCCGGGGAGTAAGATTCATATAATGGGGATCATTTTCTAAGGTAGGAAATGTTCCGGAGTATTTATATGGGGATTCTAGAAGGTTTCGGAATGTTCCGGAAGGTTCTAGAAGATTTTTTGGAGTTTACTTGAAAACCAAGAAAGGATAAAAGGATAAAGGGAAATTTAAAAGGGAAACTTGGGGGGGAAGGACTCTCCCCCCAAGCTCCCTTGTGTGCCGGCCCTAGGGGGTGGGCCTAGGGGTGGGAACCCTAGGCCGCACCCCTCCCTCTATATATAGAGGGGTGGAGGCGCCACCCCCCTTGCTCCTCCACTCTTGCCCCTAGCCACCTCTCTCCTCCTCCTTGCTTCTGCTCAGGCTTAGGCGAAGCCCTGCAGAATCCTGTACTCCACCACCACCACCACCATGTCGTCGTGCTCCTGGGATTCCGTGGAGAGATCTACTACCTCTACTGCTCGCTGGAACGGGGAGAGGAAGGTCTGCTTCGACTCTGCACGTGTGACCGACTGCGGAAGCGCTGCCAGAACGCGGCGCCGGAAGGATCGTCCACTCGATCTTGAGATCGGCAAGTGATCGACTACATCAACCACGAGATCCAATCTCGTAACGCTTTCGGGTCTACAAGGGTTAGTACAGATCTATGTCGTTGCACATGTCTAATAGATTAGATCTTGGCTTTTATCTAGATTAGATCTGGGTTTTGTTCGTTCTTGCGGTAGAATTTTTTTGTTTTTCCATGCTACGAACCCTACATTTCATAAGTCATTTTGACCAAGTATTCCCATCTAAAGTGATCAAGTTTTTGGGTTTTAGCTCTAAACACTAAGTTAAAAGTGTTCACTAAGGTGGGATGCTAATATCAATCTCATGCCATAGAATGACATCTAAGTCTAACTAGATAGGTCAAGTTTTATACTTTTTATGCTATCTATATACAAAGTAAAGAACTTTGGTAAAGTAAAAGAAAGTAAAGCTTGTAAATAAGACTTGGGATAACTATAAGTCAAAATGTATACACAAGCATGCCTAAAGCATCTTGCTTGCAAGGGTTAGCTTGCTTTTTTAATGATGGCTTGCTAATAAAACATTGCCTAGTTTACTTGAAGTGCTAGACTTGCCTTGAGTAGTGAAGTGGTTGAAATTCTCTTCTTCTTCCTTGGGGTAGAACTTCTCCTCCTC